>CM061921.1:177525470-177954929 GCA_031002005.1 Vandiemenella viatica | reverse complement strand
TGAGACGGCGGCAAAATGAAGACGAATGTTTGAAGTTGATAAAGCAAAACTTGGGAGATCCAACGAATATAAAGTTGCCTAAGTATTATAAAGTTTTCGATGGAATCCTATTTAGGAGAACAGATGAGTTTTCGGACGATTGGAAGATATGTTGGCCAACCAAGTATGTTGACGTAATTATAGACTATGTGCACTTAAGTTATGGTCACTATGGAGCAGCTAAATGCACTCGTAAGCTAAGAGAAATAGTGCTGTTTGACAACATGAAAAGGAGGGTGGCACAAAGGATAGCCAGTTGTGATCGTTGTCAAAGGACAAAAATTTCGACAGTAGCTATAAAAGGGTTGATGCAAAGTATATTGCCTGAAAAAGTATTGGAATTGGTAGCAGTAGATTTGTACGGACCATTACCAAAGTCAAAGGGTGGATTTGCCTATATTTTTGTAATGTTGGATGTGTTTTCGAAGTTTGTAAGGTTTTATGCAATCAGAAAGGCCACTGGCAAAGTATTAGTGGACAGATTAGAAAAGGATTATTTTAAGAAGGTGGGATACCCGAAGGCGATACTGTCGGATAATGGGAGCCAATTTACCTCTCGAAAATGGGCACAATGCATGGAAACGAATGGAATAAAGCACATAAGGATATCGGCGTATCATCCGGCAAGTAACCCAGCAGAAAGGGTTATGAGAGAGATTGGTCGGTTGTTCAGAACGTACTGCAGCAATAAGCATACTACTTGGGTAGAATATGTAGCTGATTTTGAAGATGTGATAAACAGCGTGCCCAGTGAAAGTACGGGTTACAGTCCATATTTTATAATGTATAATAAGGAAGCTCCTAACTTGGTACGCGAAATAGTGAAATTTCCAGTAAGTCAAGTGAGATCCCAAGAAGATATATTCAGTCAGGTAAAGGAAAGAATGAAGAAAAGATCGGAAGAGAGAAGAAACAGGCACGACCGAAGATATAAACCTGTCGAATTTAATTTGGGAGATTTGGTACTGGTAAAGACTCAGGAGAGGTCATGCGAATTAAATGCGGAGATTAAGAAATTCTTTGACGTGTACCACGGACCATTTAAGGTAGAAGGGAAGCCACATAGGAACGCATACTGGCTAGTGTATCCTAAGTCTGGTAAGAAATTTGGGTTAAGAAACATAACAGACTTGAAAATGTACAAGGTCAGAAGAGATAAGTGACATATTGTGTTCTTGTGAAATTTGGTGGTTTTGTATAACGTTGACTGGTAAAGATGCAGACTGATAGAGACAGTGAGTGATAATTGTTATAAATAAGGACAGAATTGTGGAAATGTATATAAAGACAATGATTTGTGAAAAAGGTTGGACTTTATAACAAGCCAACCAATTTTGTTAAAATATGCTTGTTTGTTATAAAGTGGGGGCATATGTGAGATCCCACTCACAAAATCATTGTAATAAAAAAATAATTGTAAATAAAATAGTTTAAATAGACTTCACAGCATGAGTAGTTTGTGTAGACATTTGGGGTAATTTTAAGTTTTTTTTAGAATTTAGTTTGTTGTAGTTGGCACTACTGTGATTGTGTATGGAGGGAGAGTGAGGATGGCAATATGGCGAGAGAAGTACTAGGGGAGAGCATGTATAGATAGAAGTATGTGTTGGCAGTATTTTGTAGCAGCGAACGTTTGAAATATAGAATAAAGTTTCTCAAATGAATGAGTGGAGTAATTGAATTATTTGACTATAATAACCGTTGCGCTAAAACGTATATCTTGTAAAGTGGTTTGTTGAATAGTAGTAATAAAACGCTAAGTGATATCACTACCGCCAAAACCAACAGTAGGGCCATATGTTGCGAGGAGCGGGATATCTACTTACTGCTGGTTAATGTAAAAATTAGCAGTGGGGCTTAGCAAGCGCAACAAATAATTTCGCTTGTAATGCTTGTATCGGTGCCTGTGGTAATTATTCAGTTGTAGAGCCTCCTGATCTTCATATATTAAGGCATTTTGATTTGATCCTTAAGCTAGTAACTTCAAGTCCATTATTGCATCATGAGTAATAAATTCAAGAAGAATATGATTTTGATATAAATCTGTACAACCATAAATTTTATAACAATTTGAGTGGCAGTAATTATATCCTATCCTTTTAATCAAGTGGAAACTCTACGAAATTTCAGAATTGTGCTTATTGGTATACAGTATATATGGCGTCTGAAACCCAGCTTGTTTACACAAACTCCTTGGCTGATGGTCTGTATGCTCGGTGGTGACGAACATATAGCAAACCGTGGATAAACGATATAGGAGACATAGACAGATCACAGAAAAATTCGTACACACTCGCACCTGACTATTCTTAAAGTTAAGATATTGGTAGAGACATCACAGACTGTAAATAAACAGTCAATATTTGAGCTTGTAAATACTCATAAATTCGGGGAAAGCGGCGACATAAAATTTAATATTAAATACCCAAACAACGTAGATAGCTAATGTTGGGTTACTGCTTGTAATTTTCCCCACTAACATGTCAATATAAAATACAATAAATATATGTAGCGTTAGTAAAATGAAATAATAAGCACCAAAAATTATAATCATTGTATCCTGTCTAAATCTACACACAGCATACTTTAGTATTTTATTTGTCACTCCCACTCGGTCTGAATGTACGTGTATTATTATAAGATTAATATTTTTTGGATCAACTCTTTCCACAATAAAATCTAGCCAATATCGTTGCTTGTATATAAATACAAGCAACGATAACATTTCTAGACAGAAAACATTCCTACATACCTTTTTTCATTCGACGTAAGTTTCCAACAGTTTAATCCTCAACTGACGGAAAAATTGAGCCTTGAATCCATGGTGGTACGTTGACTCCTGAACTTAATGTAAGAAATGTAAGACCTTAACAACTGTTAACTTCACCATAGATACATCATTTTTTTTAAATACGTCGGATATAAAATAAATGTTTCCATATGTGCATTTTCAAAAATGTTTTTGTATTATGCAAGTGCTAAAAATAGACAGGAAGCAAAAGACGCATTGGAACATCTAAATCAAATTGCCGCCAAAACAGGACTACAAATTTCGTATAAAAACGCAGTAAATGGAAAAACCAAAAACAACGTAAAAAATTTGGAAACAAAAAGAGTCGAGAAATTTAAATATCTTTGGGAATACATACAAATAAGAGTATCTAACAAGCTATCAAATGTGAGAAGATCAGAAAAACTTCAGAAGGCATACAGACTTACACGGGCTCATTATAATAAAAGAAATATATCAAGGCAGGCCAAACTCGGACATTAAAATACAGTGGTACTTGCAGTAGCAATGAATGCATCAGAAGCAACCACAAATGGGGTTTCAGGTATCACGGAAGCGGAAAAAATTGAGCGCAAAATCCTCAGAATTTTTTTTGGGAGCAATACATAAAGACGGCATATATATGGATGAAAAGACCAATGAAAGAACTATACGAACATACAGATACTCTTGCAGACATGATCATAAAACGCAGATTACAATACTATGGACATTTGTAAAGAATAAATAAGGCTAGAGGATCTTTGATGTGGTATATGGTTCAGCCAGGAAAACCAATAGGTTCCATGAAATAGAAGAGGACCTAAATCATGCGGGGATCAGCAAGGAATTCACTGGAAAGAGGACATTCAGGAACAAAATTATGAACACAAAATTTAAAATACAGAAGAAAACAGGTACAAAATGGACGAAACAAAGGAAACAAGAACACAGTGAACGTATGAAGAGGTTTTGGGAAGAGAAGAGGAAGAAGACTGATATAAAAAAGAAACTGAATAATCATGAATAATTTTAGCTTAAAGACTGAACTCAAGGGCAATAATGAGTGATAATAATAATAATACTAAGTGCTAAAAATTTAAAGTGTGATTTAGTTTTTCAGTAAGTAGGCATCCCAAACAAATTATATACTGGTGAACTAAGACATTATGGCCATCTGTTTGATTACGCGTTCGTCCACCATTGGAACGAAAAAAGCAGCGATTCGGAGTGACATGTATTTGACAATTCCTTGTTAGGTTCCTGGAGGTGTCTGGCAACAAACATCTACACACAGGTCACACAGTTCCGTTAAATTAGAGGCCAGTGGTTTCTATTGGGTTTGGTAGCCAGACATCAGACCACTGCAGCATGATAACGGACAGTTATCCTGCTGGAAATGCCATCGCCGTCGTGGAAAGACATAAAACGTGGTCCGCAATAATTTTCAGTAGTCAACAGATCATTACCTCAAGTTCCACGAAGACCCAGGTGAATGTCTTCTATAGCATAACACTGCCCTACCGGCATTTAAATGACGAGTGCATGTTTTGAGCAGCCATTCGCCTAAAAGACACGAGCATCGATCTGGAGTAACAAGAAACCTGATTCATGCGACCAGGCGGAACCTTTTCACTAATCCACAGTCGAATCTCAATAATCTCGTGCCAACTGGAAACTAATTGACGATGTAGTGTCAGCATGGGAACACGTATGGGCCACCTCACCTGCTGCGGATCCCCATGTTCAACAATACGCCCTGAACGGTGCATTCTTGTGCCTGCACCTTTATTTTACTCTGCCCTCAGATCTGCCACCGATCGCACCATATCCTTACCTTTAAGAGCGGGGAAATCTTCGATCTCTACGTTCTGCGATGAGGCGTGAACGTCCACCACCTTGTCGCTTACTCGTGGTTTCACCGTCCTTCAACCACTTCAACTACAGTAATACCCAAACAGCCGACCGATCGACCGATCTCGCCGTTTCCGAGATGCTCCTTTCCAGAGGTTTGGCGATAACAATCTGACCTTTGTCAGAGTTACTTATGTCAGTGGATTTTTTGTTTACCGTAACCTACTCCCAACATCACCAGACGGCTTTCAATTTAGCGGTGGCAGTGTCCATAATGTTTTTGGTCATTAGTGTATATTCCTTTATGTGAGACAGTAAAAGTATTTTATAAAGAAATTTGACCCACTCAAGCGACGCCGCTCATAGAGCAATACGTAACGCTGAATCCAGCATACGATAACCTACATAAACTTTGCTCCAGTCGCCTGCGTCTCACATATTTGTCAGTCAGTGCCCGTCTTGATCACCGTTCGTTTTAGTTCGCCAAAATTGCCGCAGAATCTTTCCGATGCCGATTTCGCTGCACTTTTGTATTTCCTGGAATCTTTTCATGGTTCTTTTTTCCCTAAAAATTGTGTCTCCTTTGTTTTTACTTATTTTGATCCTGACCTGCAGTGGATGGATGTGGTGGGATCTCCACCAGGTGATATTACGGCTTCCAATCACTTCAAGCTTTGTCGAATTTCAGTTTTTTTTTTTTTTAATTAACCTTGGGAAAATCTCGCCAATAACTATAGGGTGAGTTTCTTGAGCTTTATATGAAAACTTTGATTTTTGCGACATACTTGTATATTGTATTTACCGCATTTGTGCATGGAGAGGATAGGTCAGTTTTCAGAGATTTTTAAGGATTTTTCTATTAGCACTTTTCTAATCTCACTGTATGCTTCACATCTGAGTATATATCCTCTACTATACCACATCGAGCCATATCGGCGACTCCACAATTTTCATGACGTATTTTTTTTATCTTTTAGGAGGGCATACCTGTGCGTAGTCTGTTAATCAAAATGATCTTCCTTCTGCGCATCTCTTTTGAGTCATACCAAGGCTTTTTTTCATTTTTATTACACATAGCTCGATGCCATATTCCTTTTGCGCCCTTGTCGTTTTGCCATCTCTTTTCCCATTCGTTCGTCATCAAGATTGACCCTTTTGTTTACATATGGCTTTACGTCTCGTCGACGTCGAGGTCATTAGAGGCGGGATGGGACTGGGGAGAAGTAACGGGGAGGAATTCGGCCATGGACTTTTGAAGGAAGCATCCCGGCATTCGCCTGGAGTGATTTGGGGAAACCATGGAAAGCCCAAATCTGGATGCCCGAACGGGGATTTGAACCCGCGTCCTCCCGAATGCGAGGCCAGAACGTAACCGCTCACCCGCCACGCGAAGAGTCTAAGGTCTAAGTAAGGTATTGAAGTGTCCACCTTTTCTGTGGCAGCTAACTGCTCCTTGGCTAACCTATCAGCCATTTCATCACCTGGCGCCCACAGTAACCTCACGTCTATAACTTTTGCTGTTGATTTAGTTATTTCTCTTTCTACTTGTTATGCTATGTAGTTTTTGACATTACCTCTGAGGATACCAAAAATTGCTTGTAAGGCACTTTGAGAATCGGAACAGATAACTGCGTTCTTTTGATCTGTCTTTTGAGCATATTGTACCCATTTTAGGATGGCAAATAATTCTGGCGAGAAATTCTGAAACTGGTCCGTTTGTAGAAATGTTTTAAGGACCTCACCTATCGGATCAACAAAGGCTGCCATATAAGCCTCCTCCCCCGCCTGTGATCCTTCCATGAATATTTGGAGCCAGCCTTTGCACCTTGTATTGATCACTTTTGTTTTGCTTCCCCCTGATTACAATATTTCCCCTTTGACTGATTTGATGACAGGGTGGGGTAAACACGAGAGGATGAGTCCACTTTTTGCCACGGTTCCTTCTCGTTGATTTCTACAGTGTGAATACTCCACTGATTTGTTAGCTGCCTGAAAGTTACCAGTCTTGGCATTTTGTGAAGGTCTGAGGATTTCCTTCGAATCTCACGTGCTAGTATCTCTACGTAGATATGGAGGAGGAGTTACTGTTTCCACATCATTCGCCGCTGTAGTGGTTTTAGTAAAACCGCCTATCATCCTCAGTGCCGCTGCTTGTAAGGTGCCAAGATTCTTTAGCAGGTTTTTGCAGCCGTTGTCATAAAGAAATCCCCCGTAATCGAGTCTACTCCTCACTACGCTGTAGTACACACTGTGTAGTAAGCGAAGACCAGCTCCCCAACTCAACGATGCAAGGGCTTTCAGCGTATTTATTCGCGATAACGATGCAACCCTCACGTCTATGATATGTGTACGCCAAGTGAGCTTGGAATCGGGCCATATTCCAAGGAACTTTACCTTTTCCATGGCTATGCCATTAACACTTATTTTAAACTCACTTTCTTGATAATGCCTGTCAGAGAAGTTGCAAATTTTTCTTTCGTTTTATCGTCAGCTCTATCCCTATCTGTCTCGCCTTTTCTAGAATTGCTATTACTGGGGATTCTAGAATTAATTTTTCCTTTTGTCTGAATGGGAGACATATATGACAGAATCGTCCACGAATGAAGGAAGGTCACCACCAGGTCGATGCACAACTTAGTCGTGTATATGTTGAGGAGGGTCACCCTGTGGAATGCCCTGGTAAACATGTCGGACGATCGTCTTCCGTTCTGCCATTTGTATAATATTCACTCTGTTTGAACGGTAATTGCAGCATCAAGATATCAATTTGTTGGGTAGTTTCATCTCTTCCATTGTTTCCCTTAGGATATTAATTTGGAGGTTGTTGTAGGCGTCTTTTATATCTAGGAATGTTGCTTGAAGGTAGTTGTTTCTGACAAAGCTCAGTTGAATATTCGTAACCGGTGTACTAATGGTGTCCATTGTCTGAAACTTTTACGGAATCCCATTGTGCGGCAATCGAGTCTTCGATGGTGTTCTGTGTGCCATTCCATCCTGTTATTGATCATTGTGCACATTAATTTGGCCAAGGAATTAAGGATATGGGATGATAAGAGGATGCGTCACTCCTATTCCTCTTAGGGTTTAGTACTGAAACAATTACGATATTTCTGCACGATTCAAGAACGTAGGATGTGTTCATCATGTCGTTGAAGAGGCTTAGGATTTTATGTTTGTCAGTTTGAGGAAGGTTTTCATCGTGGAGTAAGTGATCCTATCAATGCCTGGAGCCTTATCGTCCTTCTTTATGGCGCATTCGAGCTCAGACTTCAGACATACTGAAGAATGGGTCTCTGGTTTCATTGGGCTCCTGTTGTTTCTGCCAATTTATCATCTGTATAGATGCTGTTAGTGGATTACCCCTTGCCGCCTAAACATCGCAATTTTCTGCTCCGGAATGGCGTATTTGATGCTGGAGCAGAATATTCTCCATCCTTCTCTTTTCGTTTTTCTGATGGTGTTTCTGGCCTCTGCTGTTGTTTGTCTGAGTATCCTGATGAGTCCACAAAGTGTTAAAAAAAGAAACCAATAGTGGTCAGCTATTGCTTGGTGAGTGTCATACGTCCAGTTGTGAGCTGTTCAAAGAATTGAAGTTTTTTTTCCGTTAGTTAACTGTAATTTAGTTATAGTTTTATGTTTGAAGACAAAAAATCTAAGATGCAATGTAAATGCTTGTAATGCATTATAATAATTACAAGTTCGAAGAAATTCAGTCTTTGTTACACACTACAGCGACTTTTTAAATTATTTTTTGACTAATGTATAAAAATTTGAAAGAAAAAAAAAATCGTGATTGTAATGCACTGTAATGCATTGTATAAATTTTTTTCAGTGTTATGTGTCATATCTGAGTATCTTGGTTTACGCAAACAATAATATTAAGTGTTTTCTGAAGCTCTGTATTAGATTTTTTAGATATTAAGTTTTATATGTTAAGACAAAAAATATTCATTATTCTGCATTATATTGTATAAATTTTTTAGTATTATGTTTTTCCTACTGGTGTAATATATTTGAAAAAGAAACCCATTACGTTACTCTAATAAATTACACGTAGCCATGAGGTATGTGATTTATCAAGGCCTAGCAACTTCACCAGTGACGTATTCTTCCTTCTCGTTCCTCCAGACCAGAAATGTATTTGAATGTTTTGTTAGTTGAATTTCTTGCTGATAAAATGATTCTGTAAAATCATTACTTTTAATAAATTTAAGTAAATAATTTTCAGGGGTTTTCTTTGATTCTAATTTGATCACAAACTAGAGTAGTAGTCTTAATATTCCTGGGAGATTATATATTGAGCAGTGATAAATACCATCGGCAGTCATGTGCATGTTAAGCTTTGATTTGTAAAATTCTTATCCGTTGTCTTTGGCTTCCATAACAACACTGCCTGTCTTTTCCTTGATTGATAGGGCATATACACACTTTGAATATGTATCAGTCACCATCAGTATGTACTTGTAACCATTGTTATCATTTCCACTATACCCGCTTGCCATAACTCATCAAGTCCCTATGATTATTACACGCCTTCTGTGGAAATTCCTTCTCGCCAGATTGTGGAGCTTTGCTACAACTTGAACCATGTTGCTGCATAACACCTCTTTCACTAAGTTCTTCAGTCACTGATATAATTTCCGGTGCGATGTATGTCCTGCTGATATCGACGCTGTAAGTAACATCAATAATTCAGCAAGTTCATTTGGATCATCCCTACAGACATATTTCCTCATTTACAGTGAAAGCAGACGAGAACCCTAGTGGCGACAAAGTTGAGACATGCGCTAATGACCACGCTGTCGATGCGCCCTAAAGCCATTGAGAAATTATATTTTTATATTTGACACTGCGAACTTTTAAAACTGGTTTGAATGGGTTGTAATAAATTCTGTGGGAACTCCAGTAGTTAATACTTCAATATATTTTGACAAGTCGTTTTTCGTATGTTTTAGAGGCTTTTTTTTTATTAAATAAAACAACAATTCCATTAATCCTTGATTCTTTCCTACTCATTACCATCGAGTAAAATAACATTTTCACTAATAGTCAGAGGGAAATTTCAGATGTTTAACACATCGTTCTTTGCTTTGACACCATATACTGGATCGTAGTCTTTTGCACCTCTGTTAAGTTATTTCAAGAAATCTAAAGTCTGGAGACTGCTGCTCATATCGCTGAGGTAAGAAAATCTTTTCCAATCGTATCAGTCGCTGGCCTTAATAATTCCCTGAACAGATGTTCAGGCTATCTTACCAACCTTTTCTGGCTAGTATAACACAACGTGTGTTTGCTTCCACGTTTGCACATTGACTATACAATTTTATATTTGAAAGTTATGATGCCCGGATATCAGTTAGAAAATTTACGCTGAATGGATGAAAGCTAACTTTATCAGACCGTTTTACCATGATTGACATCTTATTATTAATTTCTTTTGAGTTCTGTTTAACGTGCACTCCAATGTCATACGATTGTGGACTCGAATGGTTTATCTACTGAAATTTCGAAATAATTTCTTTTCGGCTGTATTACATACGCATTTTCCTGAAAACCACATATCAAATTAATAGGTGCAGCCAAAATCATTTGTGTTGTTTTTAATTTCTTCAGAAAAGAAGTTAAATCGAAATTTTTGAGCTTTTCATCTACACGTTGTTTTCTTAGTGCATCGCCACCATAGAAAGGATCATGCACATGTTTGAGAGTTTTAGCCTTACAATCCAACGGTCCCTCTTTCACAAGAAGTAAGGGTTAAAATTCTGTGTCCTCCGAAGCTTGTCCATTGTTTGTTTGCAGAGTATACTAGGATATTTACTTAAGATAAAGTCAAAGCCGTTGTGCTATCTGCTATGATACATGCTGCAGTCTTTGTCAATAACCATGAATAACATTCCAGCTGTACCCAAAGACATTTTTAAACTTATTTGAAGTCATATCTGTGTTGACATGGTCGCTGTAGGTGTGCTTGAGGTACGTGTTATCTCGTTTAAAGGGCACGACCAGTTTAGCGTTCTCACCAGCTGTTTTGGCATTTTGCTATATATCTGATACGAGTAAAAGGAATCTACCAACTAATGTCTCCCAATGGAAAAGTAGCATCAAACATATCAGAATTTAAGAGAGCATTTGGGTACACTTTGACTGCTTTAAAATGTAAAATACCGAAGTTCCTTGTAGGCTGAAGGATTTCAGACAAAAATTTTTACTTTGACTTGGGAAACATATGCTTTCAATCTAAATCCAGTGTTCCAATAGTGCGACAGTAAGATTCGTTTATACACAATTTGTCGTACCACAGACGATAGCATTCCACTTCAGGAATCAGAGGACCGTTCTTGTTTTAACGCTTTGTGCTCAACGTAACATCCTAATTATTGACGGGTAATGTTGCACGCTGCTTATCGAACCACATATTGGCAAAGTTGGAAAGTACCATTTATATTTATAAATAGGTGTTCTAATACAAATGGCTTACCTGGGTTATCAGGGGTTGGTTTCAGGATTGTTAATTATTTTTTGGCGCCTTTTATAATTAGTTAAAAAAAACAGGGTTAACTTTCCATTAAGATATGGATAACAGAGTCATAATGTAATATCTGCAAACCTTACAATTTATTAATTCGTTTATACTTGAAAAAATGACAATTACAGCTGAACATATCTGGCACATGTAAGTTTAAAAGAAAACAATCATATGGAAAGTCCATGATTAGCAAATTGTTCAACCGAATTATATTTCTGCTAGCTCAAAAATATATGTTTGGCACATGAGTTTCTCTACCTCTGCAAATGACTTTGCGGGTCGTTTTACGGGTGTCTACGGAATGAACCAGAAGCTTCCAGAATGCAAGTCACTAACTGTTGCACGTGGTCCTGAGGATATCACCATTTTCGATGCACTGTGTAGGTACTATCTGCAAATAATAGCCGGAGTCCAACTTTAGACTTAGAAACTGCCTAATCATTAATGGAACTCATCGAGACTTGTCAGAGCGGGTCGCTCCGTTCTCTTCAGCTCTCAGGCACAAGATGTCCTTTCTCGGAGTGCAGAACGTGTCGCTGCACACTCCCCACTCCCATTTTTTTTCTCGTCACCAATCGCCGTTTTCTTCTGACCGGAATTTCCCTCGAGAACATGCAAAATAGAATGTTAGAACAAAATATTAATATTAGGTGTTCATTGGTCAGTCAATCAACAGCTTATCCCGCCATTTTCGGAGCATAACGAGTTTGTTCGGAATAACACGAACATTTCGCCAAAGGTGCTTGTATCCGAACTCCGTTGTATCCCAGCTGATTCGGTCACTTGTGGGGTGGGCATAACTGTTGCTGTCCGTCTCTTCAAGGTTTCCGCGTACCTGGTCCCATAATGGTATTCTACTACATCTACATCTATACTCTGCAAATCACAAATACTGTGGGTGGCAGAGGGTGCTAAGCACCAATCCTAATTCTGCGCATTCCAATCCCGAACAGATCGAGGAAAGAAGGAATACATAAATGAATCAGTACGGCATCTTATTTCTCTAATCTTATCCCTCCTGTCATTGCGACCTAAATAGGTTGGCGGAAGAAGTATTTCGTTGCACTCGTAACTTAAAGATTTTCGCATATTCTCCAGCAAATTCAAACGAAAACGACGTCGTCTGTCCGCCAAATAATCCCAGCCCAACCCACGAATTAGCTCTGTGACACTTACGTAAGGACTGTAACTAGCAGTCACGAATCCAGCTGCTCTTCTCTGTACTTTCTCTAATGTGTCAATCAATCCCCTGCGATACGGATCCCAAATTCCACAACAGTAATCCAAATGCGGACGCACTAGTGTTTTGTACGCTATTTCCTTTGTATGAGCATTACAACTTATCAAAATACGTCCTATGAATCGTAGTTTGGAATTAGCTTTTCCTACAACGGAAGTTATGTGCAAGTCCCATTTCATGTTGCTTTGTACTGTTACGCCTAGATACTTCAGGGAATCTACAGTGTCAACAACTGAATTGTTAACTTTTTACTCCTGAGCAAGCGGGGTCTTTTTATTACTTATGTGCATTGCCTTGCACTTTTTACAGTTAAGTGTAAGCTGCCATTCACGGCACCACTCCGAAATAACATCCAGATCGCGCTGAATTTCTAAGCAATCGTCGGAGCACCTCACTTCCCTATAAATAAGTGCATCATCAGCAAAAAATTGCATCCTGCAATTAACGTTGTCACCGAGATCGTTTAAAAAATTAAGAAAAGAAGTGGTCCTATTACACTTCCTTGAGGAACGCCCGAAGTAACATCTAGTTTAGAAGAGGCTTCCCCGTCTACAACGACATACTGTGACCGACCAGTTAGAAAATGGCGTATCCATTCGCAAATCTGATCAGATATACCGTACGCTCGGATCTTCGCTAAGAGTCGGTTGTGTGGTACACAGTCAAAAGCTTTCTGAAAATCCAAGAAAATAGCATCAACTTGTGATCCCGCATCAATAACTTTTATTACATCATGCGAAAATAGAGCCAGTTGCGTTTCACATGATCGGTTCTACCGAAATCCGTGTTGGTATGCTGTAAGTAGCTCGTTTTCATCTAGAAACTTCATAACGTTAGAGCATATAACATGCTCCAGAATTCTACTGCAAACAGATGTTAGCGATATCGGACGATAATTCCTAGGATCTCTCCGATCTCCTTTCTTGAAAACGGGAATCACCTGCGCAATTTTCCAGTCAGAAGGTACTTTTCTTTCCTCTAAAGATTTACGAAATATATCTGACAGAAATGGTTCTATTTCTTCCGCGTATTCCGAAAATACTCTTATTGGTACACCATCGGGACCCGGCGCTTTCCCCCACTTCAGGAGCTTTAATTGTTTTATGATACCTACACTATCAATTTGTACTGGATCCATTTCAAATTCAACACGCCGTGGAAAAACGGGAATGTTTTCCATGTTTTCGTCAGTGAAGGAATTTTTAAATTCGGCGTTAAATACGGTAGCCTTGTCGCGGCTGTCATCAACTTCCCGACCGTCTTTTAGTAGAACTGGCATATTGTTGTCACAACCACCTATTTTTTTTACATACGACCAAAATTTCTTTGGATTTTCAATAAGGCTCTTGGAAAGTGAGTTGCATCGAAAGTCATTGAAGGCTTCGCGCATCGCATTCTTGACCTGTC
Organism: Vandiemenella viatica; assembly: GCA_031002005.1. NCBI lineage: Eukaryota > Metazoa > Arthropoda > Insecta > Orthoptera > Morabidae > Vandiemenella > Vandiemenella viatica. Next base: position 177,941,093 of record CM061921.1, on the reverse strand, counting down.
CTCTTGTCTCAGCTAGTTTTTCTAAATCACTCCTATACATCGTCCTTCTTAAGCGTGAATGAATCTTCCTTTGCTTTTTAAGTAACCTTTTAACTTCACGCGTATACCACGGGGGATCGTTCCCGTCCCTGATTGTCCTTTTCGGTATATGTAAGTCGATACCTTCCCTGACTATATTTATGAATCGTAGCCACATCTCTTCAACCGAGCCTCTTCCTTCTACAAAGGTAATGTATTTATCCCTCAAAAACGTTCTTAAACTCTCCTTTGGGGCCTTTTCGAACCTGTAAACGACCCTTTCTTTTTTCTTTTTGCGCTCGACTGTTAATTTTACTGTAGCAATTACAGCTTTATGATCACTTATTCCCGTGGTGGTAGAAATGTCCGTAAATAATTCAGGCCTATTTGTAACGAGAATATCTAAAATGTTTTCGTTTTCGTTGTTGCACCGCGTTGGTTCAGTGACGAGCTGCTCAAGATTAAGATCTGAGAAAAGGTCGAGAATAATCACACAGGATATTTTATCCCTGCCACCAGTAACGTGGGCGTAATTACTCCAGTCAATATACGGCAAGTTGAAGTCGCCTCCTAGTATTATTCCATGATCCGGAAATTGACGAGCTTGTTACATTGACAAATAAAATTCATAACCGTGAAAGAAGTATTGTCAACTTGGACACTAGTGAAAGTGGTGGGATACACTGGGTGGCATGTACAGTACATTATCTACCAAAAAGTAATTGAACACCTGTGAGGATAGGTAATTCAGTACGTCAGTGGACTTATGTGTCTGTCATATGCTGCAGGCTTATGTAGAAGCAGTTGACATGGAGATGGCGTGAGTTACAGAGCTATAAGACTTCGATAAAGATGTGATTGTGGATTGCCGTCTCAGAGGGCTGTTTAGACTGGCGATTGAAATTAAGTTTAAGAGGCCAAAATCAACGGTTGCATTTTTGTCCTGCGTAAGTGGAAGATCGATGGGCATTGTGCGTCCTGGGCGACTCCCAATTTTGACCGCAGAACCCTGGAATGTGAAATTGTCAAAAATTTTGCACAACCCATGCCTATCATCCGACAGGCGTTTTATACTGCAACAGACCATTGCGTAGAGAATCCCAGAAACTTGGATGTTTTGGAGGATCAGCTGCACATAAGCGCCACATAAGCTGCATATCATGATTAGCAATAAAGCTCCGCGAGTGAGGTGACGTTTGGACCGTCGAAAATAGACACTGGTGCAGTAGAAATCGGTTCTGTGGAATCGAGGTTTATATTATTCCCGTTTGAAGGACGTATATGAGTTTTGTGTGTACCTGGTGAAGGGCTTAGTGTGCAAGATAGTCTGTGGTGAGCAAAGATGTGGGTCTTTTGCACAGCCTTTTGCGTAGTACCGCTGGTGTTTGTGCGTAGTAGCATTAACACAGAGATCTATTGTATAATTCTGGGTGATAAAATGTTCCCAACATTGTGGCGTTTTTACAGAATGGACCTATGTTACTTTAAGGGTGACAACATCATGTGCCATGTTCCAAAGGCTACTGTGCTGTGGTACGCCGATAACAATGTTCGGCGATTGGATTGCCCACCCAGAGCCCCGACCTCAACCCTATAAAACTGCTTTGGGACAATTGGATGACCAAGTGAAGGATCGTCAGGAGCAGCCAAGATTTATTGCTCAACTCATGGAATGATTGAAAAATGACTGGGAACGGATTCCAGTGGATGTCCGGTGTACACTCGTAGAGATCATATCAGACAGGTTGGCTGCTATTATAGCCGCAGGAGTTGGCTGCATAAGCTTACAACGGGTTGACAACCACCGAGTAAACATTGTGCACAGGAGTCCAATTACTTATAGGTAGACAGTGTATAAAGTACAAAAATGGTTAAGTATTTCGACAGTCTTAGAGATTTTAAAGCACAACTGAAATTGTTGCGATACTTTTCTAACTACCCTAACCAATTTATTGCAGTATGGGTCTAGAAATTTGGTACACACATTTGTGGTCATTTATGCTTGGAGTTCCCATTTGAGATTCCATGAAATTAGTCTAGCCTATAACTTAGACACAGTGCTTGTCTGATAATAGCTCAATCTTGTCAGTACTTTTCTCTAACAGATATCAGCCAGGGAGTGTAATAAATCAGCTTGATTTATTTTAAAACGTACAATTTAATGTGATATACAGAACTGACAAACTGCAAATTTTATTACGCGGGTAATCAGGTGGTTGAAATACCCACAGGACCTTACCATACTGACGATTCCTCAAATTATTTGAGCAAGCAGACTGACAACAAGGATTTTGTTATTAAAATAAAGAGTACAGATACCTGTGGAAATTAGTTTCACGAAACCAAAACAAAATTTTCATATCTCAGACAACACAGTCAAATCGTCAGAGTTATTGCAGTCCGTATAGAGCACAGTATATGGACAGAATCACGAAAATAACAAATTGAACCATACACCATATTAATTTTACCCAAGAGTACCACCAGAGTACAAAATAGTTGAAGTATCCGCTCATATCATATACCTCACAGTCATGGTGAAAACCCTCCAGATTATCGTCATCACAGTCGTAGATCAGGATGGTAAGCTGGTGAATTTCAGTGGGGGACCAATTACTCTAAGACTACATATATTACTGTTTGTCAAATTTCCGACAACTAGAAGGAGACATATGATTAAAATAAAATTTGTTCCATTGATTAGGGACATGAAAATGCAGAAATGATAAGTATTACAGAGCGCTTTGACCGTGAGAATTCAGTGCAGTGTGAAGCCACCATTTGATACAATCAGAGGCACTTGACATTGTGGCATGGAATCTATGAGAACCTGGATAAGCTGCTAGGGAACACAATGCTACGTACAGAAAGCATCTACAATAGAGAACGAAAAACCGTATCCCTGTCATGTTCAATGGTCAACACAACATTCTACGGGAAAGTGCAGGCCAGAGAAGCAGTGGTACCAGTCATTCTTCGAAGAAGGTTTGCACATTACTCGCCACATGTGTCCGGGCATTGTCCTGCTGAAATATGGCATTTGGAGCTGTCTACAGGAGGGGCAGTGCCTCAACCTCTGAAACCTCCCTCATATAGCAGTTGCTGATCAGATTGCCCTCAATACATAGGAGACGAGATGTAAGTTACAGCCAATGGCGCCCCCAATCATCACACTTGGTGTTTGTCCGCTATGCCGCCCAACAGTGCCATCTGCTCGATTAAGATCACCACAGTAGCATCTAACGCTATAGGTCCTCACTGTAGGACAAGTTGTAGCGGATCTCGTCTGCAACTAATCACATCAGTGATGGCGTTCATGGGGTCATTGCAGTTTGAGACATTGGCTGTTTCTGTTCATTGAAAGCAGACGCAATGGCATGAGCGCCAACAGTCCAGCCCTAAGCAGAAAGCATCAGACTATCAATGTAGACATATTCACACCCATTGCAGTGCTCCAACGTCCAGCCAATACTGAGGACGAAGCTGTTCAGTCGGTTGCGGTCATGCAGACAATATGGCGTTGTTCCCACGTTGTGTGGTCCAGTCCCGCACGTCGGTGCGTACGCCCTTCCAGGGCCGGCGTTAGGGGGGGTTAAGCGGGGCAAAAGTACCCGGGGCCCGAGCCACCAAAGGGGGGGCCCGACGGCCTGAGTGCCTAAATAAATCAAAATCAAACACAAATTTTAAAATCTGCACCAATAATTATGAACATTTTTGTATTAAAATTTTCTGAGTTTATCTAAAGAAAAGGGTAAATTAAAAATATTTGGGGGGGGGGTGTCTAAGGTCACTTACCCGGGGCCTGAGAATCCTAGCGCCGGCCCTGCGCCCTTCTTCTATCTATTGGTTCTTCATTGCAGCGTACCCTGTACAAACCGCAACGTCATGATACGACAAAATCCGTTCCCCGGAGACCAGTCATTCTGCCTTTTTCGAACTCACTCACATACTGATGCTGCACCCTCTGAAGTCAACGAGCCATGCTGGCACTTGTATGCATGTTTCCACTTCGTTTGATAGCTCTGCAATGATTGAGAGTAGTGTTACACTAACCTGTCTGGTCACACAAAAGAGGGCGCTGGTGGGCTTACGTGCATGTTCCACTATTTTGCACATCTTCTGAATCTTGAGTGATTCAGGCCATTCTTTTTGGGTGTTACAAATAGTAGGGTATAAAAATGAGTGAGCGTACGAAATAACAGGAAGCGAATCATACAAACAGTCTTGAGACAAAACTGAATCGATTAACACCTCCCGATATACAGTTTCTTTACTCATGGGGATACGCAGTCACAAGAAATCGAAGGAATATGTGATATATTCACTAGAATTGAGTTTGATAAATCATTGACAGGCAGCAAGCAACTATATTAACAATAATGAGATCTGCATAACTATACAGAACCAAGATTCGTGCACACAACCTTGTGAAAACTTTCTGTTAATCGATTATGATTTGACCTGCAAATTCCACATTTACACCAAATTCTGCTTGAACGTAATGGTGTCGAATTATATGTAACCATTAACGTTTGTATTACAAGCGTATGAAGACATACATTTCAAACAACTTGCAGGATCTTGGTGTACTGAACAACGCAGGATGGAATTAAGGGCATAAAATCGTGAATAGCTATATCGATGTCTGTTTACCAATCAGTATCCTTTTGGGGGTTCTGTTGGTTCCCAAATAGACAACAGATTGGTTTTAAATGTAAAACGAGAGCTGATGCTGATTCATAATAGAGATGACACTAGTTCGCATATAACAGTTGCCCAGAACCAGCAGAAGAGAAAATTTGTCACAATTAAGTTCGTCTCGAAAATGCCTCATATTTGTGTGGTGGCAATAAAAGATTTGTTTTACTTAAATCTTGGAAAATAATTTCAGGAGTTATTTGAATGCCCACTCCTAACTGCAGGTAGTAAATACATATGGGCTGTAGAGACTTCGACACAGATGGAAAAATGTAGGTGATTGTGGGATTCCAGACAAACAGTAAATACAACGAAGAATTTAGTACATGCATATTTGACTCCTGTTATCTAACCAGTACAATAGTGTACCTAAATGATAAGAGGTGTCCATACGAAATTTGGCAGCTCGGCTTAACTTGTATGACCTTTACATCAGGTTTCAACAGCCATATTATGAATGACAATGTTCTTCGCCTTTATTAAAGCTTGATGAATTTTTCGCATCAAAAGCTCTCTTTGTAATTGACTGTTCACGACAGAACGAGTAAGTTAAGGTAAAACAGAGATAATTTCCTTGCAAATACTTTAGCATACTTCCTAATATTGCATGATCGTGCTGTCCAGTATACACCTCTGACTACTGTTGTGAGGAAGCTGGTGTGATAAAAGCATCACTCGCTCAGTTCAAACATACCATAAACATGAAGACCATCTTCTTGGTTGCCAAGGAATTTAAGACAAATTATGGTGTATTTGTGCTCTTGAAAATGTATTTCCAACTACACAATGGTAGGTAAAATAAAAATTAACAATTAGAATTTTTTTCATCATTAAAAATTAGAAATTGCTGACGTCAGGAGCCTCTGAGCGCTGTCACTTCACTGCAACATATTATTTCAAATAAAATTGCTTTTTGGATCTCACATACAAAATATATATTTTTGGTGGGATTCCTAATAGTTAAAAAAAATCACTCTGTAATTTTTGTTTATACTTGATTCATTTGTAAAAAAACTTTTCTAAACCATGATCTCACATGGAGGAATAAATTTTATGGCCTAAACGTTTTGAAAGAAAGGTGTATATTATAATTTTTTTGAACTTGCAGTATTCCAAAAATATTTTTTGTGTCATTGGTCTCATGTATATAGAAGCAATAATTTTAAGATCTAATCATTTTTGTATAAAAAAATTAAATAGAGTATGAGTAATCTATCGCTAAGTACTTTGTTATTATATCCGCATTTTTATAAAAACCTGAACACCAATTTCATCATTGTTAGAGGCTTGCACCAAAGCGTGAGAAAAAGAATTAACGTTCGGCGGTATAGTAGGTGAAGTCTGTTATTTATAAAATAAAAAAAATCAACTGAGAGTGGAAAACTAGAACTTTAAATTGTTCCAGACAATTTTTTTATAACACATTATTTGCAAGATCTTATACATGCACACGTTCTTCCAATATAATACATTGTGATATAAAAACAAATTTCGTTGCAATTGGATTTTGCTGTCGTCAGTCTTTCGACTGGTGGCTTGATGCAATCCTCCATCCCTTCCTATCCTGTGCTAACCTCATCATTTCTACATACCCCTTCCAACCCACGTCCTCAATTATCTCCTTCATATATTCTAATCTCTGTCTTCCTCTACAGTTCTTACCTTCCACTGTTCCCTCCACTAACAAATTGACCAATCCAGCATGTCTCAAAATATGACCTACCAGCCTGCCTCTTCATTCTGTAAGCTTCTTCCACAAATTTCTTTTCTCACCCATCATTTCCAAAACTCGTTCATTTCTTATTTTGTCAGTCCACTTAATTTTCAGCATTCTTCTGTAGCACCACATTTCAAATGCTTCAATTTTCTTTCTTTCCGGTATTTCTAAAGTCCATGTTTCACTACCATAAAGTGCTGTGCTCCACACAAAGAGTTTTAAAAAGTTCTTTCTAATTCCTAAATCAATATTTGAAACTAAAAGGTTTCTCTTTTTCATGAAGGCTCGTTTTGCTAGTGCTATTCTGCTTTTAACATCATTCCTGCTTCGGCCATCGGTTGTAATTTTGCTTCCCAAGTAACTCACTTACTTCTCCTATTGCATTCGATCCTATTTTTATATTTAATCTACTAGTATTGGTATCATTTCTGCTACATTTCATCACTTTTGTCTTGCTTTGATTTATATTCAGTCCAAAATCTTCCTTCAGTATTTTGTTCATTCCATTCAATAACTTCTCAATATCCTCAGCCCTTTCTGCTAACAAGACAATGTCATCAACAAATCGTAGCATACTGATTTTTTTCTCCCTGAAAACTTATGCCACATGGAAATGTTTCTTTGACTTTCTTCATTGCTTCTTCTACATACAAGTTGAATATTAACGAGGATAGACTACAACCCTGTCTCACACCCTTTTTAACTGATGCATGTCTCTCGTGATTCTCTACTTTATTATAGCCACTTGATTCTTATACAGTTTATAGAGTCTTCTTCTATCTCGATACTTTAGACCTGAATTCTTTAAAATTTTGAACATCTTGTCTTAACTAACATTATCAAAAGCTTTTTCTAAATCAACAAATGCCATAAAAGTATCTTTGTTTTTCTTGATCCACCCTTCAAGTATTAATCTTAAAGACAGAATTGCTTGCCTTGTACTGCGATTTTTTCCTAAACCCAAACTGATCTTCACCTACTTTCTTTTCTACTACCCTTTCCATCCTTCTGTATATTATTCTGATCAGTAATTTTGAAGCATGTGATGTTTGACTAATGGTGCGATAGTTCTCACATTTGTCGGCTTGTGCTTTCTTCGGAAGTGTGACGATGATATTTTTATTAAAATCAGTTGTAATTTCTCCTGTTTCATAACTTTTTGATATCCGCTTGAATAATCTTTCGATTCCTTCTTCTCCTAAGGATTTGAGAAGTTCTGCAGGGATCTCATCAATTCCAACTGCCTTACTATTACTACTCCTATTACTCTGCGATTCACTAAAAATGTGTGGTAGAGGGTGCATTGCACCTATCCGAAAGGGTAATAGTTTGGAAGGGATATACGTGATATGGTAGGAGGCGCCCATGGGCTATTGTGAGGAACCATCCCAGCATTCGCGTGGAGCGATCTGGGAAAACCATGGAAAACCCAGATCAGGATGGCCGGAGAGCTTTATCGAAAGATACTCTTGTCGAATTTTAAGTTTACTCGCCCGGTAAATCCTTTCTATTCCATTCCCTAATCGCTCGCGGAAAAAATGAATACAGAAAAGAAGCGGTTCGGGCCCTGATTTCTCTTATCTTATTTTCACGGTCATTCCGAGATACGAATGTTGCTGGTAGCAATATTTCTTTGCTGTCATTCTGAAATATATCAGTCATGAATTTTTCAATTAGCTTCCGCCGAGAGCAACGACTTTGGTGTTCCAGGTCATCCCAACCTAACTCCTTAAGCATCGCACTTACGCTTTCCCTCCAACTATATATACCTGTCACGAATCGGGCGGCCCTTCTCTGGACCATCTCTACTGCCTCCATTAACCCCTTTTGATGGGGACCCCATACAGAACAATAATATTCCAAGTGAGGACGGACTAGAGACTTACATGCAATCGATTTAACTTCAGGAGTGCATTGTTTTAAATTACGACTTAGGAATTTATAGCATACGATTTGCTTTCCCAATTACATTCTCGATATGTTCACTCCACGATAAATAATTACGAATTGTTACCCCTAGGTATTTATCGGAATCCACAGTTCTAAGGACAGTACCATTAATTGTATATTCAGAGCTAAATGGTGTCATCTTTTTACTTATACGCATGACTTGGCACTTATTAGCGTTTAACTCCAACTGCCAGTCTTTACACCACGCAATTATTTTCATAATGTCGTCTTGTAACAAAGCGCAGTCTTCCTGGGTTTTGATTTCACGATAAATAGTAGCATCATCGGCAAATAATCTTTTCATCGCCCTTATTATGTCACACAAATCATTAATGTATATGAGAAACAACAGAGGCCCTATCACGTTTCCCTGGGGAACCCCGGACCTCACCTCGGTAAATGATGAACTCTCACCGTCGAGAACTACACACTGTGTTCTGCCCTTCAGAAAGTCTGCAACCCAGTCGCATATTTGTCTAGATATGCCGTAGCCACGAAGTTTCCTAAGTAACCTAGCGTGAGGCACAGTGTCGAAAGCTTTTTTAAAATCTAATAGAACTATATCAACCTGGGATTGCCCATCTATAATAAGGCACAAGTCGTGAATTAAAAGTGCAAGTTGTGTTTAGCAGCATCGGCCTTTTCTAAATCCATGTTGATTTGGGTTTAAAAGCTCATCTTCATCCAAAACCCGCATGACATTTGAATAGATGATGTGTTCTAAAATCCTACAAAATACTGATGTTAACGAGATCGGTCTATAATTTTGAGGATCATTAACATTCCCATTTTTAAACACTGGACTTACGAAGGCGGTCTTCCATTCGGCTGGTATTTTTCCTTGATCCAAGGAGGCGGTATATAATTTCATCAAATACGGTGCAATTTCCTTTGCGTACCTGGAGTAGAATCTTGTAGGAATACCGTCTGGTCCGGAAGCCTTATTGGTTTTTACATTCATAAGCAATTTAGTTATTCCCTCGACATCAAGAACGAGATCATTCTTAATTTTGTTGGTACGATTGGCAAATGTCGGAATCTACTCTGAGTTTTCTGACGTGAAAGCTTTTTTAAATATATTATTCAAGATTTCTGCTTTCTCTACGCTAGTTTCGGATAATTTCCCATTTTCCTTAATCAGTGAAGGCATAACCTTGCGAAGCCTCTTAGTTACTTGCATTCAAGTCATTCAGAGCTTTATTAAATTCTGTACTCAAAACAGGATCTCCTAAGTCATCAATGTCGACATCACCTTCCTTTTCCATTACACTATTGTTCAAGTCGTCCTCAACATATAGTTTCTCAATGTATTCCTTCCATCGGTTAGCTCTATCTTCTGAACTTAAAAGAGGTTTCCCATCGGCAGCTTTAATGTTCATACCTCTTTTCTTCATTTCTCCAAAATTCAGTTTGATCTTCCTATATGCAACATCTACTTTACCTACGACCATTTCCTTTTCTACTTCTTCACAGTTTTCTTGTAGCCATTTTTCTTTTGCTATTTTGCATTTCCTATTTATTTGATTTCTAAATTGTGTGTACTGCTCTCTTCCTGCTTCGTCCTGAGCATTTTTGTACCTTCTCCTCTGATCAATCAGCTCCAAAATTTCTTTTATGATCCAAGGTTTTCTGGCAGCTTGTTCCCTAAAGCCTAATGTTTCTTTACCAGCTTTCATTATTTCAGTCTTTAATGTATTCCGTTCGTCCTCGGTTGAGCTGCTTTCAGAGTTACTTTTTAGATCTAAGTCTACCATTTCTGCAAATTTTTCTCTCGTGCTAGATTGTTTGAGTTTATTCACTACCAGTCTGTTCTGCTTATATTACTTCCTTATTCGCTTAAATTTCAGCCTGCACTTCATTATTATCAAATTATGGTCAGAGTCTATGTCTGCTCCTGGGTAAACTTTACAGTTTAGAACTTGATTCCTGAATCTCTGTTTGACCTGATATAATCTAGCTGATATCTGCCCGTATCCCCAGGACGTTTCCAGGTGTATATTCTCCTCGTATGGTTCTAAACAGTGTGTTTGCCACTACTAGCTTATATTTTTCACAAAATTCTAGCAATCTGCTTCCTCGCTCGTTTCTTTCACCTATACCAAAACTTCCTACAGTATTCCCCTCTAATCCTTCTCCCACTTTCGCATTCCAATCACCCTTGATTATTAGATTTTCCTCCCCCTTCACATATTGGATTAATTCTTTAATTTCAGCATATATTTTTTCTATTTCTTCGTCATCTTCGTGTGACGTTGGCATATACACTTGTACTAATGTGGTTGGAACGGGCTTAGTTTCTAACCTCATCAAAATAATCCTGTCACTAAACTGTTCATAATAACTCACCCGTTTCCCTACTTTCTTGTTCATTACAAATCCTACTCCAATGACTCCATTGACAGCTTGTGTGCTAATTATCCTGTGTTCCCCAGACCAGAAATCCTGTGCGTCCTTCCATTTAATCTCACTAATCCCAACAACATCTAAGTTGTTCCATCTCCCTTTTTAAGTTTTCTAACCTACCTGCCCTATTCAGACTTCTAACATTCCACGCTCATATAATTATAAATATTCTTTCAAATAGAGTGGGATTAACAAATAAAATACTATAGTGCGCTGTATCTAGATTTAGGCACAATACAATGATAATTATGTTTAATGCTTTTTATTGTATTTTGTGTCCCTATACATAAGAATTGTAATTTTTATTTGACGGGTTATTGGGAAATGTTATACGGTGCTACCTGCACTGTTTGGGTATTTAGTACTTTGTTCTACGTCGCAGCTTTCTCCAAATTGTAGAGGTTTTTCAAGCTGAAATGTTTAGCGTTCACATGTGATCTCTGATGTCTGTACCAAAACCCTCACTTTAAGAGTAGCCATATGCCAATATGTCTGGAATTTTTCCGTGATTTGCGGTTCTAAGTCCCGGGTATCTTTTGTTGACACTTCATTTACGTGTTCGTCGCCTCCGCCGCCCGCGCAGCCACTGAGTCGACAGGCTATTAGCCTACGAGCAAGTGGAAATAAGCTTGTTTTTAGACACCAAATATGATGTAATCCCTATGCTGTGCGTTCTCTTGTTTTTCAGACGATGTCAAAACAGGTGAAAGAAACTGTCGTGTTAGCGTACAGTGGCGGGCTTGATACGTCCTGCATTTTGCGGTGGCTCATTGAGAAAGGTTACATTGTCGTTGCCTACATGGTAAGTTAAAACATAAACACAAGCCTTTAAGTTCTGTCTATTAAGATATCTCATGCAGTGCAAGAATTAAATTTAAACTATCATGGAATACTTCCATAGCAGTATCATAACAGTAAAGTAAAATTTATAAATGACCTGGAAACACAGTATATCGAAAGCAATTTTATTGGATAGTAGCACAATCAAGAAATATAACAAAAGACTCATTGGTTTCTCTAAGATGTTACTTTCAGCACAAAATATTGAATATCTAATAACACATACCAATTTTCAGGTCACAGAATGAAACTACAAGCAGTCTGTTTGCAGACAGTTTGTTATTATAGACGTATACAAATAAAGAGAATTAAAGCTGTCTATAATTTTTGTTTCTCTTTTACACAGGCAAATGTAGGGCAGGACGAGGATTTCGAAGAAGCCAGAAAAAAAGCGATAAACATTGGCGCGAAAAAGGTAAGTCATTTACATCTGAGAGTGCAATACTTGATTATAAGATAACAGGTTACTACATGTAGCACTATATAAATTAAGAGCCTAAATTAACGATTTAAAGCGAATTAAAAACGCTTAAAAGCAATTTAGCAATGATAAATATTTATGAATAAAGAGAAGTGTAAATTAAACAATGATCTGTAAACGTAATTACTACGACCTTCCAATTCGACTTTCTGTGGCTGAAGAACACTGATAATTCTTTTTACTTCGTTTATCTGGAAACAAGAAGCAGTGGTTACCTTCATTGTCTTTGAATATGTTTCTATTTGTCATCAGAAATGGAGCGTAGTTTTTTCTATCTGTAATGTGTAGTTCACCTTGCCCGGTAGCGCGGAGCAAGCAAGCCGGCTTCACGGTGCAGGGATCTACAGCAGGGCTCGGCGGGTTTTAGCTGAGTGCTGTCCTTTCACTTGTGAATATTAATAACACCGGAAAAGCTTAATACTGTTGAGAAAAACAATAGTTGACTGAATGCTCTATAACGAAGAACACAATTTTTTTTTAAAAAACGTATGTTTGATATCTGCTTCTTGGTAATTTTTACAGATCGTAAGCCTCTATTCTTTGGGTGCATCAGCAAACTAATAAGTTAGTGTCAACATTTTTTGTCAGTACGCCCATTGTTATAGGATTTTTAATCTAGATTTCATCAGTCGATTAACCGAAGCGGTGGTACAAGTATCTTTCATTCGGGCTTTACGGCTCATCGAATTCATTAGAGGGAGGAAATGAGTGGGACAAGGATCGGGAAGGATTTCCGCACAACCTTATGAGGGAATCATCCCGGCAGTTACTTGGAGTGAGTTCGGGAAAACATGGAAAACAAAACCTGGTCAGCCGGACAGGAATCCTAACACCCGTTCCTGTGAATGCCAAAACCGAGCGTTACCTGTGAAAAGTATCTACATAATTTAGAATTTCGCTACAGTGGACTCGTTCACCGACGACTGACACTCTGAGTACTTACTTGGAAAATTTCAATAGCCTTTCATGATTTGGCATTCGTTGACATGGCGAAGATCTTTTCGCCCTTTACTGTATTTCGACAGACTGCATCAAATTAGCTACACTGAAGCTCACATTTCAATAATACTAATCACCCAGTGATTCTTGCGAATCTGTAAAGTGTGTGTGTTTGTTTCAGCATAACTTTAGAGCGGTGGAAACGATTTGTACAGATGTTTCTAATTGGCCGACTAAAAATACTGTTATAGTAAATCTGGATGGGGTGGTAGTGTCTTGAATATATATAACAAATGGACAGTTTGAGACTAACGTTTCAACCTTTCAAGCTAAAAGCTCAAGATTTCAGGATGTTAACTACACCCAAAGTGTGTATTGATGTTCTTCGAACTTTCTAAAACGCTTTTTTATGTTGGGGAAACGGCTCGTGTGTTTCTGATGAAACTTATTACACGTGTTTCTGATTAGTCTAACTCTGTAAATAGTATAGGTGTGTTTAGGAAACAGCTGAGGTGATGTGTATGAAACTTGGTGTCTATGTTTTCGGTTGGCAGTTTACAAATACTATACCTTATTCCTTCTTAGTACAGTGACTGAATGACATGAAATTTGATTCACATGTTCTAACCTGCAATACATGAAATACAATATACTGACTGTATAATCAAATGAAATTAATTGTTAAGAATATTCGATTAGTAAAATAACAACACAACGCTCCTATTCCGGTGGATGACCAGTAACACTGGGGCCTGACATTCAAACCCCGAACTGGCCGCCTCTAATGACTATAAGCTAAACAAGATAATAGTAATAACTGTACACATGTAATGGTTGCATATCTTTATTGTCATTAAATGTAAATTCATTGTTTTATGTCCTTTGATTTTTTGTCAGCAGTTTAGAGTTTTCGTCTGGTACGTATTCGACCCTGTTCCACTCAGCCTCATTGCCCCCAATACTTTCAACTACTGGTCAGTTGAAGTGGCAGGAGACTTTGAAAATTACTTGGCTTATAAATTTGTAGGTTCTTTGCACATACTTCGAACCAAAGGAATCGGAACAGTGTTTGTGGGTGTTGCCGTTCAGTAGGCTACTCTTCACAGTAAGTTAGCAAACCGATTCGCTGTTAAAGTGACAATATCGCTTTCCCCTAACATGGATTAAAAGTTAAAGATGATTATAACGACCAAAGGAAGTGTATAGTTAAGGAAAAAGAATTATTATAAATGAATGCAATTTTTCTCGGCGTTGTTTATTTATAAACGTTTCTCGGGAAACAAACCGAGTAATATTATTATTGATGCACAATATTTCGGTGACTTTATACTCCGTCGCCATCTTCAGGTGCAGTTGTAAACCTTGAAGTCTGCCTTGAGGGTGTTGTTTGAAAACTGGCATTTTAACGACAGACGTTTTTATGTTGCCTAGCAGCATCTCAGACGTCATTAGACGCCCGCGGAACACAAAAAGCAGAGCGTTGGTGACGAGCAGCCTCAATAACAGGAATCATGCATCACTTATCTGGAACCCACAAACCCTGTTAACCAAATCAGACGCGAGGCGAATTTCAAATGCTTCTTTAATGACGCTGTCCCAGAAGCCTCTCGCATGTGTCAGCACCTTAGTCGCTTCGAAATCGAAACCATGTCCTTCTGCCAAACTATGTTCCGCCACTGCTGATTTGTCTTTTTGCCCCAGGCGAACATGTCGGGCGTGTTCCAAACAACGTAGTTGTACACACCGTATCGTCTGGCCGATGTATTTCGTTCCACATTCACACGGGATGCAATAAACTCCGGGTGTGCGAAGGGCAAGGTCATCTTTTGGAGAGCGCAAAATGTTTCTCAATTTTGGTGGTGGTAGGAAAATGGTGTTATTGCTATTTCTTGCCAGGACCCTTCCGATCCTAGATGTTGTTGCGCCAGAGTACGGCAAGAAGGCTAATTTATCGTGTGGACCATTATCGTGGTTATTAGGCCTGCGTTTCATTTCCCGGAATGCCAACTGTATCTGATGTTCATTGTACCCATTCTTTCTGAAGGTATCACGTAGATGTTTTAACTCATTAGGCAGGCTGTCTTTATCATGTATTTCCCGCGCACTGTGGACTAGAGTAGTTAGTACTGTCTTGCGCTGTACCGTAAGATGATGACTGTGCGCGTTTAGGTACAGGTCCACATGCGTTGGCTTTCTATACACCGAGTGTCCTAAAGTTCCATCTGCTTTCTTTATAATAAGAATGTCCAAAAAGGGCAGGCAGCCTTCCTTTTCAACCTCCATCGTGAACTGGATGTTTTTGTTGACACTGTTTAAGTGAAGGAGAAACATATCTAGGTTGTCTCTACCATGGGGCAAAACAACAAATGTGTCATCCATGTACCGAAAGAAGGCACTGGGCTTCACGGGGGCACTTTGCAACGCTTTCTACTCAAAATTTTCCATAAAGAAATTAGCTATAACAGGTGACAGGGGACTGCCCATTGCAACTGCCTCGATCTGTCCATAGTAGTGCCCGTCATACAAGAAGTACGATGATTGTAATGTGTGGCAGATCAGCTCAACTAACCTGGGCTTGACATGCTGTTGTAGTAGAGCCAGCGTATCGTCCAGAGGAACCCTGGTGAAGAGCGAAACCACATCGAATCTCACAATCAAATCCCGTTGGCGCAGGTGAAGTTCTTTAACAATATTAATAAATTCCGTCGAGTTTTTACATGGTGAACACATTTTCCCACAATTGGTGATAATAGCCCGGTCAAGTATCGAGTCAGATAATACGTAGCCGATCCAATAGTACACACTATTGGCCATAATGGTGTTCCTTGTTTATGGATTTTAGGTAATTCATAAAGTCTGGGTGGAACAGCTGCGCGGGGTTTTAACTGTTTAATAGTGTCTTCTGGTAGCCCCGAACATTTCAGCAGAGCTGTTGTTTTCTTCGCTACCGCATTGGTTGGATCTTTCGACACTTTTCGGTAAGACGCGTCCACCAAAAGTTCTTCTTCTTTCCGTTGATAATCTGTCATCGTAAGAACCACCGAAGCGTTCCCCTTGTTTGCTGGTAGAACGATAATATCTTGGTTCTGACGCAATGACCAAAGTGCTTTACGCTCAGCAGCTGTAGTGTTGGGCCGAGGCGGTTTGGCCTTGCTTAAGATTCAGCTAGTTTCTCGCCTTGTCTCTTCAGCAGCCCTCACATGCAAACCACGAACGACCAGCTGGACGCCAGTGAAAATTTCCCTGTATGGAATGGTCTTGGGTACTGGCGCAAAATTTAGCCCTTTAGATATAACTGAAAAGGTGGCAGTGTCTAATTCATCACCACTCAGATTAATTACGGACCTGTACCTAAACGCGCACAGTCATCATCATCCGGCACAGCGCAAGACAGTACTAACTACTCTTTTCCACAGTGCGCGGGAAATACATGATAAAGACAGCCTGCCTAATGAGTTAAAACATCTACGTGATACCTTCAGAAAGAATGGGTACAATGAACATCAGATACAGTTGGCATTCCGGGAAATGATACGTAGGCCTAATAACCACGATAATGGTCCACACGATAAATTAGCCTTCTTGCCGTACTTTGGCACAACAACATCTAGGGTCTGAAGGGTCCTGGCAAGAAATAGCAATAACACCATTTTCCTACCACCACCAAAATTGAGAAACATTTTGCGCTCTCCAAAAGATGACCTTGCCCTTCGCACACCCGGAGTTTATTGCATCCCGTGTGAATGTGGAACGAAATACATCGGCCAGACGATACGGTGTGTACAACTACGTTGTTTGGAACACGCCCGACATGTTCGCCTGGGGAAAAAAAACAAATCAGCAGTGGCGGAACATAGTTTGGCAGAAGGACATGGTTTCGATTTCGAAGCGACTAAGGTGCTGACACATGCGAGAGGCTTCTGGGACAGCGTCATTAAAGAAGCATTTGAAATTCGCCTCGCGTCTGATTTGGTTAACAGGGTTTGTGGGTTCCAGATAAGTGATGCATGATTCCTGTTATTGAGGCTGCTCGTCACCAACGCTCTGCTTTTTGTGTTCCGCGGGCGTCTAATGACGTCTGAGATGCTGCTAGGCAACATAAAAACGTCTGTCGTTAAAATGCCAGTTTTCAAACAACACCCTCAAGGCAGACTTCAAGGTTTACAACTGCACCTGAAGATGGCGACGGAGTATAAAGTCGCCGAAATATTGTGCATCAATAATACCAGGTCAGCAGGCAAAATGGAGACCTTCGGTCAGAGAGCATGTGTCGTCGCTCCAGAAGTATTAAGAAAGAGCGGACAGCAATCTTTACTGGGAAATTTCAAGTGGTGTAATTAACATTGTGTGCGGTGGATCTTCAGATTAGATTTTGTAAACATCGTTTGGTGAGCCTGTGAGGAGAGAGAACACAGTGTTAAAAGAAAGAGTTCAGACTATTATGAAAAATAACTTGGCTGTTTTAAATACATTAAAAACCCTATTTAGTGCAGCTGTCGACTGGATAACGATTATAATCTTTAACTTCACCACGAAATATAATCTATTAACGTTGATTCTCTTTTATTAAAAGAGAATAAACGTTACTTGCCATTTATCGAGTGTCGTGAGATAATAAATTTTCAACAATATTTAATTAGCAAAAAAAACCGACGAAATCAAAAATATAATGGAACATTATATGTCTGAATGGAACTGCTGTTGATTCTATTTAATTTCATTGTGAGAAAACAAAATTATCACTGCTCTTTTCAGGCAGGTAAAAACCAAATGTTCAAGTAGATGATTCGTCGCAGTCTCATACCAATGTCTGCTTGTCGATGGAAGCTCACTTGGTTTGCAGCAGCCTCTTAATCTCGAATTTCACTTAAGCGTGAAAGTTATTTGAATTTTTACTCTGTAATTGGAAGTCACTTTCTCCGTGCGAAACAGCTTGTAGCTGAACACAAAACCATGTCGGCAAATTACCCGGCTGCCATCTCCCAGCCTCAATCTCGTCTGAATTCGGTCCGGTCAGAGAAGACACGCTATGACAGACCAAAGTGATATTTTAAATTTTTTTACACCTTTTGTTTAATTTTCTTCTGCTCGATTGTGGCTGCTTGCTCTGCCGGGTGAAGTCACCACTTCATAATGTTGTTACCTGACAGTATTCTGTTCAGTTACGCATCAATCTGGTTTAACTGTAGGTAGTCTGAACGTGTACTGTCCACGGAGTCGCTTTTGCTACCTCTTTTCTACACTGTGCTTGCAAACTGAGAGAGTGTAGAGCCGCCTAAGCAGCAATTACAAATCCAGAAACGTGGGATCACCACTGCATACTGATTACGACTTTTCAAATAATCAGGAAAATAAACGTTAATTCCCTGTTTCCTTTAACAGCTTTTATCCGTAATTGCAATTGCGTTTTATGATTATGTAGGAGTTATCTATACACGTACAATAAACAATCAACTAGATAAAAGGCAAAAATATTCTACAGCCAATTTGACCTGATTTTATGGATGATTTTATAATTATTTCAGATTATAACAAATGTTATACATCCAAGAGCGGTGTTCAATATAACATCACGCTAGCCAATATAGCCTGTGCTGTATAGAATAGATAGTGTACAGTTATACTGTTACTATTACTTTATTACGTATTTCACTTTATTTTGAAGACAGAGGCTGCAATAAATCCAAGTTATCTAAGGTCAGACCTCAGGGTCTTTTACAAAATCGCTTAAAACCGAAATCAGAATCACCAGAGATGGATATATGGTCAACCTTGCCCAGGTTGGAAAGATTCTTCTGGATGTATAGTCTCGCTTCGTGGAATACGCTTATTTCATTCCCGTATTATACATGGCGAAAGTAATGCAAACAATCAGATTTGGATTCTATTTAATTCATTTTGCCAGTTCTGACATGTAGATCTTATCCGATGAAAGGTCAATCTTTTACTCGGAAGGTTTCCAAGTAGCGGAACAATATCCCATTTGAAGTCTCACTACTGCCTTTCATATTACTAATTTCACTTCCTGTGTACACATTTTTGTTTAGCTTTCGGCCAAAGAAATGTGGCTTATTTCTAGTTTTCCATGCCACTTTTCCAAATTCTATGTCTATAACAAGGGTGAATTTTAAATCAAACGTCCTACTGGGAATTTTAATGGGACCACATCCGTTCCTGATTTTTTAAAAGCTTCTTGAAGATAATAGTAATAGTTGTTTAAGATTGTTTTTTGATGAAGTTATCTATATAGAAGTAATGAATTCTGCTGACTGTTTAGTAGTTCAATATGATCTCGACGTTATTTCAGTCCTGTGCGATAAGCGGCAACTTAACTTAAATTGCAAAAATTGTAAGGTAATGCTTATAACTCACAAAAAAATTACCCTTCAAGGTAAACTATTAAATATTTGGAGACGTTGATTCCTTTAAGTACTTAGGGTCAACAATAAAAAGCCGCATGCAATGGAACTATCACATAACATCGGTCGTAGGGAAGGGTTTTGACAGAGTGAGACATAAAATGGTAGTAAATAAGGTAAAAACTATTGGAGTGGATGAGAAAGTTATTTGCTGGGTATAAGAAGTTTTAAATGGTAGGAAAAAGAAAGTTAGGGTAGGAAATGCAGTATCAAAATAAGTGGAAGTAAAAATTGGAATGCAATAGGGTAGCGTATTGGAACCATTGCTATTCATTATTCTAATGAGTAATTGTGTTGATTGTTTACTATCAGAAATTAGATTGTTTGCAGATGATATAATTCTGTATGAAAGGATCAAAACTGTAGAGGGCCGTAAACAGCTGCAGGGTGATCTAGTTTGGTTGGTAAACAAGGGATGAATATAAATGCAAATAAGAGTCAGCTTACTAGATACTCACATAAAAAACTAAAGGTTGATTATGATTATAAGGTGGAGAAAGAATTGCTTGCTGAAGACTTGAAATGTAAATATGTTAGCATTACTTTTGATAACAAGCTTAACTGGGCAGGACACATTGGACAGGTAGTACGAAAAGGTTTAAAAATCCTGCACTTGTTGGATTGAGTGATGAGAGGAAGTACGAGAGAAGTAAAGGAATTAAGTTACAAAACTATATTCAGACCATTGCTTGAACATGGTGGTGTAGTATGGGACCCACATTTTGCGTATCAAATACAGGAGTTGGAGAGGGAGCAAAAAAGGGCTACTGGATTTGGTTCTGGAAATTATCGCAAAATACAATCAACAACAGACATGATAAAAGAGCTGGAATGGGATTCATTGCAAGACAAGAGCAGGGTGAAGAAAGTCATGGGAGTGCACAATTGGTGATAATACATGGAAAGATATTGGTGTAAGAATGTAAAACCGAGCGTGGTGGTGTAACGGATAGCGTTCTGGCCTCGCATTCGGGAGGACGGCGGTTCGAATCCCCGTCCGGGCATCCAGATTTGGGTTTTCCATTGTTTCCCAAATCACTCCAGGCAAATGCCGGGATGCTTCCCTAAAAAGGCAATGGCCGAATTCCTTCCCAATTCCTTGCCCCCATACTTTCCCGTCTCTAAAGACCTCGCTGTTGAGAGACGTAAAGCAGTTAAAAAAAAAAAAAAAAGAATGAAAAGTAATGCATGGAAGAGAAAAGATGATCATTATCACAAGCTGGCACTCGATTTCAGGCACAAGGGTGTTGTAAGATTCTCTTTTTTAGGTAAGGTTGTCAGGGATTGAAATAAGTTATCAAAGGAAATAATGAATTATTTTCCAAAAACGTTGAAAGAATTTAAAGTTAAAATTTGTAGAGGGAAAATGTAGGTAGGTGCAGGAAAGAGGGAAGATAGATGTGTAGATAAATTGCCACCGGAGCGTGCGCTCCATTGAAATTTAATTAAATATTATTACTATTATAGCAAATTCAATAAAATTAACAGGTTGGATTGTTCAGTAGTGGTATTCTAACAGAAGGCGTGCTTAGGACATAATCTAAAAGACTTTCGCATTTGTTTGTTAATTATGGGTTGAAATATTACATCAGCGTTTGACACGAGGAAGACCATACCGCCATGCTGGGGGCTGAAGCCCACAACCACCATCTGGCCGCAAACGTTTTGGATGATGTTAAACGAAATTGTGTACTGGCCAGACGCTCCAACGCTTACTGGGGCTGCAAGGTTTACACGGTTGACCTGTCTCTTATGTTCAGAATTAGCTGTACGCTAATTCTCATCTGTCATTGCTAACGTGTCAACACTATTTTGCCATTGAAATTGGTTATTATACTGTGTGTCACTGCCGAGTTGTGTACTTATGTTATTTATAGGAATTTCGATTGACTTTGTATGAAACTTTGATATTCTGTTGAAGGTAAAGAGTACAAGACAGATTTAATATAGACTTGGAAACCGACATGAGTTATATCCAATGCAAAAAGGCTGGACAGAAAAGCGAATTAGCTCCTCCTAAGTTGTGGTAATCTTTGTCTTAGAGCTAAGAGCCATTATACAAAGAATAAATTTTATATTGACTGTAATTTTAAAACACATGACACATGATCGCAGGGAATTAATGAAATAGGTTTACAAAATTTATTAACAAGTAGAACTGAGATGTATCATAAATAAGGAATTTATTAAGTTAGTCATTGCTGCAGTTAACAAACTAACAAAACGCATGGCATGTTTGACTGAGCTAGTGGCTATTACTGCAAACGTCCCTCACGTATTAGCGTAGATTTACGACCAGTAAGTATCGCTCTCTCGTCATGCTGCTGCATTGGAACCAGTGGCAGCAGGGGTTGTCACAGTCCGGCAGATCGCTGTCTGTATCCCTAGTGGTAACAGTCGGCGAGAAGAGGCCAGAGATCAAATAGTGCCCGTCGCTGGTACGCCATGCATCGGCTGCGGGTGATTCGTCAATACTCGTTCACCTATCCCGTCATCCAGCAAACGTTTCGCGTCCTACCATTCGCTCCAGCCATTTTACATTTATAACAAAAACTCCAGAATCTTACAGTATAAACTTTTAACTGTTTTGAAACTTCCTCTTCCATTGCTACGCATACCGAATACTTGGAACAGGATATTGGTACCACCTGCAGCTGTTGCGTAAGATCCTGCTAGATTTCTCGCGTTGTGGCTAGGGTCTAATAAAACAATTCGTCTTGGTTGTACCGAGCGTGGTGGGTGAGCAGTATTGCTCTGGCGTCAAATTCGGGAGGCACTGGTTCGAATCCCCGTCCGGGCGTCCAGATGTGTGTTTTCCATGGTTTACCCAAATCACTCCAGGCAAATGCCGCGATGGTTCCTTAAAAAGGCCATGGCCGAATTACTTCCTGTTCCTTTCCCCTCTCCATCCTTTCCCCCCCTCTAATGACTCGACGAAGCGTCAAGCCATAAGCACAAAAAAAGACGGGATTAAGTTTTGGTAGGTTCTTTCTTTCTACGCGCTTAATGGTTTTATTGCACATGACACCGTCTTGCACACAAAAGCAATTGAAGCGTGCATAGATCTTAGTGAACTTAAATAAACAGTCCCAGACCTCACTACGTAGCATCATGAAACCGTCTCAAACTGTGCGCTACGGTTCAATACCGTTTTATGCATTATAAAGCATACTGACAAACTCTCCACAATTTGTATTGTTCAACTTAAAAAACATCCTACAGTGAACCTAACGAATGAACATTGTGAATGGAAATATACGATCTATTTACGTTCAGCGTGGATATTTTAATAATAACAAAGTAAACCACTTTATAAGCCAGGACACATTTTTCTGTGGCACCTGTATTAATTCAGTTACTCCATACCCCCACATTTAATGCTCATTTCCGGGCCATTAATATCTTCCTCAAACCAAAAGTAGATTAAATTAATTACATGTGCGGACGTAGGTGAATAGGAAGCTGATGCCCCATCGCAATTATTATTATTAAGATTTTCATACCTCACAACATGAAGTTGCTCGCGACAAACATAAAGATTTTACTTCTTATTCTGTATTAAAGTATGTTCACTATTCCATTTTTGAAATACGCATTATGATTTTCACTATATAGAGTACACAGCTCCAGAAATGAATCTTGGCCTAGATATTTGCGGTTTTATATAAGAATGAATATCGTTCATACTTTCAATGAAAAGTAACATATTCTTTTCACGGTCACAACTGAATAATTGAAAAAAAAATATTTCTGAAAACAATGTGAAATGCCGAAATAATTATTCGGTAGAACAGTTCATATTTTTACCACATGTGGCCAACTAGCACAAACACGCTGTTATTAAATTTATACGAAGATTTACAGATTTCGCTAAGGAATATTTGTTCCATAGTACGACTTTTGCTTCACCAATGCTAAAAAAATTTCACTTCAGACAAACATAGTCACTTGAAAACAATGGAAGTTCACACAAGGCTTACGTGCTCAAATGATATAAAGTCTATTATACACAATACAGTACCAAAGAAGAGATCTGACCGGTCCAGAGCCTTCAAGATGTCTGCATCTGCTCGACCTGCAATCATTCGACACAGAAATTATGGACATGATTTCAAACATCTTTGATGAGGATCTAAAGCGGCAAGTACCACTTGATGAATTGTGATGCCTGCTCATAGTTAATTTATAGTAGATATAAAACTTAGAGTTATTTTTCCAGAGCTGATGACTCCACCATTGAAAATTTTCGCACTAGATGACGTAGAATCATTAAATAGGACGAAAATTGGTACGTACTACCCACTGTCACATTGATGTTTGCAGTATTTGTACAGACACTATGGACCTATACCCATATTACAGAAACGCCAAGTTCAGCCGCTCGTCCTTAATCGCCTGGACTACCTACCAGCCAGACACACGAGTTGCCTTGGCTGCATGTCTCCCAGGCGCTATCGCATGTGGGCACGGCAGACGACATGTCGTCCAGCCACCTATGCCAGATATGCTGCATACCACGAAGATCAAGCAGCCAGCTGCCTAAAATCATAATCAACCAGGTTATGTGATACCTAACGTCTCGTATTTTGCACTATAGACAAAGACGTTTTAGGTTTTTAATATTTTCATGGTGTCATTAGTTCAGTTCCATCACATCACGCAGCAAGCATCGTTTTGAAGGCGGAAAATACAGTTAATTTCCAAAAACACATGATTGTACATCTGAGACGATTTTTAACTAGCAGCCAACGTGGATATTGGTAGTATCATGTCATGCAACATATATCGCCCCGCCACCTTCGACCACTTGGTGTGCACTATATTATTCTGACAGTAAATACATTGATTCTCTTTTAACCATAGATCGAATGTCATTGATTTTTTTTTGCTCTTAACTTGAATGTTTTCAGTGTATCGATTCTGTCGCGCAACGTATTGATTTTCAGAAACGTATGAGGGTTTGTCAGATGTATCTGACTCCAACGTGTGGGACATGACACATCACATCACTGCCTACTTGGCCGATGGTGTTATGGTTTCTCTAAGAAGCCAACCCGTGGGACATGGAACCGAATGTTGATCGGGGTAAGTCATCTGTAGTGCTGTAATATCTAGTTTTCTGGTGCTATAGTGTTGTATTTTTTGTTTCAGGTCTGAACCCCATTCCTGCGTTGCTGACATCCTCCAAACGCACTCGACAGGTAGATGAAACGGTTGAGCCGAATGCGATATTAAACTTTCTTCTCAAAGCCAGTATTTACGCAGATAGACTGTCAACAAACTTTTTAAGAGGAACACGATTTCCTTAAAAAGTCTTTTGAAATTTGACAAGAACAATTTGCAGTTATAATCATAAGCCCTCCTACAACCACTGTAAGATATCGGGGTTGGTTTGTGATTTAAAAATTTAGAAGGAAAATCATTTTTATACATCACGTAATTGCTTTTAACTAAAATGCGATAATTCTTACTAAACACTTCCCTGGAGGTGTTGAATGTGATTTTAGAAAGAAAGTTGAAATTCAGTGGATTTCAGGCTAAAGAT
The DNA here is from genome assembly GCA_031002005.1 of Vandiemenella viatica. Classification (NCBI taxonomy): domain Eukaryota; kingdom Metazoa; phylum Arthropoda; class Insecta; order Orthoptera; family Morabidae; genus Vandiemenella; species Vandiemenella viatica. The sequence goes on along the minus strand of CM061921.1, from coordinate 177,916,083 downwards.
CGTGGCAAAAACCTCAATCTTATTGCCTCTCCCCAAATTCATGTAGCAAAATTTGAACAGTTGAATCGATGGGATTTATTTTTAGCTGCCTCAACCGATAGGCAAATAAAAATTCTATAAAAATAAATCTTGTTGATTATTGAATTAAATAATTAATTTCTAGTTATTGAATGAAGAACATGTCGGGGTTAGTTACAAAATCCTTAACTTAATTCACTAGACATATAAAAGTGCGTGATAGATGTTTGCATGATTTTGGTCGCGAAGAACTCTTGAAAACCGCACGTGTGGATGCTGTTAGGGTTGATCTACCAGATAAACAACACAAGATGTTGATGTTCTAGAATTTTGTGCACCCACGGCGTGCACCATTTGTCGTATACATGCGTTTGAAATATATTTAGAACTCATTCATACGTGCAGAGGTGACCTCGAGGCCTCTGCAATCTAGACAACACATCGAACTTGCCAAAGAAGTTGATAAGATTACAGGGAGTGTATTCTGTAGTGACAGCAGAGCAGGAAGCATAATTCACTCATACTACAGTATGATACACCTGGGGGAAAGGTACTGATTCGGGGACGATCAAAGACAGCCATATCACCGGAAAATTCAGGCAATTTACAGTACAAAAATGAAAGGTATATACCCATCTGCTATCACAATGTGAGTATTGTGTGTACTTCATAATTAGAGCTATAGCATACAATGATAATGATTGTGAGTGTTGTACCTGTAAACAATGAACGATAAGTCCAGTTTCTTAAAAAGATACTAGGTACGTCAATCACATTACGATTTCTGGACTCGTACAGTTTCTTGCAGATCCCATTGGATAAGATAATTGGTACAGTAAAAGACGAGGAAATGTGTATTACCCGTGCACACTTCACCGCACCTAAAATTTCCAGTTGGCTAAGCGTAAAGGTGTCTTCCCTTACGAATACAAGGATTCATGGAAGAAACTCTCTGGGGCCACGCTCCTTTCCAAGTGAAAATTTTATATTTCGTTGTCGAAGTCAGTAGCTTCGGAGGATGGTTACGAAAACTCAACACAAGTGTAGCGGATTTTCCAGACCTAAACCTTGGGCAAATATACAAGTCTGTACTCAAAACAGATGTGCGGTTACTTGTGGATTTATCTGAAAAATTTAAGACTGTATATATGAGGAAATGCATCTTGGATCTCGCTCACTACCTAACATTTTTAGGCCTTTCGTGGAAGACAATTTTATAGAGCACTCACGCGACCTTCTGCCAGATATTCAAATGCTGCTCTTTATTGAACAAAGAACTCATGGCAATATTTGTTAGTGTATCTATAAGTACGCCAAGGAAAATAACTAGTATATGGCGAAGTGCAACCACAAAGCACCTATAAATTTTAGCATGTATTTCTACATAACAATCTACACGGTCGGGTCATCTAAGAATGTCTACCACCTTGTGGGTTTCACACATTGCTAGCCTATCATAGGCTTCATAATCATCATAATGTTCGTTTTCCAGGTAGACGTTACGATTCCCCATGATAGACACGACAAGCTACCAGACCATAAAGCCGCTCCTGGTTCTTCCTTATCCCAGTTGATGACTGCACCAGAAAATAACGCTCAGTGCGTTCTGCTTGGGGATGGTGTTGAACAACATACACGGGGTAATATCTTTCAACCAGTCGGCGTAGTTGAAAGAATACATCTCTCCACACGCGTTTGCACCATACAGATATTTCTAATTTCAAGTTGTTCAAACGAAATTTTCGGAAGACAATGAAGAACATTCAGAAATACCGCAACATGAAACTGAGCAGTAGCTCGACGGGCTGTCGTTACGCTCGCAGGCATATAGCTTCACTAAATTTCAGTTGGATGAATTTTTTCAGGAAAGACATTGTGGCCTTGGTGATAGTGAAAGCGCAGATGCTATTCAACAAGCTAGTCTGCTTAGGAATGTCCATTTTCGATCTATCTACTCTGCAGATGTACCATTTTCTTTATAAATTGGTCATTCTTCAGTTAATAAAACCAAAATTGCTTTATATGGGCACAGATCAAAATTATCAACAGAATAAATTTAGACAGTAAAAGTTTTCATCGAACTGCTCTCCAAGATGCTGGATTGCTAACATACACAAAAATTATAACCTTAAACCAAGTAATACATCAGTACATGGAACAAGTTGCTCTGCTATTGTCACTTACAAACTCTGAAAACGTATGGATTATAAATTTGACAAGATAAATAAATTAGAGATTCATTAGCAATAAGTCAACTAGTTTACAAGTATTCTCATGCCAGAATAGAGTGTTACTTATTAGGTAATGGAGTTAAGGGATATATCGTCTTCAAGTAATGGTTCAATCGTTGTACTGTCAATACATGAGCGTGAAAATTTCTATTTGAAAGTACTGTTTAAACTTACTGAATCTCAGCTGATATATGAACTGCACGCTATCAGTGGTTAGAACTAGTACGCTTTGATATTGTGAATAAGTGGCAAATTGTATTTTTGTAAAAAATATATAAAATTTATTAAACCCAAAAAATGGTGAATATTACATGAATTCGCCCAAAAATGATGAAAATAACTAAAAATACATAAACTCACCACAAAATACATCAGTTCTCCATTATCAACCACCAGTCTAGGTTTAAACCACGTTTTTCTTTCTAATAGTGAGAATTCTACAAAGTTCTCTAAATTTTCTTAAAAGTTGCGTGAATTGATACAAAATCATTTAAACCGGAAAAAATTACATCAATTCCCTGAATGATTTACGTCATATGTCTATTGCGTTTGACACAACAGTCTTCAAGTGTAGTAAAAACCTGTAGATCCCGTGTTGTAGGTTCATTCTACGCACATTTAGACTGACACCAGATGTCAGATTGATGAACTGCGGGACAGAATTGAACAGCCTTAACCCTACCACTCCAGTCACAGGACGTGCCGTTGACATATTGATGAATTGCTGACAGGTGTTCTTTCGTAGACAGAGTTGAGCAGGCTTGAACATGCTTACACTTCTTTCAACCGGTCTGCTAGCTCCAGCGCTCAGACTTGGTCCGCCAGGTACTGTTGTTCTCATTGGTGTCTCAACTGAACGCTGGTGAATCAAAAGTTTGATGTAGTGTTCGGTTTATTCAATACCGCAGCACACCATCTCCTTCCAAATAGTGGCTGGGATAACTGTATGCTTTTACCTCAATAATTGTCCTGCCAAATGCATCTACTTCGGAGAACCGAATGGCAGAATCTCGTCGACGTGCAGCCTGCAGTGACCGGCCCTTTGACCATTAAGAAGACGTGGTGCGACCAAGTTGCAGAATTCGCAGAAAAGTGAATTTGTCAACAGTAAATTCATCGAAAAGTGCCTCATGTTCATGTGAGCAAAACGTATTTGTATAAAGCTACTGTACATTAATTTCAGAAGTTGATACTGCAATTCGTTATAGCGACCCGAGCGGTACGCTTCGATCAATCACACCCAGATGCGTTTTATCTGAGATATGTGATCATGTGATCGAAGATATTACCCTCCTACTTTTACTTATAACTAGTAAATAATCAGGAATACAGCGTTAGAAAATGAAATAGCAGGGGAAATATTAAGCAACTTAAATAAATTCACTGAAATTAACTACATCGACAAATACGAGTGCATGGAAATACCTCTGATTCAATTCAGTAAGATTACTAATGAAAATCTAGTCACTTGAAGTGTCTTTTCCAAGCCAACAGATGATGACAGAATGTAATTAAGTCATTACCTGTTACTCAGACATGAAGTGTAGGTATTCCTTCCATCATGGTGGAGAACAAACTGGCTGAGCGTGAGTATAGAATTGCGCTCTAAGGCTATGTGTCTGGAGAGGGGAATCTACTTTTATTAGCTACTCACCACGCGTCTAACAAGAAGCTAGGACTCCTAGGTGCGGCGGGGACCCCCTAGGAGCCCCCTTGAAGGCGCGGGGTCCGTAGGATTTGCTAACTCCTGCTACGTGACTAATCCGGTACTGCCCATAATTGTCTTATTATGTCTTAGTAAGTACCTTCCAACTGACAGGGCGGGAGAACGGCTTCTCACGCTCTCGACGTCTGTTACCTGCCTCCAAGGGCATAAGAAAGTTACTTCGTCTGAACATGCTATGCTATTGAGGCTTAAATATATACCCATTCGCTAAAACCCACTTCTTTCTACAAACAGTAAACATTGGTCTATAGCATAGTTTAAAATATTAAGGTACCTTTTTCTAGCGCTCCAGGCTAAGAGGAAACAGAACGAAGAACGTATTCCGTCCGAGTTTCATAAAAGTAATATGACAAATGTAAAAGCCTTCCTAATTATTGAAAAATTCCCGTAAGAAAATTTGAGTCTAATCTCTACGAAAAAAAGAATATCAGCATTTTAGTACATATACACAAGATTTCAGATGTCTTACTACAAACAACAGGTTATCTCACCATTGTCAAAGCTCAATAAATTTCTCGCATTTGTACCTCTGACCGTAATTGACTGATCACGACAAAATGAATCGTTTAAGACGGGTCCGCAGACATTCATGTGGAATCTGATAACAGTGAGAATTCCGCTACCAATACATCTACATAATGTGTAATAATACAAGATGGTGTTGTGGAATACACACCACTTAATAGTGTTGTGCAGATACTAAAATTAGATGCACAACCCATAATATATAATAATCATAATTTGCTTTGATGCAAAGGTATTTAAGACGAGAGAAGGCGTTTTCAAAGAGGTAGGTGTGGGCTTAGCGCTGTAAGCACTGTAAGCACTGTATCGCTTTCGCGTCAGAGGTAACGATACAAGTGTTGGATGGCTGGCAGAAAATTATCATGGAATAACCTGAAACACTAATGGGGCCACCCACCATCAGAAGATGTGTTCTATTCTAAGTCCAATAACAAGGAAAATGATGTTAAAATATGTGTGTAACTATCGGAGAAGATGCGGTTCTTTCAGAAAAACACCTTAAGTTGAGTATGCTACAATATTTAAGATTTGGGATATCGATCATTGCTTAAACTGAAGAGAAAATATTTGTTAAAAACACATTTTAAAGTGCATTTTTTATAACGAAATGTGTGCTACCGAAAATTTAAAATGAAATATAATATTGTTCTTTATCAATTCTATCACTTTAAATGTATTTAGTTACATATAGTGAATGATGCTGTAAAATAAATGAAAAATCAGATAGACTGTTTTTATTTATCAGTCCACTCTACACGATATTTTTAATATTGTGTCACTTTGTAACTAACATCATCATGTACCATCAAATTTTTGTGTATTTTAATTTATAATTTTATCATTGCATAGTTCAGCGTTGAACTGGGATTGAATTACACTTCAATGACGTGTACACTCTCAATGTGAAAATCTATTAGTTTTTGCATCAGAACATGAGAATAGTCACGTGCCACTTAAATAGATTATGTGTTTATAAAATCGTTGCAGTACTTTATAACGTGAAGACTCCACGACTTCTTGGTGTAACTGGCACTGATTACTGCCAGTTGAGTGTCGATTAGGTTCTTCCATGTATATTCACCAAGAGACGCCACAGGCAGAAACAACGTGAACCACACAGTTTTTTCCCCAGCATCTATTTGAGAAGAAAGAGTGTGGTCAACAAGTGAAACACTGATCTGAAAGGCACACTATGTGACAGTATCACAAACCACCCAATCATTTATTATTATTGAATTATGTTGCGTTTATTAATTACATCCTGAATTATTGTACTAACGTTTGTAACTTGATTTGTAATATTGCTGTTTTTCCACAGATTGAAATTTGTTTAATAAACGGGATAGCATAGTGTTGCCATATTTAAGTAACAATCTTTGACACAGGAAGCGATTGTTGATTGGGTGCCTGCATTGTACTATGACAGGACACAGCAGTGTGTGTGTTGCATCGCTCGGAGAAAGTTGTTTGTCGCGAGTTAATGCTCTTTGTGTTCATGCTAAACTAGCATGTGAAATGTACTTGAAACTTGTTTGAATGTAACGTTTTAAATGTAGTTTCAAGCAGGGGTGGATCCAGCCTTCGAGTCAGGGGGGGGGGTCACATAGACGAGGCCTCAAAATTACAATAATATATATAAATAAAAAATAGTAATTTTTTATTACAACAAAATAATTTTAATTAAATAACAAACTCAAGTTTTCTTCTTCGTTTTCTTGCAAATTGTGTTATGACTTCCTCCACTTGAATTTTGTGAACGTGCAGAAGTGCGAGTCCAGTTAGACGATCTTCTGCTATTGACGCTCTAAGCCATGTTTTGAGCCTCCGGAGGGTAGAAAAAAATCTCTCTGCCGTCGCTATACTAACGGGTAATGTAGCAAGAATACATAAACACTTTTTTACACTTGGATACATTTCAGAGTCACAATGTTCTATTAGATCAGAAATCGAGTGCGGAATATTCTGATTCCGTTGCCATTTTATTGTCCACAGCCGATATTCGTTTCTAATTACTGATACTAGTGTGTTATCTATTAACTGTTTATAGCTGAATGCGAACTGTTCAACAGTCTCAATATCTTCATTAGTGCAGGTGTAATTGACCTTCGGAATTTATTTAGCTTATGGCCATTGCACAAAAATAATACAATTTAAGATTAAATTACAATTAAAATTCAAAATTAACATGGTTTAGCCAATCTAAAGCTTCATTTGATATGTTAATAAAATCCATTGGTGATCCCCTGAAGGCGCGAAGAGGGCAGTCAAATGTCACGTGACGGATGGTTTGCGTTTCCTCACCACAATCGCATCTTGGTGAATCTCTCATTCCACATGTGCACAAAGATGAAGCAGATCTGCCATGACCAGACCTAACTCTGTTAAGAGCTGCCCAGGTCTTGCGAGGAAGGTAGAGTCCCTTTAGTGCCTGTTGACTGTCAAACAGGGAGTGCCATTCTGGTGGGGCTGAGGCTATCCACTCCAATTTCCAAGCTTCTCTCCCATTAGAATTATCAGATATAATCTGTTTTACATGTTTTTACGCTTGGATTTCTTGATTTAAGTCTCTCAAACTGATTATCCATGTCGTCATGGATGGGCAGATCCAAGTTATGACAGATCTTATTATATTGGGCAATTAGGAGATTGTGTCGTCTTATTGTAGGCGGTTCGATGTTGCACAAAACGGGTAGCCAGTACAGTGGAGTGGTCTTGATACATCCGCTAATTATTCGCATTGTCTGGTTCAAAACTGTGTCGATCTTTTTGACGTGGGTGCTATTTATCCAGACAGATGAGCAGTACTCAGCTGCAGAATACACAAGGCTCAGTGCTGATGTGCGGAGTGTGGAGGCGGATGCTCCCCAGGAGGTGCCAGTTAACTTCTGCAGAATATTATTCCTGGTTCTTAGTTTTGCTGCAAGGTTGTTTAGATGTTTATTGTACGACAAGGTGCGATCCATTACGACTCCCAAATACTTGGGGAAGGGGTTGTGTCGGAGGGGAGTGCCATCAAGAAGAACGTCAAGTGAGAGATTCGCCACCCGATTGTTAAGATGGAAGACGCTAGTTTCCGTCTTGCTGGAACTGGGTACGAGACGCCATTTCTAAAATAGTTGCTCAGGGTTTTGAGGTCTGCTGTTAAGCTATTTTCAATTTGCTGAACGTTATCAGATTGTTGTACTACTGCCAGATCGTCAGCATAAGAGAACTGTCTGGATTCTGTTTGAGGAATGTCAGAAATATAAACATTAAAAAGAAGTGGGGCAAGAACTGAGCCTTGAGGCAGACCATTATTCACTCTTCTTACTTTGCTTATCTTATTGTCTGAGACAACCTGGAAAGTTCGGTTAGCTAGCATAGTATTGATCAGACAAGTGAATTTTTTGCACTTCAAAATGTTCAGCAGTTTGTATACCACGCCCTCTCGCCACACTGTATCGTAGGCTGCAGTAAGGTCAACAAATACAGCACCAGTCTTCAATCGTCTCTCGAATGCCTGCTTCTATGTGAGTTGCCAAGGCCAGGACCTGATCCTCGCAGTTTCTTGCAGGTCTAAAACCTGCCTGTTCAACTGCGAGGTTTGCGAAAATAATTGGACTGATTCTATTGTAGATGATCCTTTCAAATAGCTTGTAAGTAGTACTTAGCAGTGAAATAGGTCTAAAATTCTCTGGAACTTCAGGGCTTTTTCCATGGCTTCAGAATGGCTATGATCTTTGCCCGTTTAAACTCTGCAGGAATGACACTTGTCTGTAGTATGTTAGTAAAGAAGCGGGCCAACCATTTTTTGGTATGTTTTCCACAGTGTGTGAGGAACTCTGGGTGAACTTCGTCAAAACCTGGAGCCTTCCCATTCTTCATTTGTTTGATGGCCCTTGCCACCTCTATATCGGTGACAGGGGATGAGAGGTTTGTAGGGGCAGAGTACAATCTTTTTAGATGGAACAATTGTTTTTTCACTTTCCGAGTATGATATTTATCGGCGCTCACTCTAGACATGCTGGCAAGTCGACTTGCTATTTGGTCTGGAGTGACCTGATGCTTTGCTTGAGAGTTATGTGGGGTTCCACCTAGCTTTTTGAGGAGGCTTCATGTTTTCCGGCTGGACTTCTTGAAATTCAAGGTTTGCACCGTATCATTCCATTTGAGTTTACGGGCATTGTCTAGGTTCTGCAGCAGTTCGTCGGCTGCTTCTGTACGCCCGTTATGTTGGAAATCATCATATAGCATTTCGCATGTTTCATTCCAACATGGTATATATTCTTTTCTAAAGCCTCTAGGAATAGACTTTTTAGCTGTCGCTATGGTTACTCTGACAAATCTATTATAATTTTTTGCTAATGGAGGTATCCATCTTAGGTTTTTATCCAGGTTACCGGCAAATTCTTCCCACTATGCTTTTCCAAAGTTCCATCTAGGTAAAGGCGAGGATCTAATTACGGGAATTGTTAGACCAACTTCTATCAAGACTGGTCGGTGTTGACTATGTGGAAAGGCTTGTAAGGACTCGTCTTGTAGTTGGTAAAGGGTGGCTTTGATCGTCACGTGAGACAAACATAGATCTGGGTTGGTATCAGTGTTCCATCTTCCTGATTTAAAAGTACCTGCGTCTTTCGGGTTAAAAACTAAGTTCATGTTATTTGCTGCCGCCCATTCCTCTAGCCTGATTCCATCCTGGTTGTTTTCTGTGTACTTCCAATCTGTATGGTGGCTGTTGAAGTCGCCAATATACATAACGGGATGTCGAGACTCTGGTAGAACTTCACTCGGCCATGAGACGGAGGGGGCTTATACACATTAATAATTTTAATGTTGTTCGCCACCGTGGTAATAATGTGGATGTTATTTTCGCTGCATGCTGAGACGAGGCAGGCATTGGTAACAGTATTTCGCACATATGTTGCGCACCCGTAATTTTGATGATGAGTGGCACCTAAGATTTTGTAGCTGTGTACTTTTCCTCTCAGACTCAGCTGCAAATCATCCTTGGTGTGGGTTTCTTGAGCGCAGGCTATATCGACGTTGTGGTCAAGTAATAACTTGGAAAGGCAATCGCTTTTTGATCGACTTATTACTTCCATGTTAAGTTGGCAAACCCTTAGTGAAGGTCCAAGGGTTCTTGCCTTTTGGTTCTGATAAGAACCGTTAGGTGACATAAGGATTACTGTGCTCTGGTTGCCAGGAGATGCTATAGGTTTGTCTGGAGGCCGACTGTGTAGACTATTTAGCCATGCAAGCACGTTGCCCAGGGTGTACCACGAGGAGGCTAGTCTACGTTACCTTCGGAATGAAAACGCCTAGTTGGAATAAATTAAGTACTTCTGGAGACAGACGGTCTTGTAGATAATTTATTACATAATCTAAAAGTGGAATGTATACAGCCCTACGGAAATACTCCTCAGCAGATTGAGTAGGTTGGTTATTCGCTTTGTGTATTTGTCTCGAAACTATTCTGGGGCATTTAATTTCTATATCAAGATTCTTGGCTAATTCTTTTGCCTCTTCAAAAAGTTGTCTGAAAACTGCGTGCTCCTCTTTCCTTTTTTGTTGCAGAACACTCATTGTATCGTGTATAGCATCCGTAGCCCTTTTTAAATCAATTGAGCTCATTTGCAACACTCTGCTTAAGGATACAGTTGTACCTGAAAAATAAAATAAATTATATTTAAACTATATTTTGGATCTTGATGAGATATAAACGTGAATTTGATTTGATTGAAATCTTTAGAAGTTATCTACTAATGAAATAGGTTATTAAATTTTTGCTTTCATGCGTTAATACAAGCTTAAGAATAAGAAACAAAATGTTTATGTACCTACCTAAAACATCACTCAAGCAGATAGATGACATTATAAAGACCGAGCGTGGCGGTGTAACGGATAGCGTTCTGGCCTCGTATTCGGGAAGACGGCGGTTCGAATCCCCGTCCGGGCATCCAGATTTGGGTTTTCCATGGTTTCCCAAATCACTCCAGGCATATGCCGGGATGCTTCCTTAAAAAGGCCATGGCCGAATTCCTTCCCATTCCTTGCCCCCATCCTTTCCCGTCTCTAAAGACCTCGCTGTTGAGAGACGTAAAGCAGTAAAAAATATATAATATTATAAAGTCCGAACTGCATAATGTTTGCAATAAACAATGCTCGTCATTGGCAGTTTCGTTGTCTTGCCAAGTAGAAATCTTTTCGAGAACGCCACAAATTTTCACTAACTTGTCTCCTTGAAATTGTAGATGACCATCATGCCTCTCAACCCAACGCGTTTCACAGATGCCTTGCATTGCAACTCCAAGTTCTTCTTCAAATATTTGATGCCTCTTAGCGGATGCATTGGCAAATGCTACAACTTTTCTCATTGTGCCCGAGGTATTACGGCAAGAAATAACTTTGGATGACGTAGCTAACGATTGCTGCAGGGGTAACGTTTGGTATGTATAGCTTTTTTTGGTAATTCTTTTACAGCTCCCTTTGTATCTGAAGCCATTACCGAGCAAATGTCTGTCCCAATACCCATACACCATGTCAAATTTGAGACAGAGGCTTTCAACTATCTTCGCCAGTGCTACACCTGTATCATTGTCATCACATCTAAGTGTATTGTAAGCATCACAGAAAGTCACAAAATCTTCTTTTATAATGCCATTGTGAAGGTATCTAAATGAAAGACTCAACTGTGAGATTCGTGATATGTCTGTTGTTTCATCGAATAAAATTGAAAAGTATTTTGCTGCCTTCACATTCTGTAAAATACTTTCCTGAATGATTTCCTTGCAAACGTCAATCAGCTCATTTTTTACAGTTTTGCTGATGTACTCAGTTCAACGAAGAAGACGCGTCGTTAATCTAGATCTTGGTTCTGGAAGTGACGGCGTGGATAAATCGAAATTTACAGCTCCAAATACTTCACCCGTTTCCTTTCGGAGTGCAAATAGTAAAAATGTGAATTTAGACTCTACAGATGCAGATATTAAACCGCTAAGGATAATGGTCCTTAATTGTCGGAGTATTAGAGGGAAAGTAGCCGATTTCCATGCTGCAGTTGCGACTAACGATGTTGATATAATACTAGGAACCGAGAGCTGGTTGACGCCAGAGGTAGAATCTAGCGAAGTATTTGCTCCTCAATTCAATGTTTTTCGGAAAGACAGAACTACCTCAATGGGCGGAGGTGTGTTCGTGGCCGTTAATAAAACCATCAATTGCTCCGTAGTAAATGAAACGGAAAATTGTTGCGAGTTAATATGGGTGAAGGTAAAAATTGACAGAAGTTTAAAGTTCAGAATAGGATCATTTTACCGACCTCCGGACTCTGGATTAGATAACGCGGAATATTTTAGACAGTCACTTAATAGTATTTCTCAGAAATTTCAGGGACATACATTGATCATGGGAGGTGATTTTAATATACCCTCTGTTAACTGGGACACATTTACGTTCAGGTCAGGCGGAAGAGATAGGTTAATAACCGAAACGTTCCTGGAATCATTCGCGGAAAATTCTCTTGAACAGATGGTCGAAGAGCCAATGCGGAGCGTCAAAGATTCCTCGTCCATTTTGGATCTTTTTCTTACTAAAAATCCGGATATTGTAGATAAAGTTTGTATAGAAGACGGTATAAGTGATCACAAGGCGATTGTGGTAACTTTAAAATCTAGGCTGAATTTGAAGCATGATAAAGACAAACTCGTATATTGTTTCGATAAGGCAAATGATGCGTTTATGGCGAAAAATTTTGAAACGTACACGCTTAATACAAATGTTGAGGAACTTTGGTTTAATTTAAAGGAAATAATATGGACCGGCTTAAATCAATTTGTTCCCAAGAAGTATATTAAGGTTAGTAAGAACTTCCCGTGGTTCAATAGGGAAGTGAAACGTTTGCTCAGGAAGCAAAGGCGTTTACATGCAACGGTAAAGAAATCGGGGGACTCATCTGATCGCGCTAAATTAGTCCACTTGCGAGCGGACGTGCGTAAGGCAATGCGTGATGCGTTTAAAGAATTCCAAGCCAGAAATTTATCCGAAGATTTGATTACTAATCCAAAAAAGTTCTAGTCATATGTCAAATTAATAAGAGGCTCTAGTAAGATCATGCCGTCGTTGATTAATGAAAATGGGGAATTATCAGAAACTAGCGTCGAGAAAGCAGAAATTTTGAATGATATATTTAAAAAGGCTTTCACGATAGAAAACTCAGAGGTGATACCGATATTTAACAATCGTACCGACAAAATTATGAATGATCTCGCTCTTGATGTCGAGGGAATAACTAAACTGCTTATGAATGTAAATCCCAATAAGGCTCCAGCACCAGACGGTATTCCTACAAGATTCTACTCGAGATACGCAAAGGAAATTGCACCGTATTTGATGAAATTGTATACCGTCTCTCTGGATCAAGGAAAAATACCAGCCGAATGGAAGACCGCTATCGTAACTCCAGTGTTTAAAAATGGGAATGTTAATGATCCTCAGAATTATAGGCCGATCTCGTTAACTTCAATATTTTGCAGGATTTTAGAATATATCATCAATTCAAATGTCATGCGGTTCTTGGATGAAGGTGAGCTTTTATATCCAAATCAACATCCGATGCTGCGAAACACAACTTGCACTTCTAATTCACGACTTGTGTCGAATTATAGATGAGCAATCCCAGGTTGATTTGGTTCTATTAGACTTTAAAAAAGCTTTCGACACTGTGCCTCACACTAGGTTACTTAGGAAACTTCGCGGTTACGGCATATCTAGACAAATATGCGACTGGGTTGCAGACTTCCTGAAGGGCAGAACACAGTGTGTATTTCTCGACGGTGAGCGTTCATCACTTACTGAAGTGGGGTCTGGAGTTCCCCAGGGAAGCGTGTTAGCGCCTCTGTTGTTTCTCATATACATCAATGATCTATGCGACATAATAGGGGGGATCAAAAGATTATTTGCCGATGATGCTATAATTTATCGCGAAATCAAAACCCAGGACGACTGCGCTTTGTTACAAGACGATATTATGAAAATAATTGCGTGGTGTAAAGATTGGCAGTTGGAGTTAAACGCTAAAAAGTGCCAAGTCATGCGTGTAAGTAAAAGGGTGACACCATTAAACTATGAATATACGATTAATGGCACTGACCTTAGAACGGTAGATTCCGCTAAATACCTAGGGGTAACAATTCGTAATAATTTGTTGTGGAATGAGTATATCGAGAATGTAATGGGAAAAGCAAATCATATGCTCAGATTTCTAGGTCGTAATTTAAATCAATGCACTCAGGAAGTTAAATCGATTGTATACAAGTCACTAGTACGTCCTCACTTAGAATATTGTTGTTCTGTATGGGGTCCCCATCAAAAGGGATTAATGGAGGCTTTAGAGAAGGTCCAAAGAAGAGCCGCCCGATTCGTGACAGGTATATATAGTTGGAGGGAAAGCGTTAGTGCGATGTTGAAGGAGTTAGGTTGGGTAGACGTGGAACACCGAAGGCGTTGCTCTCGACGGAAGCTAATTGAAAAATTCACGACAGACGTATTTCGGAATGACAGCCAGCAAATATTGCTACCAGCAACATTCATATCTCGAAATGACCGCGAAAATAAGATAAGAGAAATCAGGGCCAGAACCGATTCATTTCTGTACTCATTTTTCCCACGAGCGATTAGGGAATGGAATAGAAAGGATTTACCGGGCGAGTAAACTTAAAATCCGACAGGAGTAGCTTTCGATAACGCACTTCAGCCATCCTGATCTGGGTTTTCCATGGTTTTCCTAGATCGCTCCACGCGAATGAGGGGATGGTTCCTCCCAATAGCCCATGGGCGCTTCCTGCCATATCCCTTATAACCCTTCCAAACCATAACCCTTTTCGATAGTTGCAATGCACCCTCCGCCACACACTTTTAGTGAATCGCGGAGTAATAATAATAATAATAATAATACTCGGTTTGTGTCTCCCGTGATACCTGTGTCACCAAATTTTTTGTCGTTTTGTGTCGGTCCACTGTGCCAGGCTGTTCCTTGTCTATCGTGACGCCTCTCGATGTTGTCTTCTGTAGCGTGGGGAACTCTCCACGCTTGTATTCATATTCTTGGGTCCCAGTCTTTTGCTTGCTTTACTTTTTTCTGAGGATGTATAAAACAGTGGAACTATAACATGTGATTAAAATTGCAGAGAGATGGCGCCCGCTTACACCTAGCAAAGCCCTCTTTAGTATGATTGAACAAGCTAATGTTAGGCCACGCTCAGTCGGTGAAGAGATGTCGCACTAAGTGGAAACGTGCAGCCATGTGACGGTATGCCTCGTCGAGATCAGTGGTGCAATATCAGCATGATAATGTGTCTGAACGTGGCAGGGAAACCGGGCGACACAGAGGCTCGTGAAGCAGTGGGGAGTGTGTGGAATCAGTCGATAGAACAGCGAGTACTGGTCCACTACAGCTCGTCCACATGGCAGTTACCGACAGAACACCTTCGTCCAAAGTGTTGGCTCAACGATGGAGCACTGCAACGGGAATGAACAGTCTGCGTTAATGGTTCGACGCCACATAGTGGCATGTGCTGGACTGGTGGCACGCATGCCATTGGCTTGGCTTCCATTGACTAGGAATCACCTACGCCTCAGACTGCAATAGGTACATCAACACCGTCGCTGGTGTGCTGAAGGGCAACACGTCATGGCGTCACACAGTACTGAACTCTCATGTTGAAAATGCACACTGAGTTCGAAAATTCTAATCGTTTGTGTATTGTCATGTCGTTTATCGGTGGAATAAATTTCTTTGACGTCTCGTGTCTCTTGCTTGTGTTGCAATTTTCACAAACAGTAGTAAAAAAAAGTGGCATTGGTGGCCGGGAGACGCCGAAAGGTTATTTTGGCCGCCGGGACAGTTTCGATTTTTCGTGCATGCGCCTCTGTCGTGGCTGCCTTAACCTAACCTGGTAATCCTACCTGGTGTAGGGGACCTACAGATTTTCGTAAAATCCGAGCCATGGAGCGTCTTAGCGCAAACAGCAGTGTACATTCCCAACGTACTTTTCATGCGTCTTCCGTCTTCCAAAGACTCCCATCTCAGCCTCTTTATCATTTCAGTCACTGGTTACGCTCTAGGCCTATGGTGATTTGCAACCGAGCATGGTGGGTGAGTGATAACGCTATAATCTAGCATTCCGGCCATCTAGATTTCGGTTTTCTATGGTTATACTAAATCACTTCAGGAAACGGTTATGGCCGAATTCATTCAAATCCCTTACTGGGGAATAATTGTTGTTAGATAAGTGATTGTGACTCTTATACGTGTGTTGATCTGTGCATTATGTGTGTCCAGAAGTGGAAGAGGCGATATGGTGAGATCCGTTGGCAGCCTTGGGGGGCCGCCAAGTTGATTTTCCCCTCGGACCTCGTCGATGCAGTATAGCAACCCGTAAATATCACATGCTTATCACACCCGAGATTATTTTTTTATCTTGTGGCTTTACGTCTCTTCGACGTCGTGATCATTATGGGCGGGAAAGGACTAGGTAGGAATGCGACCTTGGCTTTTTTGAAGGAACCATCCCCGCATTCACTTGTAGAAATTTCGAGAAATCATGGAAAACCAAAATCTGGATGAGCACGAGGGACCGGAGATATTTTATCTACACGTAATTCAAGAAGCAGCTGAAAAATCATAAACACAGCAATTTAAAGGAAATTTTCTGATGACCTTTTATGAGTATATTTTAGACGGGAATATGCCAAAATGCGTTGTCCAACTTTTTTGCAGGCAGTATGCATAATAATCTACCAGAATATTTCTCTAGTCCCAGTTAATAAACAGAGTAACGCTGCAAGCATAATTATATATGGTTTAGAGATAGACGGCAATATACATACAATAAATTAAGTGATGTGGTGCAAAGAATATTTCTTGTTTTCGCATTTCAAAGAAGTATCGTATCGTGGTACGACCAATGTCAGTTCACATTTTGTAGCTATCCTAATTTTTGCCTGTTTTTTGTAATTACTTTTAGCACAAACTATAGGAGATAATAGCCGAGATATACTATTAAAACTTCCACACATTTCGCAGAGAGAAGGCGTTGTTCGTTACCCCCAACCAATTATGCACTACTTGATAATCCCTGGGAGTAGAAGTGTCAGGCGGAGTCTATACACTCGTCACTCAGAACATTATGACCACCTACCTAAAAGCCGGAATGTCTGCCTTTGGCACGGATTAAAGCGGCGACGCGTCTTGGAATGGAAAAAAGTGAGGCCTTGGTAGGTCACTGGAGGGCGTTGGCACAACCATTTGCACACACGAGTCACCTCATTCCCGTAAATTCCGGGGAGGGGAGCGATGAGCTCTGATGCCACGTTCATTCACATCCCAGATGTGTTCGATCGGGTTCAGATCTGGTGAGATGGGGGGCCAGCACATCATTTGCAACTTGCCACTGTGTTCCTCGAAACACTCCATCACACTCCTGACCTTGTGACATGGCGCATTATCTTGAAAAATGCCACTGCCGTTGGGAAACATGGTCGTCATGAAGGGGTGTACGTGGTCTGCAACCAGAGTACGTCATGGTTGCACGAGCTCCACTGGACCCATGGATGCCCAAGTGAATGTTCCCCAGAGCATAATTGAGCCGCCGCCATCTCGTCTCCGTCCCGCAGTACATGTGTCGAGAGGCTGTTCCCCTGGAAAACTACGGATTCGCACACTCCCATCGGCAAGATGAGGAAGGTATCGGGATTCATTAGATCATGCAACGCCCTGCCACTGCGCAACGTCCAGTGACGATGGTCACGTGTCCATTTAGGTCGTAGTTGCCGTTGTCGTGGTGTTAACATTGGCACATGTAAGGGGCGTCGGCTGCGGCGGTGTTCGGTGCACTGTGTGTTTAGACACAATCGTACTCTGCACAACATTAAAGTCTGATGTTAGTTCCACCACAGTTTGCAACCTCTCCTGTTTTACCAGTCCGTCCAGCCTACGACGTCCGACATCTGTAATGAGGGGTGGCCGCCCAACCTCCCGACATTTGGACGTCATTTCACCACGGTTTCGCCTTTTGTTGAAGACACTCACCACAGCACTCCTCGAACACCCGACAATTCGTGCAGTTTCCGCAATGCTCGTGCCGAGCCTCCGGGCCATCACAATCTGCCTTCGGTCCAACTCGGATAGATCGCGCGCCTTCCCCATTCTAAACATGGATAGCACGCTCACATACTACATGCACCGTGCGTGTGTCTGACTAGCAGTCATTCCTCGTCTGGTAACTCTGCTATCGTTTGGATGGGTTTATATCGATAGTAGGTAGGTAGTCATAATGTTCTGGTTGATCAGTGTATTAGCGTCTTCCATCCAAATGTCAGACTCTCCTTTACGCCGACCCCGGCAGCGTAGGGGTAGCGTGCTTGCTTCTCGTTGCAGGGGTCGCCAGTTCGAGTCCGGCATGGATGGGTTTAATTAAATGTTGTGTTTATCTTGTGTCGTCCTTACACAAGAGAGAAAATAATCATACTTATAAGAAATCTGTACATTGTAATAGAAACAAACACATTGAGCTGGCTGTATGGCTAACACGGCCGAATGCCATTTAAAAAAAAAACAAAAAAAACCTCTCCTTTATGTGAATATACCTTCCTTTCTTGAACGAGGCTCTGGCAACAACGATTCCCGTTATAAAGAATCACCAAATGGTTGTCAAAGAAATTTCAGAAACCATATACCATTTGGGTTTGGATGCTACTAATGGCAGATGACTCAGAAATGATCAACGCTATGAGGGTGTAGAAGGCGCTGGGAAACCATTGCATTGAAACCCAAAAGTGGGCTCTGAGGTCGAGTAATCCTCTTGAGTTTGCATTATTGTAGCTCCTTCTTTAGTAAAATATTACGCAGGTAGACAAGTTTCCCAGTGGTTGCTCAGTGTTCTTCAGAGCTGTTAAAACATTGTAAGAGCCGGAACGAGGATGTGAGAAGCGTGAAAAAGCGGTAGGTGAAAAAGTATTTAGCACGAGTTTATTTAGATATTATTGGAATTAGTGAAATTAAAAGAAAGGAATGAGAAAAAATCAGCTTTGCCATGGTCACATATACTTAGAACGTAAAATACGCCATTTGTTTTATATGGTTGCTAATGTGGTATGAAAGAAAACAGATGAACAAAGGCAAGTCCTTTACGTTTCTTGCATCGTCCATTTCCATACAAATATAATTACTCTGTCGTGGGCTTGTTATACTCGTCGCTAAACCCTCTGACATTCAGCATTGGTCATTTTTGGTTTGTTGATTCAACATGATACGCTCTACTCTCCTGTATGCTTTTACGATACTTTATCACACATTTAGCTCTTATGTACCGGGACATTTCACCTAAATATACAATTTTCACAGCTTCAATTACAATTAAGTCCTTTTAACAATATAAATTCTATCACAACACAGATAGTACCCGAAAAGGCGTTTTGAACAACACATCACTTTTCGTTCTATCACATCAAAGACACATCTAGGCGTGCAATACACACCTATTTCTCCCCTTGCACTCCCCGAGCTGTGGAATGCAATATCGCCCTCATTTTATGCAGTATGTAACTATTTTTCTTTGTATAAACCTTCCTGTTTTATCGCTTAGCAGATATTGCAACTTAAAACGTAATACTCAGTGATCTGGCCGGAGGATGGGGTGGTGAATTGTGCTGCTAACCTAGAACTGCAATGTTGTGCAGGTGATAATCGAGGACCTGCAAGAAGAGCTGGTGCGGGAGTTCATCTGGCCGGCCATCGCGTGCGGACTGGTGTATGAGGGCAGGTACCTGCTGGGCACGGCTCTAGCTCGCCCGTGTATTGCCGTGGGTCTCGTCAGGACAGGCATTGCGGAGCGGGCCTCGTATGTGGCTCACGGAGCCACAGCCAAGGGGAACGACCAGGTCCGCTTCGAGCTCAGCTGCTACTCACTATGGCCGCAAGTCAAGGTGCAGTATCACACACAAATCTCATTATCTTCCTACTTCCAGGCAAAACTCTAAAATAATATACATCTAGGTCTGTAGTGACATGTAACACCCCAATTGGGATGGCGTTTGTTATTTTTTATTTTGCTGACTGGTAGGCACCAAATTGTAACCTCTCTCCTTTCTAAAGTACAACTAGATACAACCATCGAGAGGTGAAGACATCGTTAAAACTGAATTTGTACCGCTTATTATTTACATAACGTGTGTCCTGTTTAATCGGATTCTTTCCCGAAGATTGCATTTTTTTATAGCCTTGATTGAATTATTTAGGGATAAGTTACAATAAAATTCAAAGTTTATCTTCGCATATTTATGCTTTGAGCAATTTTACACGCATTTAATAAATAAGCAGCAAGTATTAAGTTCTTATTTATCTGTTCTTTATGATACAACTTCTCTCTATAAATTATTAGAGAGTAATGTAAATCGGTACCAACAAAAACTTGAACTACATTCCTTCTACGCGTCAAAGGCTGCAATAACTCAACACAGATTCTTCACAAAACATGCACATACTTCAAATTATTAGAAGCTTCTTGACTCTACCAAAACAATCTTCACATAAACGAGCTTATTATTCTATTTGCAGGCTTCAATGGTTTATCAGCCCTAGCATGTCTCTCAAGACATCGTAAGGTACTTTCCCTGTAGCTAACAGGAGTACGAGAGAGAGATTAATTTGACTTTTTCATAATTAGCCGGTATGAATGGCTCCTGTTCACTCCTTTGATGACTTCCTGTCAGTCATTCATCGTCGCAAATCACAATAAAACTGTACGTATCGTTGTGATCCAGCAAGGGAAGAGCGAATGTTTGAGATATCTGAGGTCGAGCAATGAGATTGAGATTCACTGTGACTCTCCCTTTTGTGAGGAATTTTAAATATTCTTAGCTAACTGTACACCAAGGGCGCCCATCAGTCCTGATTTCCTTCTTCGTTAACACGGTAGACGGCAATACCAACTCTAACTACAGGTTTTTAGGAGCTGTGATACACCATCTGTGTCATATAAGCTCCCATATAGAAAAATCAGGCGTGCCCCACATTTCCAAAGGTTCTGATTTCCCTTTCCAACGTTGGCTGAATGTAGCCAGACAGTCGACCTGCCAAAAACATCGTGACCAGGAGCGCCAACTTGCTGTGTTGAAAAATGGCTGCACCCTCTTAACTTACATTCAGAAAATATATTTCCGTACTTAACGATGATTTAAATATGTTTAATCCTACTCAAAAAAAAATCTAAAATGCATTTATTAATTACTCCTTAATTCTATACCTTAAAGATTCTCCCTTCGTTAGATTCCTTTATTATTTCTGCTGATCCTATATAATACATCCCATATCAGTAAGCGTTGTACTTGTTTGTAGATCTAAGAAAATATTTAATTTTTTTTTTTTTTTTTGCTTGTACACCCAGTGTTCCGAAAATAAAATCTATTTGCAAGATAATTATAGAATAATGGACACGTATAAATTAATAAAAAGCAAAAAATATAAAACATTTTAACAGAAACAAAAACTAATACAACACCACGCAAATATCTATTTACAAAAACATTACAAAGAAAAAAATAATTTTTACTATACACTCTTATTCCAGCAACTGTAGTATCCAATAATTTTATATGTTCAGTTCCTATTATTAGTATCATTCTTATGAATATATCTCATTTTTTATTTCGATTTCCTCATGCATAAACAGCTTTTGAACTCGGTGCTAATCTAAAAGAAGTTTGTAGAGGTTTGAGAATTAAACCAGGGCTTTGGTAAATAATCTAGTGATTAGGATCGTGCAACACAGGCTATCCTACACTTCTCACCATTCCTTCCACCAATTCGTTAACCGAAACGCAGATGATGCTGCAACAATCTAAGCCAATGGCGTGGGCCTATATTTACATTAACAAATGGGAATTAAACAGTGTCAAAACAAATCAGTCAAAAATATTTACAATATTTTTGATCTTTCAAAATATTCACTGAAAAGTAAATATGATAAATATTTGTAATTTATATTAACCGATACAAAAATTATATCTTCATAAAAACAGCAGCAGATTGTAAATTTAATCAAACAAATACACCAGATTTGATTTGGAAATGAAACAAGTCATGATGAAAACTTAAAACTCTAAAAATATTATCGAATACCGTTGTATAAATACGTGAGCCCTCACGTGTGGGCCTGCAGTTGTCATCTACTCACTGACTTTTATTGTTTTCCGACGTAACACAACATTCCTTTCACTATACGAAATGCTAAAATTTATTAAATAAAAATATGTAGCAGAAACTTACAAAAATTAAGAATTACATTTAATGCATTATTAGAATTTCAGTTACTGTTTTAGTATTTGTGATAACATCAAAAGAAGTATATGCATAAAATAAGTATTTTGAAGACACTGAACATGAATAATAACCGGATATTGTAGTAGTAGGGGTGTAAGGGTTTGGGAGAGACTATATTAACCTCTTCTAACCAAATGACAACCTCTCCTTCACGTGGTGCATCTCGTTTACACGGACGAGGCTCTCGTGGCTGAATAACTCCTGGTATTATGTGTCACCCACTGCTTGCCAACGGCCACCTTCTGAAAGGAGGGTGAAAGAGCGGAAAGTGGTTCAAGGTACCCTCTTGCCTGTGTGGTTGGAAACGGAATCAGAAATGATCAACCGCGTGGGGATGCAGAATTTTTTGTTTTTTTTTTTTTTTTTTTTTTTTGTTGCTTTAGGGCGCGTCGACAGCGGGGTCATTAGCGCCCTGGGATGCAGAAGGCAAAGGAAATCCATTGCATTGAAGACCCAGAGGGTATCCCGAGGACATGTAATCCTCTCATATTAAATATAGAATGATTGCTTCTTCCTGGGTAAAATATTCTGGAGGTAAAATTGTTCCTCAATCGGAATTCCAGGTGGGGACTACTCAGGGATTAGTCATCAGATTGGATAGAAACATTCTACTAGTCGGAGCGTGGAGTGTCAGAAGTCTGAATAGTGCAGGTAGATTAGAAAACTAAAAACGGAGAAGGGATGACTAAAGTTAGATGTCGTTGGGATTCAGTGAAAGGACGCACACGATGTCTGGTATGTCAAACACGGAATAATTAGCACACAAGCTGTCAGTGGAGTTATTGGTGTGGGATTTGTAATGAACAAGAGAGTATGGAAACATGTGAGTTAATGCGAACAGTTTACTGACGGGATTATTCTGATGAGCGTCAAAACAAAGCATGCTTCAGCGACTTTAGCACTACCATACTCATACGTATCCAAACTACCTGAATCGTAGATTGCTACATTTCCTCCTGGAACTTATTCAACTCATTATATAGATCTATGAAGGCAGTAATACACGCTGCAGGTGGCATGTCACGTGACTATCGAAAAATTAGATACATCCATCTCCCACATAACGGAACACATGTCAGCATTTTCGTTTCGTAACCGAAATAGTGATTACGTTTCGGTAATAAGAGAGTGTTACGAACAATGAATACATTTCTTTTTACTTTTTTAAGGCATTTAAGAGTTATGAAGTGTTCATACATGATGCAAAAAGTTATACCTTTCAAATAAGATGCTAATTCTGAACAAGTACTGGGACATAACAAAATGCAGCTTTAAATCCGCCTTCTAGAACATAAAACAACTAGAAATTTATGATAACTTTCAATATTGTTTCTGAATTACCATCACTGGAAATAGTACCGTGTTATCTGAGGGAGCTGTCAAATATAGAGCACATAACACGTATCTAAATTGAGTAATTTTAGCAGTCAGATCGTGAATCTGCTTGCCTGTAAGACCAATGCTTTTAGTTCTTTCGTTAAATGCATTTGCGGAAGTTAAAAGTGCAACAAACAGACAGGAATGGTGGAGTTTTAGGAAACCTTGTAGATATATCCAGGGTCATACCTAGAAGAAATGATAACAAATCGATATGTATCAGGTTGAGTTTATTACCTTCAGATATAGTTGTCAGTAAGAAGTGCGTCCATTATTGGGGATTCGTGGATCTTTGCCGGCATAGAATCAGGGCAGGCTATATTAAATTAATGTTAAAATTACACTTTGAAATTGTATTTTTGATGGTTTAGGTTGCTGTAGTTAAGAGTTTAAATACCGCAAAATATTAGTAATCAAATGAAATAAATCCAAGAGAGTGCTGTTTGTTACTAACCAGAAAGTGGGGTTAGGTTATGTTAAATTTGCAATCGAAAAAAAAATTAGTGCGGAAATCGCTGAAGTGGAGGTAGAGAGACGCATGTAAATCCTGAAATAATATTGTGTAGAAAAATTATTCGTTTAAATTACGTAGGAAAGGCGATTGGGAAAGTTGACAAACAGGTGTGACTAACAGAATTAACAAATAGATTTCTGAAAACTGAGGGAAGTGGACATTGTGATAATTCACTTTCTTAACAAAAACAGGTATTTATAGTTTAACAGGACAGTAGATCGCACGTTTGGTATTTAGTGGATTTAGAGTTCTGTAACAGAACAGGTGTATTGAGGGTCTTGCAACGGCTCAGTACTGTAGTTCCTAGAGATTGAGATAACTATCGGATCTTTAAATAAATAGTGTGTCTTTAGACTTGGGCAGTTCAGTAGGGAAATTGTTTAATAAATTTTCGATCAACTCATATATAGCAGAGTTAATGGTAGTATTCCAGGTCAGTGGTATACTAGTGTAGTTATTGCTATCTGGAATAAAATAGGTGTTGTTTGGGTAGTCTGGTTAAACTGTCCTAGATTAGAATCACTCAATAATAATCTACCAACGGTAATGCCACTTTTTAATCTGTAATATAATATTGTTCTTGCTACTTTAAAATTTGTTTGGAAGGTACTTGAGGTATTTTGGAAAAATCATGTCTGGAAAGCGTGATGCCTGTCGCAGGAACATGAAGAATGGAATGGGGTGCAATGGGTGTAAGAAGGAGTTTCATTGGACATAAAGTGGAGAGGAAACGCGGGAAATAATGAGGCTCTCCCATGGTTTTGTCCACTTTGCATTAGGGATGAAAGATTCAGGGAGATGGACCAGGGATGAGGGAGAAAGACGAAACGATTAGAGTGTTGTTGGAAAGAGTCTGGGCCCTTGAAGCTGAGCCTTTGGAGGTATGGTCAATGATGGAAAAGCATGTGGAGGCCTTGCATGTGGAGGCTCAGCCTATATACTACGTTCGCTCTCATCTGGCGCGTCAAGGTCATGTGCCTCTCGCCCCGCGCCTCACCTCCCCACCCCCTCCAGATGCCTTCCCCTCCGAGCAGACCGCTGACTACAGGCATTATCGTTTGTCGCAGTATTTTCGTGTTATTCCGATACACCGTTATAAAACGCTGTAAGTGAAATGGCGTCAGATAGTTGTTACATTAGGCGACAGTCAAAAACAATTATTTTTTATGTGTATAATTTTTTAAGACGTTAGAAAACTCTGAGGGGAAAGTTAATATACTTTTTAGGGAACCGCTAAAAATAACGGCAGAGGCGTGTGGAGTATCGTTACGAACAGTACAGCGTGTATGTAGGGAAGCCCAGCTGAGTGTTCTAGGGCCATCCTTTTCTTCTCCAAAGAAAAACATTCACCTTGATAAACTGGTCACGGAGATGGATGACTTTCAGAAAGATGTCATTCGACGTTCCGTTCTAGAATTTAATGACCCTACCTTACGAAAATTGAGGGAGGTACTGAAAGAGAAAATTAACTACACTGGAGGCTGTAATAATCTCATTTGGTGGGGACTCTACTTTGAAACTTATTAGACACACTGTATAGCGTCAGCAATTAAAACTCTTTGATCTTTTCTCTATCAATAAATTAATATAGAGCCCCATACATGACATGTCCCAGGGGTTACAAGACATAAAAAGATGGGTTCACAAAAGACTTGAATTTATTCAAACAAGTTAAATGACATCAACATTGACAAGTGATTAGATTTGAGATGGCTAGCTCAGTTGGCTTTCTGAAACAAGTCTCTAGCTACTCAAGGGTATTTTTCGGGCCATGATGTGTTGCAACCATGTCGCACTGTTAGATTCACTTTACCGTGTGCACTGCTGTTGACACTGCTGGCGACGTGATGCGCACCTCATTCGCTCAGAGGATGGAGGTCGACCAGCCACAGCGTCCACTCACTTCCACCCACAGT
The DNA here is from genome assembly GCA_031002005.1 of Vandiemenella viatica. Classification (NCBI taxonomy): domain Eukaryota; kingdom Metazoa; phylum Arthropoda; class Insecta; order Orthoptera; family Morabidae; genus Vandiemenella; species Vandiemenella viatica. The sequence continues at coordinate 177,890,417 of CM061921.1, read as the reverse complement.
CCACGAGTCTCGTCTCCACTCCACCTCCGAGCAGCATTCCATGCAACAGCATACAAGAATATCAGAGTGGCGGGTCACTATTGTCTGCAGCTTGGATGTCCCTGCTGTTATTGTCAACAGCGCAGCGGGTGGCTTGACGAACAGGCCCGCGACTTCCGCTCGCCAAAAAATAGCCCTCCCTCGATACGTTCACACTGCCTCGCTTTGGGAACGCGACTTATTACAAGCCGTATAAATTATTAAAAGCATTCGACTTCATATACAGAAAATGTAATGACGGTAGACGTTTTCTGATGGAAAGGACAGACATTATTGCAGCAAGGGCCTCATTTTTAAGAAAAATGCACGATTTAAGGAAGGAACATCCACTTCGACCTGTCATCTAACTTGACGAGACGTGGGTAAATAAAAATCACGCGAGGAAGTTTATTTGGCAACACACTAAACGCAATGGCGGTCTCATCAACGATTTCTGTAAACAGAAACTATCGCTTCGAGTAAATATCTCTTTAATTAAAAAATTTAAACGACGTGTTTAGAGAATTAAATTCCACTGGGAAAGACATCTAAAAATTGGATTTAATCGTAGAAATGACTTGCGCAACTTTTAAAACTAAAAATAATGATTGGAAGCAGTAAGTTTTATTCATTGACATGTAAATAATTTTTAAATTTATTAACATATGAAATTGTAATTGGTAAACACGAAATTTCTATGACATACGATTCACTCATTTTCGTCACGACAAATAGTTAAAATGTTCGATTTTACTGATGAAATCATCCAATTAGATGCACCATATTGTACCACATACGTCCTGATGACGTTTGCGCATGCGCGGTAGCTGTTTCCCCTTCGCCTGTAGGGGCTGGGGTAACGGAGTGGGGATGGAGGAGAGTGACCTTGATCCGCCTTTTACTGTCTGAACATAGTATAGTGACAGATAGAGATGCTGGGTATGGAGAAGAGGGAGAGAAGGATGTTTGGGAGCTGATAACAGGTTGTAGGGGAAAAGCGGTAAACAGGATGAAGACGCCAGACACTCCAGAAATGGTTGGGAAGAAAAAGGTTTGACCTGTTACCAGAGTCGGGAGGGGAGAAGCCTCATGTAGATGTAGGAGTAGGTAAGATGCAGCAGGCCTTTAGGAATAGGGGCGTACAAGGAAAAAAATAGGAAGAAAAGGGTTCTGCTGCTAGGTAGTAGCTACGGGAAAGGTGTAGGTCCTCTTTTGCAGGATCAGCTGAGCACAGGTTACCAGATCACAGGTTTTTTCAAACCCAGTGCAACTTTAGGTCAGGTAATAGAGGATATAGGTTCACTTTGTAGGGGTTTCACCAAGGAGGATAGGGTAGTGATAATAGGAGGTGCCGGGAACCGTATCGATAGAAATGCTAATTATAGTGTCGAGAGTGGCCTGAAGAAGGAGGCACAGCACACTAGGGTGGAGCTCATTGAAGTCCTAAGTCGCCATGACCAGCCGCAGTTGAACCATGCTTTGAGGCGGGTAAATGTGGAAACGGAGATGCTGCCTGGGAACAGCATTAGTTCTGTGGTGGCGGTTGTGTCTGTGGTGACCATTGGTAGGTGGGGTTTCACTAGATATGGTCTACACCTAAATAGTAGGTGCAAGGAAATACTTTCTGAGTTGTTGGCTAGGGCTGTGAAGGAGCCCACTTCCAGTGGTGACGGGTAATCATAAGGAAACTGAGTGTAGATCCACTAATACTAAAGAAATAGAAGAAGCTTCAGAAACAATTACAGAGGAGGGCAGATTTGGGAAGGCAAATGTTAGTGCTGAAACTGTCACAAAGCGAGTGATAAGAGTGTTACTGGTAAAATGTAGAAGTATAATGAACAATGTAATGGAGTTTGCATACCTAATAGAGATACATTAACCTCAAGTAGTTATAGGGGTCGAGTCCTAGTTAAAAGAAGGGGTACTAGACAATGAGGTTTTTCCCGATGGTTACAGAGTGTACTGCAGAGATAGAGGAGCAATTGGAGGAGGGGTATTCATACTTATTATTAGGGTTCGAATCTCTATGACCAAAAAAAACAGAGAAATATGGAGGTTAATATGACTTTAAAAATGGGTAAATATGACCTAAAATGACAAAAATAGAACCAAATATTTAAATTTACTATACATCAAAACATGCTCAATTATACATCATTTCTTTTATCTAGCAGTGTCGCTTTCTTGTATACAGCATAATTTGCTTCCGTGCACTCACTGCACCATTGGGAAATTAAATTTTAAATCGTTTTGTTGAAGTCTCTTTAATTTCAGATAATTTACAGAATAGAACTCTTTCATCTGTAATAAAACACTCTTCTTTAAATTCCCTTACGTAACTTCGCACTTTCAGAAAATTTTATCCTCGGCATGGCGGTAGGTCTGCTCACTGATCCACGGCACATTTAACGATTACTGAGGATATTTCATTGAGATATTGATTAACGAGGATCGACACAGGCATGCGTCTGCTGCATTGTCAAGATTAAAAGGCGGGTGGAACATTAGGTTTAGAGAGTGACAATAATGTATAACTTTAATTCTTGACTTGTGAATTCTGACCACAATGAAAATTAGTTTTGTTTTTTCACCCCACCTGTATAGCAAAAGTACAGTTCTGTGAATAGTTGTCTTAATTTCTTCTCATCTATATCTAGTGAATTTCCAGTACTATTAAAAAGCTACCAGATTTTTCCTCAAAATATGACCATATGACCATAAATATTATAGAAATTTGACCAAAAATAGTAATGGTCTGAATATGCATTTATATGCTATATAAAATACATTTAAATAAATCAGAAACGTTGAATCAGTATTTAATTCAGCATTTCAGCTCATAAAGAAGGCAGGAAAAAATATGACTTGTCCTAAACATCCGAACCCTACTGATTATCAAAGACTACTACAGTTCTCTGGTGTTCAGAGATCAAGACATCATGACCATGAGTTACTTGGGGTAGACTTCTGGGGAAAGAAAAAGTCAGGGTGTTTGATTTGATTTGATTTGATTTTTTATTGGTCCATTTGGTCAATTTATAGTACAGGTGTACATACTGACATTAGACAAGTCATTTTAATGAATTGATGATACATATACTTATGAGATGATGGGATTTGTACAGGGATTTGTACAGATGATGGATAATATGATGACAAACAAGTATACATGCAGACAAGATACAAAGTTAATATTCTTAGAATATTTTTTATGAGTCCATATATTCACCAATAGAGTAAAAACTGTGTCTCACTAGAAATGCCTTTAGTTTTATTTTAAATGAGCTACAGGAAGCATTTTTTACTTCCTCTGGGATTTTATTACAGAGTGCTATTCCAGAATTTAAAATACTTTTTTGATATGTTGTAGTCCTGCAAAAAAATTTGGGGATGTCTGAATGCCCTCTAGTGAAGTGATTATGTAGCATATTATTTATTATTATTTTGTTGTTTTTTAAGAGATACTCTCTTGTGAAGATGATTATTTCATAGATGTACAGGCATGGAACATTTAGTATGGCAAGGTTTATGAAATGTATTCGACATGATTCTGATCTTTTTAGGCAACATATGGTTCTCATTGCTCGTTTTTGCATCCTAAATATATTAGTGCTTTGTGACGAGTTACCCCAGAAAATAATTCCATATCTTAACAGTGAGTGGAATTGGCCATAGTATGCTTGTATTACGGTATTTATACTGTTAGTATTCCTAAGGATTCTCAGTCCGTAACACACTGAAGACAGTCTTGTAGCCAATTTGCTTGTGTGTACATCCCAATTCATGTTTTGTTGTATCCATAAGCCCAAGAATTTCGTTTCGTTTACATTCTTTAGATGTTTATTATTTATGGCTACCTGAATATTGTTTTTGCTAAGTGAGTGGGGTAGAGAAAAATTCTAACATACTGTTTTTTTCCTCATTTAAAATTAGGTTGTTTGTGTCAAACCAGTTTTTGAGCTCGCTCATGGTTTTATTTGCTATTAATTCTAAACTTTCTAAATTTTGTGAGGTGAGTAAAACACTTGTGTCATCTGCAAACTAAACTGTATCTTTTTAATGAACAGTTCTTGTGAGATCATCGATATAAATTAGAAATAATATAGGTCCTAGCACTGAGCCTTGGGGTACTCCATACTTTACAAACTGTACATTTGAGGTAAATTTTTCTCTTGTATTATGTTTTTGGTATGTTTTTTCATGGTCTACAGTTACTCTTTGTTTGCGATTTTCAAGATAAGATTTGATCCAGTTTTTTACATTTCCTCTTATTCCCATTTTTTCTAGTTTAGTTAGCAGTATACTGTGATCTATTATATCAAATGCCTCTGATAGGTCCAGGAAAATACCTGCGGCCATATCATTTCCATCCAAAGTTTTTATAACAGATTCTAAGAATTCAAATATTGCAGTGTGTGTAGATTTATTTTTTCTGAATCCATGCTGTTGAGTAGAAAGTAATGTATACTTGTTTATAAACTTAAGGAGTCTGTCAAGGAATAGTTATGGTTTAGAATAAACAGTTCTGAATTACTTTGCTTTTTACTTGTGGTATGAGGTTCCTTATGAATTTCTATTGGCATTTCTAGTGATTCACTTACCCTAAAAAAAAAATTATTTCACCATCTTCTACACTTTTGGCTTCATCTTCTAGCTGGTAACATGTTTTATTCACAAGTTCTTGAAGTTTTGTTTCTGCACTCCTTTGCCCACATGATTTTGTACTTGAAAATGCAATGATGTTATCCATTTTCTTCGGTTTGATGAAAACACAATTGTCTATTAAAGTTTGCTTCATTTCTATCTTGCCAGTCTCTTGTTTGCTCACACTTTGATTTTGTTGGATTAATTCTGCAATTCTATTGCAAACATGTTCCTTTCCATACCTGTTTAAGTGCAGTCCATGACTTGTAAAGTGCCTTCTGTTTAATCGTTCAGTTTCAAAGTTTATGGTGACATGAGCACTGTTGATATTGTTTGATGAGTTTATGGCCTTCCAGAAATACTTGTTAGCCGCCTTAATTTTAACGTTTAAATTCGGCACATCATGTCTGAGAGGAATCGGATGTACAATTACATCTGTTTTTTGCTTACTGCATGGATAGTGGATGTAAGTGTATTTAGCGCACTACAAAGATCTTCGTAGCTATCTTCTACGTTATTTGTCCCCGCCATTACCACTACACAGTCTTTGTGATTATAACCTTCACTCAGTTTATCAATGCTTTTTGTAACTTCTTCAATGGGAACATTTGGCTTGATTATGGCTTCAATATTGTAAAGAGAGCCTAATTTCTTTCTTCCTTAACATATTCGAGCAGTATCTGACCTGGCTATCACATAATTGGAGAATCTTACATTTATTGCTTTGTTTATGTTTCGTAGCACTGTGCAATGTTTTATTTTTTTGCGTGTCTGTTTCACATTTTTTAGTTTTCATCTTAATTTTATCTAGTTTCACTTCACTTTGTAAGATTAACGCGTTAAATTTGTTTGAAACCTTCTCTTCGTGATCTAATGTCTCCTTTCTTGTACAGCTTTTTACTCTATGCCCACCATTTAGGTAAGTCGATTTTACACAGTTTGTTTCTTCAACTACCGGATGAATTACACATTTCACTTTCTGCTTCATATCATTTATTTCTTCCTTGACAAGTTTTATGGTTTCATCTTGACTCGAGATAATGTCTTTAAGTTGTTGGATTGTGAGTTCATTTCCATTAAGCTTGGCGTGTGTACTACCGGTTGACGCATTTAAGTCTCTTGATTTGGAGCGTGTTGTCACAGTATTCAGATTTTTTTTTCTTAATTTCACACGCACGACACTTCGAGCTTACATCAGCATCTGACTTTTTACAAGCGGAACACTTTAGCACAATATTAAAATACTTTTTACACGGCTGTTCGCTGGTGTTTACTGACCCCGGCGCCATCTTGTTGGGTACTCACCGTAGTGGAAAAATAAATGATAAAGATGAGGCTCTTGGGGAGAAACTAAATTCATGTTCGGAATTCAGAAGTGAGCATAGAACGGTTATAATTGGTGGGGATTTGAACTTACCAGGTATGAACTGGATAGCAAATAAGATTAATAATACAATGGAACAGAGATTTGCAAATACTTTAGTAAGGGAAGGAGGCTTTACACAGGTAGTCGAGCAGAAAACAAGGGGACAAAGGATGTTTGATATTTTTCTAATAAAGCTTGATGATAACCTAGCCAGGTGTCAGGTAATCGAAGGAATAAGCGATCATAGTGCAATTCTGAAGGCTATAAGGGGATTCAGTAAACCAGTGACCACAATTGAAGGGGGAAATATATACAATTATAAAAAGGTACAAATCTTAGATCTGAAAAGATAAGTTCAGTGGAGAAAAAGTGTGAAGAATTTGTAGTGTCCCCCTCTGTTGTCGACGGAATTACAACCATGATCCTTTCTAACATTTGACAAGTAATAATATTAAATATTCCTTGTGATAACCTTGTCGGTCGAGAACCACATTCAAATCAAATCAAACGAATTTATGGAAATTAAATACATTATGGCAATAAAACGACTGAATCTAACAACATTTCTTGTTACTGATAAACAATGAGATTTACAGAATGGGGCATCTCAAGTTCAAGCAAATAATAAAAAAGGGTGAAGAAATTTTTATTCCAAAACAGAGATTAAGAGAAGTACAGAACCTTCATACAATAACACGGAGGTGAGGAGGTTAAAGAGACTGCTGAGACGAGAACATAACAGAGTTAAGAAACAGCAAGGCAGTAGGGAGGTCATCAAACAACTAACCAAGGAATTAATAATGTCAAAGAAACTGTCTAAGGATGAGTTTATGACGATTATTATTGGTGCAGGGGACCTCTGACTGATGCATCTAGAAGTTTCTATAGTTATATGAGGAAACTGAGGGGAAGAAAGGGTATTGAGACAATCTTTATATATAAAGATGAATGTATGTATGTTTGTTTGTTTGTTCTTCATACAAATCCACAGTTTTCATCCGATCTCGATGAAACTTTCCACACTTATCATTTGAAACAAGGAGAAAAATACTGTCTACATTTGGTTGAAAAATTATCTGTAGAAATAACACATGTTGTCTCATAACTTCGAAATACGGCGATAGACAGACACGTTGGATATGGTCGTCTCCGTACGGTGTTTCCGCGTGGTGGACTGGCTTGCTTACGAACGTCATGGTCTCCGGTTCAAATCTCCGTGGAGGCTAAGATTTTTAAAAATTGTTTTTCATCGTAAGAGTCAGGCCTGTGCCGTAGGTTATTCGGATTGAATGTTAAACTGTAGATATTAGAAAGTTAGGGGTGCAATGCGAGGAAAATCGTAGGTAGTCTTGCAATGTTGTAGGTGTACACTTTTTTAGGTTATAATGATCCCTCAGGTGTTGTTCGCAGTCAGTGTGTGAGTGTGAACCACAGTAATATTATTATAAATACGGAAGTAAGTCTCTGTCTTTTTGTTACGTTTTGACGACTAAATGGCTGTATCGTTTTGATGCAATTTTATAAGGAAATCTGTATGAAGGGCACAGGATATTTTTTCCAGTATGATTAACAGTTATAGTCACGAAAGTTTGAGACCTTATCGAATGGTGACAGAAATATGTTGGAAATTGATTCTCTTCAAGAGACAGGTTCGACGGTACAATGATATAGTGATAACTTTCCTGTCATATTATTCCTACTCGATATTGTTTGGGACCAATCCTTCGTTAGCAACTTTCTATATTTAATTCTGGCAAAAAAAAAAAATCTTAATCCACGCGTACGAAGTCGCGGGTACGGGCTAGTTACAGATAAGGATGGAGAAGAAGTAACTGAAGATTTTAAAACAGCAGTTATTAAGTAACTGGTTGAGTGAGAACATTAGGGACAATAATTCAGGGGTTATATCTGGAAACGAGCCTGTCCGCATAGTTGGGGGTGTTCGGATTAGAAAATTTGAAATTAAATTTGAAGATATAATGAAGGTACTAAGGAATCTAAAAAAGCGTAAAAGGGCCGGTGTTGATAATATTATTACAGTTGTTTTAAAGATAGTGGAATGTGACATTGTACTTTTCCTTGAAACATTATTTAAATTGAGTCTGGATACTTGTTGTTTACCAGAGGACTGGAAAATTGCAATAGTAGTACCGGTCCATATAGGAGGGGTGACAAGCAGAGTCGAAAACTATAGGCAAATCAGCTTGACATCAGTGGTAGGTAAATTAATGGATAGTATAATAATATGCAACTATATTAGAAGTGTCTGCGAGGAAGGTAAGTGGTTTTCGAGTCAGCAACATGGCCTTAGACAAGCATATTCATGTGAACCTCAGTTAGTAGGCTAAATGCTAGATATTTCCGATGAAATGGACAGGGGAGGTCAAGTTGATAGTGTAGCACTAGATCTTTCAAAGGCCTTTGACAGAGTGAGCCATAAAATGGTGCTAAATAAGGTAAAAACCATTGGAGTTGTTAAAAAGGTGATTTGCTGGGTAGATTGTAGAATAATTCCTAAAAGGTAGAAAGCAAAATGTTAGGGTAGGAAATGGAGTATCAAAAGAAGTAGGAGTGAACATGGGAGTCCCACAGGGCAGTGTAATGGAACCATTGTTATTCGTTACTGGTTTACTGTCAGAAATTCGATTGTTTGCAGATGACATAATGTTATATAAATGGTTCAAACAGCTGCAGGGTGATATACATAGGATAACTAGCTGGGTGAGTCAACATGGGATGAAGATAAATGCAAAGAAGAGCAAGATTGTTAGGTACACAGATAAAAAGCTAAATGTTGATTATGATTATAAAAGTGGGGAAGGAGCTGCTTATAGTAAACTCGAAATTTTAATACCTTGGGGTAACATTTGATAGCAAACATAACTGGGCAGGACACATTGGACAGGTAGTAGGGAGAGGTTCAAAATCCTTCACCTGTTGGAAAGAGTGATCAGGGATGCACTAGAGAAGTAAGGGGATTGGGATACAAAACTTATTGCGGACAAATCTGAGTAGCGCGTAACCCCTTGCAAAGCTTAAGGATGGGAATTATCCTGTTGGAGGATGTTATTTGGATGAAGGGTATCACAATAGGTCGCAGCACGCCATCCACATAGTAGTAGACTGTCATTGTGCATTCAGTAACAACCAACTCAGTCCTGCTGTCGAAACTGATTAGCCCCAAACCATGACCTGTGAGACGTTCTGAAATCACAGCAGGGTAAGCCTGCATACATATTGTCAATTACTTCTTTGCCACAGACAGAACCGATGCTCGTCTATAAACACAAATGTACGCCATACATGTGTTCATTTTGTTTTTGCATTACACCAAGTTAGACGATGCTGGCAATGAAATCAAGTTAATGAAACACATTTCATAGGGGTCAGAGAGTTTGACCCAGCGTCAAGCAATTGGTTTACAATCGTCCCGGGGTGACTCTTTCTGTAGCCATTGCTAGGATCTGACCTGCTGTCAACAGTCACCTACACTCTGTCATCCTACTGTTTGTACCTGAGCCTGCTCTAGGAGTACGAGAGCCTTCTTTTATCCACTGTGCAACAAGTCTGCATACTGACATTGCAGTACGGCCAATCTTTTGGGAGATTTCACGAAATGATGCACACATTTCAAACACGCCACTTCTTTCTCACAGTTAGACATTTTTGGGTGGAGAGGGTCGTCACTCTTCGCCTTGGCATACTTGGTCAACAGGAACTTGTGGACAAAATAAGTCATGTTACACCACACTCTTCACCACTTATACGCTAAAACATATAGCAATTTTTCATAGTACATAGCCCCTAATTGTCATAATATTACAAGTAAAACATTCAATTTTAAATCATTTAAACCTCTTCATATGGGTATGCTTGGGCCAGATTTCATTCATTTATCACAACTCCGTCTAGGTTTACAATTTTCATTTCCGCCAGTTTTTTGAACATACAAAGCGTGGAACAAAGGAAAATAATAATAAAATCACTCGTTTTGCTGACTTGAGACAGTACCAACGCAACATGCATTAGTACAAACTGAAAGACACGTTTTTAGTAAACTTAAGATAAACATATTTATTTCTTTCACTCAACGGACCCTATTTTTCATGCTGCCTATTAGAAGGGTGGGAGGTTTAACATTAATGTGATACGTTGCCGTGGCTGTTTAAAAATCAACAAGGAAATAAATCAAGCAAAGGTGGCTGTTGAGCGATAACGATGTTTCCTAGCTTGCAGTATTGTCAAACAAATGAGAGGTGAAAAGTTTATTAGATATTCTTCCAAAACAAAAAGTAATCTATTATTAACGAAGAACATACAATTAAAACCTTCCGTATTTAAAAATATGCTGCTTTTGTTAGTAATCACAAGTGACGTACCGAGCATTCGGGAGGACAGGGATTCGAATCACCTTCCGGGTATCCAGATTTGGGATTTCCATGGTTTCCCCAAATCACTCCAAGCGAATGCGGGGATGTTTCTTTTAAAAGTATTGCCGAATTCCTTCCAGTTACTAGCCACCTTCCTTTCCCGCCTCGACGTTGATGAGCCGTCAATCCACAAGGGGGGAAAAAAAGTCATTCATTGAGAATTGACGACCGAAGTGAAAGCTTAAAACTATGAATATCATACGATCGACACGTCATACTAATGACTACAAATATACTGTTAACATTAGGATATCGGTGACGCGAACTCGTAAGATTTTTTTTTTTTTTTTTTTTTTTTTTTTTTTTGCTGTCGTCAGTCTTTTGACTGGTTTGATGCAATCCTCCATCCCTTTCTATCCTGTGCTAACCTCTTCATTTCTACAAACCCCTTACAGCCCACGTCCTCAATTATCTGCTTCATACATTCTAATCTCTGTCTACCTCTACAGTTCTTACCTTCGACTGTTCCCTCCACTAACAAATTAACCAATCCAGCATGTCTCAAAATATGACCTACCAGCCTGTCTCTTCTTCCTGTAAATTTCTTCCATAAACTTATTTTCTCACCCATCATTTACAAAACTCGTTCACTTCTTACTTTGTCCGTCCACCTAATTTTCAGCATTCTTCTGTAGCAAATGCTTCAAGTTTCTAATTAACATCATTCCTGCTTCGGCCATCGGTTGTAAATTTGCTTCCCAAGTAACAGAACTCCCTTACTTCTCCTGTTGCATCCGACCCTATTTTTATATTTAATCTGCTAGTATTGGCATCATTTCTGCTACATTTCATCACTTTTGTCTTAATTTGATTTATATTCAGTCGAAAATCTTCCTTCAACATTTTGTTCATGCCATTCAATAACTTCTCAATATCCTCAGCCCCCTCTGCTAACAAGACAATGTCATCTGCAAATCGTAGCATACTGATTTTTTCTCCCTGAAAACTTATGCCCCATGGAAATTTTTCTTTGACTTTCTTCAATGCTTCTTCTACATGTTGAATATTAACGGGGATAGACTACAACCTTGTCTCACACCCTTTTTAACTGATGCATTTCTCTCGTGATTCTCTACTTTTATTACAGCCACTTAATTGTTATATAGTTTATATTCTTCTATCTCGATACTTTAGACCTGACTTCTTTAAAATTTTGAACATCTTGTCCCACCTAACATTGTCAAAAGCATTTTCTAAATCAACAAATGGCATAAAAGTATCTTTGTTTTTCTTGATCCGCCCTTCAAATTTTAATCTTAAAGACAGAATTGCTTCCCTTGTACCGCGATTTTTCCTAAATCCAAACTGATCTTCACCTACTATCTCTTCTACTACCCTTTCCATTCTACTGTATATTATTCCAGTCAGTAATTTTGAAGCATGAGTTGTTAGACTAATGGTGCGAGAATTCTCACATTTGTCGGCTTGTGCTTTCTTTAGAAGTGTGAAGATGATATTTTTATTAAAATCAGTTGGAATTTCTCCTGTTTTATAGCTTTTTGATATCAGCTTGAATAATCTTTCGATTCCTTCCTCTCCTAGAGATTTAAGTAGTTCTGCAGGGATCCCATCAATTCCAACTGCCTTATTTGCTTTCAAGTCATTCAGAGCTTTATTAAATTCTGTCCTCAAAACAGGATCTCCTAAGTCATCAGTGTCGACATCGCCTTCCTTTTCCAATACACTATTGTTCAAGTCGTCCCCAAAATAGAGTTTCTCAATGTATTCCTGCCATCGGCTAGCTCTATCTTCTGAGGGTAAAAGAGGTTTCCCATCGGCAGTTTTAATGTTCATACCCCTTTTCTTCATTTCTCCAAAATTCTGTTGGATCTTTCTATATGTAACATCTACTTTTCCTACGACCATTTGCATTTCTACTTCTTCACACTTTTCTTGTAGCCATTTTTCTTTTGATATTTTGCATTTCCTATTTATTTGATTTTGAAATTGCCTGTACTGCTCTCTTCCTGCTTCATCCTGAGCATTTTTGTACCTTCTCCTCTGATCCAAGGTTTTCGGGCAGCTTGTTCCCTAAAGCCTAATGTTTCTTTACCAGCTTTCATTATTTCGGTCTTTAATGCATTCCATTCGTCCTCGGTTGAGCTCCTTTCACAGTTACTTCTTAGACTAAGTCTACCATTTCTGCAAAAGTTTTCTCTTGTCCTAGATTGCTTCAGTTTATTCACTTCCAGTATGTTCTGGTTATGCTGCTTCCTTATTCGCTTTAATTTCATCCTGCACTTCATTACTATCAAATTATGGTCCGAGTCTATGTCTGCTCCTGGGTACGTTTTACAGTCTAGAACTTGATTCCTGAGTCTCTGTTTGACCATGATATAATCTAGCTGATATCTGCCTGTATCCCAAGGACTGTTTCCAGGTGTATATTCTTCTTGCATGGATTCTTAAACAGTGTGTTCGCCACTACTAGCTTATATCTTTCACAAAATTCTAGCAACCTGCTTCCTCGCTCATTTCTTTCTCCTCTTTTCCTTCTCCTACTATTGCATTCCAATCACCCATGATTATTAGATTTTCCTCTCCTTTCACATATTGGATTAATTCTTCAATTTCAGCGTACATTTTTTCTATTTCTTCGTCATCTTCATGTGACGTTGGCATATATACTTGTACTAATGTGGTTGGGACGGGTTTAGTTTCTAACCTCATCAAAATAATCCTGTCACTAAACTGTCCTATAATAACTCACCCGTTTCCCTACTTTCTTGTTCATTACAAATACTACACCAGTGACTCCATTGACAGCTTGTGTGCTAATTATCCTGTGTTTCCCAGACCTTTGGGGGTTTAAGGAGTCAGCTAATAGTTGTGGCAGGATGGTTAAGCTTGGTTGTTGATTTTGGGCAGTATCAGTATCCACTTACTTGATGATGACTTCTTGATCAGCTGTCAGCTTCGCCCCACACTGGACGGGACTCCTGGAGCTAAGTCTAATAGTATACCCAGCGTCAGTTAATGAGGGAATGTTTGGGCTGTCTTGTAAATGAAAGAAGCCGTTTGGGTGACTGATTTTATTCTTCCACTAGGCAGAGTGTATACAGTGTTACCTCGAAGCAAGGTTCCAAGCGCTTAGCGTCGTCAGCGTTCCAAGTAGAAGTCACTTACGAATATTTAGTAGAAGGGCGGCGAGTACTGATCACTGCGACATAGCCTCGTAGAGTACCTTCATGTCCGAGGTCGAGCTTAAAAAAAAAAAAAAAAATGTAGGTAATATTAAAAAAAAAAAAAAAGTACGCGTGTTTCAAATTCCATCGAAATCTGTCAAACACTGTGGGTTTATTCAAAGATCATTTGAAAAAATTGAGAGTTGTGTAGGGGAAGGAGATGGTTTTTTAATTTATTTTTTTATTTTTTGATATTTTTGGTCAGAAATCTTCCCAGGCTCGCACACAGTAACTCACCAAAGTTTCATCGCAATCTGATGAATCGTATAGGAATGCATAGAAGACCAACAAACCAACGAAGATACAAATAAACATTCATTTTTTTATATTACATTATTTCATTCCTGCTATCTATTCCCGCCACTTTGGCATTCATAGTAAGAATATTTTCAATTATGAATTCGAAATGGCGAGAAGAGAGCTGCAGAGCGAGTATATCATTAATAAAAAATGAGCTTTTGATCTACATTAATTTAAAAATTGAATGCGATGAAGCATCTGACAATTTTACTATAGACAAAAAATTGTTAAAAGATGCATGAAGCACAAAAAATATAGTTTTAAAAAATAAATAATCAAAAACATACCTTCTGTCCCTTTTTAACTTTTTTTTATAAAGTACCATGGTTTTTTTTTAAGTGTACTATATTTTTTATAGGTTATTCTAAAAAATACTGTAATCAGTCGAAAAATGTTGGTAACCCTGCATACAATACAATACACTGCAATACATTCATGTTCCATAGATAAGAGGATGACACCGTGGGATGTGGAATGTTGTCAATTTGCAGACAAAAAATTGCTATTTTTCCATCTGTTTCCTACCTTTCCTTTTACCAGGTCAGTAATTATGCTTAATAATTGATCTTTGTATCGTTCAGCCATACCTTTGCATTCTGTTCTCCTGCCCAAGGTCTGTTATGTTTATTAGTATTTGGAGTGAGTGGTCTGGTGGCTCAGTGGTTAAATCGTATGACTGGAGATCGAAAGGTCCCCGGTTCGAGTCCCTATCTCGGCAGAGTTTTTCCCTGGCACTTAACCCGACCTTCACCTCCGGCACCGCTTGCTGTTTCTACATCTACATCTACATCTATACTCTGCAAATCACAAATACTGTGGGTGGCAGAGGGTGCTAAGCACCAATCCTAATTCTGCGCATTCCAATCCCGAACAGATCGAGGAAAGAAGGAATACATAAATGAATCAGTACGGTATCTTATTTCTCTAATCTTATCCCTCCTGTCATTGCGACCTAAATAGGTTGGCGGAAGAAGTATTTCGTTGCGCTCGTAACTTAGAGATTTTCGCATATTCTCCAGCAAATTCAAACGAAAACGACGTCGTCTGTCCGCCAAACAATCCCATCCCAACCCACGTATCAGTTCTGTGACACTTACGTAAGGACTGTAACTAGCAGTCACGAATCGAGCGGCTCTTCTCTGTACTTTCCTAATGTGTAAATCAATCCCTTGCGATAAGGATCCGAAATTCCACAACAGTATTCCAAATGCGGACGCACTAGTGTTTTGTACGCTATTTCCTTTGTATGAGCATAACAACTTCTCAAAATACGTCCTATGAATCGTAGTTTGGAATTAGCTTTGCCTACAACGGAAGTTATGTGCAAGTCCCATTTCATGTTGCTTTGTACTGTTACGCCTAGATACTGTTTAATGTGAAGTACGCCAGAACGTTTCCATGGTTCAGATTCCACGTTAAACTGTAGGTCCCCTATACCCGGTAGGATTGCCGGGTTAGGTTAAGGCGGCTACGACAGGGGCGGAATGCGCAGTCAATAGAATCCCTGTCACAAGGTCATTACGACCACACGGAATTATTATTTATAGTCTTTGGAGTAACATTTGGCGTGTTGATCACTCTTTGCCATATTTTTTACACGATTTGCTTCGTTTCCCGGATGAGACTGGTTTCTCCACATACTTTCCACTAGGCAGATGTTTGGGTACAATGTTTAGACATGATTATAGTCATCACATTGTTAGTAGCTGTTTTTTCTTCCAGTTTTGCCTTGATTGTAGGCACCATCCTTGATTTTGTCGCAGCTGCAAAACTGGGTAAAGACTTGAGGTTATTTTTTTCCACCACGTTGATTTCCTCATTCTCATTTCTCAATGTGATTATTTATTTTCTAATTTCATCATTTCTTCCCTCTGGGTAAGTCACAGTCACTGCGAAGGAAGCAATTTAGTCCTTTAGGTCACACAGCAGGACTACACCAATTTTTTGGCCCAGCAAATCATTAACATAAGTAATGAGTTTTTCGTACTTGCTGTTATTGCGTTCTAAACGCCGCTGTATATTTTTATTACTGTTACCTTCCTTCGGGCAAGATCCTGAGGCAAAGAGCAGGTGAACGCCAGAGTGCTGACGGAGCGCGGTTCACTCGTGTGCACCGATGTCGCGTTTCTCATTTAAAAAAATCGCTCACACAAGTATAGTTCTCACAGGCACTGTCACACGCTTTTCGTTCCAATACACGTTATTTAGACAACTCGAAACTCGTTTTTACCAGCAAGAAATGCGTCCAGCGACGGGAGTGACGTGACACACAAACGTATGTGGCAGCCATATTTATTGGTGTCACATTTAAATGGAAGCTACAAAGTATAGATAGCGCTGATACTGCCAACTTCAGTGGCAGTTTGGGTAAATCTGGAGCTGCTACCTTTTCACGATGGTGAATCTACCAGATTACCAATTTTTACTCTGAGCGTATTTACGTGAAATACATGGGAGTCAAATGAGATTTTGTAGACCAGTGTACCTGTCTATTGAAGTGTATCAGATTTTCGCGCAGTTCTTTGATCTGCAACAGGTCTATGCGGAGTGCATTGATATGCATTTGGTACTCACGGAGTCCATTGATCCTTATCAGTTCCTTGCGCAGTCCCTTGATTTGTATCAGGTACTCAAGGAGTCCATTGATCTTCATCAGTTCCTCGTTGAGTCCATTGATTTTAATAAGGTACATGCGGAGACCATTGATTTACTTCAGGTAGCCACTCCACGATTTTCCGGCATACCAAATGGTTGTTTTCCGTAAAGAAAGTTCAAGCAACTCAGTGGGTGACCTATAATTAGGTACCCATCCATGAGGGAATCACGATACGTTGGCCGTTACACACTGGCTGTGTCGTATGCGCCATTTTCCTGTGTTCGCACCCTCCATTGCACCATAGATACTTCCCAAGATCTTTTGCTAAAAAATGAGAATATTGTTGTAGTCAACACAGTAGGTAAAATCGGTGTTTTATGAATTGTGATTTTGAATATCTTCGACGTTTCGTGGTCTGAATAATGGACCATCAATTTACGGCTCGGATTTTCGTCTTCGTTTCTGGTTCACAAATATATATTCCAAGAAGGGTTCTTCCAAATACATGAGCTTGCGGACAGTTTTGAAGGATCGGTTCCTAACTGTCAGCATATGGAATCATCTTCATGTTTCAGTTCTTTCAGGCTCAGTAGAAGGTACTTTTTGTTTCGTTCACAACAATTCTTATTTCCTTCGCCGCACTCTCCAAGACCTCACGCAATCATATCAATAATTCCTGTATCGATCTATCCAAAATTATCCAGTCACTGGCATAAACAAGGTGCATAATATTCTCATTCCTGACGTGGATTCGTTAAAATCTTTTCGGAACATGTTTCTCCCGTAATTCTGCATTATAATTTGAAATGGACCTACCGCCTCAGTCTAGTAAATAATCGAAGCTGTCAGTCGGTTTTTTTTTTTTTTTTGCTGTCGTCAGTCTTTCCATCCCTTCCTATCCTGTGCTAACCTCTTCATTTCTACATACCCCTTACAGCCCACGTCCTCAATTATCTGCTTCATATATTCTAATCTCTGTCTTCCTCTACAGTTCTTACCTTCCACTGTTCCCTCCACTAACAAATTAAACAGTCCAGTATGTCTCAAAATATGACCTACCAACCTGTCTCTTCTTTCTGTAAGCTTCTTCCATAAACTTCTTTTCTCACCCATCATTTCCAAAACTCTTTCATTTCTTACTTTGTCTGTCCACTTAATTTTCAGCATTCTTCTGTAGCACCACATTTCAAATGCCTCAATTTTCTTTCTTTCCGGTATTACTAAAGTCCATGTTTCGCTCGCTACCATAAAGTTCTGTGCTCCACACAAAGAGTTTTAAAAAGTTCTTTCTAATTCCTAGATGAATATTTGAAACTAAAAGGATTCTCTTTTTCATGAAGGCTCTTTTTGCTAGTGCTATTCTGCTTTTAACATCATTCCTGCTTCGGCCATCAGTTGTAATTTTACTTCCCAAGTAACAGAACTCACTTACGTCTCCTATTACATTCGATCCAATTTTTATATTTAATCTACTAGTATTGGTATCATTTCCACTACATTTCATCACTTTTGTCTTGCTTTGATTTATATTCAGTCCAAAATCTTCCTTCAGTATTTTGTTCATGCCATTCAGTAACTTCTCAATATCCTCAGCCCCCTCTGCTAACAAGACAATGTCATCAGCAAATCGCAGCATACTGATTTTTTTACCTGAAAACTTATGCCACACGGAAATTTTTCTTTGACTTTCTTCATTGCTTCTTCTACATGCAAGTTGAATATTAACGGGGCTAGACTGCAACCTTGTCTCACACCCTTTTTAACTAATGCATGTCTCTCGTGATTCTCTACTTTTATTATAGCCACTTGATTCTTATATAGTTTATAGAGTATTTTTCTATCTCGATACTTTAGACCTGACTTCTTTAAAATTTTGAACATCTTGTCCCACCTAACATTATCAAAAGCTTTTTCCAAATCAACAAATGCCATAAAAGTATCTTTGTTTTTCTTGATCCGCCCTTCAAGTATTAATCTTAAAGACAGAATTGCTTCCCTTGTACCGCGATTTTTCCTAAATCCAAACTGATCTTCACCTACTATCTCTTCTACTACCCTTTCCATCCTTCTGTATATTATTCTGGTCAGTAATTTTGAAGCATAAGTTGTTAGACTAATGGTGCGATAATTCTCACATTTGTCGCTTGTGTTTTCTTTGGAAGTGTGAAGATGATATTTTTATTAAAATCAGTTGGAATTTCTCCTGTTTCATAACTTTTTGACATCAGCTTGAATAATCTTTCGATTCCTTCCTCTCCTAGGGATTTTAGAAGTTCTGCAGGGATCTCATCAATTCCAACTGCCTTATTTGTTTTCAAGTCATTCAGAGCTTTATTAAATTCTGTCCTCAAATCAGGATGTCCTAAGTCATCAATGTCGACATCGCCTTCCTTTTCCAATACACTATTGTTCAAGTCGTCCCCAAAATAGAGTTTCTCAATGTATTCCTTCCATCGGTTAGCTCTATCTTCTGAACTTAAAAGAGGTTTCCCATTGGCAGCTTTAATGTTCATACCTCTTTTCTTCATTTCTCCAAAATTCTGTTTGATCTTTCTATATGCAACATTTACTTTTCTTACGAGCATTTCCTTTTCTACTTCTTCACACTTTTCTTGTAGCCATTTTTCTTTTGCTATTTTACATTTCCTATTTATTTGATTTCTAAATTGTCTGTACGGCTCTCTTCCTGCTTCATCCTGAGCATTTTTGTACCTTCTCCTCTGATCCATCAGCTCCAAAATTTCTTCTGTGATCCAATGTTTTCGGGCAGCTTGTTTCCTAAAGCCTTATGTTTCTTTACCATCTTTCATTATTGTGAGTCGGTTAGTTCCTAGTTTCACCTCCCCTGTCGTCCCGCACAGCAGTGATGTTCAAAGGTTCTCCGAAAGCAGTCAAGCAACTAAACACAGTTATATGATGAATGCAATCGTAAAAGTTTTAATAGTCCTCAGAGTACTTATACATATAGGTTATTTAAGTTCTCACAGCAACGTAAAGTTTTATCTCATCAACTAGTAAGCTTTAATTGCTGTGAGTGTCTGAAAAACTCCTGGTTGTGCATATCTGCATGCAGATTTCTATAGAAATAACTTAGAGAAACAAACTACCTGAGGAAAATATTACAAATATGGAACTACACTTCCTGGCGACTAATAAAAACGAATTGGTTATTACTGCCACTGCCTTTCTTAAATCTTATTCACCAGAGTAGCTTTTCTTGTGTACTATGAAATCTCTATTTCTTAACAACTCAAATACTGATGTGTTAGAACTTACTGTCAGTGAAATTTTTACATCACATTTGAATTTCCTTTCTTCTAGGTGCTTGCACCTTGGCGTATGAAAGAATTCACTGATAGATTCCAGGGAAGGCAAGATCTCTTACAGTACGCTGCACAGAATGGTATCCCAGTTCCAGTAACTCCAAAGGCGCCTTGGAGCATGGATTCTAATATGATGCATATCAGGTAAGAGAAGTCATCCTAATAAACAAGCTATTCTGTATCTTATTATCAACTAGAGCGTTACTTGCAACATCATTCAAGATTCATTCGTCGAATTTATTTGAAATCTTCCAAATTCAGAGCTGATTACCTTTGCTTTGTTTCCTCGATGCCAAACAGCATCTCTTAAACAGCTATTTCTTAGCTTTTCGCCTTAGAAGTTCTGTATTCTGTCACCAACTATAAACGGGACAATTCAAAACTTGCTCTATTCTGTGAGAATTGGCAATCTACTGTAATGGTTCAGATTAAGTAGTCATTAAATTCATTCTTCATTGATCATATACCGATATACATATTGGCCTTACGCCTCGTCGACGTCAAGGGCATTAGAGGTGGGATGGGAAGGGGACAAGGAACTAGAAGGAATTCAGCCATGGCCTTTTGGAGGAAGCATCCTGGCAATCGCCTGGAGTGATTTGGGGGAAACAATGGAAAACCCAAATCTGGATGCCCTGACGGGAATTCGAACCGGCGTCTTTCCGAATGCAAGTCCAGAGCGTTAACCGCTCACCCACCAGCTCGGCCATATACTGAACTTGGTCGACGCAGTATAATTGAGGTCTTACATTGATACTGAATACTTAATCACGTTGTGGCGGGCTCTGTGTTAAGGGGGGTTATTACGGCCGTGCAGTCCACTTTGTGAGCGCCTAGATTTATTTGGAGGTGTTCACAGAAGCGTCTTAGGATTTTAGATTATCTCCCAGATTATAACAGATTATCTACTTGTGGGCACCGAGCTGTTATTTGTCAGGATAAGGATATTGACAACAGGGTAACTATATTGATAAAGCAGGAGTCCAGTGACTGCTTTAATTGTGCTATTTATTATAGTTCTTACCTTGTCGATATATCACGAACTCTTCCACATAATTATCTGAAATAACTTGGGTTCTAACCTAACGACTGTAAATGACTGAGGCGACACAATGATAATTTACACAAGTACTTAAATTATAAAAGCCTAATCATACATTTATTCGCCAATCTGACTAACTACAGATATATGCTGTAAGGAATTGACACGCACGCATGGTTAAAATGTTATCAACTCACTAAATGAATTACTAGCTTCTTCATACGAATATAACTGAAAGATGGCTTTACTGAATTAATACACGAATGGCTGAATAATTAACGATCCCGAATATAACCCGACATTGCCAAATAAATTATCACGAGGCATTACGACATTATTATAACAACGGCAAACAACTCATTTTAGTTACACATACTGAATAATTTTTCTAACTACTTTAACTAACGTGAGACAATGCTAGGTAAAGCATGGCACAGACAAGACATACGTCTTATCTTCTACATAGCTACTGGCAAAATAGTCAATCACAGAACAGAACGATCCGATGCCATGCCGGGGTTCTTATGTGTGTGATCACGTGCTAGGAGCATGCAGAAGCACTGAGAGCCAGCAGAAAGTCTCACGTAGACACTGTCCGCTTGCTTCAAGCCGCCTACAATATTCACTGAATAAAATACCAAAGCTCCCAATTTAAGCCCGAATGCACAGACCGTCCGTCACAACGTACATGCTTTCAGAATTCGAGTGATGATGATGATAATAATAATAATAATGAGAAGAAAAGAAAAAAAATATTTTTGACTCGCGTTTCCGGAGTAAAAAACCTCTTTGACTTGTTACTGCAAATATACATTCTTCCGTCTTAATGACTTCGATACAGTTTTCTGACAATATATTTTTGCCAATGTTGCACAATTCATATTTGTTGGATGTTCCTTTCTCAGATAAATACGAGTAATGATGGTATTGACAGATACAACGTTAAACTCTGATGTCAACGTATAGTCCACTTCTATTTTGACGTATAGAATTTCTTTTATTTACGTTGCAACTCATAGAAAGAGTTCTCATCGCTCCTTAAAACACTAATAAATATTCAAATAATGCTCTCGGGTGACTAGCCGAGTTATAGAAGTGTTATAATAAGCACACAATATTTCGGCGCACTGATTCGTCGGCGCCATCAGAAGATGGCGCCGACGAATCAGTGCGCCGAAATATTGTGTGCTTATTATAACACTTCTATAACTCGGCTAGTCACCCGAGAGCATTATTTGAATTCTCAACGCCGAGAAAGACTTCGTAATTATATACTAATAAATAATATTTAAAAATTTTGAAGATTATATCGTTTCAAAAATAAGCAGCAGCTATTTGTTTTAATATGTGATTATTGCAGGCCATTTCATATTCAGGTGGTTGTTAAAGTAACAAATTATTATTCAGTAAAAATTGATTGACACTATTATGTTTATTGTATGATGCGTTACGCCTTTCAGTTAACATTCGATCGTTGATGATGAATTATGACGAAACACTCCCGAGAACGAACTAAATTCCAACATCTTTTTATTTTATTTGTCAAAAAATATTTTAAAAACTTGTTGCCAAGTGTTTCACGAGACGTAAGCTGCGTGTTACTCCTTCTCTTCAGAGGTCAACCCGTTCAAAGACGTCAGTAGTCAGAGACACAGCTTACATATGGCGAATCATGACGATTGCGAAAACCTGCTCCATCAACCAGTACCAAGATTGCGACATAAGAAGGACTTTGAAAAAAAAAATCATCTACGGGCGCATATTAGTGTGTAGAATAATCTGTAATTGAGATCGAGAATTTTTCATACCAGCTCCATCAGCTGCAAAATTCGAGTAGGCGGGTCGCTAATACTCTGGAGCAACGTTTCTCAACTTTTTTTAACCCGAGGACCAGTAAAATATCAAAAATAATTCTGCGGGCAACTATCTTATATGGGCCTAATTTGTTGCCTGTGTGTATGTTATTAACATTTGGGACATGTTGTACCATTGCAAGAAAATAAATTTAAAATCATGTTTTAAATTCCTTGGGGAAAACTATTGTGAAATTACAAGTGAATTATTAAATGTGAATTACATATTGAAAAGACTCTTAACACTCACTAACCAAATGAATAACAATGTTGTGTGTCTGCAGACCAACTATCCCAACTTCACGGACCACAGGTTAAGAATCTCTGCTATAGGGTGACATTCGCTCTCCATTATGTAAACATATAAAGTCCCTTTGTCATTAGTCTTGTCAGTTGGAAGCAATTCTAAATACCCAATAGATATTTTGATTCCTCATATTCGAGCTGAGCGTGAAATGTTAATACTGTCTTTTCTAAGATCGGTTCTTCGATGTTAAACTCACCGTGTTCTGTTGTTCGCATCAAATAAAATATGGACGCTATTCCTGCTGATTGCAGCTACGAATCTGGAGTACTGGAGAAACCATCGATGGCGCCTCCCATCGATCTTCATCGCATGACCAGAGACGTTCGCCACGCCCCAGACACCGCCACTCATCTGAAGATCGTCTTTGAAAATGGTAAAGACAAACATTTTGAAAGTAGTTATTTGGTATTCATTATGTGAAGAGAACTCACATCAGAATTCTTTTGAGGCCGTGGAAATTTATTTTTTCAATAGTGTTAATGTGTGTTTTTTTTTTTTTTTTTTTTATGACCATGATGGCGTGTGTACTGTGTTGTCTGCCTGAGTGATATATGAAGTGAGGGAGCGAAACCCAGCCCGGTCTATTCGATATCACTGTTCCACATACGCCGCACAAATCACCATCAACAGTGTTTCAATAAGTGCTACAGAGCGGTTTCCCGCCTCTAATGACCTCGACGTTGACGATGCGTAAGGCCAGAAAAAAATGGAATGGGTTGAGATTTAACTCTTTACTTTTGTACATAATCTGGTGATTCGAAATTCTGTATCACCGTCTTTCCTATCCTGCAGATCAAGTCTCGAATAAAGAATATTTATCCACTACCGGAACTCAAACTAGAGATAACCACGAGTTGAGCGCCATATGCTGTCAACCTCATCCGAGGGGAGGTTCAAATATGAATTTATTTCATCTGAATCTGATTTGCGGTCTGATATTTGTCAGAATGTGACGTCTGACACATTCCACCAATCCATCAAGCTTTGCGTGGATATACTTTATGGTTTACAATTTTCTCTTCAGGAGACATGTGCGACAGTCATTTATTGATTTACTCTGCTAAGGTTTTTCTTAGAAATGATGGCCGAGGAACGAAGTTTCTAGAAGTCTCTCGCAGAAAAAATGGTAGACATGATGGCTGGTCACGTTGTAAGACAAACAGGGTATGGAACGTACGTGGAATAAGAACACGAACGCATCTGCTCCTTTGTCGCAAGTCACGATGATTTGTGCCTAGTGGTGAATCTCAGGTGAACAACCTAACACCGATGATAGTCGACCCTGTCACATTGGCGGACATACTAGAAGAAATTCAAAGACCGCTTTAATGCTGGTTATGTCGAATTGTATCGACAAAACCATGTTGCGCCTCAGATAAACGAAATCAACGTTGTCCACATTTATTCGTCAACAAATCTGTGACGAAAACTTGTTGTCTGTATAGCAAGTATCGAAAACATGTTAAATTGCAGTGGAGTTAAAACTGCCATAAATGATATTGTTATCTGTTTCTAACGTTCTTTATTCGTTTAATGCTTTATTTCCTGCTAAATTACAACTTTCAAATACATACAATACTAACAACACAACAAAACCAACTCCACAGATCTT
Source organism: Vandiemenella viatica (assembly GCA_031002005.1). Classification (NCBI taxonomy): domain Eukaryota; kingdom Metazoa; phylum Arthropoda; class Insecta; order Orthoptera; family Morabidae; genus Vandiemenella; species Vandiemenella viatica. The sequence goes on along the minus strand of CM061921.1, from coordinate 177,865,741 downwards.
AACACCACCAAAGTGTCTCTGACACATTCATCGTCAGAGATATTCACTCACTAGTTTATACAAGTCGTAACACTACCCCTGAAATTTTTCCAGCCAGTCAGCATGAACAACCTTTTTGCTAGTGCTATTCTGCTTTTAACGTCATTCCTATTTCGCCCCTCGGTTGAAATTTTACTTCCTAAGTAGAAAAATTCACTAACTTCTGCTATCGCAACCGACACTATTTTTATATTTAATCTAATAGTATTGGCATCATTTCTGCTACATTTCATCAGTTTTGTCTTGTTTTGGTTTATATTTAGTCCAAAATCTTCCTTCAGTATTTTGTTCATGATATTCAATATCTTCTCAATATCCTCTTGACTATTCTGCTAACAAGACAATGTCATCAGCAAATCGTAGCATGCTGATTTTTTCTCCCTGAACACTTATGACACATGAAAATTTTTCTTTTACTTCCTTTATTGTTTCTTCTACATACAAGATGAATATTAACGCGGATAGACTACAACCTTGTATTACACCCTTTTTAACTGAAGCGTGTATCTCATGGTTCCCTTCTTGTTTTATATAGTTTATAAAGTATTCTCCTATCTCGACATTTTAGATCTGATTTCTTTAAAATTTTGAGCATCTTTTCCCACCTAACATTATCAAAAGCTTTTTCTAAATCAACAAACGCCATATTTATTTTTCTTGATCCGCGCTTCAAGTATTAATCATAAAGCCAGAATTGCTTCCTTATACCCAAACTGGTCTTCACCTACTATCTCTTCTACTACAGTTTCCATTCTTCCGTATATTATTCTGGTGACTAATTTTGAAGCATGTGATGTTAGACTAATGGTGCGATGAATCGTTCATACCGTACTTTAATGTATTCTTTGCCAGAGGTTTGCAACTGACACAGAGTTACCAGAATGGTCTGTCTCACGAGGAAAGTCGTGAGGGAGGTTAAGAACTAGAAGGATTCGTGAATTGGTGATGGGTATTTAGTTAAAAGAGGCGAAGACAACAACATTATTCTCTAGTTTCTCTGAAAAGCATATCTGCTACATTGTCTGAATTTTTTTTTCACACCTATATGAGAGTCTTTATCGCCTGCTCATATAATGATAAACAAGTTGTTTATCGGATCCACACCAGCCAAAGACAGAGAGCTTGTAGGAGGGCTGAATGTACTTGGACTATGTCTGTCGCATTGAGTTCGTCTTATTACAGGTAAAATAAGGTAGGATAGGGAAAAACCATTCACTTACGACAGATGAAGGCAGGAGGGAGAGATGAATACGTATAAAACACGAACAACTTTACAGTATTTCGCTCATGTAGGAGGCGATGCATATAACAGGGGGAAATATATGACCACATCCCGACCCGCAACATGAATGAAACAAAGAGGAAACACGCGGGGGGGGGGGGGTGTTTGAACCGGTGGTGGGGGTGAGGAGAAATTTGACTAATGAAAAATGTGGAACAGAATAGTTTCTGTGACGATCAGTCGCAGTATAATAAAATTTGTTTAAAAAAAAAACTAAATAATTTTGATGTGTTATAGGAGTAAATAAATAAAATTTGAAAGATATAAAAAATTAAACTAAAAATATTTACATATAATGAACTGTAAAACTGTAAAATAGCAAGTGAAATGTTTAGTGTAGGTTGAGGTCAGGGGTGTGTCTGGTGTCTAGGATACGTTGATAGGCATGTTCCCATCTAAGGAGTTCTGAATTGGTGGTGATGTTTGGAAACAGGTTCTGAGATTGTTGGAATCATGTGAGCTGGCATGAATTGCCACTGGGTGGTCTGGGTTGGAGCTTTTTTCCTGTGACCATTCAACCTATAGGATAGCTGTTGAGTAGTGAGATTGATGTAGGAAGCAGTGCAGTGAAGACAGGGAAGTTGGTAAATAAGGTGAGTGGTAGCGTAGGTGGTGTATTCAGTAATAGGGAAAAATTCCCCTGTGATGGGATTAGATAGAGTAGGTGGTGGTCGCTGGATGCATGCTGCATGTTTTGCATCAGGGTCTATTACAGCAGGAAGATCCCTGTGGAGGTCTACGAGAGTCAGAAGGTAAGTACTTGTGGACCAAGATGTTATTTAGATTAGGATATTTGCTTTTCCACAATATCATGGGGTAGCAGCGAGAAACGAGCGCAAAAAAGTAAATCTTCTGTGCTATCACCCACATCCGCCGTTCTACACTTCCTAAGGCTGATTGTGGGCCAATATTCATCACCCATTTCTTTACTGGCCTGGAATCCATTAACCAGATCCTTCGAAGTGCGCATGACTTTCTAGAGTCCTTCGCTGAAATGCGTGTCCTTCTTCCCAAAATCCTACCCACTGTTCCTCGCACTTGCTCTAGCAGACCCTGGCCTCAACCTACGCTAAACCTATCACTTACTATTTTGCAATTTTACAGTCCCTTTTATATATATTTTTCAACATATATTGGTAAAGACGTGTACAGTAGGTGTAGGTTACGCCCCTTTCTCTTTTATTACCTTTATTCCAGGAAAGGTACTCTGCTGCAGAAGATATCAACAGTGTGGATCAATAGTTATGGCTAGGAGCACACACTATAAGAACAGCGACACAACAAAAGCAAAAGGTAACTTGTCGCAGCAGACATCATACTCACTGCAGTACCATCAGAAACCGCTAGGACATCCGCGGACTCCCGCTGCTCTCAGAGCCGACCAGTCTATGGCGCGTCAGGGGAACCTTTGCTCACCCATGGCGGCAGATGCAAACGCTGCTCGCCTTCAATCCCAACATAGCCCCCTGCTTCTGAATAAGGGATAACTGCTGATCTGATAACAATATCACCTCAACCGACCCCAACTAAATCCCTGCGCATGACGCTTCCACCAAGAAAGACACACTAACAGAAGAGAAGAAATTCTCATACTTTCTGAAAGTAATCAACCCCGCGAGAGAACTAAATATTATAAAAATAAACATACTAGCTGCTGCACACTCCCTCTACATAGCAAACCTTGGGAATTTCCACCACCACACCCCTCCGCTCATAGGCTTCTCCAACAAAGACTCAAGGGAAATCCTCTTCGAAAATATCCAAAATGGAAACTATGGCAAAATGTCACTCTTGAAATAATCAGACAGGACAGACAGAGAGTAATACCCGTAGGTCTCCGCTAACGATCTTTCGTAGCACTGAACGTGCCACTTAACATCTCAGACGAAGATATGGCATTAGGATTAAAGAAAAGTATGATACTAATATTTAAGGTATCCCGAATCATGGTACAAACAGCTCCAACCAAAACATTAGACCACTCACGGACTGTGAGAAAACGTTGAACCATGTCGTCAGCAATTGCGTAACACTGTTCGGACAGCTCTTCCGAAATTAACCCACGGAGAATAACCGTTCCGCCGTTGCCAATATTATAGCTATTCTAGAACAGTCTGCAAAGTGCAGCCAAAGTGCTTCAAATGTGGGAACATGTTCCTAAGCCATCAATGTAGACATAAATAGCAACCTTCAACAGAAATATACTGCGCTACTTCCGACTCAGACAGCCATTATATGGGGCAAGTATAATCACCAAGTACATAAAAACTGAGGCCGTAAATGCTACCGAAAATAGGCCTGTATAACCAGTAGTAATTATGCCAAGCCAATCACCCATGGGTCAACACAGGAACTTTCGTCATCCTCCGTAAAGGTTTGGCAGCGGCGGGCACGTGGGAACTTTCCCCTCTAGAACCGGAAAACCTTTCGATTGAAGAAGTAACTAATTGCGCAACAAGACGAAATGACATAGCTTTTCGAAGCCCTTGTAGCCGTCATATCCAATATGACCAAACGTAATTTTCCAAATTACAAACTACATCGAAGCAGGTTGCAAGAGAAACCCTTAAATAGAAGGAATCCCTCACCAACTTCGACAACATGTTTGCTTTAAATATACAGCCAATTCCGGTTCTGGAGAAGAGAAATAAGCCGACTCTAACACCGACGACCGGCTCATCCCCCTATACAATACAAAATGGGTCACGCCATTAGAAGGCGAGGACTGCGAGCATTAAATGTCAATGTTAATGGGCTCAACACTAGCAGAGCGGAAATAGATGAGATTATTAGGGAAAAAGAAATCAATGTAGAATCCCGGGTTGAGACTTTCTTGAAACCGCAACATCGATACTACCCACCGCGATACAGAACACGAAGGTAAGATTTAGTTGCGCACACGGAGTTCCATGGGGTAGGTTGGGGCTGCTGCGGGCGGGAGCTACCCGAGTTGACACCCATCATACTCCCTCACAACCCCCCCCCCCCCCAGGGATCCACCACACCAAGTTCCACCACCATCAAGGGAGCTGACTCTTCCGAAGTTACCAGCCACTACAGCGGGGATGGTGAAGTTGCGCACAGAGAAGAAGGGTATTAATTTTATACAAAGCGGACTTCAAGGCAGTACCGGTCATTGACCCTTTTCTGGACCAGCATGAAGGTGTCGCAATAGACATCCTGCTGTCCCAGCATAAATCACAATTATAAATATATACGTGCACTGAGAAGAGCACAACCGACTGAAATCTTTCGCCACCTCGAGAACAACTACAGGGAGATACCTATTCTTGCCGACGTGAATGCTCACCAACTAGCATAGGTGGACCGCTACAAAAATTGCTATGTCCTCACTCTACTGAGAAATATCCACCCGCAGGAGCACATTCAAACACCAGGGCCAACGAGACTGTAGCGAATGAGGCGAAGACCACCTGCCACATCCCCAGATAAAATCTTTTCAAGCCACGCTGTCGGCAAGCTGATAACAACTGTCGCTACAGGACCGGACGTGAACTCAGACCCCGTTTTTGCACTGGTAGAAATGACAACGGTGGCGACGGTGCTACCAAACAAACCACAGCGTCATAATCTGGCAGCAGCAGATTGGGATCTCTTCCGCCGGGAAGTGAAACACCATCTACCCGACTGGATGACAGTTAACATCAACACCGCTGGAAATACTGACATGTATGTGACGTCTTTAGCGGCGGTCGTGACGGAAGCTATGAATATGGAAATCACGAAAACACAAGCCTGAGGGCTGCGAGTCTGGAGACTACCCTGGGATATGTTAGCATTAATCAGGAGGAAGCGAAGTACATCGCCGTTACATGCAAAGGGGAAACCACATAGACAGGGATCTCTACCTTAGATTAAAACAAGAAACGAACATAACCATCAGTAGTCACTGCGAGTAAGAATGGACCAGTTTCTAAATGGGACATGCAACCATCATGAGTTTTGAAGGCGCATTGAAAGGTTAAATAGCAGTAGCCCTTGTCCCAGATATCCACTGCTGATAAGTGACCGCTTTCCGTAAAACAACTTGGTTTAGGCCACTATGTTCAGACATCATCTCCAGCAATTGCACCAAGTCCCTAACTTACCAACTTTCAAAAAACAGTTTCTTACCCAGACCTAACTATTTCTACGTCATCAAAATCATCTGCAACTCCTCCCAATCTTTCCTGAATTTTCAGAAAACCGAAAGGCTTGCCTTCGCAATCTCTGCGAACTAAATGAGAGCTATCATTAAATCCCTAAAAACACCTCTCCTGTTCCAGACAAAATAAATAATGCCGTCCATATGCAATTCCCTCACATCTTCCACATTCACTTGTCCGTTCTATATACTGACACTACTATAAATATTACATACCGCAAACGTGAAATTTTCCAAAGCCAGGAAAATTAGCCATAGAACATGAAACTTATTGAATTTTCAATCTTCCATGTACCTTCCTAAAACTCGCGGAAAAAGTTATTGCGAGGAAAAACTATGATCACCTCGCAGCCATCAACATTCTGGGAAACATCCAAGTCGAGTTCCGTCACAGGACCAACACCAACGACCAAATTCTCCTTGCAACAGCTTTAGAGGAGGCATGTGCATCACGAAAATAACAGTGCTCGCTTTTATGGTTGTACAGAAAGCCTTTGATACCAGCTGGCACAACGGTTTTAGAGGAAAACTTATCGAGATAGGGCTACCTGAAGTAACAACTCTCTGGCTGTGTAACACCATTTAGGGAAGATCGGGGAAGTTTAGTCTGGGCAACTCGTTTTCGAACCGCTTCCATTTACACACAGGTGCACTTCAAGAATCTGCATCTCGCCACACCTGTAAATTTTATACGTACTTGACGCTCCCCTACATCCGTGCGACCCCTTTCTCTGGCGACACCTGCATTCTGGGTCACCTCTATCGCACAGCTACAAAAAATACTAAAGGCCTTCAGTAATTACTATAATAAGTGGCGAATCAAAACTTAAAGTAAGAACTCAGGTAATCGCCTTCCGCGGTAGAGTCCAAAGGATCTACTGGCAGAGGTTTACTACTCCTGTTTCTAAATGGAAGGGAAATAGGGCATGTTAAAAGAATCAAATACCTAGGAGTTAAGTTTGACCTTAACCTCACATTTCAAATCCACTATGCCACAGTAGCTACCGAAAGCCACTTTAGGCTTAAAAGAGTGCAGCTCCTAAAAGGTAGAAAACAATGTCTGCTTTATAAAAATACTATTAAAATTTTACAAAGAGATAATACGGCGGTATATAATACATGAGCATTGCTCATTCATAAAGACTCTCGCAATGGTCTGCTCCGCTTCAGATCGATAAGAGGTCGCAGATCAAGGCACTACACACACACAAACAAAAGTACAACCACTGGCTGAGTACGTGCGGGAAATCAATAGAAAGTACTTCTACAACGCAGAGGACAGACCATTATTGCGACAACTTAGTGACAAACTTAACGATAAGGACAACCAACAATATACTAAAAGCAATACGTGACACTTTGAGTACGGCACTCACTACAACACGGAAACTAGTGACTTCTATGACGCTACCGAGCCCACAACACATCACGCAAACAATCTAGCAAAATACACAAAACCCACTCTCACACGAAGGCAGGTAAATGAAATTGTACGATGAGACGACACAACTCACTAGCTACTTCCTCTTGCACTTGTTCTTCTTGCTCTTTCAAAAGGGGAGCTTTCCCGCAGGTTCTTGGTTGTGGACGGAGTCTTTTTATGAAGCACACCAATATAACCCAGGCTGAATACCAGCATATTTTAAACCAGCCAGTCAGCCGGGTATGCTTGGCTAGCAAATAACACTGATGATTGTTGAGTGCTGGGCTTGAAATGAAGACACTAAAACGCGATTTCATCAAACATTATGTCTTGAAAGTATTAATCAAATTGGATGTGATGAGTTATATTGCAATCAGGAAACTGCTGAGAAGAATTTGATAAGTAGGTCGTTAGGATTGATTTTGAGATTTGAATCTATTCATCACAAACTCGAACCACTGTACTTATGACAGCGATGGCGTTACATTTAAGTGTACAACAGTGTTTTATAACATGTAATAACGGTTTTTTCCAAGCTTTGCCATGTGATGACTGTTGTATACCACAAAGTACGTGATTCGTTTTTGTGATACATAAAACGTTGTAACTAGTACACTATTTCTGTTTTATACACAAACAATTTACTACAGTAACATTTTTAAAAAAATTATTCCAATTAGTTCCAGTCATAAAAACTGTTGTATGTCACTTACTAATTACAGATACATGTGGAATAAAATAAAAATATGTGTCATTAGTGCTGAAAGTGGATATTAGGTTCCTGTTTTCAAAGTGGCTTACGTTCTGGATTATTACCTAGTACAAATCAGTTAATTTATTTTTATAGTATCAGTACATAGGAATTGAGTCCCGGAAATCAAAACATATAGGATTTTGAATTAATAAATGACAATCTTGTAAGTTGGGTTACAGGCCCCAGGCGTTTTCAATCTTGAGTATAATCCGGGTAGCAGAAAGTTCGGTGAACAGATGTGCAGCTGGAAGCGATCAATCTACATGTCAATACCAGTAGATTGTTTTAGGGAAGGGAGGGAATGATCTGCAGGTGTGCACAGTGATATCGATCAACATGTCAACACCACATTAATAATTCCCATTGTGAGTCCGCAAGTTATTTTAGATTACGAGGAGTATGGGAGGGGTTGGTCTATAGGTGTTAATGGAAATAATCACTCAACCTGTTAACGATTCGTATTGTAAGCTGTCGGCCTCCGCTAAGTTAGGTCGGGTCGGGTTGTTTTGAGCACCCACCCGCCCTAAGCTTCATTCTCAACCGTAATAAAAAATTCAGCTTTGATGCCACGAACATTTCTTCAGTATTCATGCATATTTTTATTTCGAACTGTTTTCGAGCGAATGAATCCTATGGTTATAGATGGTTTTCCTAAATCAATACAAACGAATGGCAGAATTCCTTCTCGTTCCTTGATTCCAATCCTTTCCAGCATCTAATAAGCTCAATGTCGAGGGAAAAAGTTGCTAGGTTTTCTTCGTCTTTAGTCTCTGAATCTCAATCTATTCCGATCATGCGCAAACCGTTTCATCTCAAAAACTCCTTTACAAGATACGTTCAGCTTCATTTATTCTAATATTTGTCTTTCTCTTCAGTTTTTTCCTTCAACCGTTAGTAGTGTGACAAAGATACTGCGGGCCCCACCGTGGGAAAACCTGTCAAGTCTAATTAGTTCCGCTTTATTCTACACTGTAATTAATAAATGCTAAGTTTTTTTAACCTCAATTACTCCAACAGGTATTTCATTTCTAGTAATTATTCTGATATTTTATGCTTTTAAAGATAGATTGAAATATTTCACCGTCGCTATTTACTTCCAAATATTTATCAAATACTATATCTATAACAAAAAAGTTAATTCACAACTTTATCGTTAAATATGATAACTTGATCTACGCCTTTTTTCCTATTATTCTTTCATTTAATTAATGTGATTTTCCTACATCTAAATAGACCACATGATCATATGTTTTATTTATTCAAACGCGTGTAGTCGCTCTCTAGCAGTTTATTTGAATCAATTGGTTTACTGCTATTCTACTCATCAGCCATTGGAGGGACGAATATTTCCCTATCCACCACAATGACCGGTTATGGCGACGGTTATGCACGCTGTAGAAACCAATATTCCTTCCCTGGCTCGGATTGAGACACGTAAGTGTTCGTTGAAGCTGTAAATGATATGCGCATGTCTGCATTACCTTGAATTATTTGCCGAGATATTTCATTGTAGGCCATCAAGTCAGTTATTTACACTTCACTAATAGGGATGAAACTTCATCCCTCTCGTAAACTGACACATGCAAGCACCAATATATTTATACGACATCACTAATAGAAGAGCAATTTCATCAAGAACCGTCAGGTCAATTATTTACGCTTCAATAATCGGTATTTTATTTTAGCCCTCTAGTGGATTTATACATGCAAGGAAAGAATTCTCTATACTTCTCTAAATGTGACAGCACTGGATCAAGCCGTACATAAGGCACACATCCTCTCCTGCGCCATCGTTCCACTCACGACGCTCGAACGATAAACATCGCAGCTAGGATGACTTCAAAAAATACTTGTATTTAGTGATGGAGGTAAGTATAAAATAGTAATGTAATTCATTCTCTTAAATTGTTATAGCAAATATTGTATTCATTCCATTTTTATTGTAGATATGCTGTCGTTTTAGAAATTTCTTGTTCAATTACTAAGAATTCATTATTGAATTTCTTCTTGTTCTTGATACTGTTTGACGTTAGAGTTTTTTAATATTTTTTTTTGCACAGGTCTTGATGAGATTGAACTCCCAATTGACTAGGCGCTCCAATCTAATGACCTTTTCAACACTGATAAGATATGTATTATTTATTTCGTTCTTTACATTTTTTTCTCTTCACAAATCGATGGATGGAAGCGTTATTCATTTTCTCAATGTGATGTTAAGGAAATATTTGTATTTTAACCAGTATTTTATTTCTTTGTGCGTATTTATACTAACATGTGCCTTTTTTCTGTTTCAAATATGCTCCCAACTACTGATCTGCCATAGACAGCCAAGCGAAGGGCGACTATTCCAGCATCTCCAGCAATTCTGCCACAGCCACAGATGCACCGGAATCATAGAACTAATTGTAAGCACATTATTTCCCTACTTAACCTAATATCATTATATTATTACCTGAAATATAGTCTTCGCGGGTTTTCCGCCGTATGTTGTTGAAGAGAGACAACAACGAGCTTTCGGCGGCTGGCTCTGCCGCCATCTTCAGGTTAGATGTGTGCTGCAGGGAGTACCAGCGCTGCAGTCAGTGCAGCGCTGGTACTCCCTGCAGCACACATCTAACCTGAAGATGGCGGCAGAGCCAGCCGCCGAAAGCTCGTTGTTGTCTCTCTTCAACAACATACGGCGGAAAACCCGCGAAGACTATATTTCATCGATACGCCGTGAAAGCCTTCGTTCTCACATCATATTATTACCTTCTTACATAATATATTTTTTACCATAATACTAATATTATTTGTCTCAGGTTCATTTAGACAGGGGTAAGCAGCTAACAGGATCGAACCAGCCGCCAGGAGGAATCAGCCTGCCACACCACCAATTTGTCGGCCTTGGGAGATGCTCGCTTTTCAAGCTACAATTCAGTCTCTACCCGGACTTCGCAGGCTCGATAGAACGCGACGTCCACTTGGCGACCCAACATAGCAGGCAGCTGTTGGCCGACCGAATAGTCAAACAGCAAAGTAGCAACAATTAATCAGAATGCAGCAGCAATTGGGGGAGAGTTGACTTGGCAGTAATGCACTTGTTCCTTGAATACAAGGAAAAGTGTAGAATATGTTCCACTAATATTAGAAATTGAAGCTGTTAATTTCATTTATGGTTGCTTTGTTCTTTTGGCTAGTAAACTCCGCGAAATTATTGGTAATCAGTCCACCCTGGCTAATAAGGTTCAGGATAGGCTGATCAGCACATTAAAAATAATAATATTTTTTTAAAAAAAATACAAAGGCGCGGATGACAACCATTTCCCCTTCGGGTTGGTATGAAAAACATATATGAAGTAGGAAATCGCAGTAAGACTGAGTGATTTTCAAGTATGGGTAAAACTCTTGATAGAATCAGATCTGTCGACATTAAGACTTCCAGATTTAAACCCTTCCATCGGAGTCTTCCTATATTGCTCTCCAACTTGGCACCTGTAGAAAGCAGGCCGTTGTCAATGTGCGAAACGATGAGAATCTTTGCTTTCTCTAGAAAATTCTTGTACCTCAAGTAAAGGTGTAACTTGCGGACCAAGTTAGTAATTATAAGGAGGCATACGCCAACCACCAATTTGATCTTACATGTATTAAGTTTCCGGTAAAATTCTTGGACATTTTCAAATTCAAGAGGAAAATTTCAGATGTTTTCTATGAGGATAAAGTTAAACATGTACTTGTCAGGCCCCTTCTTCACATGGCAGACAAATGCGGTAACCACAAAAACATCTTGATGAATACTGACATTAATGGAAAATTCCATTAATGTTGCATTCATTCACTTGTCACTGTTAGTTAGTTCTTCAGAATGTAATCATGATGGCGCGTTGTACATTTGTAACAGATGTCTGCAACATTTCAGTCGCATAGATCTCCTGGACCTCCACAAGATTGAACCTGTTAGAATAGGTCTGCTCGGAACGGCGATAAAAACTTGAAGTTTAAGGACAATCTGAACTAGCAGCATGTACCTGTCGTTGTTTACAAGGACTTTCAAAGCTTATTAGAACCTGATGATTAGTGGTCAGTGATTGTAATATCACGGGTGAATTTTGGAGGTCTGCATAAAATGACTGCAATTTGCAGTTCACAAATAATAGGTACATGTGCATTTTCTTTCACAATCTCAATGCATATGGCGCGCATTTCGTAATATGACTTTATTAGACCTCGATGACGATGGTATGTATGTGCTTTCCATCTATACAGAATTTACCATTTGTTTCTGAAACATTGAATATGCTTCAGTCATGTTAAAGTTTGTGGACTCATATTGTTTCTTCACATCCCCTTACATAAACTAGATGGGACCCTCGAGGACGATGATAAACGTATTAACAGTGATCATTTCACCGACCCTGAGAAGTTCCAATATATTAAGTATATGGGGACCTTCCGCTAGGAGTATTAGGATTCAGGAAGGTTTTGAACTTTTACCCATCGAAAAAATCATCGAACAAAGATGGCTAACTGTTAGTTTCGTTTCACAAGTATTAGATTCTCTTCAGACCATTTCCTCAGGTACGGCTGCTGTTCTTTTTTGTTTATAGGTGTTGCCACTGGCGAGACGGTGAAAAACTGAAAATGAACTCATGCATTATATCAAATACGAGCTGAACCCCAAAACCACCGCCTTTATCCGATGACGTTTTGGGTAGATAAAAATTCAAAATCTTGTTTCGTGATAGGTTCAGCGAAGAAACGAATGTAAATATCGACAGAGGGTCACTCCTACGTGCTGAACAGCCACTTTCGGTCAGAAAGCTGAAGTCGATTTTAACTGGATATCTTAAAGTGTAGATAAGAGATTAGAAAAATTACCTTTCAATAACGTTTTCACATAAAGGAAAATTTCCCATTTTAGGTGCAAGGAAGAGCAGCTAAATATGTTGGTGGAAATTACCTCAGAACACAATCAGCAACTTATATAATTAAGGAGCTAAACTGGTTGTCATTTAATGATAAGAGGAGGGAAAAGAGAGTGCTGGGACTTCACATGACGTATAAAGCGGTTAGACTGGATATAGCTGGAAGTATTCGGAGTGGTGCTAGAAAGGGAAAAGCTGACCATGACCACAAACTGGCACTTGATTTTAGGCAAAAAGCATACATTGATGATGAGTCCTGGTTGGATGAAATATGCAAATACCCACGTTCATTTACGATTGCGGTGAAATACTTCATATCAACGAATGACAGGTGAGATAAGATTAGAAAAATTAGGTGCTGATGCTTTTATGAATACTTTATTCCCTTGGGACGTTTGGAATTGTAATGCACAGAGTAGAAAATTGCTTAGAGCAAAGCACAAACACTTTATTACAAGTGCAATGGCCAATAGATAATGTATATGTCATCACTTGTCTAATAACTTGGCTTATAAAATCTGTTGGTGTATGCAAATATAATTAAAATACACGATTTTTTGTTTTATTTCACCTGTCATAATTAAATAATAATATAGTATATAATTCCTTTAATTAGTTTATCTTGTCCACCAATTGACCATTAAAAATTTATTTCCAATAGCGCACATACACTGAAACCTGCCTAATATCGTGTAGGGCCCCCGTGAGAACGCAGAAGTGCCGCAACACGACGTGGCATGGACTCGACTAATGTCTGAAGTAGTGCCTGCAGGGCTGTCCATAAATCCGTAAGAATACGAGGAGGTGAAGATCTCTTCTGAACGGCACGTTGCAAGGCATCCCAGATATGCTCAATAATGTTCATGTCTGGGGAGTTGGGTGGCCAGCGGAGGTGTTTAAACTCAGAAGAGTGTTCTTGGAGCCACTCTGTAGCAATTCTGGATGTGTGGGATGTCGCATTGTCCTGCTGGAATTGCCCGTCGGAGTGCACAATGGACGTGAATGGATGCAGGTGATCAGCCAGGATGCGTACGTACGTGTCACCTGTCAGAGACGTTTCAGGGGTTCCATGTCACTCCAACTGCACACGCCCCACACTACAGAGCCTCCACCAGCTTGACCAGTCCCCTGCTGACATGCAGGGTCCATGAATTCATGATGTTGTCTCCATACCTTTACACGTCTATCCGCTCGATACAATTGGAAACGAGACTCGTCAGACCAGGCAACTTATTTCCAATCATCAACAGTCCAATATCGGTGTTGACGGAACCAGGCGATGCGTAAAGCTTTGTGTTGTGCACTCGGCAAGTGTACACGAGTGGGCCTTCGGCTCCGAAAGATATATCGATGATGTTTCCTTGATTGGTTCGCACGCTGACAGTTTTTGATGGCCCATCATTGAAATCCGCAGCAGTTTGCGGAAGGATTGCACTACTGTCACGTTAAACGATTCTCTTCATTCGTCGTTGGCCTGTTGTTGCAGGATCTTGTTCCGACCGCAGCGATGTCGGAGATTTGATGTTTTACCGGATTCCCGAAATTCACGGTGAACTCGTGAAATGGTCGTACGGGAAAATCCCCACCTCATCGCCACGTCAGAGATGCTGTGTCCCATTTCTCGTGCGCCGGCTATAACACCACGTCAAAGTCACTTAAATCGTGATAACTTGCCATTGTAGCAGCATTAACCGATCTAACGCCTGCGCCAGACACTTGTTGTCTTATATAGGCGTTTCCGACCGCAGCGCTGTACTCTGAGTGTTTAAATATCTCTCTGTTTTCTTATGCATGCCTCTACCAGTTTCTTTGGCTCTTCGGTGTAGCATTAAAATATATATGTCCTCTACAATCATTTGTCAAATTATTTTTCTTGAGTTCTCGCAGTTGTAAACACCCTAAATATTCTATATTATACCGTACTCTCTTCCTGATAGTTTTCTAGAACCTTTGAGTATTCTCCTGTCCTTTAACCTAACTAACTGAATCATCTTCATTGGTTGTTGCATGTAGACTTGAGTACATCTCGGTGTATTTTACGTCATCAGTATTCCAAGATATTCCGTGGTAATTATGTGTCAACCTTCTGACAGCTGGTTCATTACCGCCACGTGATGGTGTGTCTACAGAAATACAATGAGTAACGAAAAATTTTCTGAGCGCACTATGCATACAGCATCTTCTTTGAAAATGAACACACCATTATTTTTCTTGAATCCCTGTTCATCCAGGAAGATGGACGATGTGATAATGAGTTATAATAATTACTGCTACTTTGTTTTATGTCATCTTACGCAAAACACTTGTTGGAGGTACGTATTCCACAACCCTATCGTGCAGGATGAGGCAGTATACAGGCGTGTAGACAGGAAAACCCTCACAGCTATCAAACTCCATACAAATATCTTCAGGCCTCGTATTAACAGACTCATTTTCACGTGAACAGTCGATTACGGTGATCGGTGCAGTTACGGTAAAATTTTCACGGATTACTAGTGGCGAAGAATGATCTCGTCCATAGTAAGACTGTTCGAATCTTGCGTACTTGTCGTACAACACTGCAGTTCAGTTTTTCTTAAAGTCTAAATTCATATTCTTGTACGGGTGCACCACGTTATTTACGAGTACTGACACTGGTGAGAATACAGAGATCAAACAGGGCCGCACTTAATTCCAAATTTGTTTTTATTCCAACGTTGATGTTTTCAAAGACCAAATTTTAGTCTTACTTATAGGAAGTACTAGGTATTCCAACAGATTCCAACTTCTATAATGAATGCAAAATGGCTTCCTACTATCTACAATCTTAAGCAATGCTAGTTTCTGCGTATCAAAATTGACCACCAGAAATCTTAGCTACATCCAGTATTTAAGTGCAATATTGAAAGCAGCATGTTGGTTGAGGACACATGTTACCAATAACCGCACCTTAAAATGGAAATGTACAGTATCAATCATATCTTATTATATATAAAGAAAGGCTTCTATATGAAAATTCAGAAACCAGCAAGTAAAAATGTAAATCACATTGTATTTCCTATATATTAAAATAATTTGGCTATATATAAAAATCATTATGGACAAAAGTTAAAACTAATAACGTATTACAGAAAACCAATGTTTGCTGAAGATACCTGGACGAGAGGCGAAACACTTCCGTAAATAAATAATATCAAACAACAGTTGCATTTCTGTAACTTTTTTCCGTTATCTGCTACATTGTTACCATTCATAATCGGGAAACGCTGTCGCGCCATATCTCTGACTACACTATCGATCATTTTCGGTTCTCCATTATCTTTGATATTCTCAAGTTGCTCCAGCGCATTTTTAGTCATCGCAGTGACTTTTTCGTTTACTATTGTCACCCGTTGGTCAACCTCCGTAGTGTACATCTTTAATTATCCATGTCATTCTTTCTGTCCATTTGTCTGCTACAAATAGCACTGCTGAAATTGTCAATGGCATCATATTTTCCTTTTAAATCAATGACGTTGTCCAATACCTCATTTTCCATTTCTTCTATACCCCCATGCTTCAAAATTCCCTTATTCTGATTTACTTGTGTTTTAATTTCCATACTATGTTTTATTTAATCCAAGTCTTGATGTAAAGCTTGTCGTAAATTTTCTACATTATGTTGCAATTGTTCAGCAATGTTTTTATTTATTTCTTGAAATCGTTCCGTCATTCACTGTTCAGATGCTTCAAAACTTTTATTTATTTCCTGTAATTTGTGTAATAGAATATTTAAAACTTGGCTAGTATCACCTCTTTTATCTTGAGTACCAGTTTGTTCGATCTGTGTTGTCAACGACATATTACCCTATAATATATTTGCTTCTATACTGGAGCAAAACTGATAACCCCAGAGCCATCGCTATCCATTGCTGTACACTCTTTATTTTCTGTATATATACCATTCTCAGAATTTTTTCTAACAGGCAATTCATTATCACTTTTCATACTTATTTATATATTTAAAAACTTTTCGTCTCTTATCGCAAAAACTTTTTTTTTTCTTTTTAATGAATTCTTCTTGCCTCGAAACGACGAAAATCAAGCCAACGCCACTTATTGTACACAAAACCACTTGTACCAAGCAAATAAACGCATACAATAAATTAAAAAGTTTTAAAGGGAAGAAAACACAACAGAAATCACTTGACAAAAATTTCAATCAAACACATATACAAAATTTCTGAATATGCAATGACTTAAATTATCCCATTTAAGATAAGCTTTGCGCTTTATTGCTTAACTGAGAGATGCAGTGCATTTATCATTTGTAACTTCAGGCTAATTCTTAAAATAAAAAAATGAACTTTTCAATTTACTGTTACCTTATAAAATAAAATAAAAAATAAGTCGTTGTTTCTTCTCTTAGAAATATTTACTTTTTAAGTAAAAACAAATGTCTCGCAAATTGCACCGGTTTCTTGAATGAAGTTTGACACGTGTAGGTTACTGCCTTTCCCAAATGAAGAAAAATCATGTACTTGCCAAATGCATCCGAAGATCTCAAGTTCAGTTCGGGTAAAGATTTGAAATCTTACAGTTTTATGTATAAAATATAATCTTTAAACTTGACCATCAATCCGATTCTGGTCTTCTTAACATGAAGGAATATGTGTATTGTATCGCGTGGTAATATTATTTTGTATTAATAATAACATCGACGCTTCTTTATTTGAAGACCATATATTTTAAACATTTCCTTTTTCATTAAAATACATAATTATTTTTCATATAAAATCCAGAAAACAAAACGAACTGAACTCTTATTCTCATAATAATGTTATTACAAAGACATTATTATATATTAAACATCAGCGATACTAGTATGGTCTACGGCACTTACAACCTCTGTGACATAAGTCCCTACCTTTTTTTAACAATACATACAATTAATTATATTTTTATGTTTTTAGCAATACTCGGCGTCATAACTGGGATGGTCCAAATGAACTCGTTCAAAGATTGAAGTTAATTACAGCGAGGACATGAGCAGGACATAGGGCAAACGCCATTGAAATTTTATCAGTGGTTGAAGGATTTCGTGAAAGAGACATTATTTGTAATGTGAATTAAGTTGTAAAAGAATTCCATAGGCCAGTATGAAGAAATTTCCAAAGACGTCGTGTAGTATTCAAAGGAATCGACGATCTGTGGCAAGCTGAAACTGTTGAAATGATTCTGTACTCTCCTAAAAAGAGCGGCAACAAGTATAGAAATATATACTGATAATAGTTATATATTCAAAGTTTGCATGAGCAGTATTCCTCAAGAGTAGTGTGATTTGTGACGAAATGAAGATTGGTGGTCAGTTTCCTAAGAACTTACAGACTGACAACAGAAAGGAATTCTACAATTCAGAATTCAAGAATCTCATGATTAGCCATTAATCGCTACTCAGCATATACTCATCTTAAAGCATTAATACCGTAGCTGAACGAATCAACAGAACTATTAAGAATACAATGTGGCAAGATTCATATCGGGGGATTGAACTCCTCAGTTAATGTTAAATTATAACAACTAGTGGGATAGACCCATCAAAATGAAACCCTCTGATGTTAAGCACAATACTTTCAACAGAGTGCTTCAATACAACCACACCAGCAAAATTCCTATTGCCGTTACACTTTGAATGATGTTCCCTAAGCCTTACTGTATATTCTTACTTACTCTTCATTAACTACTTGATATTTCGAAATGCCATCATTTGGCAACATGCGTCAATAAAATGGAGCACTACTCCTGAAGCCTCAGTAAACAATTGAGTACAGAATCAATGGACTGTATAATTTAAAGTTTAAACAGTAGCATTCGAACCCTTTCTAAATTGAAATTTTATAAGCCGCTGTCTTCAAAGAAAATCTAACTTCGAGTTTCGATATTTAACAACTAAGCAACTCCTGCAATATATAGCGAATCACGCAGAAGAAGGTAACTTCAGCATTTGGCCTCGGAAACACCGTGCCGAGTGATCATCACTCGCACTCCACAGTAAAAAGTGCTCCAAACACTTATCCCCCTTTACTAAAACGACACACTGACGCGTAATTCTCACCTTCCACCACACTTAATCGCTCAGAATATTTTGAGGGATCAAAAGTGACAAAAGACAGCTTCTAGGCCTCTATCAATAAACTTGAGCCTCCAGCCAACCACACACTTTCCAACCGATAATTGAGAAATGGCAACTACCTTTTGCTGTCCAAATATTTACAGCTTGTTACTGATTTATTTCCTTAAGGCAACTTTTACTTGGGTGGTTCCGAGCGACATAGCCTCTTGTGGAACATTTTACATCTAGCTATGTTTCAGGCATTGCTACATGTATTAAAACATTTAATTGTGCTCATATTTTGTATGTATAAAGCCCTAGTAATGTCAGAAGGCTACTTCAGTCTGCATTATATAGACTAAATTAATTACGTTTAGAAGCTGGACGCAAGGAAAAACATCTCCTGAAATGGTAGCTCAGTGGTAAAGACGCTTCGAAATGTCACGGACCATGCCAAATCGCAGTGGGACGAGATGTATTTTATATGAGACACGCACGGACAGAGAAGGAATGCGCGGCAATTCAGAACCCCGTTGACCATACGAATTTACTTACTTTCATACACTGACCGTAAAATCAATAGCCCAGAGTATATAGGGAAAGAAAGGATTGTTTACAGAGCTGTCATTTCTGTAGGATAAGCGTCTGAATTTTATATTAATACGAGACATTCTTGAAGACATTTGGCATTGTATTACATGTATAATCAGGAATGTGTCGACAGTCATATCGGGAAAAATAACAGCTCATCAAGTGAAACACACAAAAAAATTTGGTCGTACGTAAGAAAACATAGTTGTAATACCAGTAATATTCTAGTACTAATACAAAAACCTTTTGATATTCATGACAACACCGAACGTGGGCTCGATGTTGTTGTTGTAGTATTGGCTTTAGGGTGCGTCGACAGCGAGGTCATTAGCGCTCTACGTGAGCTCGAATCCCCGTTCAGATTGCCATGGGATCCTGAATTCACTCCAGGCGAATCCCAGGATTGTTTCTTCAAAAGCCCAGGGCCGTATTCCTTTCCGTTCCAGCCCCCCTCCCGCGGCCTTTCCCGCCTCTAACGACCTTAATATAGCCGAGGCGTAAAAAAAAAAAAAATAAAACATGAATATCATACGCACAACACGTAATATTTATAGCTATAGATACACTAAACAATATAATTCCGTCTGGTCGTAATGACTTAGTGACAGGGTTTCTATTAACTGCGCATTCCACCTCTGTCTTAGCCGCCTTAACCTAACCCGCTAGTGCTACCAGGGACAGGAGACCTACAGAATCCGACCCACCGAAGCGTTCTGGCGTACTTCACATTACACAGCACAATGTTTGCGAATTGCAGAGTATAAATGCAGATGTAGATACACAGCAAGCTGTGCCAGAGGTTAAGATCGGTATGAAGGTCATTTTGGACACATATTTAGTGAAAGAATCAGAATTTTTAGTTATATGGATATTAGTGGAGGCTCAAGTCAGAGCAGAATGCAAGCGCGAGTATCAGCCAGAGCTGTTTATTTGTAAAACGCTGACAGCTGACAAAGAGGACAATGCTCCATTCAGAGACGCAAAAGTGAACTTACAAGTGAGCACGGCGAACCTTGCTCACTCTCACTTTGTTGATCACTACCAGCCAGTCAATATGGGTTAATTATTAGCTAAACCGTGTCTCCTTAGCTTGGCTCACCACCAGGTATTCAACATGTAAATTCGCCATTCCATCAATAAGTTAGCATTATCCAACAGTCAGTTTGCGCAGCCAAGATGCGGCTCAGTCAATAATTACTTTTAGAGGCTATCGTAATTATCCTTACAGATCGAACTCTCACCGGTATTCATACAGTCTTCGGTGGTCAATATTTAGGTAGAATCTCAGCTAGGTTATAATTTTTCCCTGGCCTTTCTCTGCCTTAACCGGTTCTCCAACTGTAACCAATGGAACAGTCTCAATGATTCCTGAAATCAACATCTTATTATAGCCCACAAGACATTGCTTCGACCAGCAAAAGACCAAGATACCTGAAGTCATCAGAAGGTATCTTCAAGAGAGAAGATAGCGCAAGAGGAATAGAAGATATAGCAAAGGTCCCCAAGGTAATTAAACTTCCAACCTATTGTCTGCTTCCAACAAAAGCCCACAAATCCACTCCCCCATCCGCTCAGGCCACTTGACAACGTAAGGTTCGTCACAGGGGGTACAAACCGGCCATTTACATCTGGTGATCAGATAGTGGGATCTACGAATCGGTTAAGGCAAGACAGAGAACGGTTGATAGCAAGTTTAATCAGTAATAACAAAAGTTATTATATCGGCGACGGGCTTCTACCACCGAGGCGAGACGGACGGCGAGCGGCCGGCGTACTTGCCGAGTGAGCAGCGGCGACGACACCAGTTCTTCCGGGGACATCACGACGCCAGCAGAGCAGTACTACCGGCTTCAAATCGTCCAAAACAGCAGACGGTGTGTTTCGAACGCATTTATATGGCAATATATTACGCGCTTTTATGCGGAAAACATAGCATAATCTTCAAGTTATTTGTTTGTAAAAAAATGTTTTATTCAAATTGCCTGTTTAAAGTACATGACTGGTTTAAAAGATTGATTAATAAGTGCTTTAATATTTGGTTTCATTTTGGAAGTGCAATGTTCAACGATAATTCTGTTCAAGACATGTTGTTCAATGCAATCTACATGGTTTATTGCCCATCTTTCCGCAGTTGCTTAACAATAAATTTTAAATGAAAAATCCGTCTTTTAGCAACTGGTTTTTTTATTATCTCTCAGACGCGTTTCGCCTCCTCTGAATGGGGCATCGTCAGTGACTGTGAATGTATAAATGTGTTGTTAATACAAAGTTTACAAACATTACTATATACAATTAAAATATTTACAAGGTACATTCTACTTACGAATTTTTGGTTATGACAGTTACATGTTGATCAGGAACAGCTCTCCTTGCATGTTTTGTGTAGCCCGATTTGGTGTTGGTTTTCTCATCCCTCCTATTTGTGATATGCAATATAAGAAAAAAGTGCAAAAAGCAAGAAACACATTACAATAGTGACCTCAAAAGTGGAATAGGAGGGATGAGATAACCAAAAATTTGTAAGTAGAATGTACCTTGTAAATATTTAATTGTATATAGTAATGTTTGTAAACTTTGTATTAACAACACATGTATACATTCACAGTCACTGACGATGCCCCATTCAGAGGAGGCGAAACGTGTCTGAGAGATAATAAAAAAAAAAAAACCAGTTGCTAAAAGACGGATTTTTCATTTAAAATTCAGTGTAAACTATGTGGCCGGAAGGCAAAATTACGCTCTATCAGTTAATAAATTAAAATAAAAATGTAATCTGGGTAGTTAGTTTATCAGTTGGGTGTTAGAATTAATTCAAATAGGCAGGTAATATTCATTATCGCATTCGGGAGGACGCCAGTTCGAATCCCCCTCCGGGCATCCAAATTTGGGTTTTCCATGGTTTCCTCAAATCACTCCAAGCGAATGCCGGGATGCTTCCTTCAAATGGCCATGGCCGAATTCCTTCTCATTCCTTGTTCCCAGTCCCATCCCGTCTCTAATGACCACGACGTCGACGAGACCTAAAGCCATAAGTAAAAAAAACATCATTAAACAAATTATTCGCTCAAACTATCTTTTCAAATGTGTAATAGTTTCAAAAATAATTAATTAATTTCTCAGTAAAATAAAACAGTGTAAGATTATGGTTTTGACCGAAGGTCCCCGGACAAGGCGGTAATTTCAACTAAAATCTATATAAATGTAATCTGATTAACAATAAAATGTGAAGTTTAGTAAAATAATCTTGTTCTAGAATGCAGTTGGCTTCAAAATATGTACAATCAATTAATTTTCAGTTGAGAAACGCATGTACTGCGTAAATTCAACTTGGAAGTGTAGTTGAATAGTTCGTGAGTGCACACCGAGCGGAGTAACTAACTATATTTTGGAATTTCACAAAGGTTTTAAAAATATGCCGTTAGATAAAAAAAAAATCTTATTGCTTTCGGAAATACATGTACGTAATCCCCACTCTATGGAAATGCAATATAAGCTAAGAGCCATTATTTGCATTAGTTTAAAATTATTTCAATGTGTTATATGAATTCTGTGACGATTAACGTAACATATGTTGTTGCGAACAAGTGCGGGTAAAGCAAGAGCTAACCCAATGTTCAAGTTAAAAATAATTCTTTTGTTGGTTAAAATTCATTTAGTGTTTTTTTTGTTGGCTTGTTAAGTTAGCAGACCTGTATCATGTATTACAAACAAAAAAAATATGACTTCTGATCGCTTTATATACAAAGACAGCAGTATTTGAAAATATGTTAATTAAGCCTTGTAGCATAAAATAAGTTTAAAAATCTGTTTAAGAAAATAGCTAGGAAAATATGCACTAAATTACGGTGCGAAACTCAAACGTGGAAATTAACTGAAAGTGTTTTCCCAATTTAATTAAAATTTTATTATAACTTGAAGCCCGGCATCAAGCAAGAAAATACAAAATCTGGTTTAAGATATGATTACTGTGCGTGGAAAGAATATGCATACTGTTTACATTAAAAATAAGAAATTCTAGAATAATTACTTAATATAAAATTAAAATAAATTTTAGATCAGTATACAGCGCTTAGTGAAAATAATGTTAGAACAACTGTGCTATTTAAGTATGATTAAATAAGAGGTTATTGTTAAGGAAATGTGTGCTAGGTGAAATTGAAAGCATGCGAGAAATAATTTCAGTGACTATTGAGTTATGCTGCAGCGAGAAATAGAGAAAAACATCGAAATGTTGAAATGGTAGTGCATGTCGCGATCGGCGAATACGTATAAAAGTTGACAGGTGCGGTGTAGATAAATTATAAGCAACTGATAAGGAGGTTATGAATTGATTTTTCAGGAATTATCGAACGGGTTGAGAGTAGAACGAGCTCGAAGTCAAGAAAGCATTACATTTAATTTGCGCCTGCTTGTTTGTTCGAGAGACGCGTACGCAACCAGGGAAAGGATAGAGGTATCCCTACCCGCAATACGATTGGCATAAGTCTACTTGCTACGTCAAAACTCCGGGAGAGGAAATTTCCAGATCGTTAGGAGTAATTAATGTGAAATGCGTTGAAGGAAGTAAAGTTGCAAATTATTAGCGGAAACGTCGAGAACAGGGCCAAACATTCAGGTGGTTGCGTACCAAAATGTTCCTATAAATTCCGCGATTTGAAGTAAAAGGAGATTAATATCTGGGAGCACCCTGTATAGCTGAACCGACAGCGGTAATATCGGTAACAGCCACAACGTTCAGGCGATTGTGTACAAACGTTTCGAGAAATTCCGCGGGTTAAAGCAAAATGTGATATTAATTGATACCAGATAAAGTATAAGAGAATTTTATGTGCAAGCAAGAAGTAATAATATTGTTGAAGTAAGTGGTCACGAAAAGAAAAGTTGAATTCGCATACAAATAAAATACGAGGTGCATTCAAGTTCTTAGGCCTCCGATTTTTTTTCTAATTAACTATTCACCCGAAATCGATGAAACTGGCGTTACTTCTCGACGTAATCGCCCTGCAGACGTACACATTTTTCACAACGCTGACGCCATGATTCCATGGCAGCGGCGAAGGCTTCTTTAGGAGTCTGTTTTGACCACTTGAAAATCGCTGAGGCAATAGCAGCACGGCTGGTGAATGTGCGGCCACGGAGAGTGTCTTTCATTGTTGGAAAAAGCCAAAAGTCACTAGGAGCCAGGTCAGGTGAGTAGGGAGCATAAGGAATCACTTGAAAGTTGTTATCACGAAGAAACTGTTGCGTAACGTTAGCTCGATGCGCGGGTGCGTTGTCTTGGTGAAACAGCACACGCTCAGCCTTTCCCGGACGTTTTTGTTGCAGTGCAGGAAGGAATTTGTTCTCCAAAACATTTTCGTAGGATGCACCTGTTACCGTAGTGCCCTTTGGAACGCAATGGGTGAGGATTACGCCCTCGCTGTCCCAGAACATGGACACCATCATTTTTTCAGCACTGGCGGTTACCCGAATTTTTTTTGGTGGCGGTGAATCTGTGTGCTTCCATTGAGCTGACTGACGCTTTGTTTCTGGATTGAAAAATGGTATCCATGTCTCATCCATTGTCACAACCGACGAAAAGAAAGTCCCATTCATGCTGTCGTTGCTCATCAACATTGCTTGGCAACATGCCACACGGGCAGCCTTGTGGTCGTCCGTCAGCATTCGTGGCACCCACCTTGATGACACTTTTCGCATTTTCAGGTCGTCATGTGGGATTGTGTGCACAGAACCCACGGAAATGCTAACACTGGAGGCGATCTGTTCAACATTCATTCGGCGATCCCCCAAAACAATTCTCTCCACTTTCTGGATCATGTCGTCAGACCGGCTTGTGCGAGCCCGAGGTTGTTTCGGTTTGTTGTCACACGATGTTCTGCCTTCATTAAACTGTCGCACCCACGAACACACTTTCGACACATCCATAACTCCATCACCAAATGTCTCCTTCAACTGTCGATGAATTTCAATTGGTTTCACACCACGCAAATTCAGAAAACGAATGATTGCACGCTGTTCAAGTAAGGAAAACGTAGCCATTTTAAGTATCTAAAACAGTTCTCATTCTCGCCGCTGGCGGTAAAATTCCATCTGCCATACGGTGCTGCCATCTCTGGGACGTATTGACAATGAACGCGGCCTCATTTTAAAACAATGCGCATGTTTCTATCTCTTTCCAGTCCGGAGAAAAAAAATCGGAGGCCTTAGAACTTGAATGCACCTCGTAGAATCGGGATAAGCACAGACAAATAAAAGCACGCGTAGATCTGTGTAAGCAGTTAGTTGAGTAACCTAAATAATGAGGTTCAGCCAGTCAGAAGCGAGGCCGGTGATGGCCCGAACCCTGGACGAATATAGTTTAATCCATGCCCCGCGCAGGTTTTCTGGTGAAACTGATACCCCCTCCCCTCCTTGTAACTGATACCCCCTCCCAACTGCCTTCCCCACTAACCCCAGTTCCAGCTGCCTCCCCTCATTGAAATCGATACCCCGTGCAGGTGTTCCAGTGTAACTGCTACTCCCCTCCCATTGTTCTATTGTTATGCCTTCCCCACTAACCCCAGTTCCAGCTGCATCCCCTCCTTGTAATCGATACCCCACGCAGGTGTTCTGGTGTAATGAATACACACATCGCTGACCTTGAAATCGATTCCGCGGGCAGGTACAAACCTGTTGTAACCGACACCCACCACGCTGACCTTGAAATCGATACCCCGCGCCGGCAACCGGTTTGCAATCGATACCCCGCGCAAGAAACCGGTTTGTAATGGATATATTCACGCAGGCGTTCGGGCAACCAACCTAGCATCATTCTGCAATCATGCCTCGTCCAGTACTGTTGTTGTACTCATTGTATCAGCTCGACGCTAGTGATTCAAAGCATTTGACCATAGGTTTATCGTCTAAGCGTGAATTTGAACCTGTTATAGTGCTCGAAAAAGTGGGGGACAACAATGTTACACTAACGTATGAAGAATGGAATATGCTGATCCAAGTAATTGATGTAGTGTCTGATTTTTTTAACGCTGGCAGCGTCCAGACCGACTTGCAACTTGGCGAGCACACCGTTTCATGCCGAACGGTGGCCAGGGTGAAAACGATATGTTACTACGTTAATAACGATCTTGCCAGCGGCGTGTTCTTTGGAGAATCAACAACGCAAAACCTCATCGACGCGCAGCCTGCAGTGAAAGGCGCCTTGGCCATCAAGAAGACTTGGTGCTCTCAAGATACTACAAGAAGTTTGTTGAAATTTTGGCTAGTAAAGTACTACGTGACTATTGTATGGCTACAGTTAAAAAAACTGGTTGATTTGCATATTAATCATGTTTATGTAACTCAAGTGACATAAAATCCCAGTTCATCATTGGACTATATGCTTTTAAGAGAGGAACTCTTTGCTTATAAAAATTTAATTTGTATTGGATGATGTTAATAATATAATAATTAAGAATTATGATCCTAGATATGATGTTTGTGGGCATTCTGGCTAGTAATGTGCTACATGGTGATTTACGGTTCGTGAATTCCAATTTGATGTAGATAAATAAATTTGGGTGGTTGTATGTGAAAAGTATAAAAAAACACATTGTACTTAATTTGTTTTCTTTTTTATTTCACCCACCTTTGGACAATTAAAAATAAATTTTCAACAGCATATATATATTTCATTACAAAATAAGTGTCCCCTACAAAGTTTTCAAATTATTTCTCTTGAGTTCTCGTAGTGGCGGTCATCCTCTATGATTGTATGAAAGATTCCATGGTTCGGAATCCACGTTAAACTGTATGTGCCCTTAAGTAAGGTAAGAATCAAAGAAACTGGCCACCCTACTTCCAATTCAAGGCTAAGTATATCTCATTCAGGAGAGTTCCACCTAGAAACTTAAACCACTCTACATTTTACCTATATGCTCCAAGAGTTCCAGATATAGAGTCGGTATTTTAATTCTGTCTAGGCAAATCTTACGGCACTTACTGACTGTTACTACAAAAGGATCTCACATAATTATAGATCTTTTAGCGCCAGAGTGGCTCAGTGGTTAAGGTGAAAAAGTGAAAGTTAAAGGTTCCCTGTTCGAATTCCTGTTATCGGCGGTGAATACTCATAGGCCCATAACCAGACTTTAACGTCCTACGTAGCTTGGTGTAAAGTATTCCATGATTCGCATGATTCGGATTCCACGTTAAACTGCACGCGTCCTTAAGAAAGATGAGCACGGAAGGAACTAGCTACCATATATCCAACAAAAGCCTAAGTAAAACTGAGGGAATTAAAATTAAAGTATTTCGATTTTAGTGAATTATGAATTAAACAACATGCAAGAATTTGTTGCATCATCTAACAGGAAGCGCTATTTGTTTAACAGTAAAGTTGAAGTTCATGTTAGTCTTGAAGATCAGATTATTGTTAAAATTCTTATAGGAGAAAACATGAGATCTTGAAAAGCTAAAGAACGGTTTGTCGAGGAAATTCCGTCATCGGGGTTCAATATCCAGCAGTCTTACATTCAAGTTTTCTATCGTTTCCCAAAATTCCTCGAGGCGAGTGCAGGAATAATTCCAGTGCATTATATTCATCAACGTTTCAGAGTTAATTTGTGTATGCGTCGTCCATGGTATAATCTCTAGTTATAATTTTTTTCTCTCGTACTAATCTCGCAACTCTTATGGAATATGGTTTCATCATATACTGTAGTCACTAAGAGCAAACGCTTCGTCTCCAATCAGAAAATGTAGTAACACCACAGTTGTGCCTGGCAAGCATGTTGGTTGACGGGTATTAAATCTCTTTGGTGAATACCGATATAGATGAAAATGAGGAAACAACTATGTTACTCACGGGAAAAAAGATTTAAAAAATAAAAACAATAAGAACAAAAACAGTCAAGCATGGAAAAAAGATGCAATGAAGATAAACTTATCAAAATATTTAACTAAAGAGAATAAAGTATTATGAAAAATAAGCATGACGATACTGAATTATTTTGCAGTCACATTGCAGAAGTATTAAGGAGTTTATCTCCAGTCTATAACGCAGGGGAGAGAGGGGGAGAGAGAAAAAAAAAGTGTGATGATATCTAGTTATGAAACAATGGCAGGAAGAAATTTTGCTTTTTCTAATCTTCAAGTTGCTTCGTACAAAATTCAGCTAATTTCAACATTCGGCGACGTCTTGTAGATGACCCGGCGTCAGGATGGACCTACCAGGGAATCGAACGCTGATTACGGCTTACTATTAACACTAGGCATTTACGACGTGTCATACTCGTCAAAATTTTGAAGGACTGAACAGAGAATCTAACTGTGACGTCATCGTGAAATGATTCTAACTGTGGCGTCATTTTATAAGAGATGCGACGTCAGGCCCCGGAAGTCTGAGAAATAATTTACGGGTAGCTGATAACTAAAAATAAGAATACTGTCATCATAAATATAAGCCTTTGGCTTCTTCTTATTATTATTATTTTTGGATCCATTAATCTACCTATTTGATGTCAGTTACATATTCCATAAATGTGTAATGTTTAGTTCTTTATTACCATCATTAGGTATCGAACCTGTGACGTCATTGTGCCGGGACTCTCGATATGAAATACCGCGAAATCGAAATCTAAGACTAAAAGCGTTAATATCAGCCAATTCCTGTTGCGTTTTAGTGTGTGGATTAGGAAGCGCGCGCATATAATACGTGGCTCAGGGGGGGGGGGGGGCATGTGAGGGTTGCCTGGAAAGCTACACTGGGCTACGTGAGGGGAGGGAAAGTTTCCGACCAAGCTTTTCATTCGTATTATTTGTCACAGTTAACACAGAACACCCAACAGCATGTGAATAATTATTTCCGTCATTTAATTATCTCCGAATATAATTTACAATAGTACTACAAGAGAAAACAGCACAAAATGCCTTCTGAAATCAATAAGGGAAAAAGTTACGAGCCACGCGGTGGGAAGGGGAGAGGATGGAGTGAGTACGGCGGAGGGGGTAGGGCCAGGGAAGAGGGAAAGGGGGAGGAGGTAGAGGCAAAACCACGTCAGGCCACGTGGGGGGAGGGGGGTTCACAAGAGGCCAAACTGGACGCTTCCTTATAAACAGTGGTTTCCACCCTTCCCTCTCCCTTAGCAGCTTATCCATCCCTCACCGCGCATGCTCTCCTCACACCACCACTGCGACCTTGTCTCTCCTTGCGTAAACATAGTGACTCTCAAATCTTATATTTACATTACTGTTGGTTCAGATGTAGCAATAAATCCTAAAATGGTGTTAATAATAGCTGCACTGTCAAAAGATTTGGTTCAGTAATTTTTACGTTAATAGATGTTTCCTGTAATTTATATTGCTCTTACACATCTTATGTTTTGTTTTCAGGACAGCCTGTCAGTGTTAAGGACTTGATTACTAATGACGAGGAAAAAGACCCTGTCAGATTGTTCAAGTTGCTGAACAAGCTGGGAGGTACGCACGGAATAGGAAGGATAGACATTGTTGAAAATCGATTTATAGGATTGAAGGTAAGTTGAAAAAAAAAGGATGAGCTTTCTAAGAGTGACAATGAGTGAATTTTTGCCTCGATATTCGTTAGTGAATCTGATTAAACGTTTTCTGTAAGAAGCGTTCTTGCTATGAAGCCACTGGTAGTTAGGAAGATACTACCAGGCTATTTGTCCACAGCCTCCTACTGGAACTGAAGAGTTGGAACTGACTCGAGTAAAAACGCCGGGTCTGACTTACCGCCCGTCCTAATTATAGTTTTTAAGGATTTATTTTCCGGTATTTACCTGGGATACTTCTCAGATGATCCCGATTTCCACCACAAAAAAGCAACTAAATTAAAACAAACAAAACAAAACTTACACTGATCACAGACATATGGCTCCCCTAGCGACAAACAGGACCAAATTTTTAGGAGGCATCCCGGCATTCGCCTGGAGTGATTTGGGGAAACCCAAATAAAAAAATAAAAGAGAACCCCTCGAAATATGGGAAATCAAGAGTGCAGTGGGGTATTGTCTCTACAGCCGTCTAACGTTGGGAAAAAATATAGAAACGTTTCTTGATGTGGCCCAACCTATTTGATAGTTCACTTGCGTACCTACAACAGTGTAGGCAGGGAAAGTAAATCAGTCACGTCTAAGAAATGGAAAGCAAATAAAACATACATAGTCAAATTCAAACATGAGAACTTGGTATTACATTATTTACATAAACATGTTTTCAAAATAGATAAAAATAAACACAGTGGTCCTTAGATTATGAAAACAAGTAACGAATCCACTTATGCTGCAGATCATCACCAGTGGAAACGAGAATACTAAGCATTCAGTTTGATTTCTTGACATATGTTCGAAACAAATAAAACTTAGGGTCACTAATACAGTTTACTAATAGGAAACATAGTATTCTACCAACGCGTCCACTATAATAAACAGAAACATTATTTCCTGGGAAACAAAAAAATAAGAAAATGGAAACGTACAAAACTTTGCCAAAGTTAATTTAAATATTGGCGCCAAAAGATAGTAGCTGACATTTCATCTCATTTGACGTGTCAGTTCTTGGTTGTAAACAAAGCTGCAGTTTAATAATTTTGTTAATAAATTGAATTCTATACTTCACAGGTGGTGTGTAGTGTCTCAGTGTGTAAACACATCAATTAAATCTTCAAACAAATTTTTAATTCAAGTTCCAAACAAGGATAATATGCGGTAAAAGTGGATAAAACTTGCATGACGGAACCCAGGTTATTTATCTACAAAACCTACAATTTATCGTTGTGAAGACCACTTTGATATAAGTTTCTAATTAATATTTTATCATGTTTAATACGTACCTCAATAATTTGTTCCATGATAAATACTGATAGATAAATTGTAAGTATTACAAAACCTACAATTTATCGTTGTGAAGACCACTTTGATATAAGTTTCTAATTAATATTTTATCATGTTTAATACGTACCTCAATAATTTGTTCCATGATAAATACTGATAGATAAATTGTAAGTATTAGTATAAGTATTATACAACCTTAAAAATGCAACATCTTCATTAAGTGCTGAAATTATTCAGACACTATCTATACCACCTGCTTCATGACTTAAATGCATAGAAGCAAATTAGTAATCTTGAGCATGGCAGCATCAACAGCAACGGTATTTCTTCAATTGTGAAATGAATCACAGCCAACAATAAATTCAATGAATATTGCAACAGGTTGGCTGTGATTCATTTTACAAATTAGTAATGTTCCCCAAAAATATAAGTAATTTTCGTAACATCACTACTTTTAGAGTGTGCTGTTCATTAATACCAATATCTGCCTTCACCTGATATATTGTCGGGATGATTGCATGCCGTTAGCTCATTTTCGTCTTATATACACAGTAAATAAGCAATATTTTCAACTTAACTACTAACTCTGCTAATATTCCTCCTTTAAAACAAATCTTAGTTTATAATAACAACTCTTGCTGAGGTATATACCTGAAATCTATCCTCTAAAGCCTAACATTCAAATGTAACGCAGAGAATGAATTCATTCATATATAACTTTGCGTCATTAAATGAAAATAAGTCAACTTTTCAGCAAAAAACTGCACTTTCAGTTTTTGAGTAAGTATTCTTTCATAGAAGTTTTGCTACTGTCTGGTGTGAAGAAACATTCCCAGTATTGTCACGTCAATTTTGGGCTACTTAGAGCTGTTTGTTTTAATAAATCGAGCTTCCATTGCAAATATTACTTGCATTATAAATTGGTACCCAAAACTAAATTAAACCCTTAAAACCTTAAATAAACTACATCCAAATTGTCGGCAGACGCTAAATGCAAAAGAGCAAAACACGATTACTAAGAACTGACGTCGCACGCTCTGATTGGTGTGCATCACATGACTAACGGCTGTATTTCCACATTTTTATTTTATTAAAAATAATATATTTTCAACTCCTATTCGACAAATAAATTTGATTTTCGGTAGGTATCCTTACAACTTACTCCATCTTTGTCAATGTAATATTCATAGTTTTCGTTTCACTGTCAATCACCCTATTGTTTCCATATTGGGTGAGTATTTGTATACCAGTAGCATGAAATAACTTAAGAAACATTTTTATTCACTATCTCACAAATATCTGTTGTTAATTTTTTTTAAAAAAAGCGTTACTGGATGCCACGTACTGTAGCAATGATAATTACTCATTCAAGTACATATAATGCCAGAATCAAACTTGTATGTGTGGACTAATAATAATTCGTGGCACTCTTATGTTCCAGTCACGAGGAGTCTACGAGACGCCGGCAGGAAAGATACTGTACGAAGCCCACAAGGATCTTGAAATATTCTGCCTGGACAGGGAAGTGTTGCGGATCAAGAACTACCTTGCAGACAAACTTTCGGATTTCATTTATAACGGTAAACATAAAGAGAGCATAAAAAGTAAATCCTTTTCGCATAAAAATTCAAAGCATTGATAATTTCCAAATAGGTTCCGACTACGAGTTATTTAATTATGGTATAATTGTGTGAAGTGAAGTACAAATCTTTTGCTGAATACGGCACGCAAGGAATGAAAACATTCAAAACACAGTTTTCTCTATTAATAAAAACATATTTACACTAAAATATGTTTTCTCTATTAATAAAAAACATATTTTTACTAAAATCATTGAATTATCACTAACACAACTGAAAGAAAAATATTGGAAGTACAGGAAATAATCGCCTGCCTTATAACAGTCAGTTACTTCAAGGGGTTTTACTGTAGACATATTTATTTATTGGGATTACAAAAGATACAATGCGAACCTTTCCTACACATAGAGAACCACGCACCACATTTCAACAAACAACCCCTCCTACAAGTGGCAATCCCACAAACGAAGCCATAGAATTATATGAGAAATGAGAGCAAAAATGATTGTGAGCAATAGGGAGAAAATCGAAATAATATTTTCGCGTATTACAAATAATATGTAATAACATCAGATGTGTTAGTAAGAAACATGTTTTAAGCTCAGAAGAAAAAGCTGAAAGATGGAAGGAATATGTAGAGAATTTTACGATGTTTGAATCAGAACTAATGAGTCGCACTTAAATGTTTGGCGTAAAAATTAATGTAGTTTGCACTTCGGCAAGAGAAATAGGTGGTTTTTGTATGAAGGATCTATGTGCGAAATCCTGTTACAAATGTACACTGAGGATCCAAAGAAACTGATATAAGAATGCATATGCAAACACAGAGATATGTAAATACTCAGAGTACGGCGCTGCGGTTGGCAACGCCTATATAATACAACAGATGTCTGGCGCAGGCGTTAGATCGGTTACTGCTGCTACAAGGGCAGGTTATCACGGTTTAAGTGAATTTGAACGTAGTGTTATAGCCACCGCACGAGGGATGGGACATATCACAGGTGGGGATTTTCCCATACTACCATTTCACGAGTGCACCGTGAATATCGGGAATCCGGTAAAACATCAAATCTCCGTCATCGCTAAGGCCGGAAAAAGATCCTGCAAGAATGGGACCAACGACGACTGAAGAGAATCGTTCAGCGTGACAGAAGTGCAACCCTTCCGCAAATTGCTGAAAGTTTCTTTTTATTTTTTTACTTATGGCTTTACGTCTCGTCGACACCGAGGTCATTAGAGGCGGGAAAGGACTGGGCACAAGGAATGGGAAGGAATTCGGCCATGACCTTTTGAAGGAAGTATGCCGGCATTTGCCTCGAGTGATTCGGGGAAACCCACGAAAACCCAAATCTGGATGCCCGAACCGAGATTCGAACCCGCGTCCTCCCGAATGCGAGACCAGAGCGTTAACTGCTCACCCACCACGCTCGGTAACTGAGGATTTCAATGCTGGGCCGTCAACAAGTGTCAGTGTGCGAACCATTCGACGAAACATCATCGACATGGGCTCTCGGAGCCGAAGGCCCACTCGTGTACCCTTGCTGAGTGCACGACACAATGCTTTACACCTCGCCTGGGGCCGTCAACACCGACATTGGACTGTTGATGATTGAAAACATGATGCCTGGTCTCGTTTTTCCAATTGTATCGAGTGGATGGACGTATACGGGTATGGAGACAACCTCATGCATTCATGGACCCTGCATGTCAGCAGGGGACTGTTCAAGATGGTGGAGGCTCTGTAATGGTGTGGGGCGTGTGCAGTTGGAGTGACATAGGAGCCCTGATACGTCTAGATACGACTCTGACAGTTGACCAGTTGACACGTAGGTACGCATCCTAGCTGATTACCTGCATCCATTCATGTCCATTGTGCATTCCGACGGACTTGGACAATTCTAGCAGGACAATGCGACACCCCACACGTCCAGAATTTGTACAGACTGGCTCCAGGAACACACTTCTGAGTTTAAACAGCTCCGCTGGTCTCCAAACTCCCCAGACATGAACATTATTGAACATATCTGGGATACCTTGCAACGTGCCGTTCAGAACAGGTCTCCACCCTCTCGTACTCTTAAGGATTTATGGACAGCCCTGCAGGATACATGGTGTCAAGCAGTGGCGGATACAGGATTTTGTTTTGGGGGGGGTAGGATTTGGTTTGGGGGGGGCTTGACTCTTGACTCGGGGGAGGAGGGGTTCAGCGACAGAAATCTCATTATTCCAGATTGCCGCCCTTATTAAAACTGTAGAGCAAAAAAATAAAAAAGGTCGCCGAAATCCATGTCGTCAGGGGTGACCTTGGTGCTTTTGGGGGGGGGCTTCAGCCCCCTAGCCCCCCCCCCCCTGGATCCGCCACTGGTGTCAAGTCTCTCCAGCACTACTTCAGACATTAGTCGAGTCCATGCCATGTCGTGTTGCGGCACTTCTGCGTGCTCGCGGGGGCCCTATAAGATATTAGGCAGGTGTACCGTTTCTTTGGCTCTTCAGTGTAGGAGGGACTTGTTCAACAGAGTATCACAAACGCTGAGTCGAACTCTACTAGAGCTATCGCCACAATAAAGTAGTTAGCATCCACAAATCACATGGGTCTATTTTTCTCTCTTTTGAACCCTTTCTCTCTCCATTAGCTTAAAGTGGTTTTTGCCTTTACACCCACCTCGAGTGGAATGTAGTTTTTTTCCGTATTAATATCAGAAGATATTTTGTGCTGTTTTCTCTTGCCAGACTATCATTATAATTATTGGTTATATAATGAACATGACCTAGATTTGCTATATAAACTTCTTTATAATTACAATTATTCTGTATCAAATGGTGATACTAGCCACTCCCACAAACGATCAATTATTAGAAAATCCCCTTTCTTTTGTATAGCAGGGAATCCTTTTCTTCTTGAGGAGTTACTAAAATCATTTTCTGCATCTCATTCGTCATTGTTTATTAATTGATAAAATTAAACTCACCAGCAGCGTGTGGGAACAAAGTTTAAATTTTATTAGTTTTCTTTTTCTGCATTTCTATAAACTTTTCTTCTACATTATCAGGAAATGATTCTTTGTCCTGCTTAAGCTCACTTTCGCCGTTTAGGATATTGAAAACTGGTTGGGAGAACATTTCCGATAACCTTTGTAAAGTTTATTGTACAGCGCCATTTCACATCACAATCATACATTGAAGTTAAAATAACATTACTTTTTAACGCTTGGCGTAAAGACAAGCAGCCGATCCGAATTAAAACAGCTTTGTATGAAAACAATACGAACTGTTACTGCCGGGGAGTATTCCGTGTTATTTCCGAAAGGATTTGGATTTTCCATGGTTTCCCCAAATCACTCCAGGCGAATGCCGGATGCTTCCTTCAAAAGGCCATGGCCGAATTTCTTCCCGTTCCTTGTCTCCACTCCGATCCCGCCTCTAATGACCTCGACTTCGACGAGGCGTAAAGCCATAGGTAATTTTTAAAAAAAAAAAAAAAAAAAACCTGAAAGTTTGAGTCTAGTTACTGTGTGCCTGATGTTAGTTCTAAAGCGTCGAGCCAGTGCCATCCGATCTCTATGACACGCAGTACTATCATTATATAGCGCATCTAAAACATGGAGTTGACTAAAAGGCCACATGCTGTTATGTGTTATATGTCCTATTTTAATTGTGCAAAATAATATGAATGAAAAATTACGGAGCGAGGCTCGGAACTCCCTCACGTAGCCCACAGTAGCTTTCCCTACTCCTCTTCAGAGCCACGTGGTTAATGGACACTCCCTCATATGATTTTTCTCCGTGCCTGTCAACGGCTGTTAATTATGAAGTAATTTGTTCATTGGCTGCTTTGATTGCTGATTTTAGCGCTTGTCGGCACCAATGAAGCTTGCCGCCTTTGGCAAGAGGTTCTTCTCTCTTCCTTCCGGCGGTTTGCTCATGGGTTAGAATCTGTGGCACAGCTACCCGTCTGCAGCATCGTTGACAGAACAGATTGTAGGTCTCTGATTCAGAGCCGTTTTCATGAGCTGACTCAGAGACTTCGGTATTTCTGTGATAATCTTAGCTGCATATTTCTCGATCTTCACCCAAGGGTTGAGTCTTGTAGGTTCTCTTGAATAGTTCAGATGTGCACTTCACACATGAATCTGCTACACGCCAGAAGGAGTCGTGTGGCGTGCATTGGGAGGTTTCTTAGGCTGAGAGAGGAAGACCCGATACTTGAAATCCATTTAGGGGCAACTCAACACCGGAGCAACACAAATAGGTACAACACTGCATGTTAGGAGTAGTTTAAGACAATCTCGATAGTTACAAGTTCTCCTAATTAAATATAGAAGTGTTTGTAATAAATAGACTGAACTAGAAAAGCTTAGCACAGAGGCAAATATTATAACAGGCACAGCAAGCTGTTTAAAAAGGATTTAAGTTCCGCAGAAAATTTTAATAACAGTTTGAATGTTTTCCATAAGGATAGATTACATTCCCATGGAGGTGGTTTATTTTTAGTCGTTATCAAACCCATCCCTTGTAATAAAATAGACGCCAATATGGTCTGCAAAGTCATATGGATTAAGCTCAACGTAGCCAGGACAAAATTTTTTGATATGATCCATCTATCTTCCATCAGATGCAGAAGTAAATATTGCCGAGGCGTTAAAGAACACTGTATGCAACACATCTCGTCATTTTCCGTCTCGTGCAATAATACTAGGCCGTGACTTCAACTTCCATATATTGACTGGACTAATTACGTTTACGTTAATGTTGACAGTGATAAAATAGCCTATGAAATCATTCTCGATCCGTTCTCTGATCGTCATCTTTAGTAGCTTGTTACTGAACGAACGCGGTGCTGTAACGGTAACGAAAATTTTTTAGATTTTTTCTTTACAAATAGGCCTGAATTATCCACGGAAATTTCAACGGCCACAGGAATAAGTGATCACGAAGCAGTAATAGCTAAATCAATGTTAGTAACTGAAAACAAAAAGAAATATCGTTTACAGATTCTAAAAGGTCTGAAATTTATTTATTTATCGATCTTGTTTCATGGATCCCTGCTGAGGAAGGACCTCTGGGATGTGAAACATGTCATGGTTAATACACATACATACAATATGAGTCATAATCATAGTAAAAGCAATTATATGTTACAAATACAAATAAAGAGAATAAAAATAAACATTAATTTTTACAACTGAATTTTGCAAAAGTCATATTGAATACAATTAATCATTTTGTTCAAATTCTTGAATGGAGTAGAAGGAGTTGCCAATAAGATAATCTCTCAGTTTTTCTTTAAATATATCTTTATTATCTGCAAACTGTTTTATAGTCTTGGGAAGTTTATTAACCAGAATAATTAACTCCTCTTTGTACTAATGACAGAGATGTTTGTGTTTTGTGCAAGTTATTTCTGTTTCTTGTATTGAAATTGTGTACCTGTGAATTAGAATTAAACAGGTTAAAATGATTTATGACAAAGCACATGAGAAAATCTATATACTGGGAAGTCATTTTAAGAATATTGAGTTTTTTTAAAAAGTTGTCTGCAAGAAGTTCTTGGTTTTACCCTACACAACATACTAATAGCTCTTTTCGGTGCTATGAAAACTTTTTTACTTTGTGAAGAGTTTCCACAAAAAATTATGCCATCTCTGAACGAAAATATGAGGAGTACACCTGTTTTGTTAATTCTAGATCTGCTGTTTGAGAAAGTGTTCGTATTGCAAAGGTGGCACTACGTAACTTCTTCAGTAGTGAAATGATATGTTCGTGCCAACAGTGTTTCACATCTATTTTAATACCAAGGAATTTTATAATCTTTGTTTCTAAGATTGTGTTATTTTTATAGCTTATTTGTAAATCTGGCTGTGCATAATTTTTTGTTTTAAATCTAATATAATGTGTTTTTTCAAAATTAAATTTTAATGAATTTACCTTAAACCAATTTGCTTCTTCACTAAGTACTTCATTTACATTAAATTCTAGATTGCTGTTTGGTATTTTTCTCACAGTCAGTTTAGTGTGATTTGCAAATAAAACACTCTTAACTTTGTCAGATAAGTTTCCAGGAAGGTCATTGATGAACAACAAAAAGAGGAGGGGTCCTAGGATAGAACATTGCATGTTTTATTTTCTTCCAGTCTGATGAAGCATCTTTACTTATTTTAGAAACAAAAATGGAAACTTTTTGCATTCGACTTTCCATGTATGATTTAAACCATTTACCTGCGGTTCCATAAACACCATAGTATTCCATTTTCTTCAAAAGTAATTCATGATTTACACAGTCAAATGCTTTTGCAAGGTCACAAAATATTACTATAGAGCTCATTTTATTATTCAGTTCCTCAAATGTGTTATTTACAAATGAATATATAGCCATTTCTATGGATGATCCTTTCTGGAACCCAAATTGAGAATTAGTGAGGATATTATATTGTCTAACATGTTTTATTACTCTATGACATATGGTCTTCTTCAAAAATCTTTGAAAATTCGGAAAGTAATGAAATCGGACGATGCTTCTCCTTTTTTAAACAACAGTTTTACAACTTCATATTTTAGTCTGTTTGGAAACACACCTTGCATTAACGATT
Organism: Vandiemenella viatica; assembly: GCA_031002005.1. Taxonomy (NCBI): domain Eukaryota; kingdom Metazoa; phylum Arthropoda; class Insecta; order Orthoptera; family Morabidae; genus Vandiemenella; species Vandiemenella viatica. Next base: position 177,826,515 of record CM061921.1, on the reverse strand, counting down.
CATTGCAAATGTGGGAAAGTACATGATTGATAGAATCTGAACATCTTTTTCGTAATTTACTTGAAATATTGTCATAGTGGAAGAATTTTTAGGTTTTAATCTTTTCATTAGTGTATTTATTTCTGAGACTGTTACTGGTGGCAATTGCACCTCCACAAATCTATTTGGGAAAGCAGGCAGAAGAAGACTTAGGGCACTATGTGTGGATTGCTTTTCTATGCCTAATTTCTCTGAAGTAAAATGTTTGTTAAATATTTCACAAACTTCCCCTAATTCTCTATGAACAGATCCATTTTCTTCTATTTTTATGTCTCTAGAATGATTTACAGTTTTTCCTGTTTCTTTGTTTATTATATTCCATCTAGTTTTCATCTTATTGCCTGAATTCTCTATTTTCTCTGATATATACCTGTTCTTGGCCTTTCTTATTACATTTCTTAATATTTTAGAATAAAGTTTATAATGAGTTTTCAGTGTATAGTCATCAGATTCTCTTACTTTTAAGTACAGGTCCCTTTTTGTTTTACAAGATACTCTAATACCCTTTGTTATTCATCCCTTACCCAGTTCATTGTTGGAGTATTGACAACTTTTTTTTTTTCGAAACATCCTTCGAAAAGTGTTAGAAATATATTGACACCCTGTGCATTGTACACTTCTGACCATTGTTGATAATTTAATGAATCTATGAAATGTTTTATATTGTTTTGAATAATATTTCTTCTATATACCCAGCTTTTCTTTGTCTCTTTAATACTGTTTCTGGACTTGATACATAACAAATGAACATCATGATTTGAGATACCATTTATTACTGTAAGTATGTTGTAATTACTGTACTGAGAAATATCCATAAAAAATTATCAATGGCAGTCCTGCTATTATTTTATTATAGTAGGGAAATTTACAAGTGCCGTTAAGTTAAAAGACAACATCAAGGCTTCCATATCTAGTCTCTCATTGCTGTGATTGAGAAAGTCAACATTAAAACCTCCACATAAAACTATTTGTTTGTTATTTGTGAAACATAGTAGCAAAGACTCTAATTGAGATAAAAATAGTCTAAAATTTCCTGAGGGGACCCTGTAAATTGCTGTTTATGTGATCTCTTCCTTACCATATTCTAGTTTAGTAACACAGCATTCAAAGTGTTGTTCTATAAAATACTTGCTTAAACCTACACTCTTACATTGAATATTATTTTTAACAAAAAATGCAACTCCCCCTTTCTCCATTATACATCTACAGAAATGAGAACTTAGTTTATAATTTGGAATGGACAGCTGAGATATTCCTGTGTCAGACAAATGATGTTCAGATATGCACAAAACATCTACACTGATATTTCTGGAATTCTGAATCTCTTCTAGGTATCAGGTAATGTCATCAGTTTTATTAAATAATCCCCTTATATTTTGATGGTGAATAGTGGTCTGAACACTTTGATTCAATGAATTTAAATTGTTTACTTCATTAGTACATACTGATATGTCAATTGTAATTTGTAATTTCAATAAGTTTTGATCAGGAGAGACGTTAATTTCTTTTAGACATCTTAATACATTTATTTTATTTACCCTAAAAAAGGCCGGGACTTAACACCTCTTTCACTCACCTGACATCCCCTGATCTCATCAGCAATAAGAAGCGAAAGCTTCCTTTTACCTCTGAAATTCAGATGGAGTCAATGGCGAGTATAACTGTCCCTACCAATGCAGGCCACATCTATCAAACCAGTGGGTGAATTTGCTGGCTGCCAGAGAACCCTTTCCAACGATGCATTTGTATGCCTAATGTTATTCCACATTCAGGGTTTATCATAACGCTCAAGCAAACCCACAAATCCCACATTCGTCTAACGTGTGTTCCTGGAAATGTGAGCAATATCTTCCACAATTGAGTAATTTAGGTCCTTATCAAGACTATTTCCTGGTCCTCCCACAGTTAAAATACAATCCTCCTTTGAGGATTCCCTAAGTCTAAACGCGTGTTTTAGAACGTGCCTGAGAGGTAATTATCGTCTCTTTGATGTATCAACAGTCATCGTAGAAGATATGTGGCATCCATTTATATGAATAGTCAGGGAAAGTATGGATCTACGTATACTGAAATGGATAATCAAGAAATAGACACAGAATTTAGAAGATTACTAAAAAAGCTTATGAGGGTACATGCACGTTCAGGAAGGACGAGGTACCGTAATCACTTACAAAACTTAGGTACATGCTAAAAATGCGATGTGTTAATTCTTTGATGACTTCCGCTGTAATTAACAGGAGCCTTACCGAAACCCAATCAAATTTTGGTCTTACTTTCAACCGTCAGTTATCTGTGCCAATACAAAATGGTGGTGAAGTTAACTACAGCCGCGACAAGGCTAATATATTTAACACCGAAGAAATAAAACTTAAGAAATATTGAAAACATACCCATTTTTCCACATTGTGTGGAATTAGATACGAATTCGTTATTAATAGATAGTGCAGGTATTGTAAGGCAAAAATAATGATCATCAAGTGGGGGTGGGGAAGAAAGGGGGAAAGTGCCGGATCCAAATTATTTTCCAGTAAGAGTATATTAAGCGACGGAAATATAACAATTTTTGTCTGATATATACTGTAAATCCACAGAAGAGATAAAAGTACCTTCCGACTGGAAAATTGCCCAGGTAATTCCCATTTTCAAGAAAGTATATGGGAAGGATCCTAGGAATTAGTGAACAATAATTATTAATTTTTTTAAGTCTTGGGTAAAGTGAAGGTCTATTTTAGCATTTAACTTGGACTCTCACGACAATAGGGATTCCCACAGAATTGTATTATCTGTAGGAAAAGAAGGGAGTAAACGTTATTCAAACTGAACTTAATGGGTAGCGAGATATAAGCTACACCTAAGTTTTTCATAGACCCCTCACCTTCAAATTTCTGAGGTACTCGTGTTGACGTAATGACAGGGTGAGAGGATTTTAATTGGCTGCGCATTCCACCCCTATCGTAGCCGCCTCAACCTAACCCGGTAATCTTACCGGTTACAGGAGACCTACAGTTTAACGTTCTGGCGTATTTAACGTTGCTCAGCAAGCTGTGCCAGAGGCGAACGTCGGGTTGAGGGCCTCCAGTAACACGCCTCACCAAGTCACTAATGCCTAAGCTAACAACAGTCCCTTCAGTTTGACACTGCTAAGGTAATACGTAGAAGAATATAAAGATTGAAGAGCAATCTGGATTTAAGGAATCCTACAGTAAAACCAAAGCTGGCGTAGCCATTGAATTTAGGATGAATCAATAATAGCAAGATTGTATTCTTGACGTGTGTGGGTTTGAGAAAATGTATTCGTAATTATAAATCGAAATGTTTTTCCTTAGAGCTTTATGCCTTGTCGATGGGAAAAGCTCTGTGGCAAGAAACTACCCCGCTACTCGCCAGGCGTGATTTCGTCATCTGGATTCAAATGTCAGGCCATGGCGTTACCGCCAATCCATAGGCTCGGTGAAGTTTAAAGAATACAGGTCTATATTACCTAAACAGGAGAATTTGTACGATAATCAGGAAAAATATCATGGGAGAGGTGCATCTGCACGCTACTAAAAGTTCACTACTGAATCTAGTATCTCTAAAAAACCTTAGGGCAACCATACAATGAAAATATTCCATTAGCTTGAAAATTATACTGCAAAGGTGGCTAAAAGAACGTATACGTTCTAGTGTCCAACAAATGCAGAAACATACCATCATCAGACCAGAATTTAAACAACCAACCACTTGTAATAACACTTGTAGAAGATCAACCAAATGTGGTTAAGGCAAGTAAGTAAAAATTACACAACGGGACCTAAAATTTCTCCCTTCTTGCTCTAACTGACATACAACATGGTGTCATTGTGATTATGGATACATCTTATCAGGCAGGACAGTGATGCTTAGAATCTGTCAATGTATTTTTCTTGTTGTTTGCAGGATTTTGGTTCAGCCCGGAGTGTAGATATGTTCGCGACTGTATTACAGCTTCACAGAAGAAGGTGAATGGCTGGGTGCAGGTGGAACTACTCAAAGGCACAGGTTCGTCATCAACATACAAAAAGTGTCAAAGTGTCATTTTTTGTAAAATTTCAGTTTTCTGGTCATAACACATCTTAAAGTTCCGTGATTTGGTGTTAATAATATTTTCCCCGAACAACTTAACTGTGCAACCGAGCCCTTGCCTTATTTCGTGGTGGTGTTAATATTTCTATTTTTCTTAATGCCTTTTTTACTAGAAGTCAAAAATTATCATCGCAACCGAGTGATAAGTACTTAAAAACAAATCTTTCTCATGGAATTATATGGTATCAAGTTTCGTCACTGGTTTTCCAAAATTATAATATTTATAATAACCAAATTAATTCTTGAATTAATTACCAAAATTTCCTAATAGCTCTGCTCGTGATTTCTAAACGCGGGCGAAATTTTGTGTTCGTGTATATAATATTATATGGAAGTATAGTTTATAATTGCTTGCTTAATCTCCTGCCATGATACCGTGGCCAAAGAATTTGGAATGAGCCTGTCAGAATCTCAAGAGCATGGGAATGTATGGAATAGCTAGCGTGCGAGAACCAAGCTGATTAGATCAGCCACCTGGCAGAGAAGTGCCTCTGGTTTTAATTTTTTGTTATTGTCTGTAATGGAACAATGTAATGGAAATGTAATGTAATGGAACAATGTAATGGAAATGTAATGTAATGGAAAAATGGCTACAAGAAAAGTGTGAAGAAGTAGAAAAGGAAATGGTCGTAGGAAAAGTAGATGTTGCATATAGAAGGATCAAACAGAATTTTGGAGAAATGAAGAAAAGAGGTATGACCATTAAAGCTGCCGATGGGAAACCTCTTTTAAGCTCAGAAGATAGAGCTAACTGATGGAAGGAATACATTAAGAAACTGTATGTTGGGGACGACTTGAACAATAGTGTAATGGAAAAGGAAGGCGACGTCGACATTGATACCTTAGGAGATCCTGTTTTGAGGAAAGAATCTAATAAAGCTCTGAATGACTTGAAAGCAAATAGGGCACTTGGAATTGATGAGATCCCTGCAGAAATTCTTAAATCCCTAGGAGAGGAAGGAATCGAAAGATTATTCAAGCAATATCAAAAAGTTATGAAACAGGAGAAATTCCAACTTATTTTAATAAAAATATAATCTTCAAACTTCCAAAGAAAGCACAAGCCGACAAATGTGAGAATTATCGCACCATTAGTCTAACATCACATGCTTCAAAATTACTGACCAGAATAATATACAGAAGGATGGAAAGGGTAGTAGAAGAGATAGTAGGTGAAGATCAGTTTGGGTTTAGGAAAAATCGCGGTACATGGGAAGCAATTCTGTCTTTAAGATTAATACTAGAAGGGCGGATCAAGAAAAACAAAGATACTTTTATGGCGTTTGTTGATTTAGAAAAAGCTGTTGATAATGTTAGGTGGGACAAGATGTTCAAAATTTTAAAGAAGTCAGGTCTAAAGTATCGAGACAGAATAAAACTCTATAAACTATATACGAATCAAGTGGCTGTAATAAAAGTAGAGAATCACAGACATGCATCAGTTAAAAAGGGTGTGCGACAAGGTTGTAGTTTATCCCCGTTAATATTCAACTTGTATGTAGAAGAAGCAATGAAGAAAGTCAAAGAAAAATTTCCATGTGGCATAAGTTTTCAGAGAGAAGAAATCAGTATGCTACGATTTGCTGACGACATTGTCTTGTTAGCATAGAGGGCTGAGGATATTGAGAAGTTACTGAATGGCATGAAAAAAATACTGAAGGAAGATTTTTGACTGAATATAACTCAAAGCAAGACAAAAGTGATGAAATATAGCAGAAATGATACCAATACTAGTAGATTAAATATAAAAATAGGATCGGATGCAACAGGAGAAATAAGTGAATTCTATTACTTGGGAAGCAAAATTACAACCGATGGCCGAAGCAGGAATGATGTTAAAAGCAGAATAGCATTAGCAAAAAGAACCTTCATGAAAAAGATAAATCTTTTAGTTACAAATATTGATCTAGGAATTAGAAAGAACTTTTTAAAACTCTATGCGTGGAGCACAGCACTTTATGGTAGCGAAACATGGACTTTATGAATACCGGAAATAAATAAAATTGAAGCATTTGAATTGTGGTGCTACAGAAGAATGCTGAAAATTAGGTGGACAGACAAAGTACGAAATGAAGGAGTTTTGGAAATGATGGGTGAGAAAAGAAGTTTGTGGAAGAAGCTTACAGAAAGAAGAGACAGGCTGGTAGGTCATATTTTGAGACATGCTGGATTGGTTAATGTGTTAGTGGAGTGAACAGTGGAAGGTAAGAACTGTAGAGGAAGACAGAGATTAGAATATATGAAGCAGATAATTGAGGACGTGGGTTGTAAAGGGTATGTACAAATGAAGAGGTTAGCACAGGATAGGAAGGGATGGAGGATTGCATCAAACCAGTCGAAAGACACGACACGACAGCAAAAAAAAAAAAAAAAAAAAAAAAAAAAAGGGGGAACAATAGTTGGGTATGTCACCATGGAATAAAGATAAAATACAAAAATACTTAACTTCTTAGGAATACAGATCAAAAATAAATGTTTTGTTTGATTACACAGAGGAGGGGGAGTAGTTTGTTGAAGATATAAAATGTAAATATCATGCTTTGTGCAGAGAGGTTTCTAATGTTGAGCACGATGAGGGTATATACCAGGGAACTGAGGAAATAGGTATACAAAACCTAGGTCAGAATAGTGTGATAATAAGGGACCCACATAACGGGAATCAGTTGCAGAATTTGTAGATGTTGTAAAGAAGGGAACTACACTAGTTTGCGGAGATTACTGAACACAGCGTGTAAATGGGCTGGGGATCATTGCGAGACAGTAAATGGGTATATTGCTGGATATATATATGCTGGGTATATGTGATCGTGCTTGGATGGATAGTGAGGTAAGGATTTGAGAACCTACGTGAAAGGGAAGAGATTACTGTGACCATAAACTAGCTCGTGTAGTCAGGCGTAAGGGCTCGAGAAAGTTATCAGAAGGGTTCCTAGCATCCAAATCACCTGCGTGTTAAATGATAGTCCCTCTCTGAAGGAAAGTGCCCGTTGCAGTCGCCGAAACCATTAACAGTAGGTTGTAAAATTATTATTTCTTTCAAACAGGATGGCATCGCTCTAGCTATTATCATCCAAACACGAAATCTTCAGTGTTACAACACATACTTGTGGGGATAGTCTATAACATCACGTCTTGTATTCAACATTATTCAGGTGTAGAGTATAGAACTCGAATATTCATGATTGAAATGTATGAAAATATTTCATGGCAGAGGACCAGCCAATCATTGCATCTTCACCGGCATTTTTCGCTTAATAGACGAGTTTCTGTGGAGTTTTTGTCTGTAGATGTTTACTCCGTTTGTACAATGGTGTTGCATAACGTCACATCCGTTGTATCTTATTCACATTAAGAGGCCCGTCAATATCATATCAGTATTGACGGGCCGTTCTGACCACCAGTTCTCCTGATGTTCTTGGAGACTGCTTCCACCAGCTGTCTCTTTGAGAGTCGGAGCCGCAGTTATCTCCTGGAGAGCGTACTTCAGGAACCATATAGGTTGTTGAAGGGCTCTCTTCAGTGTCCTGTTCTGGATCACCTGCAGTTTTCTTATGTTCTTGTCAGCCTCATATGCCCACACTGGGCATAGTGATGTTCCGATACCATCTAAGTATCGATACCTACTCAAATGAGTAGTACTCAAATTGTCTTACGATACTTACTCATATGAGTACTGTTAAAGTATCGATACTTACTCATATCGATACTTTTCTTAAATTAATGTCGAAATATAAAAAAATATGTGAAATATTGCTAAATTATTTGTTTTATTTGCCTAGTGTAATGAAATCAAATAACACTCAGTAAACATTTTAATTTATTTATTAAAATTATAATAAAGCTCACATCGTAAGCATACTTTGAAGGTTTTGCATTAAATATTTATTTATTATAGTTTTAACACTTTTAAAAAATAAAAGTTCGTTTTGGAAGGTTTCCCAAAAAAAAAAAAAAAAAAATTGTTCAAAATATTTTGGGGACAGCTTGTTTCTTTTGTTTGTCACTGTTTCACCCACATTAGAAAACAAACATTCACTCAATACTGTCGTTGCTACAATAATAAGATACTGTTGTGCCTATTTACACAGACAAGGAAATATATGTTTCATTTCTTCCCACTCTGTAAATGGATTGCTTTTATACAGACATTACAGTGTTTGACAAGTAGAGAGAGACTTTGTCACTAAGGTGCGTTTTCTTATTCTTTGTGATGTTTCCAGAAGTGATATTCCTGTGAAACGCTAGCTGAAGCAGCTTCTTCTTCCGATTCACAAGGGCTCCTTACTGTAGTTGCTTATGAATCATACCTTTTAGTTTTTGTGTGGGGTTGCGCGGGAGCGACCATTTGCCAGGTACAGTGAAATGCGCGCCAAGTACAACTTTATTACAGTGAAATAGGGTCCTAAAGCAAACTCTTTGAGATTATATTGCATATTCTAAGACTGATTTTGTTTGATTTTCAATGCTACCAACTTGACGTCAGCGGGAAATTAGTTTCGCAGGAGCGACTGAGTGTCGCAGCAGGGATGATGCGTATAGAATTTAACACCGGGTGTTTTCGATACTTTCGATTCGATACAAGTACTTTTCTTTCGATACCGAGTAAGTATCGAATGAATTAATTCAAATACTAAAAGTACTCGGTATCGAAACAAAGTATCGAGTACTTACTCGTATTTACTTGTATCGGATCATCACTAACTGGGCAGGCATATCCATGATGAGTCTGAAAAGAGTGATGTAGATGGAACGAATTGTCTGCCATGGTTCAGGAGCGTGTAGCGGTCGTGTAACCTCGTACTTTCTCACCGAAAGACGTCAAAAATATGGACGTGCCACGTCAATATTCTGTCGAGCGTTACCAACAGATAATGCATAGTCGTCGTCCAGGAGGCGTCTTCGCCGTGAACAAGTAGTTGTGAGTCCGGGTATAGATGCCTCCTGGCGTCTCGTCAACGTTATTAATTGAGTCTTTGTTGAGTTCACCTCTATTCTCGATCTCCACTACCAGGCTTCTGTTTCTGCAGAGCCTCTTGAAAACAATTTCTCTACTTTTGTTACGTGAGAAATATGCTGTGTGGTTGGTATAGGTCGCAACATGGACAACGGGATTTCTCTAATCGCCGGTGGTGTACGGTGAGTACAGCACAGTTTGAGCACTGAATCTTGTTGAACCCCTGCTCGTAAAGCATAAGAAAGAGTTTCAAGTTCCATAGTGAGCAACACCATCCTGCAGTACTCTTTAAAGACGTATGATAGGTTCACTGCAACAACTATCCTCGTCGGCTACTGTATGGTGGAGTGACCACGTCGAAAGCCGAGCTGGGGTTTGAGTATAATACTGGTGTTTGCGGTATGCGAGTTCAGGCGTTTGAGGGGTCGGTAAGGCTGAGGGGTGTGTTCTTCCAGCTCTTATGGGCTCCGACAGCCTCTGCATGCTTCAAGCGGCGAGCGTACTGCTCCCGTATGATTTTATAGAAAATCGCTGCGACATCATCTGCGGCCTAGACGATATGTTCTGATGTTGTAGTTTGCAGATCTTGTCACGCTCCGCAGCCTTACGGGGATGTAGCTTCACCAGTCATCTTACGACCGCCACAGTTCCTTGGTTTCCAGGGCACTCACAGCCGACGAGGCATTTCAGGTTGCTTGCGAGGACCGGAAATATTTTCAGACGTATTAACAAGTACAATGATCTTACCATCTGGACTGACGACCAATTCGCATTCAGCAAGTAGCAGAAGAAGACGCTGCCGTCGGCGTGTAATTCACCGTGTTTGTAACCAGAGCGTCTTGCCGTCTGGGTGAAGCATGGAAACTTAGGCATTCCTCTCCCGTCTGCGAAGCGTTAAGGTTTATTTGAAGGGAGTTGAGAAGCCGTTATAGCCGAATTTCCAGCAAGCCCCCACTTCGTTGCAACCTTGCTTTTATGCCTCTTTTCAGCCAAGAGAGATTGTGAAAGCTGTGGAGAGGAGGCAGCATGAGATGCACTCAACGTGTGTGGTTGCTGCAGATATGTTACACACCGCTGCTTCGAAAACTTGAAGGGCATCGTCGATGTTACCTACAGCACGGGCGTCTTCAAACTCGGCCGGAAGTAGCTCTTGAATCTGGGCTGAGCTCATCAAACTTCGTGGTCGTGGACTGATGGCAGACATTTAATAAAAGAGGAGACAACGAAGCCCGATTTGTCCTTAGCAATTGCGACTTCACAGACATCTGGTCGACCCTGTTTCCAAGAATAGTATGTGGGCTCCACCGATGATCACATACGCATATCGAACCTGTTTGTACCATGGAGGAAGGAATATATGGCGACGAAATAACGCTAAATCCGTGAACCTCATATAAAAAATCGTCTCCTACTGCGCATGCGCGTCGACCATCGGCCAAAACATTGGGCTGTTTGCACTGTGTCTGCTGATGAGAATATTTCATTTTCTAATATTCAGAAGTTTTCTATAATGCCAAGTTGTGTTGCATTCGGTTGCACTAACAGACAAGATAGGAAACAACCAGGAATAACGTTTCGTAACTAAATCACATTGTAATTATTGTTCTTGAAGTGTTTGGTAGATAACTGCAAGATTAGAGCCTATCGCTATAAATTTATTAATTGCTCTCAATAGGATGATATTGTTCTCAAATGTTTGTTGGTGTAGTGTAGACAATCAGCATACGTTACTACATTGCACCTAAAATGCTGGACTTATTGTAAACAAGTGTTGAAAGTCTAATTTAAGTGGATCAGTGAATGTGCGATACAGTGAATGTGCATGCTTTAGTCCAGTTTCAATTTACACTGAAAGTGTACGATGAAATGAATTGTGATAATTTGTGCTGTGTGAACTACTAAACTTGATGAAGCAAACGTTGTTGTTACCTGAAATGTAGTTCGCGATGCATTTCATGTGTTTAGATCTGTCCATATAGTTTGATTTTGTAGCTGCAATATTAATGGAAATATGGGTAGGTTGAAATGCAGCCTGTACCAGAAGGGTACAAACAGTTTATTTATTATTATTTTTTAGTAATTTCATGATCACCATGTTAGTGACACAACGTGTATCGCGATATAAACTACTCCCACCTAAGCTTCTGACTTTTGATGTATGTTAGCAAATTTACATAGGCCACTAACAGCACAATATCTTCTGAGTAAGCCCAGAAGCTATGAGATCTTTTGAAGGGTTCAATTTTTTTAAAAAAAAAAGTTCTAAACATTGACTTAACCAAACCTAACCACCCCAATTTGGAGACAGCATATCTCGAGAACTAAGCGAGATATCGAAAAAAAATTATTCTTCACTTTCGATTTGTCTCGTCCTGTTACATAAGAATAAGAATCTATTATAAAATTTGACCTAGGGGAAATTTTTCTTCTGAATTTCAACCCGAAACTCCTCACTTTTGAGACAGTATATCTCGAGAACTAAGCAGGATATTAAATTTTTTCTTCATTTTTGATCTGTCTCGTCGAGTTACATAATAATCAATCATCAAATTGCGGTGCCACAGTTGTCTTATGACTCCGTTGAGGTTTTTGTGCCAATTCCCCGAGTTTCTCCGGCCGACCAATATGGCGACCTCCCCACCCCACTTCTCTCCACTCGGTTTCACTCCTGTGCGTGGTGAAGGTCCCTTGCATCGTCTCCTTCCTCCATGGCTTGTACCCACCTAGTCTCTGGCGCTCCTGTTACAGTGAGGATGCTGGTTGTTGTATCCTCTTTACTTTGTGTCCAGTTCTAGTGTTGCCGCGGCCGCCGCCAGCATAGATGAGTGCGAAGTAGCACTTGACCTGGGTGGCAAGGCACCTTGGCGCTTAGTTTTTTCACTGCCCATCCGTCCTAGCCGAACGGAAAACGCGGAACCGAACCCGCTGTTCCACGTGCCTTGCTAGCTACGCTTCACTCACCACCAGAGATCAATTAGTAGCCTTCAGTCGTTCATGAGTAAGTATCAATTTATCGAAAACGAAAAGACTATTCCTAATCTGCAAGCGCGACGCGTCTGATATCAACGGTATCTGAATGAATGAGTGATTGCAAATGATTACGGAAGACTTAATGACTCGGAAACAGTTTGTTTACAATTTTCAAAGTACCATTCAATTACGTCAAGCGACTACCCGGATGCCACACCACCTTGCCAAAATGACAGCTGTCAAATTATTGTGGTAAATATGACGTCACAGCCGGTATAAGGAAATTGGAGCCACATCATATGGCGGGAATGTTTGGCGAGACATTCAGTGTTGATGAAATGATGTCACATGTGGTCGGTTTGAAAAATGGTAACTAAGTGCCAATTGTCAAAAATGTCATTTCCCCTGTGATAATTGGCGTAATAACTATCAAAGTACACCCACATCGACCATATAATTCGAATACTATCAAATATATAACACCAAATGGCGTCCATCTATCGACACTGTATACAAAAGACGGTCTGAAGTAATAATTTAGGCCGTTTGGAAAATTGGCACTCTAACCTCTTGGACGCCTTCAAGATGTTTAGCACCCATGTTTTCCGTTAATTAAGATTTTGAATTATGAAAGACGTGGCTCTTTTATCTCCTGGGAACTGTAACCGTTATTACTTATTAAAATGGCAAGCATTTTCGTGCAAACACGTGATAACAACACACGTTTTTAATTTCACGCTCACACTCCTAAATACTCAAATAAATTTGCCTTGGCGTTAGTCATTATATATTATTGGTATAGATATTATTAATTACTACAATTCATTATTAATTGCTAGAATCTATTATCCTTATTTACAAAAATAACGTTATTCATCATACAATATGGTAAAACTGGCAAAGTCAGTGCCAACTATCAACTAAAGTTTAGCTCATCCACGCAGACAGTCATTACGTCACGACGCTTTCTCGCTCAGGTATTCTTCTATTAAGATGGTACACTGAATTGTACAAAATCATGAATTAGGAAAATGCAAATATCCAGATGGAGGCGGCTTCGCGGAAGAAACGTATTAATATGCCGTGCATTGTCGGGGCTTTCTCGTGAGTCGGGTGATATGTTTTCTGACGTGATCATGGACGCAAGACATGAATTAACAGACTCTGAGCGCGGAATGGTAATTACAAGTAGACGCATGGGGAATTCCATTTCGAAAACTGTTCATAAATTCAACATTCTTCGATCCACAGTGTGAAGAGTGTGCCGTGCATATGTATGGTAATTTCCAGTGTTAGGTGACGCCACGTGTACTTGATGATCGAGACCAGCGACATCTGCTTCGAGGTGTGAGAGTGTACAAACAGGCAGTACTGCGTTAAATAATAGTAACAATCAATGTAGGAAATATAAATGGCGTGTCTCTGTGAACAATGTAACGAAATCTAGCGTTGATGTGATATGACAAGAAAACACTAACGCTTCTGCTTGGGCTAACGAAACGCCATCAGTTGCAGCGCCTTTCCTGGGCTCGTATTCATATCCGTTGGACTCTAAACTACTGGAAAAACGTTGCATGGTCAGAAGAGCCACGATTCAAGTTTGTAAGGGCTGATGGCAGGGTTCGAGTGTGCCACAGGCACCACGAGGCTATGGACACACGTTGGCACTGTGTAAATTGGTAGTGGCTCCATCCTAGTATGGGCTGTGCTTACATGGTATGGGCTGGGATCTCTGGTCTTATTGAACGGACCATTTACAGGAAATGGTTATGATCAGCTACTTAAAGAACTTTTGCAGCCATTTACAGCCCTCATGTTCCAAACAATTATGGAATTTTCAGGACGACAATGCACCATATCACCGGGCCGAAATCAGTAACGATTGGTTTGAGGAGCATTCTGGATAATTTCAACGAATAATTTGGGCACTTAGACCGCCAAACATGAATCCAATGGAATATATCTGAGAGATGATCGAAAAATCAGTTCCTGCACAGCCCCCTGAACCAACAATACTTCCGCAATTTTGGACGGTAGTAGAATAAGCAAGGCTGAATATTTCTTCAGGGCAATTCCGACGTTGAATCAATGCCAGTCGGGTTGCTGCACTTAGGTGGGTGAGAAGGGGTCCCGCATTATATTTGGAGTTATCCTATAACTTTTGGCACTTCAGTGTATATGCTCCACAAGAAATGTTACAGTCACCCTCAGACGGGAGATGCATTTGCAGTAGACACGCTTCAAACAGATATTTTGGAATACAGCATTAACATTTGTATTTACTTCACACAGTAACAACTGTCACATAAGACTTTTACGTTACATTCTCTCAATGCTTTCTCTTAACAGATACTATTTTTTTTTTTTTTTTCGAGTAGCGCCATATCACCAATACAAGTTAACAATACAGCTGGCAACTCATGACCTCTAAGTCTGTTCAATACAGTCCGCAACCATAAATCTATAAATTAAAACTATGTATTTCCCTTTATAATACATCTGAGATCAATTATCATATCTGCACTAGTTGCCTCTACCACAGGCTCTAAGCACCTAACTCTCCCTCACACATCCACAAACACACATACCTTAAATCTCCCACCAACTCACACAGGCATTAGTTTACTCTAATACTCACATACTGAAGCAAACGGCACCACCATATTCAGAGTCTCGATCAACCAAAACCACTCACACACATAAAGACGAAGACACACCCAACGCAGATCTTCACCAACGAATTCAAACATCATAAAGACACACACAACTCTAAATAAAATAAATAATAATAATAAAAAAAACACTCACACATCTAAGACTTTATTTAGTGTACGGCTGTATACATGTTTAACAATTCAAGCAACATAACAACAAGTAATAGAGTTACAAGAAAGAAAAAGGGCACAGTTTAATGTCAAGCTCCCTAATCCATTCGATTGCTCTTGGTGACCAATGAATGAAATCCTGGTTCATTTCTTTTAATGCTTTATTGGAGCTATCAAAAGCTAGGTGTTGATGGATTGGTATTCAGCACCGCAGTCACTAACTGAAGACTCCATTCAAATAACAAAGTACCACATCTCCCATGATTCAACCACACTCTGTTTAACGAACGACACCCACATTTTGCAAGGATAGTTAAAAGGATGGAGTGTTACACAACTGGAGCTTGGACTGTCCATTGACTTATCCAAGACAGCCGTTTTCAGTGAGCTCTTGATGGACAAATGGACAAGGAAGGAGGTTGACCAGGATTTTAATCGACGAGAGGTGAATTTTCCCACGTCACGATAAATGGATAAGTGTCAGTTCTGCTGAATGCTTTAAACACACACCAGCTACACGCATTCCGCACACACACACACACACACACACACACACACACACACACACACACACACACACAAATACACTCTATACATAATACGTATACAATACTCACACAAGACACAGACATCCACCACCAAACGCCAAAACTCAATCACAGATACTAAATCACCCAGGCATTAACTTAGTAATTCACCAACAGGCACACACCCCACACCAACCAGTTCACAGACAGATTGACAGTCACCAACATATATTAACAAACTCATGCGTCAACATTCACACAGATACCGATACTAAGCAGCTACGGATAATGGTCCTACGTTGTCGGAGTATTAGAGGGAAAGTAGTCGATTTTCACACTGGAGTTGCGACTAATGATGTCGATATAATACTAGGAACCGAGAGCTGGTTGACGCCAGAGGTAGAATCTAGCGAAGTATTTGCTCCTCAATTCAATGGTTTTCGGAAAGACAGGACTACCTCAATGGGTGGAGGTGTGTTCGTGGCCGTTAATAAAACCGTCAATTGCTTCGTAGTAACTGAAACAGAAAATTTTTTCGAGGTAATATGGCTAAAGGTAAAAATTGTCAGAAATTTAAAGTTCATAATATGGTCACTTTAGCGACATCCGGATTCTGGATTAGATAACGCGGAGTATTTTAGACAGTCACTTAATCATATTTCTCAAAAATTTCAGGGACATACATTGATCATGTGAGGCAATTTTAATATGCCCTCGGCTAACTGGGACACATATACGTTCAAGTCATGCGGAAGAGATAGTTTAATAACCGAAACGTTTCTAGAAACATTCGCGGAAAATTCTCTTTAACAGATGGTCGAAGAGCCAACGCGGAGCGACAAAGATTCCTCGACCATTTTGGATCTTTTTCTTACAAGCAATCCGGATATTGTAGATACAGTATGTATAGAAGACGGTATAAGTGATCACAAGGCGGTTGTAATCTAGTAATACATTAATGATTTGTGCGACATAATAAGGGGGATGAAAAGATTATTTTACCGATGATGCTATTATTTATCGTGAAATCACAACTGAGGACGACTGCGCTTTGTTACAAGACGATATTATGAAAATAATTGCGTGGAGTTAAATGCGTAAGAAGGTGACATCTTTTAGCTCTGAATATACAATTAATGCTGCTGTCCTTAGAACGGTAGATTCCGCTAAATACCTAGGGGTAACAATTCGTAATAATTTGTCGTGGAATGACCATATCGAGAATGTAATTGGGAAACCAAATTTCTAGGCCGTAATTTAAAACATTGCACTCTGGAAGTTAAATCGATTGCATACAAGTCACTAATGCGTCCTCACTTAGAATATTGTCGTTCTGTATGGGTTCCCCATCAAAAGGGGCTAATTGAGGCTTTAGAGAAGGTCCAAAGTATAACTGCCCTATTCGTGACAGGTATATGGTATAGTTGGAAGGAAAGCGTAAATGGGATGTTGAAGGAGTTAGGTTGGGAAGACCTGGAACACCGAAGGCGTTGCTCTCGACAGAAGTTAATTGAAAAATTCTCGACTGACGTATTTCTGAATGACAGCAAACAAATATTGCTACCAGCATCATTCATATCTCGGAATGACTGCGAAAATTATATAAGAGAAGTCAGGGCCAGAACCGATTCATTTCTGTACTCATTTTTTCCACGAGCGATTTTGGAATGGAATAGAAAGGATTAACCGCGCGACTAAACTTAAAATACGACAGGAGTAGCTTTCGATAAAGCACTCCGGCCCATCCTGCTCTGGGTTTTCCATGGTTTTCCCCGATCGCTCCACGGTCCCTCACAATAGCCCATGGGCGCCTCCTGCCATATCCCGTATATCCCTTCCAAACCATTACCCTTTAGTAATGGTGCAATGTACCCTCTGCCACACACTTTTAGTGAATCGCGGAGTAATAATAATAATAATAAAGACAATAAATCCCACATCACTAGACACAGGCGCTAACTCAACCAATCATCCATCCACTAACGCTCACGGAAACACACAGTCAGATTTTCGCTTACCCAGATACGCGCGTGTATACACACACACACACACACACACACACACACACACACACTTCTTTCCTTATACGTGCCTAGGAATAAAATAAAATTACAGGGATGCTGCGTCTTGGACACAACATCTTTGGAAACTCATGGCTCCTTGCTGTATGCAATAAGACGGTCTGTAATGTTCTTTGGAATTGGTAGATAGTTCAAAACTGACAATATGTACTTCTGCGCTACAACTAGCTGTTTTTCAGTAGCTCCAAAAGGTTTTAATTTTCACGTTACCTCTTTATGATAAGTTCTATTTGACTGGTGTCCGCTCCATAAATAATAAATTTCTCTATAGGTATTTTATCAGTTACAGCTCCTTCTGTTTTGGAGCTAAACTATATTCTATTTGCTGCGGTTGGCAACACTACATTTCCAGGAGTTGTGGACTTTTCTTGTTGTTGTGGTGAAGCCTGAGTTCCCACAAGTTTTGTTCCTGTGGTTTTAGTGCTTTAACGATGTCTTCATCTAATAAAAGAAAATGTGTGGTTAGTTGTGGAATGCTGAGGGATTTTCCTTTTATTAGGCGGGGAAAATATGAGAGCACCACGTTTTGTTCGTTATGTGAAGTACCAATCATCTAGCAGTGGTGGAAGACCCTCCATTACAAAACACGAGGATACTAAACTACAAAAAAATTCCATTCTTCGCGTCAGCAACAACACGAAAGTTTTTCAAGACGATCATGCTAGATAAAAATGATATGGACATTGCACTTGAATAAGGAACATTTGCTTGCAATACTGTGCGGCATTACCAAAAATTAAAATCAACTGAATTGCACATCAGGATTGATACTGAAGTTCAACGAGCCCAAGTTCTCGTGTTCTAGAACAAAAGTTGAGTCTATAATGAAATTTGTGATAGCCCCACGGGCAATTGCAGAAAGATTAGAGTAATTACAAAGATCCTCATTTGTGAGCATGCTGTATGATGCTTCTAACTATGGACATGTAAAAGTTTTATCCATTCTAGTAAGGTATGATCATATCAGTGAAGGAAAGACTGTTACTATATAAAATAAGATGATCGATTTTATTGAAATTGTTGGAGAGACTTCAGTCTATTAAAAACTCTTGCATACAAAATAAAGTTGTGGCCATTTCCGGAGACAACACAAACACAAATTTTGGGGGACTTAAAAGGAGAGGGGCAAATTATGTTTTCCGTAAAACTGAAGCAACTTTAGAAACAACAGTGATTGGTCTGGGATGTGTAGCTCACATGATCCACAATTGTGCACATTCTGCAATTGATTCAGTTCCCCTGATAATGTGAAGATATTTGGATTCTTTCACATATTCACAGTTAGAGTTACAAGACTAAAGGAATTTTGTGACTACGTTGGGCAAGAGAACAAAGAAATACTAGGCTATAGCAAAATTAGGTGGCTTTCTCTTCTACCAGTTATCAGAAGAATGTGTGAAATCTATTCTGCTCTCAAATCGTTCTTCCCGTCTGAAGATAAATGCCCAGTAATTCTCAAGAAGTGGTTTGATGATCCCTGCACCTTCTTGAGGATGAATTTTGCAAACTCATCTTTGCCACGGTTTCATGATGCAATAATACAGGCAGAAGGCAATGATGTCACAGCAATTGAGTCTTCCATGGGTCATGTTCCACTACAGAATTCCTCAAAACGTCATCTGATTTTTACGATAATGCCTAGGTGTTCATTGTCAAGACTTATGCCACTTGAAATGTATGCTGCTCAGATCTGTTACTGAAACAGTTAACTTCGAAGTAACAATTAATTACTTCTTGTCAAAAGTAGATGGCGTTGCTTCAGATGAGGACAGCTTTTTTTAATTAAATTTCTTCTTTAAATGAATTTGTGTTAAAAGATGAAGTAAATGGATGGAATGAAACCAGTGTTGGTGTTTCCTCAAGATGGAGTGAAGTTTTTCACATTTTTCTGACAAAATGGTCCCATACGGCTTTGCAAGTTGTTAGAACTGTCTTTGTGTCTTTTTAGGAATAAAGTATCTGTAGAGAGAATTTTCTCCCCAATGGACATGATGTGGACATCACAGAGATCCAGAATGAGCACAGAAACAGTTCAAGCTATGTTAACTATATCAACAAAATTTTCCATGACGTGCCAAGAATTTTCGGTCAAGCTTATATCCAGACAAGATCTTCTCAAGAAGGTTCTTCTTCTGAGAAATACCAGTGACAACAAGTTGGAGGTAAATCAGGTACCATATCATTTAAAATCCAAAATATATAACAATGATAAATCTATTTCTTTTAAGTTTACTCACCCTTTAATCATATCACTTATAAAAGTGCAACGCGTCGTTAGGTCAAGTGCCAAAAGTGTTTCCGGATTTTGCTGAAAAAGTTCTGAAGCGTCCCCGGATTCGGAGAAAAAATTCTGGTAACCCTAGTATAGATAAAAGATTCATAGTGTAAGTCATACCAAGAAACGATTCCTTTATTAGCCATCATACATTTTTCCTGTTCCTACCTTTCCGCACCACACGATTGTTTCAACACTATGATGATAAATGACTTGGGAACCAGAGATGGATTTAATCACTAGCTGTTGTCCACAACCTCGTTCGGATTACTGAACGAAAATTATTGTCGTATGAAGTTCCCTCTCAATAAACTGTAAAGTAATTCCTCCGGATATTACGATGCCGACCACAATATTTCTAATGCGAGAAGTTACTTAGCTATAAATGGTTACTAACTGCAGACACTTTTAATTTAATTTCTTAGCTCTTCAACGATACACCAGAAAACATGACATCTTATTCTACTAATTGGACAACATTATATACTCTACATTATTTGGAGCCCAATAAAAATCTTTTAAATAGTTTTTACGCGCATGGCGTACAAAGAAATATTTTCTTAAATTTCTTTTTAGCTTTTCCACATTACCTCAAAAGGACACATACCCTATTTTACACGCAGGACAATGGGCTATGTATTAATCGAAACCCCATAAAATACCAAAGATTTTTTTTTGTCTGAACCACGTTCAAAGAAAAATTATCCTAATTTACTCAGCTTTTTGACATTGTATCAAAAATTAACTTAAATTTATCAGCTTTACGATGTAACATTAAAACTCAATATATTCTTCTTCGATCGGAGCTACACTACTGGTTGTACATTAATCAACACACTATAAAAATCCGACTATTGCCTTTGGCGTGAATCTCCTCAAGCTAAAAATTATCTCAAATTTATCTGCTTTACGATTTCAAATCAAAATGTAGCTATCCTGTTTTACCCGCTGGAACATGGGCTTCACATTACTACAAAACACATCAAAATCTAACCAGTAGTTTTCATGTGAATCGCGTTCAGATTATCTTCAATTCCTTAGCTTTTCCACGTCACATCAAAATCAACCATACCCTATAATATACGCGAGGCCAGACGTTGGGTACATTAATCGAAACACTATGACAATCCTACCAGTAGCTTTTGCGTGAACCACGTTCAACGAATAACTGGAACTAATTTGTTAAATTACTCAGATTTTCAAAATCATATCAAAATTAAATATACCCCATTTTACCCGCTGGATCATGGGAATCAAACTAAACCAATCAGTAGTTTTTGCGTAAGTCAAGTTCATCCCAACTTAGGGATAGACACATTAAAAAAAATAATTTCCTCTATGTAACTTATTAATAGTTCCCTCAATTCATTTTTTTTTAAATATCTTAAATGTACAAAAATTTTCCGATGTCAGTTTAATTACATATATATATAGATCATTCAACATAAACTCATTTTAAGGCGCTGGTAGCTGAACGACGCAATAGAACTATGAAGAATGAAATGCATAGGTCACATGCTGGGTTGTATTATTTCCACAGTTGATTTCCAATTACAACACAGAATGACTTACAACTACCAAAAGAAACTGACTGACATAAAAGACTACTCACTGATCATGTACAGTCGAATTAAGACTACAACTACAGAAACTTGGTGATCATGTTAAAATCAGCAGTTTTTAGGAAGTGTTTGAGAAAACCACCTGCATGCTGGTTGATATAGGGTCCGACATGTGACAGCTGTGCATCGTAAACTGTAAACTGCGATGAAAAATATTTCTCAAATCACTGATTTATCTGAAAGTTTTAATTCGTGTTTTTTGACAAGATGAACAATATAGCAGAAAGGCTCAAAGACGTATAATTAATGTGGTAGGGTTAATCTCCGACAACAGTGGTTACTTATATTTCACAGTGTCGGAGAATATGTGTGTTGTTTAATGAGAAAATTTTCCAATCATATTGGATCGCCTAATATGTAAGCATATACGGAAGAGATTTTTAATGTTTGTAACTATGCAATTACTAACTTATACCAGTAGCTTACCGCATCCGCTTTTATTCGCCTTTAGGTATGTCTGCTGTTATACCCGACAGTATAAACATTGAGTGGGTTAGACCTTGTTCTATAATGAGCCAAACTAATTACAGCTCACAATCTATAAGCATAATACATACCCCAAAAATGGATTTTTTTTATCATAGCTGTCATTATAAAGTTCATGTGATAGTTGTCTGTAGTGAAGATCTGATATAACTGTCACGATATTGTGTGCACAAAGACTACAGCGTTTAAAACTCTTCTGTTTCAAAAGCAAATGTCGTATATTTTCACTATTTATACAGATTTTCATCTGACACATTACACATCCTAGGGGACCATTTCACTTACGTGAAACAATAATTATGTTTTCGTATAGAACAGTTGCCATTGAGTTATCAAAGATCACTTCGACAATAATGTTATGTGAATACTAAGTCTTCCATATTTGTCATGAGATTAGAGTGGGAAACATTAACTTAGGCAAATTTGTTTAAAACCATAATGCCAGTTAAGATTAGTGCCAATTGACAGAAAATTGATTTAATGCATTATCCCAAAATTTGTGAACTACGGAGGGTAATTTGACGCAAATTTCTTACACCAGGGATTGAAATGTACAAGTGATGCATTCTTCTCGCTAAGCCAGCTGAAAATTTTCCATTCCACTTATTAGCCTATTGTAATTTTTCTATCATAATGTTAGAAAAAAATTGAAAAGTTTACGGGTACGCGAAATTGGAATTAATCTCTTATGCAGAGTGTCTCACCATTTGACCTATGTGTACGATGTGGATACAACTTACGCAACAGGGTTGTGTCCAACTTACTGGCAATCAATTCACTGACGGACAACGATTTCCAGACCATTGGTACATCTAATTTTGAATGTAGTATACTTCCCAAAGGATCTAACAGCATTATAAGATTTGTAAATAATTATATGACGGCTTCCGTTTATAATAAATGCACCCATTTAGTTTCAAATGGAAAATTTTGACATACAGTTACACACTGCATGGCTGACGTGAGGAGAATGCGGTAGTTTAACGTTAATCTATACATATAATAAGCAAGTCTGTCATGTTTCACGTCACCTGTTACGTCTTGACGTCACTCTATGACGTCGCGCAATTACGTCACGCTTTACGCCATTATTCTTGGTTATGCACGTTATTTAATAAAAATTTTAAACATCCGCGAATAAATTAACTGACATAACACTGAAAAAAGTATGTATTACGTTTAAATCGTCATATCAATCATTAGATGCTTATATTTACATATTATTCTTTTGATAAATAGAAGTATTTCTTAAATTATTTGACATATATATGTAAGATAAAAGTTTTAAATTTCGAACATCAATGTTACCGAAAGCTCTGATTAGATTGTTACTTAGCATGGGTCAGAATTACAACTGGCATTTGACGCTACAACAGAGGGCATGAATAATTAAGTTTTTTTAAAAAGAATTTTAATTGTGCCCTATTATTTAAATTATTAAATCGTTTGAACGGAGTTGCACACTGATGGCGAAATGTGGAGCCTACGCTACAATTAAAACAAATATTACGTGGCATTATGTTTGTTTATAACATTTACTTTAATCTTCTTTGCAGTCACCGAGTAATATTTCTGAGGCTATTATTTCCGCAACATGTAACTATGACAGCTTTCAAACGTTGTAATATCGGTAATCGCGGATAACAAAAAAGAAAGGTTTTACACCTTTCTTTTTTTGTTGAAGATTTTTGATGAAATTTAGGTAGTTGCGCAATCGCTGGGACTCAACAAGGAATTGTCGTTTTGGTCTGAAAACTGTTGCACACGTTCGTTGGGTGAAGTTATTTAATATATTTTACTCTCAGAGTTGTAAAATATATCCATCCTTACAAACTTCACTCGAAAACTGCCGTAACGTTAAGCGGCGAGCTACTGGAGAAGGTAAATAGCGATGCATAATGATAACGCAAACGTTGCTTCGATTATATTATTTAGTAATATGTTTCTAATACACCCATCAAGAGAGTACATAATGCAAAAACTTCAATAAAAAAAAATTCCGTAACGTTACACACTAAGCGATTAGAGTACGTCATTTGTTATCGTATGCGACCACCAGCGATACTAATATTAGGTGCAACGAAATGCATGAATGACCATGGAGGAAGGAAATATATGGAGGAGAAGTGACGTTAAATTTGTGAAGCAGGCTCTAAACACTCGCGCATGCGCAATGGCGGCAGCGGCGAAATTGCGATCCCAAACAAATGCGATGTTCACATTGTGTTAGATTCTGTGATTATTTCATTTTTTAATGTGAATAAGTGTTTTATAATTCCATCTTGTTTTGCATACGGTTGCACAAATAAGCAAGAGAGGAAAGAACCTGGAATATCATTTCATAAGTAAGTTGAATTCTAATTATCGTTGTTGTATTGGGCGGTAGGTTTTGCAAACTTCGGTGCCTGTCTATAAATATTTAGTCATAGCTCTCAATGGGATGACTTTGTTCTCAAATATTTGTTGGTGTAGTGTAGAAAATCAGCATACCTTGCTATTTTGCACATTTAACGAGTGTTGAAAATGAGATTTAACGGGGTGTGTTTTACATCGCGATTCAGTGAATTTAGTATTGCGCTTTCTTTCGTCACGTTGCAGTTTATACTGACAGAGTATGAAGAAATTAAATGTGTTAAATTATGCTATGCAATCTAGGAATCTTGATGAAGCAAACGATGTTGTTACCGCAAATACAGTTTGCGATTCAAATACGCGTGTGTGGGTATGTCTACATAGTTTGATTCTGTAGCGGCAATTTAATGGAGATTGTGGTTAGGTCTGTACCAGAATAGTTTTGTTGTTCCATAAGGGACAAAGAATTTATCTATTACTCTTAGTAATTTCATGAGAACCAAGTTAGTGACAAAACGTGTATCGCGAAGGAAACTATTTCCACTTCTAGCTATTCCCAATTAAGCTTACGATGTATGGTAACAAAATAACTATTTTTATTCTGGTCTAGGCCTCATTTCAACCTAACCACAAGTGGTAGTAAAAACAACTGAAATATCCATTTTGCATGTCCACGATGTAATTCATTGTGGCTTTGGCAGAATTAGTTTTTAGTCCAGGCAGTATATCAACCCAATCCCAGTATATCCAGAATACTAAGTAAGATATCGAAAAATTGTATTCTTTATTTGAAATTTGTCTCGTCGTGTTTCATAAGAATCGATCATTAAATCTGACCTTTGTGAAGTTTTTCTTCTGCATTTCAACTCAAGACACCTCACTTTTGATACAGTATATCTCGAAAACTAGGCGAGATATCGAAAATTTTTATTCTTTATTTTTTATCTGTCTCGTCTTTTTAAATTATAATCCGTCATCAAATTTGACTTTGGCAAATTTTTTCTTCTGAATTTCAACCAAAAACATTTCACATTTGAGACAGAATATCTCGAAAACTAAGCAAGATATCAAAAAATGTTATTCCTCATTTTTTATTTGTCTCATCGAGTTACATAATAATCCATCATCAGATTGCGGCGTCACGTTTATCGTGGAGTCCCCTTGAGGTTTTTGTACATATTCCCCATGTCTGTATGGAAGCGGCCATGCCCCCCCACCCCCCCCCCCCCCCCCACTCCTCCTCCGCCCGGCTTCACTTCAATGCGTCGTGAAGGTCTCTTGCGTCGTCTGCATATATTTCCTTCTTCCATGTGATTGACCAACAAGGATGAAAATCAAACCGACTTTGTAATTAAAACAAAGTCCATTAAGCTACAAAAAGGAAGCGTCTATGTTCATTCTGGTCCAGGCTACATTCCAACCTATCCACAGGCGCTGCTAATGATTCTGCTCGAAAATCATGATAATTAAAATGTTTAATAAATCCAAATTTCTAACAACTTTTGCTTTAACAACAAGAACCAAACGCCATTTTGGTACAGGTTGCATGTCAACTATAAAAACTAAATTCATTCTTTCGCTAACTGTTCAAAGTTGTTGCAGTTTTTTTTGTGTGTAATTTGTTCCATATTTATATTTTTGATG
Source organism: Vandiemenella viatica (assembly GCA_031002005.1). Lineage (NCBI taxonomy): Eukaryota > Metazoa > Arthropoda > Insecta > Orthoptera > Morabidae > Vandiemenella > Vandiemenella viatica. The sequence continues at coordinate 177,800,636 of CM061921.1, read as the reverse complement.
GCTGTGATAGCAACATATTCCCGAATAATATCGTTCAAAGAACGTGTGCAAGATCATTATACTTCACTATATAGCTACCTCAGTCGCTCGCGTTACGGCACTTTTTGAGTGAAATTTGTAAGGTATGTATGTATTTTACAGCACCAAGAGCAACACACATTAAACAATATAATCTATCCAACGTGTGTAACAATTTTCTGACCAAAAGGACAATTCCTTTATGAGTCCCAGTGATTACGCTAGAGCCCAAATTTATATAGCGATGCATTATTGCCACTAGAATGCAATACAGTACATGTATTAATATGCGTGAGATTGAAATATTGTTTTTCTGGCGGCAAGAATAGAGTAGAATGTGGTTAAGTTGAAATGCAACCTGGACCCGGATGGAAACGAAAACTTTTTGTTACAGCGCAAGGCACGAGGAATTACATTGAATTTTATTTTATAACAATTCTATTTAGTTAAGCAATTGCTAAGAAATTAACTGTCGGAACACTGAAAGAAAAGTATGTATTTCGTTTAAATTGGCATATTAAGTAGCAGTTTGTTTTTAATTGAAATTATTACATGGTTGGAACGAAAGAAGTTCCAGATTGATCGCGATCTATGTGCCCTAAACCATAATTAAATATTACGTGTCGTAGCGTAAGTTGTTAAGATTTATTTTCAGCATACTTCGTTTTCACTGGTAATAATTTCAGCGGATTTGTCAGCCGTTAAAACATCGATCTTCATCACATGTAATAAGAAAGATTTGGGATCAAGTTTATATAGCGATGCATGGTGACACTGACATGCCTTACAGGGAATGTATTAATTCGCGTGTGATTGAAGCTTTGCTTTTCTAGAGGCAATATTTGCGGAGTTGGGGTTAGGCTGTAATGCAACCTGGACCAAGTTGACAACTGAAGCTTCTTTTACAGCACAAGGGACGATAAATATAATTAGCTTTATTTTGTGACATTTCTTTTTAGTTAAGTAAAATGCAGAGAAATAAATTACCATAACATTTCGTTAAACCCGTGATTTTTGACGGGCTTTGGTGCTAGTACCATATAAGATTTGGCTGTAAGTAGTGAACATGTTAACTCTGTTAAACACTTCATTGACAATATCGCTCTGGACGAAATACCTGATGTACATATATGATGACTACGGTGTTTAGGACACAAAGGTTGCAGCTAACAGGATGAAACAATAATAAATTGACAAAAGTAACATTTTTTACATACTAACTTCTACCGTGTTCCAAGTCAGAAATTCTTTCGTAATGTATTTTAGTGCACGTTTTGTTTATTAGTGGAGTGTCTGTGTAGATATGCGTTGGGGAAAGAATGTATATGGTTGCGTATTTATATGTATGATAATGTATAACTGTGTGTGTTTGTGTTACTGTGTATGCATGAGTGGGTGCGTGTGTGAGACAGAGTTGGTTGATTGGTGAGGACTTGTGAGTGATTGAGTTACCTTCTCTGTGTGTTTGTGTGATACCCGAGTGTATATTGTTTAGTGTTTAGGTGGGAGACTGATTGAATAACTTAGTGATTGTATGTTGGTAAGCAATATAGAGTTTATGTGTGTTTACATGTGCGGATGAATGTTGTGTGTGGCATGTTGTGTGCGTATTGGTGAGTGGTATGTGTGTGTTGATTATGTTGGTGGATGTTGTCTGCGTATGGTAGCATTACCTTCAAATTTGTGTAATTCGTGTGTGTGTGTGTGTGTGTGTGTGTGTGTGTGTGTGTGTGTGTGTGGTTGTGGTTGTGTGTTTACGGTCGCGAATATCTGAATGTGTGTGGTTCCGTGTGCATTATGGAGTGAGTTAGTGCCTATGTTTGGTGGTGTTTTTAGATAGTGTCTCTTTGTGTGTTAATGTATATTGGCGGATGTCTGTTCAAGTGTGTATGAGAGAGAGAGAGTGAGAGTGAAAGCGACTGAAAACAAGAAAGATAACGAGATAGTTGGATTGTTAAGGTTTGTGTTGGACCGAGCGTGAGGGGTGAACGGATAATGTTCTGTCCTCGCATTTGGGAGGACGCCTGCTCGAATCCCCATCCGGGCATCCAGATTTGGGTTTTCCATGATTTCCCCAAATCACTCCAGGCGAATGCCGGGAAGCTTCCTTCAAAAGGCCACGGCTGGATTCCTTCCCGTTCCTTGTCCCTAGTCCCATCCCGCCTCTAATAATCTCGACGTTGATGAGGCGTAAAGCCATACGTAAAACAAAAACAAAAAAAGAGACAAGTGCAATTTTTTGCCAATAATGACGCCTGCGAAAAGTGTGTAATTTTATATTAAAGAATGAGTTGGTTGAGATATAATAAATAACCAGTGTACGTTTTTCTGCCGAATATATGCAGGTGTGGCAAGCCTTAAACTGCTAATCCCAGTGTAATGTCGGAGATGCGATGCCAGCGACGTTCACAAATTTGACGTGACCGCTGTTATTGTGTGAATTAAACACGTCAGTTGTTAATACCTCCTAGAAGCATGTCTACGCCAAATGTAACCATCGTCTGATAGTAATTGTCAAATTTGGTGAGTGGTACTGGCTAGAATCTTCCCTAAGAAGCGTTGTGACGTCATGACTACCTATGTGAATAAACTTTGCCTTACAGATTGGTATGAGCTGTACTAAGTTCAGCCTGCTGTATGACAAATAACGCTATTTGTGCAAATAACGATAATGGATTTTAATAATTAACAGTGGGTTTTAGTAATTAATAATGTCAATATCAATAATCTCTTAGTTAATGACCCCGTGCCTGTCCTAGGAAATCTGTATTTACGCACTCTAACTCCCTTCAAATTAAGCAGAAATTCTTCAAATTTTTAAAAGCAAACCCTTAGTTCAAGTTCATATTTTAGCCAGATCCGATCAAGAGACCACGATCTTTGATCCCTATACTTTATTTATTGACCGTGTCTGCTCGCGCAAATCTGTATTTACTCATTCCAACTCCCTTCAAACTAAACTAAATTCTTCAAATTATGATGAGAGAAACCTTAGAGTGAAATGTAGGTAATGTGTACATATCAGCGAGGTTGGACTTAGTGGTGATGACCTTTGACCCTTTACTATATTGCGCGATAGTCTCTGTCTCTGAAAAATCCCTGACTTCACCAATTTCACGTCCCTTCAGACTAACGATAAATACTTAATTATTTGCAGAGCGTATCCTTAGGGTCACATACAGGTACATTACGTATTTCAGCCATATCAAATAACGCATTCATGACATTTCATCCATTCCTGCACTGTGCGTAGTCTCTGTCCGCGCGAAATCGTTGATGCTTTCTAACTTCCTACCGACTCAACATAAATTCCACAGATTTTGCAGAGTGAACCCAAAGGGTGAAGGACAGATCACAATTCGTAATTCAGCCATATCGCCTCACGGGTTTTTATGACCTAGGAACCTTTTACTATCTACTATATAGTCTCTGCAGCGTAAAATCTTTGTTTTTATACTTCTAAGAGACTCAACAAAAATTCTTCAATCCGTAGGGTAAAATACAAGTAACATTCATATTTCAGATAGATTGGATTGATCAATCATGATCTTTGACTATTTACTATATTGTGTGATATTTTCGGTCTGTGCAAACTCTTTGACCTTACTACTTCCAAGTCCCTTTATAGTCAACAGACACTCTTCATATTTTGCAGAATGAACTCTTAGGTTCATATAAAAATCCATTACGTATTTCTAGTGATGATCCGATACAAGTAAATACGAGTAAGTACTTTGTTTCGATACCGAGTACTGTTCGTATTCGAATCAATTAATTCGATACTTACTCGGTATCGGAAGAAAAGTACTTGTATCGAATCGAAAGTATCGAAACGCACATAGTGTTAAATACAAATGAACTAATTACACTGTTTACAAAATTTCACTTATATATAGTAACTAACATGGGATAGCATGCACTCAAAAACTGCTGTGAAAAATTATCATATTAACAGGTTTTTAAGTAATTGACTGCTCATGAGTTGTTGGTAATATAATTGATATTGCTAATAGGTGTGTGTACTGTTCCACATAAATAGGAACTAACATGTTATAATACCTATGTAGTCACAAATTACAGTGAAACGTATCATGGTAACTGGTTGGTAAGAAAATAACTGGTTATTAGATGCTGGTAACAAGTGTATACACTGTTCCACATAATAAGTATTAATTAACTCGGGATTGTATTTGTAGATTACAGGAGATATTGGTTATACTAATGGGTTGTTGCTAACTTGTTGTCAATATATAATAATATTATCAATTATATAGTAATATTGACATTACTAATAAGTGTATGTACTGTTCCACATCCCCGAGATTATTCTCACATGGGATCAAAGTGAACATATCTATCTATCTATCTATCTAAATGCATCATCCCTGCTGCGCCACTCAGTAGCGCCTGCGAAATTAATTTCCCGCTGACATCAGGTTGGTAGTATTGAAAAACAAACAAAATCAGTCTTAGAATAGGCAGTCTAATCCCAAAGAGTTTGTTTTAGCTCCCTATTTCATTGTAATAAAGCTGTACTTGGCGCGCATTTCGCTATGCCTGGCCAATGGTCGCTAACGCGCAGCCCCACACAATAACTAAAAGATATAGTTCATGAACAACTAAGTAGCCCATGTGAATCGGAAGAAGAAGCTGCTTCAGCTATCGTTTCACAGGAATATCACTTCTGGAAACATCACGAAGAAAAAGAAAACGCACTGTAGTGACAAAGTCTCTCTCTACTTGTCAAACACTGTAACGTCTCTAAAAAGCGATGCATTTACAGAATGGGAAGAAATGAAACTTATATTTCCTTGTCTGTATATAAATACGCACAACAGTATCTTGTTATAGCAACGTCAGTACTAAATGAATGTTTGTTTTATAAAATATTTTGAACAATTGGCTTTTTGGGAAACCTTCCAAAAGTAGACTTTTATTATTTAAAAGTGTTAAATGTATAATAAATAAATATTTAAAGAGAAGACAAAACCTCAAAGTTTGCTTACAATGTGAGCTTTATTATAATTTTAATAAATAAATAAAAACGTTTACTGAGTGTTATTTGATTTTATTACATTAGGCAAATAAAATAAATAATTTAGCAACATGTCACCTATATTTTTATATCAGAAATTAATTTGAAAAAAGTATCGATATGAGTAAGTATCGATACTTTTGCAGTACTCATATGAGTAAGTATCGTAAGACAATTTGAGTACTACTCATTTAAGTAAGTATCGATACTTTGATGGTATCGGAACATCACTACGTATTTCGGCAAGATCCTCTACTTCTAGTGAGTAGACTCTGCCCACGCGAATGCTCTACCCTTACGCACTCTCACTCCCTTAAAACTGAACAGAAATCTATTCAAATTTAGCAGAGTGAACTCAAAGCATAAAGCACAAATCAAGTTCGTATTGCCTAACGCGGTCAAAACCTTTGACCCTTTTAATATATTGTGTTTAGTCTGCATTGTGCGACACCACTGTATTTATTACCGGTACTTCTAAGTTACTTCAGACTCAACAGATTTTCTTCATAGTTTTCAGAACCAACCCTCAGGGTGAAACAAAGTTCGTATATCAGCCAGATCAGGTCAATCTGTCATGACCTTTGACTCTAAAAACTGGATCTATTCTAGACCCCTAACCATATCAAAATCATGTCACAAACTTAAACCTAGTCTTTATGTATGTCCACGCGTATCTGTCTTTAAGCATTCTAACTCATTTCAAACCAAAGAGAAATTCTTAAAATTTGCAGAGCGAACACTTACTGTCACGTACTGATCCAATATGTATTTCAGACAGATCTGGTCAGGCAGTCATGAGCGTAGTCTCTGTTCGCAGGTAATCTCTGTCATCACGCAATCTTACTCCTTTCAAACTCAACATAAATTCTTGAAATTTTATAGCGTAAACCCGAAGGGTGGAACACAGGTCAAGTTCATATTCGGCTCTCGTGGTCATGACCTTTGATTCCTTTGCTACAGTATTTAGAACTTTAATATTGGCAACACTGCTGTGTAGATAGGCCAGTCAATGGAACCAAATAAAGTCGCTTATATCACACGTTAGTTACATACCTAACTTACCTAAGAGCAAATGAACTTTCCCTTCACCTGCTTTGCTGGGCATGTAGAGACACTGGTTGAAGCCTTCAACGATTGTCGTTACCCACCTTTCCACTGATCTGTTAGGAAATGTAGATTGTCTGCAAACCTCTTGAAGACTTTGATGATCTTTTCGCATCTCAATTCAACTCTCTTGTTCCTGTTTCAAAAACATAGTGAAACTACATTAGATAGTCAGCTGAGTCCATTTGTTCTGAGGCAGGGTAGGTATATAACTAACGTGTGGTATAAGCGAAATTGTGGTTCCGTTGATGATGTGTCTACAGCAGTGTTGCCAATATTATCGCAACCCTTGCAGTCTGTCGGAGCAGAGCCTCTTCCTTCTTTCCATTAAAATCCCATCAAACTTAACCGAATTCCTTTAGTTTTTGCAGTACGAACCATTAGTGAGAAATACAGGTCACTTTCATATTTCAGCCAGATGTGCTGTAACGGTAATGACCTTTCATCATTTCCTACACTGGTGTGCAAAACTTAAGGACGAGATAAATAAAGTAATATAACATATTAACTACTTGGTGGAAACGAATGAAAGTGATAGAGCATGTTGCCTGAAGTCTCCCACAAGTGTATAGAAAGCTGGACGTCACATGGAGTGAGATCAACGAGACTTGTATCTAGCCCCCCAACACGAGACAGTTGAAGGAACCGGACAAGACAGTGTGTGTCAACCAGCGAGCTGTTACGGTGCACTGTGGTGATGTTATTTACTAAAATATGATCCGGAGATAACATCTGGATGACTTTACAAGAAAAAAAACTCGTCGGGGAACTGGAAGAATGATGAAATGTGAAGATTGTAGCCCAGGAGTTTGGTATTGCTCACAGTATTATTTTATGTGCATGTGGAGCATGTGGTCAACCACGGTCAAATACAGCTACAGATAACCGCTACATTGTGAAACAAGCAAGATGGTACCAAAGTCAAACAGCGCATACCCGCAAGGCACGCTATCTCACACTCCATAGTGTCTCGGTGACTGCATGTGGTGGATCTCTTAGCCCGACAACCATCACGTTGTGTTCCGTTGATACCCGCAAACCGGCGACGCCGTTATCAATGGTGCAAAGAGTAGCAGGACTGGACCGCAGGGAAGTGGGGTCGTGCACTTTTCTCAAATAAGAGCAGATTCAGTCTAAGTAATTATTATGGAATTAAACTCACCTAGCTAGAGGTGGGAAAACGTAATACACCCAGGAACATTGATAGACACCATTTGATCGTCCAAGTGTTATAGTTTGTGGAGGCATAATGTTGCATGGACGTGCCAACCTCCAAATAATTGAACGCGGTACACACGGCGATCAATGTTATCGTGACGCTGTACTCCTTTCCCATGTTCGTCGTTTCAGAGGTGCATTCGGCGTTCATTTCATTTTTTATGGATGCCTATGCGTGACCGCATCGAACGACGCAGGTGGAGGAGCTATTGGAGCTAACTTAAATCTCATCTAAAAAGGCCGCCACACACGGACGAGACAACAGGCCAAATGTCCTCGCGGCGATCCGAAACTCGTCGTGTGTGGGGAAGCTCGGACGGACTGGCGTGGCTCGGCTTGCCGAGTTGGATTTTCGGCCACTCCAAAATCCTCCGAGCCAATGCAGGTAGCCGAGGGTCGGGCGGGCTATCCCCACCACGACTGGAGTGGGATAACCCGTGCAACGAAAAGTGGGTATTAATTTGAAGACACCTTTGTCTTAAATATCTCAGCTTTCCGACTTCACATCAAAAAGATACTCACGGGACCACGGACTGTACTTTAAGCGAAACCAAGTAAAATATTTTTATTTTTAATCCTGTTCATAATTTTCAGACAGACACAAATTTTAAAAAAATACAGTTCATTTCTTTCCTGTAGTGCGTTAATAGTATCCGAACTCATTTTTTAAAGAATATGTGCAGACTTTCCCGTATATAGTTTTATTATATCTATAGATAAAACCCAATAGTTAGTTTAGAATGGCTAATAAATTCATAGAATTTCATCTGTTCGTCGTTTTCACCATAGTCCTTTCATTCTTGTACACAAAGATTTTTTTTAAAAAAATCAGAATTAATGGCGATTTAGTGCAACGCCAAAAGCAATTCTGAAAGATCGAAAATATGAGCTTTATCCGCGGCTTCAAATAAAGATTGCGAAATTTTTATCTCACGGAGATAGCTTCGATTTGGAAGGGCTTAAGTCACAATGGTGTAGGTCAGTCACATTTTCAATAAAAAAAAGACACCGAAACCATATGTAGATAAATCAATCTCTCAATCTGTTAGTAAAAAATATGAAGCAAGTCAGATTTTCATTCAGATTCCAACAGGAGGACCTGGAAATTCAACTGATGAACGAAATACCTGCTTTGTTTATCAGAAAAGTGGTATAAGTCAGACTTAAATCATTGTGTTTGTTAACGCATCCTGCGTGCTCACTGTGTAAACGTATCCTGCATACTGACTTATTGCGCACTTCCGCATAGGATTTCTAATGACATAATTGATTCTAAAGAAATAATTCAAGATACATTACGCAATCTCACTATATATCAGTTTTGGTTATAAATACACCGGTGTAAGTCATACACCCTAGTGTATTCGTTTGCTTTTTTAATAAACATTAGTTTAAGTCATTTTTGTCAGCAGTAAAATGTAACCATTTTATAGATTTTATTCAATTCTAACCTCGGTGTTAAATTTGATTCCAAGTGACATCACTAAAATGACAATATTACTACATTTATGTCCCAGAATTTATTACAGTATTTTTTGCATGATGTTAATTTCTAGAAAGCAAGGAAAAGTGATTTAAATCACTGTATTTTGTATTTTATACGTTCTTACTAATCTTCATCGTGTAAGACTATTGTTTTTAAGAATTCATTCAAGAAGCATTTAATTTTTCCCCTAGAAAATAAAATTAAAAGCGAAAAAATTGTTATAAATGACTACTGTTTTCTTTTAAAACATTCAGTAAGCAGTATCCATCCTAACAAAAAAATTTTAAAAAAATGCTTTGGTTCTGTGCGACCGTTTAGCCAACTCCAATTTAAATTGTACTAAGAATTGTATCAGACTTCTTTCATGTAATTTGGGACACAATTTTCAGGACAACACAACACTAAAATAAAACCAGCCAGGCCCTAGCGTGGACTCGAACCGGCGACCCTTCAAATGCCAGACCAGCGTGCTAGCCCCTGCATTACCAAGGCCGGACTAGCGAAAGCACGAACTGGTCTGGCTCGGCATGGCTCTGGCTCTGTCGTGTATGACCCCCTAGTCTGGACCGAGGCTAAACGGAATGTTGCAACTTTTTGATGTGAAGTCGGAAAGCTGAGATATTTAAGACAAAGGTGTCTTCAAATTAATACCCACTTTTCGTTGCACGGGTTATCACGTTGTTGTTGTTGTTTTTGTGGCTTTAGGGCGCGTCGACAACGAGGTCATTAGCGCCCTAACAATGACCAGCAAAGATTGTGGTTAAAATTCATAATAAAAGTACTGTCTGCATGGTCGACTGTAAAAGGGTCGACCATACAGACAGCACATAAAATAAATAACAAAAATAAGATGGAGCTCTAAAGGGGCAACCTGGAATTACGACCGTTGAACACCTGGGTGGCTGTAGAGGAGCCAAACAGATTCGCAGAAGACTTTAAAAAAAAAAAAAAAAAAAAAAAAAAAAAACCCTGCATATCTCGCTGGCTGTAAAATGGCCAGCGCGAAATGAATTAAAACAAAATAAAAATTAGAACTAAGCACATGGATGGTCGGCTGAAAAGGGGCCTCCCATCCATTCTAAAACTAGGCCGACCTGCCTAAAATTTTAGATATCAGGCCGGCAGATACACAGAACTTTAAAACCTTACCCAAATTGCTGGTCTCATTATTTAAAATCAGGGCCAGATCATTGGCAAGGCCAACGTCTGCCCTAACGTCTATAAAAGATACACAATCTATTAAAATGTGGCGCACCGTCAAAGGTACGCCACAAGCATCACATTCGGGTGGGTCCTCTCGGCGGAGAAGAAAGCTGTGAGTCAGAGGACAGTGCCCTATACGGAGGCGGGTGAGGAGAACCTCATCCCTCCTCGCCCTCTGGAAGGAGCTGCTCCACGGCTGAACGGTCGTTTTGACCAGCCGGAGCTTGTTATGCTCAACTTCCAGCCACTGCCTCTGCCAAACATCAAAAACAAATCTCTTCGCCGCCGAGGCAAGGTCTGACTTTGGGACCGGTTCAAAGTCGGTTCTGACCTTGTCACAGGCTAACTTGGCAGGTACATCAGCTGCCTCGTTCCCCCTGATTCCCACATGGCCCGGTACCCAGCAGAATAATACCTCCTTTCCACTAGATTGGAGGGAAAGGAGGGCGTCCTGGATGTCCTGGACTAGACGATCTGCTGGATACATATTTCCTATGGCCTGAATACAGCTGAGGGAATCACAGTATATGATGAAACACTTATCGCGATTTACTTTCATATGCTGGAGCGACTTTAGCACGGCGTAGCACTCGGCAGTAAAAACGCTGCACCTGCCATCCAGTTTGTATGTGTAAGTCGCTCGGGGGAACACTACGGAACAGCCAACTCCGTTAGCCTGCTTAGACCCATCCGTATACACCGGGGTAAACGTGTGATACTCATTTAGAATGTCTCTAAAAACATTATTAAAAACACTGTCAGCGGTACAAACTTTGTTGTACCGAGACAGGTCTAAAATTATTCTGGGCCTCTTTAAAAGCCAGGGAGGAGATTTACTCCAACCCTGGTGATAAAAAGATGGAAGCTCTAATCCATATTGTTCTAAAATAGCCCTTGTACGGTAGCTGAACGGTTTAGTGGCTCTATGCCGGTTGGCATAGAGCCGCTCGTGGTTGGGGTGTAGAACTATGTCGTACACGGGACTGCCAGTTGTTATGGCAACATGAATGTAGTGTCGCACCATGAGGAGTTGCCGGCGGATGGTGAGCGGCGGCTCGCCCGAGTCAGCACAAATGCTGACAATAGAGCTGGTGCGATATGCACCCGTGGCGAGCCAAATTCCAGCATGTTGGACACTATCTACGGGTTACCCCACTCCAGTCGTGGTGGGGATAGCCCGCCCGACCCTAGGCTACCTGCGTTGGCTCGGAGGATTTTGGAGCGGCCGAAAATCCAACTCGGCCAGCCGAGCCACGCCAGTCCGTCCGAGCTGCCCCACACACGACGAATTTTTGATCGGCGCGAGGACATTTGGCCTGTTGGCTCGTCCGTGTGTGGCGGCCTTAACACGTGTGGGACGCGTTGAAAAATGTATTGCAGCACGTCCACATGCACCAACGACAATTCAACAGTTGTCAATAATGCACGTGGAGGAATTGAGCACCCTGCCACAAGAACTTCTTTCTAACCTTGTACACAGCATGGAAGCATGTTTGATAGGATGCATCGTTGTCTGTGGTGATCACATACCCTTTTTTACTAACCATTTCCTCCTTTTTTAATGCCCAGTCAAAAAGGTCTGAATAGTGTGAGCGTCATTTGGACAGAGCTTCGAAATATGGACACGATTTTGAAGTAAGTAGTTGGTAGCATTCGAATGCGGTAAATGTAGGCATTGCACTTTGATAGGCGAGGTGTTAATTTTGATAGGAGACAAGCGATGTTTGACAGCACGTGGATGCCATTCTTCCCGCCATCCAATAGGATGTCATTGTGACGTAACATTTCCTAGTAAAAAAATTACCGCAACCGGAGATGACGTCATATTTCCGCCATGATTTGATAGATGTCCGTTTGACAAGGGGCATGGTAGCCAGGTGGCCACTTGGCGACATTTATCGATGGTTTTAAAAATGTAAACAATTTTTTGAAAGTCGCCAAGTCTTCCATACACAAATGCTGGACTAAAAGTAAATACTTCGTCAGTCGACGAAGCTTAGGACTCTGAACATCAGTGCCACGATATTCAAAGAAGCGCTATTTACATCATTTGACTAAGATAAAAGCGCACACTAGATCTGATTTTGATAGAACCAGCCGTTTGGCGAAGTTGCTATATATACACTGGCGGAAATTAAATGTGCAACACCTAGACAGGAATGGTGGAATTTCAGGAAACTTTGTAAATATATCCTGGGTCATACCCAGAAGAAATAATAAAAAATTGAAATGGATCAGGCTAAGTTTATTACTTTTAAATACAGTTGTCGGTAAGAAGTGCTCCCACCTTGAGCACCTATACATTCGAGGATCCTTGCCAGCATTGAATCAATAGGTGTTCGGAAGTTTTCTTGGGGTATGTCTCTCTATGCTTGAATGTCTTGTGCAGTCAGTTGTTGTACAGTTTGTGCTACGTGACCATGTGATCTAATGTGTCTACTCCTGATATGCCAGACATGCTCTACTGGGGACAAATCTGGGGACCGTGTGGTCCAAATTGTGATCGTAAACCCTTGCAAGGCTTGAGTTATGATGGACACAGTATGAGGACGGGCATTATCCTGTTGAAAGATACGATTTGGATGATGAACATGAAGGGTATCACAATAGGGTGCAGTTCCCCGTCCACATAGTGGTGGGCTGTAATTGTGCCTTCAGGAACAACCAACTCAGTTCTGCCGTAGAAAGTGATTGCCTCCAAACCATTTGTATTCTGACATTGCACTACGGTCAGCCCTTCGGGAGAATTCACGATATGATGCATCCATTTCAAATACTCCAATTATCCGCCCTCTCTCACAGTTAGAAATTTTGGTATAGAGGGTTGTCACTCTTCTCCTTGACATGCATGGTCAACAAGAACTTGGAGACAAAAAGTGTCATGTTACACCACACTGTTCGCCAGTTATACGCTAAAAAAACATATTAATTTTGCATAATATTTAGCCCCGTAATTCTCATACTATTATATATAAAACTTTCAATGTTTATTAATTTAATACTCTTCGTATGGGGATAGTTGGGGCCAAATTTCATTCATTGATCACAACTCTGTCTGGATGTGGCACTTTTAATTTTCACCAGTGTATACTGTCAATCAGTTGTGACATCGTGTATAAGAATTTATTTGAGCTGGACACGGTCGCGATTGGGTTGTCCTCATCGAATCGTATTTTCTTTTAATATCTGGGGTTTGATTTCATTGGCAACAAGGTAGCTCGAAATGGAAGATAGTGAATATGAAACGTGATTGAAATGTGTCATGAAGTGTAGAAATTAACCATCCGGAATTTACCTGGAGTGAAACCAAGGTGAACTGAAATCACGATGGCAAAACGTGGAATTGATCTCGGGTTTTCCCGAATGTAAGGCTCAATCGTCACCACCCACCCATCAAACACCATCATTGACCGACGTGTTTCTTATTAATGCTATTCAAAGCAGCTGTAGCTCCATTCTCCTAAAGTATATTGCTGCGTTCGTTATGTACCTACACGCCTGATAGCACAGACCCCGTTGAAGGAGTGCTACTGGTTAATAAATCTACACATTTCACCAATTATTAATGTCTGACTAACGATTCAGACACACTAAAAGATGCATCGTCGACATCGTGGTCATTAGAGGCGGCAGAGAAATGGCGACAAGAAACGGGAAAGAATTCAGCCATGGCATTTTGAATGAACCATCCCGTAATTCACCTGGAGTAATTTCTGGAAACCATGGAGAACCCAAATCTAGATGGCCGGTCGAGGTTTCTAATCCGCATCCTCCGCTACCGCTCACACCACGCTCTGTAATAAATTATGATCTTCATGCTTGTTTGCTCACGCTGCACGCTCCTTCTGTAGTCACACATTCTTTCCGAGGGGTATTTTTGGATTCGGCACGAAATGCTTTATACAATGACGTCAATCACATTGATTTTATGGTATATAATGGGACGTTTTCATGGAGCACATTTCTACAACTTGTGCGTCTTACATCGGTGTGATAAACCAAATAGACATAATCTGCATCTATTTCTTCACGGAACTTCTGAATGGTGTGATGTGACGGATCTCTGTACCAAATAGAATATCAATTTTTTACAACAATTGAAATTATATGCTTTCAAAATCTTGTTGATTTACAATGAAATAATAATTCCCAATTAACTATGACAGGCTTTTTATATTACAACTGTTATGCCGTAATTCTTTCCAATCATAGAAGGCACACCGTCTGTGCAAATATCAAGAAAACTTTCCTATGCCGCATTCTAGGATACAGATTTTGAATAAAGGTATTGAAACTTCTATTACACAAGAAACACTTTTAGTATCAAGTTAATAGACTGTAATTTGATGACTCTGAATTAACGTGTCTGTGATTCGGATTCCAGAGAAAAAGAACTGGCCGTCCTACCTGTGACACGCCGGCTTGGTACGCCTCCTGCGACTAAATTAAGGGTTAACATGCTTGGTATCACTAGAACAGAAACAACAATTTATACTGATTAACAATCTATTTAGTACTGATATTGGAAACAATTTTAGTATTCGAATTAATATTTCGAGAGTTAACCGTATTTTCCAGATTTCCTGTCGGACATCATCTCCTTTCCCACACGAATCGGGGATTAAGATCATTGCTTGTTTTGTTATTTCCACTCAGCTGGACTAACTAATGCTTGCCTCCTAAGGTGTATAAGTTTACAATCCAACATAAACAAAATGTCAACAGAGTATTGATCTCATCAACACGACAAGTTCCCTTACGTGAACTGATGTAGCGTCTCAAACCCGCATAACGTAGCGGCAGATATACTGCTTTCTAAGAAGACAGCATAGTAACTTCGTAAACCATTCAGAAAATCAATGCTGTACCTGCATCGAGCCGTGAGAAAAGTAGCTGAAGCCATACAGTCGGCTTCAATGTAATATTATTCATCAGTTTTTGTAGGGGTTTAAACACTGATTATTGGAGTCACGGATTTTCTGAAATTCTCTTATGTTTCATTATAGACTAACAGCCCCGTTGATGAAATCACGTAGGTACTATGAAACTGTCTTTCACCCGCACGGGTTTACCTGGTTCGAGCCCTGGTAGTTGAATAAATTTTCATCACCATGGGGGTGAGGTCGCAAAGATGTGGCTTCCGCCGTCAGTTCATATATATACTTGGTGGGCCCTTTAGTGTCACTCGGTGAAGAAGGCAGGTACTGGTTTTCGCAATCTCGCTTCTTCGATGCCTAATCTAAAACATAAACATCACGCTCCATACAACACATCATAGTCCCTAATGCTTGTAATAACACGTACCAATAGCATTCAGTTGGCGAAGACAAGAGAAAACCGTTCAAGTCAAATTGAATTTCCGTGGATGGTTAACTATAACCGTGACAGTCACCAACACCTGATTCACTAGGTGTGTCAATTCATTGTTTCACAACAACGGAAAGTGCAGGCTCTACAGACATTACGAACCGGTTTGTATCCTACAAGAATCTGTGAGAAGTTGCTAATTATTTTCGCTATGTTTCAGCTTTCGTTGTTGCTCGATGGTCGCCGGGTAACCTGTACAACGAGAAGCTGGTTTCAATGGACGAACACGGAGGATTCGACCCTGCGGACGCAGAAGGATTCATCAAGATACACGCGCTGCGCCTCAAGGAAGCGAACAGGGCTTCCCAATAGGTAGCCACTAAAACAACAAATTTGCTATTGCACCTGTTCTATCAGGAAAACTAACAGACACTCATTAGTCAGCAACTTTGTAAATTTTGTACTCACTCGTGGGGATTTTTAAGTAACAAGAAAAAAATAAACAAAAACTTCACCTTCTTTGTTTTATGACGTACGCCTTTTGTGAACACGCCGTTATCATATATCTACAGGCTGGATTGTAGTTGAGTACAATCTGTCTATGTTTATTCGTTTCAATCACTTATGTGGCTCAAAATTTAGAGTTATAAACAATCAACAATTACCATTGAATAAAAAATAAATGCTTCGATTTTTTTTTTTTTTTGATTTTTTTTTTTTTTTGTGAAACTCATCCCTTCTTCTGCGAAATTAACAAAATACAGATATCCTTCCATTGCAGGTTTCGGCTCAAATACTATGTACCAGCTTCTTCAACTTGTCCTCGGTTTCTCTATTGTTTGTAATACATAAGGTTGCCAACCGTACTATAAAGTATGTAGTATTGTACTGTATTTCGGATCTATGTACTATATACTGTTGAAAAAATATATAGTACGCAAAAATACTATATTTCAGGTGGGTAGATCAAACTTTTTTTTTTAATACTGAAACTAGTAACTCGAGCGTCTATGGGTACACTCGATGCCGTGCACAAATCTCTTCTCTTGAGTCATGTAGGGATCCCTTGGATAGATCAGGTGTCCACTACACACGTGAATCGGCTACACGAGTGGAGTGCATTAGCAGTTTTTTTAGGCTGAGGGAGGATGACCCTGAACAGGAAATTCATTTACGGACAGCCCAAATAAATTCAGCACCGCGTGTTAGGGGTAGCTTAAAATAATCTCGAAAATTAAAAAATCTAGTAATTAACTACAGAAGTGTTTGTAATAAGCAGCCTGATCTCCAAAACGTTATTCGTAGTACAGATGCTGATATCGTAATAGGCACAGAAAGTTGGTTAAAACCGGATACAAGTTCCAATGAAATCTTTAATAGCAACATGAACGTTTTACGTAAGGATAGGTTGCATTCCCATGGAGGGGGTGTGTTTATAGCTGTTAGTAAGTACCTCCCATGTAACGAAATAGATGTCAATACTGTTTGCGAAATCTTATGGATTAAGCTCAACGTAGTTAGGACAAAACTTGTGATAGGCTGCTTCTATCGTCCACCAGATGCAGGCGTAATAATGTAAATAATACAGCTTGTCAATTTCCGGACCATACAATAATGATAGGTTGTGACTTCAGCTTGCCATATATCACTGGACCAATTACGTTCACGTTACTGGTGGCAGGGATAAAGCAGCTTTCGAAATCATTCTAGACCTATTCTCAGATCACAATCTTGAGCATCTCGTAACTGAACCAACGCGATGCCTCAACGGTAAAGAAATTATTTTACATATTCTCATTACAAACAGGCCTGAATTATTCACGGATGTTTCTACCACCATGGGAATAAGTGATCACGCAGCTGTAGTTGCTATAGTAAAATTAAGAACCACGCGCAAAAATAAAAAGAAAGGATCGTTTACAGATTCGAAAAGGCTTCAAAAAGTGTTTTAGAAAGTTTTTGAGGCATAATTACCTTACCTTTATAGTAGCAAAAGGCAGCGTTGAAGAGATGTGGCATCGATTCATACGTTTAGTAAGTATGGACTTGTATATACCGAAACGGACAATGAGGGAAGGGAATGATTCCCCATGGTATATCCGTGACGTTAAAATGTTACTCAAAAAACAAGGGAAGAAACATGCACGATCAAGAAGGACGATGCAGCGAACCGATTTAGTTAAGTAAGATGAGATTAGGGTACATGTTAAGAATGCGATGCGTGAGGCCTTTAATGACTTTCGATGCAATTCCCTCTCTATGAGCCTCACCGAAAACTCTAAGAAATTTTCGTCGTATATAAAAAAAAGTTGGTTGTAGTGGTAACAACAGTTCTAATACAAGACGGTCGGGAAGTTGACGACAGCCGCGACAAGGCAACCGTATTTAACCCCGAATTTAAAAATTCATTCACGCGCGAAAACATTCCCACTTTACCTCATCGTGTAGAATTAGACATGGATCCGGTACGAATTGATAGCGTTGGTATTGTAAAGCAATTAAAGCTCCTGAAGTGGGGTACGCTGGGTCACGATGGTAAGAGTATTTTCAGAATACGAGGAGGAAATTGAACCATTTCTGTCAGATATATTCCTTACATCTCTAGAAGAGAAAAAGTACCTTCTGACCGGAAAATAGCCCAGGTAATTCCAGTTTTCAAGAGAGGAGATTGCAGTGATTCTAAGAATATCGACCCATATCTCCAACATCGGTCTGCAGTAGAATTCTGGAGCATGTCATATGCTCTAACATATGAAATTTCTAGATGAGAATGAGTTACTTACACCGTGTCAATACGGATTTCGGAAGAAGAGATCGTGTGAAACACAATTTGCCTTATTTTCCCACGACGTAATGAAAGTTATCGATGCAGGTTCACTAGTTGATACAATTTTCTTGGATTTTTAGAAATCTTTTGATTCTGTACCACACAACCGACTTTTATCGAATATTCGAGCATATGGTATATCGGATCAGATTTGCGAATGGATACGTGATTTTCTAACTGGTCGGTCACACTATGTCGTTGTTGACGGGAAGCCTCTTCTATGCTAGATGTTACTTCAGGCGTTCCTGAAGGAAGTGTGATAGGACCCCATCTTTTCTTAATTTTTTATAAACGATCTAGGTGACAACGTTAAATGCTGATTGCGACTGTTTGCCGACGATACAGTTATCTATAGGGAAATAAGGTGTTCTGACGATTGCTTAGAAATTCAGCGCGATTTGGATGCTATTTCCGAATGGTGCCTTAAATTTCAGCTTACACTTAATTGTAAAAACTGTTAGGTAATGCGGATAAGTAACAAAATGAATCAGTTCGTTTACGAGTACAAAGTAAACAATTCAGCTGTTGACACGGTTGATTCCCTGAAGTATCTGGGGGTAATAGTACAAAGCAACATGAAATGGGACTTACAAATAACTTCCATCGTAGTCAAAGCTAATTCTAAATTACGATTCATAGGTCGTATTTTGAGGAATTGTAATGCTCATAGAAATGAAATAGCATATAAAACACTAGTGAGTTCGCATCTGGATTACTGTTGTGGAGTTTGGGATCCGAATCGTAAGGGACTCAGTGGAAATGGAATAGAGGAGAGCCGCACGATTCGTGACTGGTTGCTACAGCCCTTATGAAAGCGTCACAGATCGGATACACAGATTGGGCTGGGATCGTTTGGAAGACAGACGACGTCGTTTGCGTTTGAATTTATTGGAGAAATACGAAATTCTTTGACTTAAGAGTGTAATGAAATACTTCTTCCGCCAACCTATTTAGGTAGCAATGACCGGAGGGATAAGATTCTAGAAATAGGATGCCATACTGATGCTTTTATGTATTCTTTCTTTCCTCGTGCTATTCGGGATTGGAATGCACAGAATTAATATTGGTGCTTAGCACCCTCTGCCACCCATAATGTTTGTGAATTGCAGAGTATGGATGTAGATGTACCCCGGCACGCGGAAGTGACGTCGCAATGGCGATACGTGGATATGGAGGTATCACGTGTACCCTCCCAGCAGAGTAGCCAGTAAGTGCTCCGCCATTATGGAGCAGATATGTTGGAGTTTGTTTTCGGTGGACATTTACTCCTTCCTCTGTGGATGGTTGGTTATGGCCTAGTTGTTGGTCGGTCTTGATGGTTGTCTTGGTTCGTAGAACCTCTAATGACGCCGGCCGCGGAAAGGGGCCTGCCATAGGTGGAAGGGCAGTCACGTGGTAGGAGGAGCTTCTCTGGAAGAGAGTCGCCTGACGAGTTCTTCGAGGAGAGTGAGGAGAGCAGCAAATCTGTCCTCCCTTTGACCTGTGTCTTGGTAGCGGTCACAGCATGGGCTGTTACCGCGACAGGTCACCCCTCCTGAAGGCGGTGGTACCTCGTGGCTTGTCACTGGTGGTCGTGACGTCGTCTTCTTTCTTCTTCTTCTCGGCGCGGCAGCCTGCTGCGGGGTGGTCTCGGCAGCAGGAGCGCTGTTCTGTTGCCGGTTCTTAGCGAGCTACGAGTGCGGCACTTGGCGCCGCTGTGGGAGCGTCTTGGCTTGCTCCTTCCACGCTCTGCAGCCACGGTAAGACGCGGCGTGCTTAGAGCCGCAGTTGCAGCAGACTGGATCGTCGCGGTCGTGTGTACAGTCCGCCAATCGATGGCCGCCCCCGCAACGAACGCACCTAGCTTGGTTGGCGCATTCGCTGGCACAGTGCCAGAAATTTTGACATTTGAAGCACTGGGCCAGTTTGCGGGAGGGCGGCTTGGTCTTGGGTTTCCGCACCGTCTGCACAAAGGCATCCGTCTGCACAGAGGGCATCCGTCTGCACAGGGGCATCCGGTACGGTCGTCCCACTGTCTGGGATGTAGCATTTGAAGGCATTGATCCCATCCGGGCGAGCCCTCAGTACTGCGCAGAAGTCCCGGATGTTGGAGGTGTGAATCATCACACCTTCGTCCACAGGCCAACAGAAGATAGGCAGCTCCGTGACGTTTTGCAGCTGGGTTAACAGGCTGCAATAGTTGCCGCTGTAGCCGAACAGGATTGGGATTGCAGGTCCCTCAAGTACAGCAGCGGCGACTGGTCGCGTCGCCGGCGGCGGCGGTTTCCGCACAGCTTCCTCCATCAACTCGTCGAGAGCTGCTTGAGAGAGGGTCACTGGCGGCGGGTCCCCGCCTACTCTCCTCTTGGCGGTCGCAGTCTTCCTATTGGCAGCGTCTGACGACATGCTTGGTGCACCTGAGCTTGAACAAGTGCTGCCGTGTCAGACGTTCGTTGGCGGTTCAATATGACGTCCACTACGCCACGATGTTACTCGGCCGGAGTCTTGGACATGTACCCTCAGACGCTCGTGATTCGATGACGTGTGCAAATCTCCCCACCATCCCGGCACTGCATGGAAGATGGGGGAATGTATACATATTTGCACATACTGTGACAAGGTTCTTAACTCAAATTCAAATTTGTTAAGACACTGTCATGACATCCAAAGTAGAATGTAATTGGGGTTACTGTCATGATCAAAGGATGCCGCCACCACCCTCCAAATAATGATCCAGAAAACAAGCAGCACTGTCCGAAAGGGTCCACGTATTCGGTAATTGTCGGTGAAGATCTGTTCTGTCGATGGTGAACAGTTTCTGTAGCGCGTGAGATTACCGTAGACTGAAGCGCGTATCTTTTTGGCGAAATCCTAAGGTCGGGAAGTACTTTAAATCTCAGTCAATATCAGTTAATGTTCTACTGAACGTGAATATTCAAATGTTACCACAGTAAATAGAGATGAGGCATGGAATGAGTATAAACAATATAGGAATAATTTTGTAAAGCTATGGAGGGATAGTAAACAACAGATCTACGAGGAACAATTTATAGGATATAAGAACAAACCAACAAAATTATGGAATCGCTTAAAAACTTTGTATAAAAACAAGGACAGGGCATTAAAATATGTAATATTCGGCAAAGATTATGTATTTAATTCGAAAGAAATAGCAAATAGGTTAGACTTCTATATTGAAAGTATTGAGGAGTTAGTAGAAAATATCCCCAAAACAGATGAATATGTAATGACACCCACCATTGATAATCACCTTAGCAAATTTCATGAAGTGACGGAGAAAAAAATTGGTGTTATAATTCGAAATATAATGGGTTCTGATGGAGTAAGCCGTGAGGTATCAAGAAGTGTATGGCCAGTGGTAGGAAGTATAGTAACTAGTATAATTAATGAATCATTGAAACAAAGAATATTGCCAAAGGAATTAAAAACATCTATTATTAAACCAGTTCCTAAATTAAAGGGTAGTTCAAAGTGTGTAGATCTTATGCCAATAAATCATTTGCCATTGATTGAAAAACTTATCGAAATAATAGCTTATGAGACATTAATAAGTTTTACAAAGGAAAATGATCTCATAACTGAATACCAATTCAGAATTTAGGGAACAGCATAGTACAGACACAGCAATTCAGTTGGTTGTAGAAAACTGGTTAGAGGCAATAGTTATGGGAGAGGGAGTAATAGCAGTATTTTTGTACTTTAGGCGAGCATCTGAAGCTGTAAACAGGGAACTGCTGTTAACAAAATTAAAAAATATGTATAACACCACTGGGGAGGTTTATAATTGGTTAGAAAATTATTTAACAAAGAGGTATCGGAAGGTTAGGTTCAATAAGGTTCTATCAGAAGAAAGAGAAGTGAAACATGGAGTTCCCCAAGGTAATGAACTGGGTCCCTTATTATTTATATTGTATATAAATGATCTGGCAGAAATACTAAAGAATTATAAAATGCACATATTTGCAGATTACTCACTAATATATTATTATGGAAAAATCTATAAAATTTGATACAGGAAATTAATAATGAGTTAAAATTAGTTAATGAATTGCTAAATAAAAATTTGTTAAGTCTGACTGTGGCAAAAACAACATGTATGGTGATAAGAAAGAAAATGTTTAGGGAACAGGCAGAAGCACTGCATTCTTTGTGGTAAATGGAACTAAAATTAATTGGGTTAAAAATTATAAATATCTGGGCATAGTTATAAATAATAAGCTTAAGTTTATAGATCATGTAGATTATATAAACAAAAAATTAGCAAAAAAGGTAAATTTAATATACAAATTAAGAAAAGTGTTGTCTAAATCAGGTAATCAGCTATTGTTTAAAGCAATTGTGCTGCCTCACATAAGATACTGCTCCACATTATTAATCATGGCAAGCAAAAGAGAAATTATGAAATTCCAAAATAATTTTAATAAAGGACTGAGGGCTGTCATAAATAAAAGACGAACTGAAAATGTTAGTAAGATGCTTAAGGACTTAGGATATTTACATATTGAAAAGGAAATAATTAGAGATGTACTTACTTTTGTATATAGGTTGGAAAGTTGATTATTACTAAGATACGTGTCTAGATTAGTACAAAAGAATAATGATGTATATAAATTTAAGACATGTCAGGCAAGCCATTCCTATTCGACTTATAATAGAAGTAGTAAAGCACAGAAAACAGTTTTGCACAAAGGTTTAAAAATAAATAACAAATTACCTGAAGAAGTAGAAAGAACCAGAACTGTTGCAAGTTTCAGAGAAAAACTAGGTAAATGGCTAGAGGAGAGAGATTTTAATAGTTTTTTGTGAAGGATTCAATGGAATTAACCCCTTGTTTGTTTTTTCTCTTTTATTTTTAATGTGTTGTATGAATTGTAGTCATATATATATATGGTGGGCTTGTTAGTACCCCCATCGGGCGCCTCCCCAGGTGGTGAATAGGGGAAAGCCTCCTAGATATAGGTGGTACTGGGGATTTAAAATACCCAAGGTGGACCAAAAACTAACAAACATAATCCCATTGGTGTCTGTTCGGGAGCCGACGGCCAGTGGTCTGCGTCTGTTCCTCTAGTTGAGGCGGCTGCATTCAAATCTTCTCGACTTTACAAATCGAGTCGCACACCTGTGATCTCAACTAAGATCACCACAAAAACCAAATTTCAACTTGAACGCATGATGGAAAAGACAATCATAGCATCACTACCCCATGCACCAGCTAATAGGCTGGATTCACCTGAGCATCGGATTCTGGTGGATCAGGGACATCATGCGGAGAAGAATCGGAGCTTCTCATAAACTCTTCATACTCTCAAAACTAAACAGAGAAACTTTATTGGTACAGTAAATGTGAACACCCTTACCAAAACAGGTAAATTAAAACAACTCACCAACACCCTGGAAAGATTTTACTTGAAAGTCACAGCATTTCAAGAGACAAGATTCACAGATGAAGGACATTTTGACACAGAGAATTTCAGAATCTACAAGGGCAAACCTGCCATAAAAGTTAATGACAAACCACCACTTTTGGGAACTGGATTAGCCGTACACAATTCCGTACTCGACTCAGTCACAGACTTCACTTCTCCCAACGAGAGAGTCTCCCTGCTTTCAATAAAATCAGCTACTAAAGCTTACACCCTTATCAACATGCACGCCCCTACAAATCAATACAACAGAACCGACCCTGAACCTGTGGACACTTTCTGGAAAACTCTGGAAGAAACAACCAATAAAATACCAAGACACCATGTGAAAATTTTATTAGGCGACTTTAATGTACAATTAGGTAAAGAAAGGAAATTCAGAGATATCACAGGCCTCCATCAGGGCCGGCTCTAGGGGGGGGAGGGGGGAGGGGGGGGCAAACCGGGCATTTGCTCGGGGCGCATTTCGGCTGTAAGTGTGAGAAAAAAGTTAATAATATTAATGGGTTATATACCCAATTAATAAAAAAATCCACATACCGATTTTTTCGTTCTTAGCTATTTGGGTGTGCCCCTAGAGACTTCGAAGAGACGGGGCACAGACCTCAAAGGGGCGCGTCGTTGACTCGCCGCCTCTGTGTGAATTCCGCCATAGGAGCAACTTCAAAATGCGCGCGTCCGCGTCATGTCTCAGCCCGAAGTCCGCGCCACGTCTCTTCTGTGTGAATAGGGCCTTAGCACGCGAGTAGAACGCGTTGTTGTCTCAATTTGCTTATTATTGCTAATTACAAAAGTGGTTTCATTACACAACATCATTAGTCTTACTATTACGTTATTAGTGATAAGTGGAAGTTTATAAAATTTACTTCAAGATTTCATAATTTGTAAAGGTAAGTACATCTATGATTAAACTGTTATTTAGTTGGATATACAACATAAGCGCTCAAAGACAAAAGCACACAACAGAAGCCCAGTAGGTGGGGGCTGTTACACCTGCCCTCGGCTACCTGCACTGATTCCGACGTTATACTGCCCACAAGTTACTAGATGCGGTGAAAAGGAGTGTTTTTTCGCAATTGCAGCTAGGCTCTAATACATGGAATCGATAGTGCTTGGCGGGAGATGCTGAGTATTTATTTTATTGAATTGATGAACCAAATCAATATGGATCTTAGTTATTGGAAATCGAAGTGGAATAATTTGCATAATAATTTCTTCTCGTAATCCGAGCCCCACAGATTTGTTGTACAAATTAGATACAGGCATAGTAAGTGTTTTGGTTGGGTTAAATTACATACGCTAGCTTTGATCGCTTATGAAAAAACTGTGGTTTAGTGGGTGTGGGACAGTACTTACAATCATTAATAAATAAATAATAATACCAGTTGCTGATTACCGATTAGTTACTTCACATACCATCAGTATATTTAATTTAGAATGCTAACTGCTAACATATAATAATTCATTATGCTTATTATATATACGAATGCGGATTACGGATACTCTAATTGCTGCATTTGTAAATCGTCTCAACAAAAAGAAATTCATTAACTACACTCCTGGAAATTGAAATAAGAACACCGTGAATTCATTGTCCCAGGAATGGGAAACTTTATATACACATTCCTGGGGTCAGATACAACACATGATCTGATCACACAGACAGAACCATAGGCACATAGACACAGGCAACAGAGCATGCACAATGTCGGCACTAGTACCGTGTATATCTTCCTTTCGTAGCAATGCAGGCTGCAATTCTCCCATGGAGACGATCGTAGAGGTGCTGGTTGGAGTCCTGTGGAACGGCATGCCAAGCCATTTCCACCTGGCGCCTCAGCTGGACTAGCGTTCGTGCTGGACGTGCAGACCGCGTGAGACGACGTTTCATCCAGTCCCAAACATGCTCAATGGGGGACAGATCCGGAGATCTCGCTGGCCAGGGTAGTTGACTTACACCTTCTAGAGCACGTTGGGTAGCACGGGATACATG
The DNA here is from genome assembly GCA_031002005.1 of Vandiemenella viatica. NCBI lineage: Eukaryota > Metazoa > Arthropoda > Insecta > Orthoptera > Morabidae > Vandiemenella > Vandiemenella viatica. The sequence goes on along the minus strand of CM061921.1, from coordinate 177,775,022 downwards.
TGGACATGCATTGTCCTGTTGGAACAGCATGTTCCCTTGCCGGTCTAGGAATGGTAGTACGATGGGTTCGATGACGGTTTGAATGTACCGTGCACTGTTCAGTGTCCCCTCGACGATCACCAGAGGTGTACGGCCAGTGTAGGAGATCGCTCCCCACACCATGATGCCGGGTGTTGGCCCTGTGTGCCTCGGTCGTATGCAGTCCTGATTGTGGCGCTCACCTGCACGGCGCCAAACACGCATACGACCATCATTGGCACCAAGCCAGAAGCGACTCTCATCACTGAAGACGTCACGTCTCCATTCGTCCCTCCATACACGCCTGTCGCGACACCACTGGAGGCGGGTTGCACGATGTTGGGGCGTGAGCGGAAGACGACCTAACGGTGCGCGGGACCGTAGCCCAGCTTCATGGAGACGGTTGCGAATGGTCCTCTCTGATACCCCAGGAGCAACAGTGTCCCTAATTTGCCGGGAAGTGGCGGTGCGGTTCCCTACGGCACTGCGTAGGATGCGACGGTCTTGGCGTGCGTCCGTGCGTCGCTGCTGTCCGGACCCAGGTCGACGGGCACGTGCACCTTCCGCCGACCACTGGCGATAACATCGATGTACTGTGGAGACCTCGCGGCCAACATGTTGAGCAATTCGGCGGTACGTCCACCCGGCCTCCCGCATGCCCACTATACGCCCTCGCTCATAGTCCGTCAACTGCACATACGGTTCACGTACACGCTGTCGCGGCATGCTACCAGTGTTAAAGACTGAGATGGAGCTCTGTATGCCACGGCAAACTGGCTGACACTGAATGCGGCGGTGCCCAACCGCTGCGCAGCTAGCGCCCTTCGACGGCCAACACTGCTGTTCCTGGTGTGTCCGCTGTGCCGTGCGTTTGATCATTGCTTGTACAGCCCTCTCGTAGTGTCCGGAGCAAGTATGGTGGGTCTTACACACCGGCGTCAATGTGTTCTTATTTCAATTTCCAGGAGTGTATTTTAGTGAATGTGAATAACTTTGTCAGTTGGTTTAATAAGTGCATTGTGGGACAATCATTCCACAGCATCATTTTTTTGTTTGTGAACTTGGAACGTATTCCGATTAAGCCTATAGAAATTGCCATTCTGAATACACGGTTTCTGTATTTGCAGCAAATTTACGGATAGTATCCACCGCGAATAAGCATTGACTGTGTAATAACACTAGACTTTCTTTATGTTCACAGGGTATGGAAAATATTTTGTGTTGTGCATAAATATTTTTTCATATCGACTGAGAATAATTTATCTTAGTTATGGTTTTAGCTTATTTAGAACAAGGATAAATATTTACTTTTTATATTATTTTATAGTGTACATTGTTTGAGTTAAAAGCATGCCTCTTCCAAAATGTCTGACGGTCAAATAAAACTATCTGGTTACCAATAGGCCTACAAAAAAAGAAGGTTGGGAAAGGAAGCAAAAAGGCAGAATCAATCAGACGCTTTAAAAAAATATACTGTATACAGGGTTTACCAAAACAAATCTTAGAATCCAATATCAGGTCGGGATACAAAAGAAGTACAGAATCGTCAAAGAATAATAGCAAACAAATGAACGAAGTTTCTAAACCAACTGGAACTGACACAAACGTGAGACTCACAAAAGGCATTCTAAAACTTTGTGGCCAAGAATTTTACGATACGCCTTAAGAAGCTTTTTAGTAAGGCCAGGTCCACCTAAACTATTGCATAATTACACATTTCCTTCCAATGACACAAATCGACATTTTAGCGCAAAATATTATGCACGAATTTTAAGCAACGGTGAGCAAATGTTGTGAGATTAGCTACTATCTTTCACAAAACTGCGTTTACTGCTTCTGTTTGCAAAATTTTCGGCTGTTTAGTTAGTTCTCTCTCAAAGCAGGGTTTTAAAAATTGGAAGCACCTCGACGAAATTTCGAAAAATCATATTCAGGCAAAAAAGATTAAATTGTTGTAAAACTGTAGATGCTGCCACTCAAAGAGTTATTAATGCCGAAATAAATCATTGGAATGAGGTGCTTCTGAAAATTGTTGCAATTACCAAAATGCTTGGTAAAAGTTGACTGGTTTTTAAGGTATAAGCGACAAGTTGTTTGAGCATAATAACGATGATTTCTTAAAAATAGTTGAGTTACTGTCTGAATACGATCCCACAATGGAAGAGCACGTCCGTTGAGTGCTCTAAAAAGTAGAGACTAAAGCTCAATATCTGGGGAAAAATATACAAACCGGGATAGTAGATCTGCTGCATTAAAGTGTAAAGTCTCATGTTATTAATTAAATTAAAAAAATCAAATATTTTTTCATAATTTTATACTGTACTCCTGACTTTAGTAAGATACAGCAAATTACTATTGTAATCAGATATGTTTCAACCAATAAATTTAATCCTGATGTTGAAATTAAAATTAATGAAAACTTTTAAGGCTTCTTACCAGTCGAAAGATCCACAGGAAAACAAATGTCTGACATTATAGTTGGAGAACTTAATGACTTGTGTTTAAATTTGCAGGATATCAGAGGACAGGGACTGACAACGGGTCCAATATGGTATGAAGGGCAATAAAGAAGGAGTGCAATTTAGAATTAAACAATATAATTCGCAAGCATTCAATGTTCCGTGTAGTAGCCATTCTCTCAATCTTGTTATTAATGGCAAAAGCATCCTTGGAAGCCGCTAATTTCTTCAACATGGTCGAAAAAATATATTTATTCTTTTTGGCATCTACTTTTCGATGGGCAATACTTTTAAAGCATGTTCAGGGTTCAACTTTGAAAACATGGAGTGACACTAGATGGGAGAGTAGGATAGAGAGGATAGATGCATTAAAACCTTTAAAATTTCAAGCATTTACGAAAACCAAGAAATTGATAATTTAATGATTTAGCCATTTTGGCAATTGAGTATGAAATTGCTGATGAAGTAAATTTTATGATGTAATAAAAAATTCGCAACGTGAAAGAAAGAAAAAAAAATTTTTTTTGGTGATTTTAGCGTATTTGATGTAATCTCGTTTTATTTCAAAATAATGGCATTTAGATTGTTTGTGTGATAATATCCATCTGTAATAGCATTTAAAAACGTAAAAATATGGTTAATTTGTGGCTATGTACAGATATTTCATAATTAATTTCTCTATTTTGTGCCGCTAGATCAAAATTCAATAAGTTTATTGATGAATATATGATTTTATTAAAATTTAAAATTAAATATTTTATTCGATTACAAATTAATTATTTTTTTAAAAAATATGTAATTCTACATAATCTTAAGGGTTAGCAATTTGTCTATTTGTCCGGGGCGGCAATACCGCACCGAGCGTGGTGGTGTAACGGATAGCGTTCTGGCCTCGCATTCGGGAGGACGGCGGTTCGAATCCCCGTCCGGGCATCCAGATTTGGGTTTTCCATGGTTTCCCCAAATCACTCCAGGTGAATGCCGGGATGCTTCCTTCAAAAGGCCATGGCCGAATTCCTTCCCATTCCTTGCCCCCATCCTTTCCCGTCTCTAAAGACCACGTTGTTAAAAAGGGACGTTAAACTGTTACAAAAAAAAAAAAAAAAAAAAAAAGGCAATACCGCTAGAGCGGACCCTGCCTCCATACCAAACACAAACGTACCAACAGGAACAGTGAAAGATTAATTGACTTCTGCAGAAACTTCGGACTTGAGGTTATGAGTACACAATTTCAAAAATTCACACACAAACTAACCACGTGGATATCGCCCAATCTTACACAGGGTGAATATCAAATCGATCATGTCGCAATTTCCAAGAAAAACGCAAAAGAAATTCTTAACGCCAGAACTCGCAAAGGGGTCTCTGAATCTGACCATCATCTTCTCCAAATAAAAACGAAATTCCAACCCAATAGAAGGCAAAAACGTCCACCAAGGAATATTAGACCAGATCCGGAATACCTAAAACTCAGCAAGAACAAAATCATTATACAAATTAATCAGGGTAAATCAACAGACTGGAAGGGACTAACACGGGAAATTCAGGAAGCCATGAAATTAGGACAACCCCCTCGCATCAGGAAACATCGCTGGTGGAATGCGATGTGCGATCAAGTAGTCGAAAACCGAGTAAAGGCCTGGAAAAAATTTTACAGTAACAAAAATGAGGCGAATTGGGAGAACTTCCTTGAAACTCAAAAACAGACTTCACAAATAATTAGGAAAGAAAAAAGGAGATATGACAACAAAAAACTACACGAAATTCAGCAGGATTTCACCAAAAATAATACAAGAGATTTCTGTAAGACCTTTAGAGAAAACTTACAGGGATACCAAGCGCCAACCTTGTGCTTTGAAAGGTCTGATGGTTCACTGGAAACCAATACAAAGAGTAACTGCAAACGTTTAGCTCAATATTTCAACAGCCTTCTTAATTGCGAGTCACCCCAAGAAAAACTAGATGTCACCGTTCCGGTATTCACACACTCGGACTCAAAGGCCCCAGATCTTAAAGAAATTACTGATTGGATCAAACAGCTCAAAGACAAAAAATCACTAGAAAAAGATTGGATCATCGCTGAACTCTCGAATCTGAATGATCCTACATTAACGCAGAAACTTCACCATTTAATTTCAGACATATGGACAACAGAACAAATACCAGATGACTGGAAATGCGCTCTGATCCACCCGTTACACAAAAAAGGCGACAAGATGGACATCAATAACTACAGAGGAATCTCTCTGATTCCAGTTGCTTATAAAATTCTCTCTAAAGCACTCTTAAACAGGTTAGAACCTCAAGCGGATCCACTAATTGGCGAATACCAGACCGGATTCAGGAAAGGTCGATCATGTACTGAACAGATCTGGAGCTTAAAGACAATATTACAAATGAGAAAGTGCAGAAATACAGTAATTACATTCATCGACTTCAAAAAAGCATATGATTCAATAGACCATGAAACTCTCTTTAAAATCATGGAAGAATTCGGGAATGACCGCAAGACCTAAAAAATAATAGAGCAGACACTTACAAGAACAACGTACAAAGTGAAATTCATTGGCGAAGTCTCAGAGCCCTTCGAAATTAAAACTGGAGTCCGACAGGGGGATGGGCTATCTCCAATCCTCTTCAATATGGTTCTGGAAAAGATTATCAGAGAATGTGAGCCTCATGTGAAAGGCATCCAAATTGGTATCAAGAAAGAAAACCGAATTAGACTTAAGTGCCTTGCATTCGCAGACGATATTGCAATAATCACAGACAACAGAACTGAAGCAATTCACGCAGTGGAAAAACTACATGAAATAGCACAAAAAGCCGGATTGCAAATATCTTATGAAAAAACTCAGTATTTGGAAAGACGACCAGAAAATAAATCCCCCTTACTTACGATATACGGTAAAATTGCTCAAGTCGCCATTTTAAATATTAGGGCGAAACTATACAATTCTCAGGACTAAACCGAATCGCCAATGAAAAAAGAGTCACCAAGCTTCAAAGGGCCTACAGGCTAACGTGGAACTACCACAACGAGAAATGCATTTCAGTAGATGCAAAATTAAGGCATTATAAAACAGCGATTCTTCCAGAAGCAACATATGCAGTCGAAACAATAGTAATTGATGTCATTCCAAAATTAAAGAAATAGAAAAACAGGAACGAAAAATTCTGTGTAAGATATATGGGGCAATAAATAGAAATGGCATTTGGATGAAGAGGCCACGGAATGAACTCTATCAAAAGATCAACACATTAAAAGAAGAAAGCAGAAAGCGTCGAGCTAAGTTCCACACCCACATCTACAGGATGGAAAACACTAAAATAGCAAAGAAATTACTTGACATCATAACAAAGAGTAAATGCGGTACGGAATGTCTGAAAGAGGTCCAGAGGGACCTACAACAGATCAACATAGAAAATCTCGAAGACCGCATTGAGTGTCATAATAAGATCACAAATGCTAATTTGGAGCAAAGAACATGACAAACTGGAAAGAAATGGACAGATAAACGGAAGAGAGAGTACTCCGAGGGGATGAAGAGATTTTGGGAAGAAAAGAGGAGAAACAGCTGAAGATCAAATCGTGATTTCAAGTTCAATCGCTCTCCTAAAAGGGAATAATTGTAAATAATAATAATATATATATACAGGTATATATTAGCCATAGGCTATTTGAAAATAAATAAATAAGTAAGCGGATGCTTCCGTAGTTTATATGAGAATAATATTTCTATTATAGTTAGCTCCTGTGTCGAATATAGGTCCCAAATTCATGCGTGTTCCTTAAATCAATAGAGGTGACGAATTTAATTTCGAGATTTAGTGATAAATTTAACGAACCCTCGTGGCGTTTACAAATTATATATTGAAATTCAGTACTTATGTCGTGGGCAGGTATTGAACTACATCTCTTGCTAAGTACTCCCTGTAAAGCCGGCAGATATTGCAATGGGACACTTTTTTTTTTTTTTTTTTTAAACAATTTCTAATTTCTTAATTTTCTTTTTCATGAGGGGTATTGCTTCTCTGATCATAAAATATCCTCCAGAAGCTCACGACTTGTGAGACCTGGGTTCCGAACCATGGGTCCACATTTTGATCTGGAATTGCTTCCATGCCTCTTGATAGGTATTTGGTTGTAGGAAATAATTAGTCCAAAGAATCACTTTCTAATTTTTTTATTCTCCCGTGCCCACTATAATGACATTATATTATAACAGGCGTCGTTTCGGCCCAAAAACATAAATGTTCTAGCGATTAAACTCAAACACTCCAGAAAACTATTGGCTGGCAACTAACTCTCAAAACTAAAAACTCGTCTCTACCGATCGCTTATATAGGCAATACAGAACTTTCCAGAATAATTCAAACAGTTCCGACCGACGTTTCGCGAATTCTAACAATACTTTAACAATTAAAGCAATACAAAAACAATCAGAATTAATACAAAAGCATTCACAATCATCATACATACGGAAATTAAAATTAAAGATATTTACAAGCATATATGCACAAAATTATCTACGCAAACTAGTCTAAAACGTGGCAAATTCCTCCACACATCGTAGCTCACATCAACGCTTAGAATTAATGTTTCATACACAATACTGTCACTGAACATATTACGTAGCATTTCACATAGTTTATTTCCATGATCATTTACGTAAAATCACAATTAATTACCCGAAAACTATACAAAACCATAAATGATCAACTCCCAGCTTGCCATACACAGTTCTTAAAATACAATTTCATAAAGGTCTGGCTCTGGGGGCCGTTATACTCTGCTGTATACATTATTCTCGATGTCCCTTGGTCAACAGATCATTTCTATACACAATGGTATTTTAGGGTCATGTCGATTTAGAGGCTTGTCAAATTGAATGATCGACTAGTGGAACAGAAGGTTCATTTTTTTAAAAGAAAAAAATAGTATTTGTTTGTACTTACAATTTATCAGGAACTGTTACATATAATGGAACAGAATTATTCATGATGCAGAAAACGATTTTAGAAAGCAAAGTTATTAAACAGTATGGTCAGAGGCTTCGAAAATGGAAAAATATATTCTTAACGTGTCAACAATACCGGAGGGAATATCGCGGGTCCAGGACTGCCAGGCTTTACCCCTCAGTCCTCACCCCTGGAATGCTTGGCCCAGTTATCCCATCACGGACCAGTCCCTCTGGATATATGGGGGGAAACCATCAGTATTATAGTACGCGGGCCACTTAGAATTTCAGCAGGTCGTAAGTCCTGGCGGCTGTTTAAAGGACCCTGTGTCAGTTATGAGCGCTGTGTGGGAGCTAATTATATATTATGAGGAAAAAAGTTAAGACGCAAAACACGTTCAGTGTGACGTGAACATTTATTATAAAAAATAGAAGAGTTCAGTCATTAGCCTCTCTTTTAGTTTTGATTTAATTGGGTTGAAATGCATGCTATGGTGGAAATTCCCCTAGTCACCTATATACCTCTTGCTTACTATTATTGTTTTATTTGAGTATAAGTTCCCTCACCCATCTACTTTTGCCCTTTACGAATTTTAATATTAAATTGTTTCAGTGTTTCTGGTAAATTATTCAGCACTTTTCCCTGACAACTAATTCCAATCATAAATCCCAGCGGTTTAGTTCTTAGTTAATACGCTTACGGCTGTAAGATACTTTTCAAAGTTAATGGTAAAAGAAGCATATACAAAATGTATGAAAGACTGGTATCAAATGTTCCAATTTTTACAAAATGTCCGAGCAGTCTGTATGAGGTGAGTCAAAAGGAAGTTAAAATGCAACACACGTTCAGTTTGGCACAAAGATTGGTAATGAAGAATAGAATATTTCAATCACTGCCTTTTTTGCTAGGGTCGATTATAAAAATTTACCAGACTACAAAATTCAGTTAAACCTAGGTTGTTAAAGAGTAATACATTATATTCCTGTATGTTGAAACACTAATGATAATGATACACTAATATTTATGGATGTACAAATTTATATATGTTAAAAGTATTGCACGTATGATCGTTTAGGACAAGTAGCACCATGTTAAGCCTTTGTTTAGCTTGAATTTGCTGTAGATGTGTACACATCAGTGTTACAACTAGTGTTGTTAGCCCTTCAAGGGACCTTCAGTTTAAACTGGTGAACATTACACAGTAGCTGTTCCAGATGTGAAGGTTGTGTTAAGGGCTTACGAAAACCCGTGCCAAGACAGCTATTCGAACCGGTAACATTCTGATCTTCAGTCAGAAGACTTAACGACTGAGCCACCAGGCCGCTTCGTTAATAGTATTAATATAATAATATTTTATTATTTAGTTAATATTCCTCCCAACATTTTCGATGCTTTTTTCTGGTTTCTCTTGAGCTTTGTGAACAGCCAGATCTTGAAGTACTATGAAGATGTGCCATATGACTCTACTATTCCTTTTCCGTTTCTTTTGGCCATTTCCACCTTGCGCATTGTTTTTTCAAAAATTGCTGCGCAAGTTCTGAATTATTTTTAGAAAAACTTCAGGCCCATACGCGGAAAATGTGGCTTAAAAATGTATTAATTGATCACATGTCACATTCTTAAAGTTTTTACTCAAATAAACTCTACTTTTCAATTTTCTGATTTATTTTTATAAAATATCTTAGTACATCTATCCAACAAACGGAGTCTTCATTTTAGCGTCAGTCCAAGACTGTGTGTTAAAAGTAGGCTACACGCTCCGTCTTGCCTGCTCAGGTAAAATTACATCGCCAGAACTGTAAAAAACGAGGGAACACGGAACTGTGACCATACTTTACAGGTAAGCTCGTGCAAACTCTGAGTGTTTTCATAGCTTTAACGATGTGGCCAACTGAACATGGTTTTCTTTTTTTAATAAAAGCATTATTTTATTGTTTACTTATAGAAACCAATAGACAAACAAACAACACCATAGAAGAAAGTAGAGCAAAAACTGGATTTTTACGGAGAAATGAACATTCACATGTGAACTTAATCGAGGATTTGAGAGAAGATCCGGAAGACTGGTGCGGTTATCTAAGCATGGATGAAACAGCCAGTAATGAGTTATTGTGCCTAGTGACACCCATAATTAAAAGAGAAGATACTGCTATGCACCAGTCCATATTTCCTCATGAAAGATTAGCCTCTCCTGAATATTCTTTAGACTTAATTTTTCACAATGCATGTAACGATTTGTACAATTCTACGAATAGAGATAAAAATTCCTTCGACTAATTTCGTACACCACTTTACTACAGATATGTACTGTCAAAAAAAATCGTACAAACCAAAAACTGCGTAGTCCAGTCTTCAGTAAGTCAACGATAGTACAGGTCAGGCTTTCGAGCTTGCATGCGCAACCGTGTTGCCGTTCACACCTTCGCTCTTACTTCCCCAAACTGGTTTGTGCAGGTAAGACGGAACGTGTAGCCCGAGGCTACCCAACCAATTATTCGATTAAATGTTAGGCTGCGGGACACGATTTGGATTCTAAATTAGCTAGCGGGCCACATAATACTTGTTTATCGTTGCAAAAGATATTTAAATATAACATAAATATAAGTTAAGACAGTTTAATTACAATCAAAATAAAAACCATCAATAAGATCATTGCAGAGGTTTTTTTTTAAAAAAAAAAACATGAGTGAGACCTTTGCAGAGGTTTTTGAGCTAGTATATTGAAGACCACCTGCTGTTGGCGGGCATATCCTATGCGCGGGCGGGGTCCCGCGGGCAGCCTTGGTATAGCCGGACTATCAGTGGCGGGCGAGGGGTCCATGTTTTTTATGCTAAAAAACTGCTCCTCATTATAAATCAAAGGAAAATTCAATATCTAGGACACATTATGAGAGGCAAGAGGTGCCAGCTATTGCCACTCATCATGCGGGTGAAAAAGTCTGTTGGAAGGAGAAGTAATTTGTGGCTGAAGGAAATTCGGAGATAGTACAACTGTAGGTCAGAAGAGGCTTTGCATGCGGCAATGACACCTCCGATAGAAGAAGGCGTCTTAAGAAGAAGGGTCCCGTCTGTAGCCGGCTTATGCGCATAGACTGTAGCGCGTCAGTCGCCCACTAACTAGAAGTATTTACGACAGGTCTAGCCATAGTCATCCAAAAACTGTCAGCTATCCCACCATTGTATAGCCTGCTAAAAGGCGCATTTACCTTTTTTTTTCTTTAAGCTTTACGTCTTGTCGACATCGAGATCATTAGAGGCGGGAAAGGACTGAGGACAATGGTCTTTTGAAGGAACTATCCCGGCATTCGCCTGGCGTTATTTGGGAAAACCATAGAAAACCTAAATCTGGACGGCTGGACGGGGACTCGAACCCGCGTCCTCCCGAACACAAGGCCAGGGCGTTACCACTCACCCACTGGGCTCGGTTTTTCCTTATAATCACGAATAATGCTTATATAACTCGAACCATCTGTATGCCTGTCTATGTAGCAGTTTTTGAGCAAATTTGGTCGAACAGATTGCTAAGAAATTGCATATTTAAGCTTCAGACCTCAATATCTCAATTCTATCTGCTTTTATTATGCTTCTGATGTATGTCTTATGTAAGTTATTTTATGAATATTTTGCAACAGAGGAATTTGAAAAAAAATCATTTAGTAAAGGAAAGCAAACTAGTTATAATTAACAACTTTTATTTGTAACATTTTTCGATACAGCTTAATAATTTTTATTACTTTTCATATTTTGGCAACACTATGCTACCAATTTGTATATCGTTTTCATTGTTAGGCGGTAACGTAATTTAAAAATATTTTTAAAATTTAAATAATTTATATAAACATAAATATTTTTACAGACTAATTCTCTGTTGCAAAATATTAATGAAATAATGAAAATAAATTCAAAATTTAATTACTTAAATAGTAAATTAACGTAGTGACGGTTGATCCTGTGGTGGTCACATCAAATTTCATTGTTTTTGTTTTTACAGATGTCGCATTCAAAGAAAAAATGTAGGTAGTACAATGGCAAGTACTTGAAACATGGATTTATTGAGGCACCCTCAAACAAGACATTACCACTGAGTCTGATTTGCCAGAGAGTTTCTCAAATGAAGTTATGAAACCTTCACGTTTTAGAAGAACACATCCTAATAGAAAAGATGAAAAAATTATCTTACTTTCAAATGCTTAAACATAAAATTCGAGACGTCCATCTTTAGCTGGTATGTTTTCAGCGACGTCAAAACAAGACAAAGATAGCCTACGTGCCTCTTAAGTTTCCTCGCTTATTGCTAAGTCGGAAAAACCGCACACTATTGGAGAAGAATTGATACTGTCATCTGCGTATTGCACTGCACCAGCATAACACAGTAATGACACAGTATCGATGAAATTTCCGAGCATGTGGGGCGTTCTCTAACTGGTTTATTGAAGAGTGTCGAATTTTCTTTACAGTTCGATGAATCTACTTTACCAAACTATGGGTCTTTACTTCTTGGGTATGTTCACTTCATTAAATACGAAAAAATTGTGCTATTATTTAAAAAAAAAAAATAGAAACGGATACTAAAGGAAAATCTGTATTTCAAGTTTTGGAACACTATTCCAAACAGAAGGTATTCCTCTGGATAATATCGTGCCCACTGCTACCGGTGGTATTCCGGCTATGGCTGGACGATACCGTGGGCTGATTTCATATTTGAAAAATGCAATACCAAATGTATTTAACGTGTATTGAGTAATTCGTAGATATTTGGTTCCAAAAAACAGAAGTGATCACCTTCATTGCTCACAACAGTACGTAATTACAGCAATCAGCACCAGATTGTTTGGAAAACTTTTGATGAAAACGATGAAGATTTCATTCGTTTACTATTACACACGGAAGTTCGATCACTATCAAAGGGTACCTGTCTAACAAGACGCGAACGTGAACCTCACCCGCCCGAATCACAAAGTTATTTGAATATAAGAAAACCCTTAAATATTAATTCTTGCTGGGTAAGTTAGCCAGATGTGGTGAATAAACAAGCTAAACAAAAACTTGTAATTTTTTTTACAATTACAAGTTATATTATAGAACAAACTGGTAAAATACGGATATATATAATGAATTATATATGAGTTACAGTTGCCTCGGATGATTTTGGCAATGAAACCTCTTTCTGGGTAATGGTAAGTATCGCATTTGGTGCACTGTGTTGCGATACTCTTGTGGAATGACGACGATATAGTTAAAGCAAAATAGAGACAATTACGCTAACTCGTAAGATAGTGGTTGCAACAAAGGTGCGATGCCTACTAGATGCATGTAACTGTGTTCCTTTTGCGCATTCAATAGCATCATTTGATGGCTATAGATATTTGTTAATCTCAGTCAAGAGTAGGGTGGGGTACATTTAGTTCAGGATACGGAGTTTTTGGCTATGATAAACCTTATCTCTTATTTATTTCGTGCCCGTTGTTAATGACTTGGAGAACTACAGCGGATTTGTCGCTGTTGTTTTGTTTATTGTGGCGGATATGTTCCAAAAGTCTCTCCACCACATTGCGGCCTGTCTCGCCAGTAAACACCGCCACAGTTTTAGGGGATTTCATAAACACCCGTAAGCTGGTGTGGGTATAAACGGTTTATCACCCAGGTTATTGACTGGACAAATTTACAATGACCCTTACCCACTGTTCGCCAATTTCCCAAATTTCCCAATGCAGTCTGTGATACCTTGTACATATATAAAACAGGAGAATTTCCTTTACACTTTGCTATCATGAGATAAGTTGACGACTTCCGTGGGTTTACTAGTTCTTAAAACCCTTATGATGTCCAATTTACGATAGGCGTTGGCTCCGATAATTCTAGTAGGAGTCTCCATTTCATCCATTACACTTCCAAGTCACATACTGTCCTCACATTTAAGTTGCATGATGTAAGTACGCCCCTCTTCTTTGCTGGGTGATGGTGCGACATGGCGTGCAGATATCTATTAGTATAGATCACCTTGCGGTTCACAGTATGATCCAAACGTCCATCGTGGCGCTTATGAACCAGGACATCGAGAAATAATATAAAATTTGAAGACACGAAGCTGTTGTGGAGAAAAGATCAATGGTGGCCACGACGAATGAAGGAGCTGATTTTTTTTTTTTTTTTTTTAATAATTCCAACAACTTCAACGAATTAAGCTGCCTATTACTCTGTAATAGATGGCGATCGTTGCTATATTAACATAAATTGTATCTCTGACGATGGCTAAAGAATGACAAATAAATAACACGGCATTCCCCTCAAAATCCAGTGTTTATTATCAAAGACGCCTGCGGAAACCTGAGAATTCATTTTACGCACCCCTACAGTGAGTATATATTACATGTATATAGAAACATCTTGAAACTACGATAGAAAAGAGAGCGTAAACTTAGCAAAACTACTTTCCTACTGCGATGTAGTGATGAAGATGTTTTCCCATCATTTTTGAAAATTCGAGTTCATATTGAAACGAGAAAAGCAGCACGGATCCTATGGAAGAATATTTTTGCATGAAAGGATACGGCATACGCGGATAGAGATGGCTCACTTAGAAGGAAAATTACATTTACGTAGCCACTCGTCTTGAAGCCCGTGATTGGATGAAGGACCGTCAGATTACACGTTCGAGTGCTGACTAATATTAGAGAGCCACAGAATTGTAAATTTCAAAAAAACTCAAGGCAGAACAACATCAATAATCTCACATTCTGCACCTAGCCAACACAGTAGTGAACCTCAAGGACGAGATACTAAATAAAGCAACAATATCTTTCCAATCGAAACAAGTTAATTTTCTCCGATACCGTAACCCACCTGCCGACTTTAGAATTCATAGCCGGCGTTGAGAGTGTGATTTTGGGGTTAGAAACCGATCAGGCAAATAACATCCGGCAAGAGATAACTTACATTCTAGACCACGCAGACTTCCACACAGCAGTCTATGAAGGAAGGAATATCAGTTTTGCAGGTATCATGACAACGAGATGGTATATGGTTCTCCCAGCTGACAAAGGGTGTGCTATCGTAGTGATGAAAGTGCAGGACTACCACATTAAAATTACGAACCTGTTGGCAGAGATTATGCACCATTAATCAGGAACCCACAGCAGAGTATTAGAACTAATGTCGCCTGCAGATTTAAATCCTCCAAAGCAATTGAGCAAAAGACCAAGAAAAATATAGATTCTATGGCTTTCCCAAAGAGCATAAAATAGAGGTTCCTTTACGCCCAATTGTGAGTGTGGTCAACTCACGTACACATCCACTAGCGCGGTGTGTTGCCAGTAGACTGAAACATCTTACAGAAGATATCAGATCAGCTCTAAAGTACTCAGCTCACTTTATATGTAATATTGATGATCTGACGCTAGAGAAGACGGATGACATGGTGAGTTTTGATGCAGTATCAGTATTTACTAACGTGCCGGTAGCCGATGCCCATTCCGCAATACGTACTAAACTTCTGCACATGGAATTTCTACTGAAATTGCTGCCTTAATTCAACTCTTTTCCAATACAGTGGTCAACTTAATGCTCAAGTTGAAGTGCGGCCATAGGCTCGCCACTCACCTGTATATGCGAACCTGTTCATTGAAACGATGGTGCTTAGCAAAGCGCACCTTAAACCTGCAAAGAGGACCCGGTATGACGACGTCACCTTTTTCATATGGCCTCAATGTAAGGAGAATTTGCAGGAGTTCTTACACCACATGGATAGTGACCTCCAAGAATTCAATTCAAAATGGAAGTTGAAGAAAATGGACGACTGCCATTTCTCGATGTCCTGGTTCATAAGTGCGATGACGGAGGTTTGGGTTATACTGCGTACCGCAAGATGACCCACACTAATAGATATCTCCACGCCATCCGTAGCCATCACCCGGCAATGAAGAGGGGCGTACTGATATCACTGAACATAAGAGCGAGGACAGTGTGTGACTCGGAAAGTCTAATGAAAGGAATGGAGACTCTTACAAAAATATTCAGAGCCAGCGCCTATCCTGAATCGGACTTCAAATGGGTTTTAAGAACTAACGGGCCAATGGAAGAAGTCAACATATCCCATGATACTAATGTGCTAAGGAAATTTGCCTGTTCCCATACGTAGAAGCTATCACAGACCGGACTGAGAAGTTTTTAAGGCGGGTAGAGGTGCGAACAGTGTAAAAGGCTCACTGCAAACTTAACCAGGGTGAAAGATCGTTTAGACCCCACCAGCTTACGAATGTTTATGGAATACCCTACAGGTGAGCCCCGCAGGGGCCTAGAATCAAGTGCCAGGTACGTTTGGAAACGTTTGAGCGCCCCAAATTATCCAAACACTGTAAACCCCTTGCATGCTTCAACAAGCGCCGCAGGGCGTGACGGTGGAACGTTGTGTGTCTAGAAGAACGTGGAACTTAGTTTCATCGCCCGGATAGCCAGGACAGTACAATCCTCTATAAAAGGAACCCTCAACTTCAAGTTGAGTAACGTGCCGAAGAAGTGGTGAGGCAAACCACACTCTAGCCACACCCCTGTTTTATTGGACTTGGTGGCATGATGCAGGGGCTCCACGTCACCAGACCATTTAGTTCCTCCAAACTCATAGGACAAAATCGAACAATAACCAAAAATTATACTACCTGCGGCGCGGGCGGGTTTCAGGATATTCTAAATGCCCAAAGAGTTGGTATGTTGGCGAGTATTGAAAGATTTCCGCTTGAGAATTCATAATTGAGCAACAGGAATGTCTATCCCTTAGATAATGTGTTAATTATGATGACAAGAAAAGGGGGAACCTTTGAGAAGGTATCTACTTTCTATATACAGAAAGGTGTAGATCGTACTTCAGGGACTCTTAAATCAGTCAATAAACTGAGGAACGATACATTGCTACTGGAAACATTTACCAGGAAGCAGGCTGTCCTACTTCTTAAGTCTGAGAAGCTCGGGGAGTTCGCAGTAAAATGTTAACTCCATAAAAATCTAAATTCTAGCAAAGGCATCATCACCTGCCGGGATCTTATGGATTTAGATAACGAGGAACTTCTTAAGGAGTGGACCTCGGAACATGTGGTCGAAGTGCGTCAGATCACACGAAGGGTAAATGGCAGTGTTGATCTGACTGCCACCTTCGACCTGACGTTCGACACTCCTACTTTGCCAAAGTCCATCAAAGCAGGGTATTTAAATTTTAATGTTAGCCCATATGTACCGGACCCGATGCGCTACTTTAAGTGCCATCGGTTCGTTCATATGACGGCGACCTGCAAAGGCAACTCTACCTGCGGAATGGAGGCACACGAGCTAGGAAGTGGTTGTACCCTCCCACATGGTGTCAACTGATCCGAGTCCCATCCAACCTGGAGCAGGGAGTATCGAATGTATCTCGATGAAAAGAAGATGCAGTGGTTGAAAGCCAAGGAGTGAATATCGTATGGCGAAGCCAAGAAGCGACTTAAGTCGGTTGCGCCATCCGTCTTCGCAACGAGCTTTGTAAAAATCTTGGCAACTCCCATGAGGAAATAAATTGTTGCTATGCAGATGTCCGTTGTGGACATGGGCACAATTACAATGTGCTCATGCAAATGCAAATGTGGTGCCAAACTCATTAAGATCATACCACCAAAGACAGCAAATGTCGGAAGCAACACATCTGCAACATTGAGCACTTCGACAGAAGATTCATCAGTTCCACCAGCTACAGCATAAAAGCCGCCCCTTTCGAACACTGCAGCAGCAACAGCACCTGCAGCAGTTTCAGCAGCAGTATTAACACTAGCTTGACATGAAAGACTTACAGATCAGAAGATCCCGTGACCTAGGTTTCGGCACTCGGACTCAAGAGCGTTTATAAATCCCCTCCTTTTTCGCCTCCCAGTTTACAAGGAGGGGAAGGGGAGAAGGCCTCGATGCAGGAAAAACCCGCAAATATCCAAGACTTTTAGTAAATCTGAGGTGTCCTCCGAACCTGAAGACACAAAAATGACGGTGAACGAATCTCGTCCAGTGTCTCAGGATCCACCCGAACTGGGGTGAGTGAAATTTAATAGGTAGGATCGCTCCCATTCTTTAGTTGAACATCGACGGTTTTCAGTCTCACAAAGAGGAAGTGCAGCTCTTAAACTGTCCAAACCAGAGCGTCTCTGTCTATAGGAGACAAACTTTAGAACCTCATACTATCCAGTACTAAGAGGATACGACTTATATAGGAAGGACGATACCGGGAATGAGCAAGCGAGAGGAGGAGGAATGGTTGTGTTTGTTCAAAACACCTTCCACTATGAAACTGTTCCTCTCTCCTCTCCTTCACAAGCAGTAGTGGTGAGAATACACGGTCTATCTATCTGCCAACAATATTTTGCGACAACTTACTCGGCCATTTCTGCTAGTGGTTAATTTCAACGTGCATAGCGCATTGTGGGGTTTGACTACCAGTTTTTCCAGATACTGACTGGTTAGTAGAGCGATAGAGCAAGAGGAAATTTGTATCCTGAATACAGGAAGAATGACTCATTTCACTACTACCTCTGATTCGTCCTCTACCATCGACCTTTCATTGTGCTCTCCTTCAATTGCGGACTTTGTGCGTTGGGAGGTGGATCGTGATCTTCATGGATGTCACCACTTCCCATTTTGGATGCACGTCGAGTTTGTACATGAGGGAAGTAAAAACTAATTGAAATGGAAAGTCAACAAAGTTGACTGGCAATTCTGCCGCCGCTCAATTACTCTCCAACAATATCGCGCTATTGAGGAGAAGATGAATCAATTCACAGAAGTGATTCACCAGGATGCTGACGTTTCTATGCCAAAAAGCTCAAGAACACTCTGAAGCACGCCCAGTTCCCTGGTGGAACTACGAACGTCGTTCCGCTATTCAGGGTCGAATAAAAGCATTGCGTCGTGTTAGGTTACATCAAACACAGACAACCTAGCAGCGTTCCGTACTACAAAAGCTAAGGCACGTCGTGTGATTAAGGAGAGCATGGCAGAACGTTTTAAGCATAATTAACCTTTCCACAACATCGTCCAAAGTTTGAGAGTCTATCTGCTGTATTCCTGAAAGGTACCTCCGACCACTGGTATCTGGCTTACTGGATCAGGGGCACGTAGTCATCGACGAAAGAATCATAGCACAGCTGATCGCAGAGTAATTCGCTGTCATTACTTCGTCTACCAATTTGTACCTTCAGATCCAGCAACGAAGAACTGCTTCCGAAAGGCACATGCTGAGCTTGAATTCGTCAGATACTCAGGCATACAATAGCCCGCTTACATATTCGAAGCTGTAGTCGGCATTAAACAGCTCCAAAGAGATCCCTGATACAGTATAATATTCTGAGGCATCTTAGTAAAGATGCTGAAGAGTACCTAGTAGTAGATATCTTTAACTGTATATGGATCGAGGGATACTTCCCCCACTCGTGAAAAGAAGCAACGTTAATCCCGCTAGTAAAACCTGGGAAGGACAAAATGTTAACAGGTCCAGGTACTTATTGTAGTATTGCCTTAACGAGTTGCGTCAGGAAGACACTAGAGCGGTTGGTTAACCGCCACCTCGTCTGGTTCTTGAGTCCAAAAATCTGTTGAGCCGCTTTCAGTATGGATTCTAGATTTTCCGTTCCACGTCGGACAACCTGATCCTGTTGGAAGTGGCAATACAGGACGCTTTTATCCTCAGCCAACACCTTCGTGTCTTTTTTGACATCGAAAGGGCCTGGCATGGTATTTTAAAACTATTATACGAACTAGGATTTAGGGGATATTTACCGCGTTTTTACAATCGTTTTTATGAAGACATTTCTCCTGGCGAGTCGATAGTAAAGGGTCAAATCTTTTTACCTAGAAAAATGGTGGTTGTCAAGAGTCAGTTTTAAGTGTGGCCATTTTCACTGTCGGTATTAACAGCATTTCAAAGGTAATAACGAGATCCATTCGATACTTCTTATATGTTAATGAATATTTAATTTATTGTACATCGTCTAGTCCGAGAGGCGCTAAGCAGGAACCGCAGCTCGCGCTAAACGGGCTGGAAGAGTGGTCAATATCCACTGGGTTTCGTTTCTCTGCCGAGAAAATTCAATGTGTACTTTTTACGCGAAGTCGCAGTATTTTGGCTGAGCCTCACGTTACCTTGAGAACACCGTTTTAATTTTTAGTGAAATTGTTTGGTTTCTGGGCCTCTTTTTTGACTATACGCTAACTTGTCTGCCACATCTTAAAGATTTGAAAGCCAGAGCCCAAAAAGTTATAAATGTTTTGAAGTGTCTGTGTAGCAGGTCATGGGATATCGACTGCTCCTGTCTGCACCAGTTTTATAGGGCTTTTTTACGGTCGCAGGTGGAATACGGCTGCGTCATTTATGGTGCGGCACGAGACAGTTATCTCCAGATGCTGGATAGTGTCCACCATGATAGAATTCGGCTTACGACCGGTGCGTATCGCACCAGCCCAATTCCCAACATTTGTGCAGATGCTGGTGAGCCGCCACTTGTCATCAGGCGGCATCTCCTAATGGTGCGACTTTTTATAAACATAGCTTTAAAACCTGTCAATCCCGTTTACGTCGTGGTTATGAAACCATCTTTCAGACGCCTCTGAAGTAACAATTAAGAATTACAAGGCCCTTTAACTACCGTATAAAGGTAATTTTAGAAGAATATAGCTATGAGTATTCCCCTTTATATCACCAGGGTTGGAGTAAATCCCACCCTGGCTTTTAATGAGGCCCAGAACATTTTAATAAATGTCCGGGTACAGCAAGCTGTTTACCGCTGAGGATGTTTTCATTAAAATTTTTAATGATATTTTTAACCAGCATCACGATTTAATCCCGGTACATACGGATGAGTCTAAGCAGGCTAACGGAGCAGGTTGTCCTGTAATGTTCCCTCGAGCAACTTATGATTACAAGATATACAGCATGTGCAACGTATACACCGCGGAGTATTACGCGTTATTAGAGCCGATCCAGAAAATGAAAGTAATACGTGATATGAAGTACTTCATATTCTGAGATACCCACAGCTGTATTCAGGCGTTAGTAAACATATACCCAGCAGACCATTTGGTCCAGGACATACAGGACGTCCTCCGATCCCTCCAATCTTGTGGAAAGGAAGTTTTATTCTGCTAGGTACTGGGCCATGTGGGAATCAGGGGGAACGAGGCTGCCGCATTAATAACCTCCTCTTTTTTTTTAAATCGGTTAAAAATATTATACAATATTACCATAACGGAAATAAGGCCCTAAGTGTGGAGACATTTTTGCACCTAAACGAATTTTCGTTCTCTGTGGGTAGATTCCCACAAATACCGACGACACATACTAGAAGATAAAAATGATGTGAGATGGATCCATGTGCTCGGAAACAATGTAATAGCAAACCCAGGCAGGATTCTGAATCGCCACGAGTCCTGTTGGAAACAAACCTGCAGCAAATCAGTGCTGTAACGTTTGCAGAACTTCAGGCAGACAGTCTAAGGGCACATGAATCTTCAACACGAAGATGTCGCAATGTTGTTTGATGCTTTTCCACGTGACAAATTGTCACAAAAGATTTATAAATTAGTTTATCGGGTACAGTGTAATAATCTGATTTCAATAGGAAATCTTCGCGGGAAGTACTATCGAAAGATCTTTGGATCCGGCGGAGAACCCGCGAAGATTTCGTATCAATCTGATTTCATTTGGTCACAAGGATCTAGTTACTGAGATACTTAATGCCAGCGCTATACGCTTTTGTCTTAGTCGCCTAAACTAACCTGGTAATCCTAGCGTTCAAGTGGACCTACGATTTAAAGTGGAATCTGAACTACCCAGCATTCTAGCACCTTCACATAAACAAACCAAAACTTTTCCATTGTGTAAGGTCAGTTTTAATAACCGTGAAAATTCCACGCTAGACCGGCAATTCGAACACTGGACATTCCGTACGATAGTCACGCGTATCAATCAACTTCGGAAACTCACCCCTCATTGCGTGCAGTCGGTCTATGAGGTGTCCTCCAAAACCGAAAAACGGTTTTTGGTTTCTGCTTTTATATTGTAGTGAATTAAACTTTTTTGGCCGAATAACATAAATCCATAAAGAAAAATGACCAACACACAATATGCTGTGGAAAAATAAGATCGTCACTGAACTAGGCCTATTAAATTATGACATCCCTTACTTATCAAGGGATAATCTCACTCACACAGCATCCTTGAGACACAAGATTAAATTAAAGCCAGAAGCCACGGGAACAGTCGATAACTCCAGATCATACAGGATTTCATAATCCTTAAAGCCAGTCTTATATCAAAACATCAATCACATGGTAGACTAGGGAATTATTAAAGTATATGATAGTGGTTGTTCCAAAGCGAGTAGATCCTAAAGGTAAACAGATGCATGCAGTAAGTATAGATTTTAGAGATCTCAATGAGATTACAGTAGGATCAACATTTGCCATAGTATTAATCTCGATGATTCTGGACTCATCTGTTAAAGTCAAGTTACTCTCGACATTCGATCATGCAAGAGGTTACCATCAGATTTTGATTAGTCAGAAGAATCAAACAGCGAATGCTTTCAGCACTAACAAACGCCATTATTGGTTCGCTTCCATACCGATTATCGAATGAGCCTGCGACGTTCCCAAAACACATGAATATTTTTCCAGAATACAGGATGAGAAGGCACTTGATTATCTCGATGACCTGTTAGTCTATGGCAGTAGCTTGGCAGAACATCTGGAGAGGTTAATGGATAAGTTTGACAGGTAAAGATTCTATAACGAATCTCCAGCCGAATAATTTGAACTCCTAAGACATGGTATAATTTACTCGATTCACAGTACAATAAGTGAATGGGTGACACCAGATCCTGGTAAAACTGAGAAAGTTTAAAAAAATTACCCCTAACAGAAAACTGCAAAGCAATCTAAAACATTCTTAGGATTTACTGGTGACTACCGCAGATTTATTCAGAACTACAGTAAGATTGTAAAACTTTTGTATCTGTGTTGAAAAAAGGTATCAAATTTTAATTGGAATCCCAAAGCTAATGACTAATTTCAGAATCTGAAATAAAAGTTGATTTCTCCGCCGATATTACAATTTCCAAATTTTAACGAAGAATACTTACTTACTGCAGACGCCAGTGGTCAATGCTTGATACAGTATTGTCGCTAGGTAAGACAGGAAAAGATAAACCAAGGACACTAAACAAGGCAGAACAAAATTATATTTTTAGTGAGAAGGAATGCCTTGCTTGTCTATGGGTAGTCGAACTTTTCAGACCATATAGGGCAAATATATCAAAATCATCGCTGATCGTATACTACCAGTTCGCAATACTATTGAAATCCCTCTTGAAACTGGAAGGATAAAGTTTTGAACTTATTTTCAATCGTGGTAAACCGAACCACTTAGTAGAATCAGACAAATTCGGCCGGTTCTAGGTATTTCCACTAATGACGAGTCTAGTGAAAACTTGAATATCTCAGGAACTACAAACACCACATAAACAATGTAAGAGACAGTCGAAGTACATACACAAGCCACAGAGGACGAGTTTCCTTCATTGATTAACACTGAAAATAGAGCCCTTCTTCGTCAGTTCCATTAACCACTGCTTGGAGGCTATTCAGAAATAAGAAAGTTAAAAAGTAGGGCCTATATACTCAAGTGTGGGATGGACCTGGACATAAAAAACTATATAAGGCAATGCTGTAGATGCCAACAGAATAAAATTACCAAGTCTAACATCAAAATGACATTAGAACTAACCCTGATACCAGAACAAGTTTTCCAATTACATGCTGCTGAAATTGTGTAATCCTTACTGTCAACCAATCAAAGCAACAGATACATTCTGACATTTCAGGACGACTTATCAAAATTTATGGCAGCAATATCAGTGCATAACCAAGATGCAGACACCATATCATGGGCATTAATAAAGGAAATGATCCCAACATGCAGTAACCATAGTTATCTTCCTTCAAGCCTGGAAGTGAGGCTCAGGTTGGTTGGATCCTGTTCTGTCGCGTGTGTATTCTCCTTGCGTGGTTTGCAAGTGCCCCTGGAGTAGAGGGGTGTGGAGGGTAGTGCTGAAGAAAATGGGAGGGGAGTGGCCTGCAGGTGTGTCATCGTGTCAACAACACACTATTGATTGTCTGTGTAAACCCACATCTCGTCAAAAGTATATTAGCAAGGTGTAACGTGTACTCACGCTATTCGTGTTTGTATAGTTAAAAGTTCGTTGAAGCAATGGAGCAGCTACCCTTCCTAACACGATTTTTCTTAATCTTTCTTCCACCACTAATTACTCTTTTAATTAAAGGTTCGTTTTGCCGTGCGGTCGCCAGTCTTTCGGCTATGCTAATTGGTTAATTAAAGTCACAGAAGAAGAACACATATGCGTACTAGTTTTCGTAGATTTATTCCTCTGAGACTACACAGTCAACAAGCATGCCACCAGACAATAATACTAATGTGTCCTTCGTCACCGAAGATAGCAGATTCAAGTACAGTCAAAAGGATAAATAAGCAGTGAGCACAATTCTCGAAACTAATTAACAAACAATCGCCATAGTCCGATTCTGCACTAGTTTACTAAACACAGTTTATATTGAATCAGGTCACTCGGAAGAACCTTCATAGTCCAACATATACTTTAGCACACATCCCACAGTGTTCTTTAGTACGGAACACACGCCAAGCGGCCGTACGATGTATTCACGTGATAAACACACTGCCGTAAACCTTCCGCTCCCGCCGGCTGTTCCGTACGTTACCACTGACAATCACCGACTCCCCCGCTCGGCGCTCGCCCACCGCCAAAGACCTTACATACCTCTCAGATTACACTATCCACTCCAAATATAACCGTAACGTTCATGGTTACGTTACACCCCCACCGTTACAATGTGGCAAAAGTCGGCATTGACAAAGCACCGACTTTTGTCATCACAAACCACACTTGTTCACATATACATAGAAACATTTTACAAAAAAATACAAGATTAAATGTTTACCAAACATAAAGGGAAGTCTGGGTGGCTGCTTGCTTATCCTTAAACTAACATAATTACATACACATTAAGAATAACACACACAGTCTGAAACAGCATGAAACAAATCATCAAACCTTTCAATGTCCATATGTCCTTGCTTAGATCCATGACATATAACCAAGAAATTACAAATTGAGTTACAATATATTTTGACAACAATTTTTCCTATCTTTTTTTCTGATGTATGACACATGCACGAATCGTGCCTTGTTTACTTCGACAGTGCACTGACAGTGTGCCCTGCTCAGGCAGGTGCCTCATTCACTGACTGTTGTACACCAACACTGAT
The DNA here is from genome assembly GCA_031002005.1 of Vandiemenella viatica. Classification (NCBI taxonomy): domain Eukaryota; kingdom Metazoa; phylum Arthropoda; class Insecta; order Orthoptera; family Morabidae; genus Vandiemenella; species Vandiemenella viatica. The sequence goes on along the minus strand of CM061921.1, from coordinate 177,750,218 downwards.
CACACGCGGAAAGACGCAAACTGACATTACGCTGCGCCACACTTAAATCATCTTAACACTTTAATGAAAGGGAAAACCGCACTTCTAAGTACATTGTCCAGCCTCGGGGCTAAAATTACTGGGAAACACAAACCAGCAAGAATGCCTTCCGCAACTGTGTATTAATACTACGTGGGTCACCGATCTGTACCCAACTACCAAAAGTCCTTACCCCACTAACTTATTGACACAGCCTCTTACACATTCTAATTGTGACTGCGATTGATTGTTACAAGAAGCTACAGAAAGCTTACTTAAAACATGGCAACACTTAATGCTTGTAGGTGCGGTAGACGCGACAGTGCTGTGAGGTGGGCCCCTCTATCCGGTGCCTGACACCCCACCGACACTCCCCTCCTCACCAAAATATTTGTAAGGTTTCAGAGAAAATGACATTGAAAGTCCCGGCAACTTCTCTCCCCATCGGCATATTCTAATTTGTAAGCATTATCCCTCAAACAGGCTTTGACCCCTATAGGGACCTTCGTACAAAACTTTAAAACTTTCGTATCTCCTTCTTTACTCGTGACGACTTAAAATGCGTTTGCACCAAACAAGGGCTCCCACCTCATACGTCGTAGCCTTTCCTCTACCGTCATGTCGTCTTTTGTTCCTCTCTGCTGCCTTCTCCAGGTTCTCCTGAACCGCCCTTATCTTTTCCTCGTAATCAACTGGGGGACCTTCGGGGAACTCACCAGTTGCCTCACTATCCCTTTCTGGAGGTACATGGTACATTATCTCCGAGGGAACCAACAAGGTGGAGCATGAGGTATATTTGTTATGAACATCCTCCACTCGCTTATAGTTAGGGCCCACAACTTTATGATTGTCACTGCATGTGGTGCGGAACCACGTCCTATGTCCCTCATTACCCGCTCACAGGATTTCCCTAGGGATGATAAAATGATGTTTTTATCACCTCCACCCCTTCTTGCTGTAATCTTCCTGTCCAGTGTTTACTCCTGAATTGGGGTGCATTGTCTGAAAGAACCCTTTCAGCCCTTCCAACCTCTCTGAAATATCCTTCCACCAACTTATTCACCAATACCTTCGCGGTAGCTTTCTTTAATGGATATAACCTGGCATATTTGGAAAACACATCCATAACCACCAGAATTTGCGTGACTCCTGCCCGCGATGCCGGTAGTGGTCCGAACACGTCCACTGCTACTAATTCTCTAGCTTTGCTTGGCAGTATATTCTTCATATCTCCCCTTCTCAAAACATTGTCTGCTTTCACCCTTTGGCAAATATCACAGGCTGACAGTAATCTCGCAACCCTACGAGCCATATTGTTGAAATAACAGCTCTCCCTTAGAACTCGGTAGCATTTACTAGGCCCATAGTGGCCGTAGCTCAGGTGATGTTGTAGAACTAGCTTGTCTACACATGCTTCCGGCACCCAGAGCTTCCAATCAGAGCTACCTTCCGCCTGACGTCTAAACACCACGCCCTTATATATGCAGTAGTAAAAATTCCTACACTTCCCCTGGTAGTCGTTATCAAGTAATTGGTCCTTTATCATTTTGATCACACTATCATCTTCCTGTAGTTCTCTTATCCTTCTCAGGTATTCCTCTACATCGTTCTCATATTGCACTTGCTTAATAAAATTGAGCTGAAATTCGTCTTGCTCCTCAACTCCATCGCCAGCTTCTTCCAAGCCCACCGGCAACCTAGAGAGACAATCCGCCACTTGGTTCTCTTTCCCTGGAAGATATTTCACCTCAAACTCGAACTCTTGCATGAACAAAGCCCAACGGGCCAACCTCCCGTGTGTCAATCTACAACTCATTAAGAAAGACAGCGCCTTATGGTCCGTGTAGACTATAGTTTTCCTTCCCGTAAAAATGTGTCGGAACTTCTGAAAACTCCACACGATTGCAAGGCACTCTTTCTCCGTAACCGTGTATCGTCTTTCGTGCTTCCCTAACATTCGACTCGCGAACGCGATCGTCCTATGCTCCACCTTTCCATCTTCTACCACTTCTTGGAATACCTCTGCTCCTAGACCATATGAAGAGCTATCCGCCGACAAACACACATCAAGGTTCCAGTCGGGGTGTGGCAAAGTGATACTCTCTTTCAACACCTGCTTAATCTGCATAAAGTCCCTCTCGCACTCTTCGGTCCATTCCCACGGGGTGCTGATTTTTTCTAATTCACTCAAATGTATACTGTTCATGGCCTGTCCCTTCACGAACTTCCTATAATACCGCACAACCCGCGGAAGCTCTTGAGCTGAGCCCGGCTCTTGGGTCGAGGAAACTTCACTATCGCTTCCAACTTCGCCTCATCCACTCCTATGCCTCCTGGCGTTATTGTGTGCCCGAGGAAGTTCAGCCTCTCTCTCAGGAAGGCACACTTCTTCTTCCGAAGAGTCATCCCTCCCCTTCTCATTGCCATCAGCACCTCCCTCAACGTGTCTCTGTGATCTGCCAGGGTGGCCGATACTATTACCATATCATCCACATAGTTAATACTTTATCTCGAAGGTTTCTTCCCAACACATAGTCTAAGGCCCTTATGAAACTGGATACGCATTATTCAAGCCGAACGGTAACACACAAAAGTGATAGCACTTTCCTTCAAAGCGGAAGGCCGTATACTTTCTTGATTCCTTATCTAATGGAACTTGCCAATAACTCGAAGTCATATCTAGGGACGTCATGTACTTTACTCCGTGAAATCTCCTTAGTATCTCGTCCACTGGTTGAGGGTGATCCCTTTCCGTTATAAGTATTTGGTTAAGTGCCCTGGCATCTAGAACTAACCTCACGGACTTATCAGCCTTCTGAACAACTAGGAGGGGATTCACGTATTCGCTATTCGATCTTTCTATTACACCTGCATTCTCCATACTGTCTAGTGCCTCTTGCACCTTCGCCCTTTGTGCCACCGGCGTAGGATATGATTTCGCCGCAAAGGTATGCCCCTCTTTTACCTTTAACTTACAACAGTAACCTTGGATGCGCCCCGGAACATCCGAGAACACGTCGGGGAATTCATCGATAATGTCTTGTACTCCCCTTTCATGCTCCGGTAGGTTGTGATTCATTTCCAAGCTCAAGATCTCTTTCCTGTGTCTGACCGATCGGGAATCACCCCACGATATCACCCGGATTCCCGTCGATTTCTCTTCCCTATCAGAAATCCCCTTCTTCAGGTCGGCTTTGACACGTTCTCCTCTTGTAGTAAACGTAAGCGTTCCGTCCTTTAAATCTAGAATCGCTCCTGCCTCTTTAAGCCAATCCATTCCTATGATGAAGTCCACATTGAGCCCAGGTATCACGTATGGCTCTATGTCTACTATATGTCCTGCGATTTCTCCTTCTACCTGCAACACCCACTTGACAGTCTTAGTCTTGTGCCCCGTGGCAGAGGTTATTGTCATTCCATTCACCGGCCACTTACCTATCTTTTGTTCACTTGAAATTCGCTCATACAGACCTTCAGAAAAACACGTGATCACCGCTCCCGAATCCAGTAACGCTTCCACCACTCTCCCTTCAAACTTAACCATCACCCGTGGAGAGAAGGACTCCCGGCGTTCCAACGTATTCCCTTCCTGCAACAACAACTCTCGTAAGTCTTCGCTATACTCATATGAGTCTGGAGCAACCAACTGTTGCGCCCCGCTCGACATTTCCCTGTAAACTTCTTCCTGGAGATTCATCAATTTGCAATCAACTTTCGGCTCGACAAACAGCCATGCCACCTCATCACTTCCCTCTCCCCTTAGTCTGTCCTCTTCTCTCTCCTTATCATATTCCCTACACTCATTCATTCCTTCGTCCTTCCAATTCCACCTTATCTCCTTCCAGCTTGACCACTCATCTGACGATTCTTCGTCTCTTAGTTCTTCCCCTTCTTGATCGTTTGTATATGGCATTAAGGAACTGCCTGGGTAAACACCCTTTCTTTTACCATTCTCAGGTAATGCTAATATGTACCTCGACTCTTCCTCACCCTCTACTCGAAAAGGTCCTTCATATGAAAATTGGTATATTCCAATATCTCCCTTTACCCCACATACCATTCGGAATTCGTTTCCAATAACCAGGTCACCTGGCCGATATGAATTCTGGCCCACGTTTCCATTATCTTCTCTCTCCGATCTACAGAATTGCCTATTAATAATTTTCTTCTTCCTCGGGCAACCAAGAACCCTCCAACGTCTCAGTTACGACCCCTGGTTCTTCTTTTGGTAGCCTCGTATCGTCTCCTGTCCCCGCCGAGGCTGTAGCAGTGACAGATACTAGTTTAACTGTGGCTCACTCTCCACAACGGCCACCTGCACCTGATTTACAGACTCTTCTCGGGACCGATCATCTCCAGTTGGTCCTTGATATCCACCTCTAAATCCTCCTCCCCCTGTTCCACGACCACGTCCAAATCCTCCTCTCTGCCCGCGGTTATTGTAGCCGCCTCGATTCCTGTTATCAAAATGATTGTAGCTCTCCTGCTGCTGATGTGAACTACTTCTATCGCCTTCCGATTGCGATTTCTCCGCGTAATGTGTGGGTGTCCTCACCCCATATTCTTTTGCTCTTATACTTTTCTCTTGTTCGTCCAGCCGACCCAACATCTTTACCGCCTCGTCAATGGTACATATATTGTGACTGACAAATACAAGCTGTGTCGACTCGGGCAAACGTGCACTAATCATCCGCACATATTCCCCTTCACTAAATGGTGAACTTAAATGTTTACAAGAATTAACACACTTCAAGAAAAAATTTTGCTGAGTGCCACCACCCGGCGAGTATGGTTTTCCCATCATTAAATTCCGCCGAACAGCAATGTGCCGGTCGATGGACCAGAAATGTTCCAAAAAAGCTGACTTAAACTCCTCAAACGTCTCGCAATTATCTGCCGCCCGTTCTCCCCACATTCGGGCATTCCCCTTGATATGTTTACTGAACATTTCTATCTTCTTCCTTTCTACGGCCCTACAGAACGGCCCAAAATTTTCAAACTTCTTCACAAAATCAACTGGGTGTATCCCCCCATTATCACAAAAGTCCTCCCAGTCCACTTTCTCTTCTACCATGCACGCAGTGAGCGCATTCACATTTGGCAAGATTTGACATTTGACAACCTCTTCTCGCACAACTTGTGGAACCCGTAACTTTAGACTTTTTTCAATTTGCTTCTCTTGTAACTGTAACTTTTCATTCACCCACACTGCAGTAGAAGCCTTAACCTTTTCCACCTGACACGACAATTTCTCTACGCCGACTGTTAAATGGTCAACTTCTTCTTTTACTACCGTGTATTTTTCGGTAAGGGTTTCTCCTAAAGTCTCCACCTTCGACAATCTTTCATCATGGTTATCTTCTATAAGCTCGACTGTTTTCTTTAGGGATTCCATATTTTGGTGCAAAACACTAGTTACTTGTTCGCAGTCTGAACGATACTGAGTCAATTTACAAGATATTTCAGCAGTTTGTTGTGCACAAAGTTCCCTATACTTGTGTCAATTCTTCCTAAACTGCCCTAAGTCGCGATTCAAAAGCATCCCGAAGACATTCGATACTCTCCTTATTTTCATTTAATTTAGATTCAAGCAAAATACTATTTTCATTTAATTTGGATGCAAGTGATTCATTTAATCTGGATTCAAGTGAAATACTATTTTCATTTAATTTGGATTCAAGTGAAATACTATTTTCATTTAATTTGGATTCAAGTGAAATACTATTTTCATTTAATTTGGATTCAAGTGAAATACTATTTTCATTTAATTTGGATTCAAGTGATTCATTTAATCTGGATTCAAGTGAAATACTATTTTCATTTAATTTGGATTCAAGTGAAATCTTGTTTTCATTGAATTTAGCTTCAAGAAAGGACTGAATTGACATGACAAATTGTCCCTGGAAAGCACAAAACATTTCCGACATGGACGCCTCATTACTTTCCCTAACCACTTCTCTTGACTTGTCAACTTCTGATTCACTAGCAAAACTCGTCATCGACTGTAAATGATTAGACACAGTAAGTGAGGAATGATTAATGCCTACACTGGGTGCGTCACCAAGGGACTCACCTCCCCGCACCATCTCTCCATTCACACCACCCTCTACCTCAGATGCCATATTGCGAAATTATTTCACACAATAAATTCAATCTTCCGTTGTAGAAAAGACAAGAAGTAACCAACGCCGTCAATCCAGCAAACACAATACACCAGTATACATTAGCCCAGAAAAAAAGGTAAAATTCTGTTTCCAAATGTCTTAACTTAACTACCAAACAAGATATACACCATGTCATAAAATACACTTTCAATTGAATACATACACTACTATCAATGACCAAAAAAAATTACGGAAACTCTAAAATAATTTTTTTTTTTTTCCTTGAAAAATAATTTGCTAAGCAAATCTAACACAGTTGTTCGGCTTTCAACTTTAATAAGTTAACGAAAGAAAAGGAAAAAGACCTCTGTTACTCAATATGCAAAAATAATAATTAATTTTTTTCTCTTAAAAAAATCGCGAATTATTCGTGCCGGTTTGTGCTTTTACAAAGACTGAAAAATAAATCTTGCACTTCTTTGGAAAATCAACAAAAAAATCTACAAATTAATTCGTTAACAGAAACTGACATAACTTGACCCAAATCAGAATAAAATTATGCTTGCATGCATAAAATTTGCAATCCGCATAGTCGGTAGCTCATTTGAAGATTCATTAATGCCAAAGAAATAATTACTACCGCGGAAATGTGATTCCAATCGAAACAGTATTTTTTTTTTTTTTTTTTTTTAAATTATTTAATGTCAGTTTGTGTCTTTCTTTAATTAAAAAATTTGTTCGCACTTTCCTTTCGAAGAATCTCAGTTGCTGACCGCGCTGCCGTCGACCGCAATGACGCCGCGCCGCTTCTGCGTGCCCGCGTTGTTCCGCTGTCGCGTCTCTCCGCTGTACCGCGTTGCCCCGGTGTCGAGTTGTTGCTCTGGTGAGGCTTCCCGTCAGACTGCGTTGTTCGGTTCCGATCGTGAAAGCTCGGGTCCTCTCGTTTATTACATTGTTGTGCACTCGCCGCCTCGAAGTAGCCGTACCATCGCCTATTGTTGTCTTCCCGCTCTACTCACTGCTTATTATTTCCAGCACTTTTTTTTTTATATTAATCACTGTCCGTCCTTAACAATTTTAACTGCAACTTATCCTGTCACGTTGAGCCATGTAACGTGTACTCACGCTAATCGTGTTTGTATAGTTAAAAGTTCGTTGAAGCAATGGTGCAGCTGCACTTCCTAACACGATTTTTCTTAAGCTTTCTTCCACCACTAATTACTCTTTTAATTAAAGGTTCGTTTTGCCGTGCGGTCGCCAGTCTTTCGGCTATGCTAATTGGTTAATTAAAGTCACAGAAGAAATAACACATATGTGTACTAGTTTTCGTAGATTTATTCCTCTGAGACCACACAGTCCACAAGCATGCCACCAGACAATAATACTAATGTTTCTTCGTCACCGAAGATAGCAGATTCAAGTACAGTTAAAACAACTAAATAAGCAGTGAGCACAATTCTCGAAACTAATTAACAAACAATCGTCATAGTCCGATTCTGCAGTAGTTTACTAAACACAGTTTATATTGAATCAGGTCACTCGGAAGAACCTTCATAGTCCAACATATACTTTAGCACACATCCCACAGTGTTCTTTAGTACGGAACACACGCCAAGCGGCCGTACGATGTATTCACGTGATAAACACACTGCCGTAAACCTTCCGCTCCCGCCGGCTGTTCCGTACGTTACCACTGACAATCACCGACTCCCCCGCTCAGCGCTCGCCCACCGCCAAAGACCTTACATACCTCTCAGATTACACTATCCACTCCAAATATAACCGTAACGTTCATGGTTACGTTACAAAGGGTTGAGGAGCATCTATCATTCTGAAAACTCTTCCCTTTGTTATATCTCATTAGTTATCTATTGGCGAGAATATAATGTACTACTACGCCAATTATGTTTATGGATATATTTATGCCAAATTTAATGCTACTGTACTGGAATCTGATTCTTAAAGTCACTGCAAAATTGTTCCATTTTTATTTCCCTCCCTCCTGTTGAAAACGGATACCTAAAATATATAAAACCCTTTTTTGTTCTTGATAAGAAGTAAGAGTATTTCTTATTATATATTATTATATGAGTTAATAAAAGATTTCCATTTGTTCCAAAATTATTTTAATTTATGATGCAGATTTCCAATCAATGGTTGGTTCAGTTTGACCACAGGTGCCGGTCCATGGCAGTAAATACAGTCCATACCAGGATGGAGCCACCATCAGCTTGCACAGTGTCTTCCTGACATCCAGGGTCCTTGGCCTCTAGGGGTATGCTCAGCATTCGATCCCTTCCATCAGTTCTTTCCAATTCTAATCGTAAATCTTCTGACCACGCAACCTTTTCCCAGTCATCTAGGGTCCAACTGTTTACGAGCCCAGCATAAGCACTGCAGCCGACGGAGTTTTGTTAGCAGGAGCACTCGCGTTGGTCTTCTGCTGCCACAGCGCATCAACCTCGTATTTCACTGCACTGTCCGCATGGACACGTCTGTCGTACGTCCCACATTGAGCGTTACTTTTCTTTGATGCAGTGTTGCCTGTCTGTTAACAATAAATCTGTCGATGTAGACGTCGTCGGTTTCGGTCATGAGTAGACGTCGTCAACCGCTGACTTGTCCATAGCGGCATGTAATGCCAGAACATACATTTTCACGGAACACTCTTTGTGGATGGAGGAATGTTAAATTCACTAACAATTTCCGAAATGGAATCCTCCATGCGTCTAGCGGCAACTACCATTCCTTATTCAAATCTGTTAATACTTGTCGTGAAGCAATAATCTCGTCAGAAAACTTTCACGCGACTCACGAGAGTACAAATAAAAGCCCTGACACTGCATGATATATTTATATATATATTTTTTTTTTCCGCGGTGCTACCGCCATCTAAATATTTTCATCTTCCTATACCATGACTTTTGCCACTTCAGTGTATAACAGTATACACTTTTCCATCTTTAAAGATTCTATCAATTTCTTCCTTGTTTCTGGATTGAAAGCAATATCTGTATCTGCAATTTTGAGTTCTTTCTCCAATAAAGTTAATTTGTGACTCATTCCAAACCACTATTGTAATATCTTACCGTTTATCGTTAGTCGTTTCTTTGCTGTGGAGCATTTAAGCAACTTCTTTCTTGGAACATGTAAAATCTGACAAATCTTTGATTCTGAAATTCCTATAATCCCTTAATAAATAATATAGTCTGATGTAGACAAAGAGTTATTTCTTCTTTAGTGGTATATTTACATGAAGAAGTTTCCAACAGTGTTGTCCCTACAGATAGGAGTCCACACAGTGCCAGAACCCGACTTGGGTGCCTAGAAACTGAGGTACGGTCAGAAAATGGTGACTCATGCTGCAAATTGACTTGTTTTATTAAACACATAATCCAGCTCTGCATTTCACTGTTTAAGGTTTGTATGTAATGGCGTATACGAGCATAAAAAGATTCAATGGAAATTAAGAACTTATTTTAAATGATGTTAGTGCTATGGTACTTTCTTGTTTGACTTTGTAATACTCCATTATGCTTTTTTTTTCTTTTTTAAAAAAATATTGGTGAAATTATATGCTGTAGTTCCTTCCACCTTAATAGCCATAGACTTGGAAATTCAAAATACAATGCAATCGCTTCACTGATTGCTGCTATTAAACGTGAAGGTTGACACTATGCAGGTGACAGTGAGGTACTCCATTTAATTCACTTCCTCTGTACATTTAATGTATTCTGTAATACTGTACAAATAAAATGTTTTTAAATATTTCCTCTCCCGCCCCTTCATACACATTCAGTATCTATGGGGATCTCTATTTTTAATTAGAACTATTTTAGAGACGTACAAATGCAAGATTGTTTTTCACAACGATGGTTCAAAACTCAGTTTCGCAGTGGATTGCAGAGCCTCTTCTCTCTCGCATCCAATTTTAACGGACGTGTTTGCTTGCTTCGGCGATTATCGTTGCAAGAACGAGAGTTTCCAAACAGTATTAGGAAAACGATCGTGATCAACGTCATCCCTGAAATCTATCAGCCGCCTTTAATTTTCTATATTCTATCTAAGTTGGGTGAAATAATAATTTCATGTGCTGACATTACAGCGATTATATAAAATACCTATCAAATCAGTTATTTCAACCAGCAACATAGTAATCATTTGATCGATAAACTGTAACATTTCAGCTTGTTGCTAGTTGGCACACGTCAATAATGTTTGCTATTCTAAACTTAATTTTTATTATTGTCTTCTCTGCCTACGAAGAAATGACTAATTGTTCTTTAATTTAGTAAATCTGCTTCCAGTGGTAAGGGATCCAAACAACTAAGATCCTCGTCAATTTTCTGAATTTTTTTTTTGTTGCCATTATTGCCACTCATTTATACACATTTGGTGACTGAAACTTCATTTTAAGTGACCTTGTATCATTACATTTATTTCATAAAACTACATAAAACTACTGAAGTATAATTTGATGTAGTAATCTTTCGTATATATGTGTGTAGGAATTGCAGTGCCTAAATCCTTATATGTGATACAGTAGTTCTAAACATTTAACCAGGTTTTTTTTTCAGTATTTTCATTCCTACCTGGTAAAAAAGCGTTGCTACGTGCCGAGTTTAAATGGTCTTTAACGTTCAAATAAAGAAGATACATTTAAATTTTAAGCAAGATTAATGATCTTTTATAGATGTAGTTCTATAATTTAAAGTTCATTTTGAGATTCCAAGAGAAGAGCAACAACGTTCAGACGGCAGTCCAGCTTTGCTGCCACGGAAGCAGCCAGACCATGCCGCCCTTCCTTTCAGTTCTCCCAGATTACCCGGAGAATCGGCTCATATAGGGAGCATTTGCCATCTGAAGGAACAAGCGGAGAAACTGGGGTGTACTACCGGCCCCTCTTAGTGTTTCAACAGACAGAGTTCTGGACATATGGACAGACACTGCAAGATTCCACCCACATGTGTCAAGTGTGCAGACCCACATGGTTCAACGCAGTGTACTTCCCAGAATGAACGAGAAGCAGCCAACTGCTTGAACTGCAGAGCAGACATATAGCGACTTCCAAAGGCTGTCCAGCGTTCAAGAAAGATTATAATCATCAGAGAGGACTACTAGGTAAACAATGAATCAACGTCTGAAGGATAACAAGCTTCTGGTAGAGAACAAGCAGAGCGTCCCTAATTGGCAGCCTAAACCTAAAGAGCTTCTTCGTTGCCGTTCTTAGAGGGGCAGAATAAGCCTTCAAGGAAGACTAGGAAGCAGCAGAATACCTAGCTGAGCAGAAAATCTAATGCGACCGGCGGACGACAATTCTGAGACGTCGTGGGGCCACATTTGTCTGGGGCCCTTTCTCTGAGCAGCAGAAAGGGCCCCAAAGCAAGCAGACCCAAAACAGTACCAATGACGTCAACAGCCCTTCTCAACGGCCACGGCTCTTGGGTACTTATTTTATTGCTGATTCATACAGACCAATGTACAGGAAACAACTACTGCTAAACAGTACACGCTACAGCATGTCGGTACAAAGATTTTACAACAACAAAGATATAGCACACACACATATATCGAAATAATTCAATATATTTTGACCAACTCAACACCCCCACTTCAAAAAATTTGAATGATTTCCTTAAATAATATCTAAACCTAGACATTTCAGAAAGTCATGACTTATGTTTTGTTACAGAGATGCATTTAAAACTGGGACTGAGAGCATCCGTAGCCAACTACTGCTGCTGTTGCCGAGACTGCCAAGCTGCAAAAGGAGGGGTGGCCAGTTACGTGAACAGAAGTATCACTCACTTCGAGATACTCATTCCACTCCTGCAGTATGTCGAAGCAGTCCACGTTGAGGTGATCACAGCCTTCAGAAGCGGAAATTGACCACCAACACATGGACGCTGTACGTCACAACTTGAGAAAATATCTCTGGGCTTTGGAAGACGACGACAAGGAAGATCCCAAAATAACTCTCCAGAACAGGTGGCAAGCTACCTGGCCAAGCTTTATCCGACCAAGGACATAAGAAATTACCGTATATACGTGAACAACAGCTGCCTAAGGAACCTGGGGCTTGAGGCGTCCACCTACATCGCGGAAATCTTCAACAATACCCTCCGAAGCCAGAAGTTAACCCAACATGCCGAAGTGGTAGTGGTACACAAGAGCGGGAAGTACCCGCTATTGCCTCAGCACTACCACCCAATAATCCTCCCCCCGACTGCAAGCAAAGTCTTTGAGTGATTACTGCTGAAGTGACTCAACCAATATATCGAGAACAACAACGCTTGGGTTTCGTTGTAGTGATAGTGCTTGAGGTTGCGACGAGGATATTTAATGAAAAAGAATATTGAGGCTTAGTGCTCATGGATATTCCTTGAGCCTTTGACACCATGTGGCACTCGGGTCTGCTGCTCAAGCTATATGCACAAATATTCGTGGGAATACTTGTGAAGTTTCTCAAGTCCTATCTTATTGATCGCACTTTTTGTGTTCGAGTTAGCGAGGCCAGGTCTACACGAAGACGAATCCTCACTGCATTTCCGCAATGCTCAGTGCTGGGCCTAGTATTATACTCGCTCTTCACCACAAATGTGCCAGCTGCAGAAATGGTCCATACAGCTACTTACGCTGATGACAATGCATTCTAAACGACAAGCAGAAGCAGAGCCATAACAACTCAGTGCCTGCAGGAAATCCTTCAAACAACTGAGAACTGGGGGAAAAGATGGAAAATTGACATCATCCCCATCAAAATTCAGGCCATCATGATCAAGAGGAGACGCAGGAAGCGCAGCCAAATACAACCTCACAACTTCAATTAGACAATGCGATGATTCCATGGGGGTGTCAGTCGACCGGTAACTGGATATGGATAAACAATATCGAAAATGTCAGGAAGAGGGATATTGCCACATTACACGTCCTGTAGTGCTGAACAGGATCAGCCTGCTGAAGTCTGCCACTGGATTTAAAATGTATACCACACTGGTCAGGTCTGTCATGGAATATGCAGTATGGGGCTACGTAGCTGCTTGCAAGTCATTCAGAACAGGCGCTAAAGCGGTCACTCGACCTTACCAGTGGCTTCCCAACAGCAGTCCTGCATGAAGTCACCAATACTCCGTTACTGATGGAGTGCTTCAGACAGATGTCAGCATACTTCTACAAACAAGTCCATAGGACCCGGAACCGGTCAATACACTCGGTCAATACACTGTAGACATTGGTGGCACAAAAGGCCATTGGCAATACTAAACTAAAGCACGCCACTAAGAATCCAAACAGAAGGGAAGCCTTTTACCGTCTAATACCAAGTCGAAGTAAATGCCGAAACATAAAATCTCCATAATTGCTGTATAATGTACGAGAAGCAGGAGGCAAAATAAATAAGTAAAATTTCCATATGATCTGCTGAGGTGAGTTTACAACGAAGACATTGGTTAGCATTATTGCGACCTTAGCACCGCCGCAAGTCGACTGAAAAAGATACATTTTTTTCACTAGTCACTTCATATAGTGACGTGGTAATTATTGCCATCAATTAACGGTAATATTTAATTTGAGCTTCAGTCTAACAGTAATTCCACAACTTGCTTCTCATTCTTCACATATAATCGTTACTAATGACGTCATGTAATGACTGCAATAGTGAACGCTGAAATATATTATTATTATCTGCAATTGGACCCTGTCAGATCAATCAAAGCCTAGACGATTCAGTTTTCTACATTTCCATACAGCTCTCATTTTTTCTCCGTGGATTCTCTTCCTTTCTTCTGTCCACTTCGTCCCCGGCCTCTTAATGACTTCATTTTCTGGCGGTACTTCCCATTTGACAATTTTTTGTATATACATTTCTATGTCTATGATTTCTGATGAGTTTATGGGGGCTTTTTCCAGGTCTTTTTGATCTGTTGGACCCAGGGCATAGCTTTTAGCTGTTCTATGTACGTCACAATTTCATGAATGAGTATTTTTGCTCGGAATCTGTGGATATGACCATAAAATCTTAATCTTCGTTCCCTGATGTATGCAGTGAGGTTTGACAGTGATTCCGTTGATTTTCGAGCTTTAAGTCTATATCCGTCATCTATTTGTTCTGGGCCAAGAATCTTTCTTCTTATTTTGCGTTCTGCTTTAAAAATGCTTTCTAGCTCACCTTTCCTGTGTAAAGTTTCGCTGGTGTACAGGGGCTTCAGGTTTGATAGCTGTGTTGTAGTAGATGGAGAACGATGAGTACAGCTGGAACCCTGGACCAAAAAAGTGTAATCGATACCCTCTCCCCTCCTTGTTACTGATACCCCACTAACCTCAGTTCCCCCTCCTTGAAATCGTTACCCCACGGCAGCCAAACTGTGCTATATAAGACACCAGTCTGCGCCATCCCACCGTCATTGTCCATGATGATTGCATTAGAGGTAGATATGTGATCTTGAGATATTGTGAGTGTGATTATTGGTGATGACTTTTGAAAATAATTGACTATGTGTGTGCATTTTTGAGTGAATGTGTGATTGTTAAATATAGGTATTGTTTACAAATTGACAAGAAATTACCTGTGTGTCGAAGTTGAATAACTGATTCGCGACTGCAGGCAGCGAATTAAGCTCGGCCACCCATCAGTTAGTGCCCAGAGGGATCGCACGGATGGGTGACGAGGAAAGGCCGCTCTGCACTTCAGCGCCATGCACGTCGAGCGCCTCATTGAACTCGTCTTTGCCAGCGGACGTTGTGACAAGTGCAACGAATCAGCAAATGGATAAGGATATCGAAATGGATGAAGATGCTATGCCAGCCGCTGTATTCAACATTCAGCGTATACATGGTGACGTGTATGCGGTGAGCAAAGATTTAAACCCAAGAAAGCGTTCCACTACTCCACCAGAGAGGACCAACAATAAACAGCCACGCGCCGTCAACTACAGGAAGGATGAGAAGCGTAAATCTACTGGAGTCAGCCTGGCAGTGACGAAACTTGGTTCAGCCAAGAAACCAAAGAATGCCAAGGTACAAAAGAAGAAGACAATCGAAGCCGCTGACAATACTGCAGCCTCGGTCTCCGTTCGGAATGGAATCAAAGGACGTCGTTCTCGCACCCAGAATTGGCAGCCAGACCAGGAAGGTTTCATAATGCCGAAGAAGACAGCAAAGCCCCCACCTTCATTGGACCCAGCGGCGATGGAAGTAGAAAATCGTTTCACTGCCTTGACTGTTGCCGACACGCCGCGAAAGGAGACGAGATGCGACTCCATTCCACCTATAGTAGTGGAATTCACAGAAAACTACAAGACCCTTCATGATCGGGTGGCAGATGTCATCAAGAGTCCATTCGCTGCGAAAACCGCAGGTGGTGACAAAATCAAATTCATCATGACTACTAGCGAAGACTTTGTGGCCGTCACTTCTCTCCTTCAACAGTGCAACATCCCGTACTACACTTTTCCGACCGGAGCGGTGAAACTGTTGAAGGTGGTGTTTCGTGGCATTCCCAGGACTCTGCCAACAGAGACATTGAAAGAAGAGCTGACAGAAATGGGCTACGAAGTGAGGTCTGTTGCTCAACTTCGTCGCCCCAGCAGTAACGATGTAATGCCGCTTTTCCTAGTAGTATTACCAGACCTGCCCTTAAATCGCACAATATTTGAGGTTGACAAGCTGTGCCACCTCAGAGTATCGACAGAGAAACTGCGATCGTCGGCTGGACCGCAGCAATGTTTCAACTGTCAGTTGTTTGGCCATGTGGCACGCCATTGCAAAATGCGCCCGGTGTGCGTCAAGTGTGCAGGGCGACACGACGCAAAAGACTGCCACACGCAGAAGGGCCGTGACCCACCAATCTGTGGAAACTGCCACGGCAACCACGTTGCCAGTTGGAAAGGCTGTCCACGATCGTCAAAGAGGAGTGGGGACAGAGGCTCCTCAGAGGCATCTACAACAGCAGTCAAACCAACAACAAATGTCGGAGATCAGTGAAATATCAGAATCAACGAAACCGAATCCACAGAAATTGAAGAAAACGAAGAAGCAGAAGGGCAAGAAACTGGCATCATCCAAAGTGCAATCAGACTTATCCTTCGCTGAAGTAACCAAAGATGTGATTGATGTTTCTCCCCCCAAACAGCCACAGCACCAAGACACTTCAACGCAGCCGGTGAAGCAAGGCCCATTTGCAAAGTCCGAACAACCGATGGCGTTGCAGACTGTACCACCAAAGCGTCAGAAAAGACAAGGTCTACCACACCAGCATCCAGATGAAGCAGCAGAGACGAACGGGACAAACCTCGGGAGACTAGTCAATATGCTTGAGAATGTACTTAGCATGATGGTCAGCCTCCTAACGCGGCTCGATAGAATGTCTTCGGACATCACAGCTGCAGTGACGTCGGCGCTTGCCAACACCACCGTAACCCAGCAACGCAACCATGAATAGGAGGCCTCACATTCATAGCCTCACTTTCTGTGTGTGGAATGCTAACGGCATTCATGGACAATTACTTGAGTTTCGACAATTTCTGCGGGAAGAAGATGTGGACATTTGCCTCGTCAGCGAGTCCCACTTGAAACCTTGCCTACGGGCGGCAGCACCAAACTACTGCTGCTACCGGAAAGACCGACTGACGGCTGGTGGGGGTGTTGCGCTGTACATTAAACGCGGTATTCCTCACTGTGAAGTCCCTCTTCCTCCTCTTCAGCAGGTAGAGGCTGTCGCGGTTCAGGTGAAAACATCCTCAGGCGCTATCACCGTCGTCGCAGCCTACCGACCACCACGCAGAGTGCTTGAAGAAGCAGACATCGCCGCCCTTATCACACTTCCTGGTAAAATCCTGATTGGTGGAGATATGAATGCAAAGCACCAGGATTGGCATAGCAGAACTGCCAATCCGGCTGGTAACCTCTTAAGACGCCTGGCCCACTGCCACAACCTATGTGTATGGGCACCTGAAGAACCAACGCATCATCCTGCAAATGGAAACCGGCCTGATGTTCTTGATATTGTTATAACAAAGGGAATCACAGGTTTTGTTTCGGCAACAACCCTTAACAGACTATCTTCGGACCACTCTCCTGTGCTACTTGAGGTCGACGTTGGGGAGTGGCAGCCAAACAATCAACCAATTCCTGATTACAAGCGGACCGACTGGGACCGGTTTAGGGAAGTCGTAGCGACTAAACTGGAAAGCGGTACAGTGGAAGGAAATGTTGAGGAGGCTCTAAGATTCTTCACCAACACCGTAAATGAAGCTACAAAAGTCGCCACACCACTGGTTCATACACGCATAGAACGTTCTTGCCAGCTTCCATCGCACCTCATTGCGCAGATCAGAAACAAAAATCGGATCGCCAAGGAGTGGAAACTAACGAGGAACCGTGCCACTCGCCGCCTCCTCAATCAACTGCAGCGAGAGCTGAAGGCAGCGTTGGTAGAACACAGAAATCGTGAGTGGTCCGCACGTGTTGCAATGCTGCGACCAAACGATGGCAGCATGTGGAACGAAACTAGGCGACTCACCCGCCGGAGGAAGCCGATACCACCACTCCACGGCGAACGTGGTCTTGTATTTCTACCGGAAGACAAGGCTAACGCGCTCGCTGACAGTTTTGAGAAAAATTTCCAGCCCGTCGATGACGACGTTGACGACCGCCACATTCTAGCAGTACGTCGCCGTACTGCGACGGTACATGTCAGCCAATGATGACCATGACATCATTGCGATTGAGCCGCAGGAGGTAGCTAGCTACATCGCCGGGTTGTATCCGCGAAAGGCACCTGGGCATGACCAAGTGGACAATCGAGCACTCAGAAATCTACCACCAGAAGCCATCAACTACTTGACGCGGCTCTTCAATACCATCCTGCAAAATCAGACTTTCCCGAGAACATGGAAGCATGCCATCGTGGTCGGTATTCATAAGGCTGGGAAAGATCCAATCTTTCCCCAGCATTACCGGCCAATCAGCCTGCTACCCGCGCTCAGCAAAGTGTTCGAGCGAATTCTGCTGAAGCGTATTGACACCTACATTCAGGCTGCAGGCGTCATACCCGATCATCAATTTGGGTTCCGTAGAGGGCACTCCACAACGCAGCAGTTGATGCGTGTTATAGAGGCAGCCACAAGGGCCTTCAACGAGAGAAGCTATTGTGGTTTGGTGTTGCTCGATGTCGCCCGTGCATTCGACTCAGTGTGGCATACGGGTCTGCTCTGCAAGTTGTACGAATGGGGCTTGCCTGGACCCTACGTAAAATTGATCCGCAGCTATCTGTCAAGGCGCACATTCTGCGTCAGGGTTGGTGATGCCATGTCAACACGACGGCGCATTCGTGCAGGTGTACCACAGGGTTCAGTGCTGGGACCAGTTCTTTATAACCTGTACACAGCCGACATTCCAGCACCTGTGAATGTGAAAACAGCCACGTACGCCGACGATACGGCATTCTTTACATCCAGCCGTAGCAGAGCCATCGCCACGAGACGATTGCAGGAAGCTCTTCAGCAGACGATAGCCTGGGCCAGAAGGTGGCGGATAAGTATAAACCCTGTCAAAACGCAAGCGATTATGCTGACGCGACGCCTAGGACGCCGTAGTGAGCAACTACCTCACCCGCAACTTCAGCTCAGAGGTAAAACCATTCCCTGGGCACCAACTGCTCGTTTCCTTGGTGTAACACTTGACTGTAAGCTGACATGGCGAGCTCACATCAAGGACATCAGGAAAAGGGTAAGTGCTCGGCTCCATTCTCTTTACCCTATACTTAACCGGGAAAGTTCGTTGGTACCGCACCTAGAAGTTGCCATTTATTGCTCCTTGATTAGGCCGGTAATTGAATATGCTTGCCCCGTCTGGGGGTACGCTGCTAATTGCCACCTGAGAAAGTTGCAGGTGCTGCAAAACAGAACACTGAAGCGGGCACTACATCTGCCCAACCGTTTCCCCACCGTCGCAGTCCATGAGGCGTCGGGTACAGAGAAGCTCATTGACAGGTTCCGGCAACATGCCTATAAATTCTACAGAGCAGCACATCACTCTGCCAATCCACTGGTCAGTTGTCTCGGCGAATATAAAACTGCCGCTGACAAACATAGCAGGCCATTGGTGCTGACGGAGCGCTAAGGACCAACTAATAATACGCCACCAAGACGACCAATCAGAAGTGAAGAGAAGACCACTCAAGAGAAGACTGAGGGAGGAAATGTCTCAGGACAACAACCCCCAACCGACCAGCTTTAATGCTGAGACTGGCGAAGATGACTCATCCCACCGTCATTCGACTTGCAGCTCCTGAACTGTACACATCGTAGCTATCTCGCTCGCAAGATGTCTTCAGAAAACATTGTCTTTAACGACTTGGAACTTCCAAGTGACTTGGACATTGAAACTAACGACCTTCGCACCACTGGTAAGTTTTTTTTATATATTTAGTATTTAATTGTTTATTCCATTTTTTTAAATTATTTTTTTTCTGTTCCCAGTTATAAGTGATTACGAGAATTATTTATTCTCTCTGCTTGACGGTGAGAAGTTATATATACATTATTAACTTTTATTTCTTTGTGGGTGTTTACACTAATGAATACCATCTTTTGTATTTCAGACATGCCAGGCAAACGACGCACGACTCCAGACTTACCGAGCCCGAAACGGCGAAACGCTACTAGCAGTAAGTGTTAAATTTTTATTATTTGATGTAATGTATTTTTATACACACACACACACACACACACACATATATATATATATATATATATATATATATCACCATAACATTTCTGTTCAAGCAGCAACGGGGGGCGAGTTGACAGCATCGTCCTTATTCCTTGAAGACAGGCAAAGTGCATTTAGGAGTAGAAGATATTCAGGTTGGGCTGATTACCACATTTCGAATTCAGAAGGATCTAAATTTCGAAACAGCCCATATGTGTTTTTTTACAAAGATGCGAGAGATCACAAGAAGCACTTCCCTGTCGGATTGGTATGATAAATATGTGAAGTCGGAGATCATTGTAAAATTAAGAGAGTTTCAAGAGAGGGATAGTGGCAAAACTCTCGATAGTATAATACCCCTCCACATTAAAATTACTAAATTCGAACCTTTCTATCGGGGGTGTTGCTATGTTGAAATCTGTAGAAAGAAGGCCGTCATCAATATTGAAAAGAAAGACGAACTATGCTATCTATAGACGCTTCTTGTTTCTCAAGTAAGGGCACCGAAAAAAAATGGTAACCAACTTTATAATTATATAAAAGCATACGCCAACCACAAATTCGATTTTTCAGGTACTGAATTCCAAGTTAAACTCCCTGATATTTCAAAATTCGAGAGGCAAAATCCAGTCTATTCAGTACATGTTTTCGATCTGGATGCAGTTAAAGGTAAACATGTAGTTTCTGGGGCTCTCCATCACACTGCAGACAACTGCGATTAATACATAAACATGTTGATGATTACCAAAGGTAGTGGGATATTCCTTTAATGTTGAATTCACGACTTGCCGCGGCTAGTAAGATCTTCATTAACAGCACACTGTAATGCTATCTTTATTTGTGACAGATGTCTGCAACATTTCGGACGCAAAGATCTTCTGGACGGCCACGAGATCTATTGCGCAAGGGTATATCCAGTAAGAGTTGATCTACCCGGCGACTACATTAAGACCTTAAAATTTAAGTATTTTGTACACCAGCAGCGTGTACCCGTTGTCGTTTACGCGGATTTTGAAATTCTTTTGCTACCTTCTAATTCGTGCAGTCCACCACCCAACGCCTCTCACACTACTAGAGTCCAGAAACATATCCCTTTCGCTGCCGCATACCAGGTCGTCGTTTGTACAGATGTACCTAGTCTGTCGCGTTTCAACTCCTACTCGGGTGTAAATCCAGAGAAATGGCTTGTTGACGAACTTGTTAATCCTGACAGGGAAGTCGATAAAATTTTCAAGAGATGTATCCCTCTTGTAATGACAGATGAGCAGGATGTAGAATTAGCTGATGCTACGGTATGCCACATCTGTGAGAAAGACATTGAACCGGGGGCTGTGAAGGTCCGCGATCACTGTCATATCACACGAATATTTAGAGGGGCTGCACATAATGACTGAAATTTGCAGTTTCATAATATAAGGTACATACCCATATTCTTTCACAACCTTTATGCATATGACGCATACTTCATAGTTATGGCTTCATCAAAACTCGACGGCGATGGGATGGATGTGTACCCCATCAACACAGAACGATACATTTCTTTTTCTAAAAAGATTGAATACACTTCAATCATATTAAGGTTTCTGGACTCATACCGTTTCATGCAGGCCCCATTAGACAAACTGGTTGGGACCCTTGAGGACGGCGATATGAACATTACCCGTGCTCATTTCACCGACCCCGGGAAGTTCCAATTAGTTAAGTGGAAAGGAGTGTTCCCTTACGAATATATGGATTCGTGGGATAAACTCGACGAGGCCACGCTTCCTCCAAAATCAAAATTTTATAGTTCGTTGTCGGAGTCAGAAATTTCTGATGAAGATTACGAGCACGCGACACAAGTGTAGCGGACTTTCCAGATCAAGACTTTCAGAGAATATGCAAGTCTGTACAAGAGCACATATGTGCGGTTACTTGCAGATCTATTTCAGAAATTTAGGTGTGTATGTTTGGGAAAGTACACGCTTGACCTCGCCCACTACTTCACATCCTCAGGCCTTTCGTGGCAGGCTATGTTAAGGAGCACACATATTGAACTGGACCTTCTGACGGATATCGACATGCTGCTCCTTTTCGAACGTGGAATTCGCGGGGGTATTTGCCACTGCACATATATGCAAAGGCGAATAATTAGTACAGGTCGGAGTACAACCGCGAGGTGGCTGAAGATTTTATAACATACTTCGACGTAAACAACCTGTACGGCTGGGTCACGTAAGAGTATCTGCCCTCTGGTGGGTTTCAATTCCTATTGCTATTGGCTAAAGAGATTGCTAGCATAGATTTCATGAGAGTTGCTGCCGACTCGCCTCGGGGATTCGTGTTGGAGGTAGACCTTACGATTCCCCTGGATAAACACGACGTTTTAGCAGACCTGCCGCCTTGCCCTGACCACAAAGCCCCTGTAAGTTCTACCCTCCCCAAGCTGATGACCACGCTGGAGAACAAGGTACGGTATGTTCTCCATTACCGAGTCCTCCAGCAATGTGTAGGCTTGGGGTTGCAGGTTGTCATCATTCACCGGGTAATATCTTTCAATCAGTCACCGTGGTTGAAAGATTATATATCTCTCAAAACATGTTCTGGTCGTTCAGCAAAATCAGATTTCTAGAGACATTTTTACAAACTGATGAACAACTCAATTTTCGGTAAGACTACGGAGAACACTCAAAAACACCGCGACGTGAAATCGTGTACTAAATGGGCAACCACCGCGGTGCCCGCAAACACATAGCTTCACCACACTTTAAGCGAGCAACAATTTTCAACGAAGACTTTGTGGCCATGGAGATGGCGAAAGTTAGGATTGTATTTAATAAGCCAGTATATGTTGGAATGTGCATTCTTGACCTTTCTATACTGAGGATGTACCGATTCCATTATGAATTTGCTATTCCTCAGTTTAGAAGCCCTAAATTACTTTATATGGACACGGACAGCTTCATTTACTTGGTGCGGAACTGTGACCCATATGAAATGATGCGCCGCAACAGGGACGAGTTCGATACTTCCGGATATAGCACCGGCAACCGTTTCGGGATAGAGCCCCATAATGAAAAGGTTGTTGGTGTTATGAAACACGAAGCGAATGGTACCCTGATTGCAGAGTTTTCAGGTCTACAGTTAAAAATGTATGCATTCCAGCTCGAGTCCAACCAAACCTCTAGACGGGTTAAAGGTTTGGCACGCTCCATCACTAGAAAGTTGCAGATGGAGGATTATATAAATTGCCTCAAGGGTGAAACACCAAAATACCATCTGCAGCAAAGAATCACATCAACTCTGCACGTTGTAAATACTGTTCAAATTTTGTACTGGGTCTGTCTAGTACGGACGATAAACGGTATATTTTCCCCGACGAGATAGAGTTAGAGACCCTACCGAGGAGGCACAAATCTGTACCTGAGTGAATGGGTGTTTGACCTTGTATATAGTGTGTGAGTGAAGAGGAAATACGCCGTTTATCCGTGTATCTAGCTTGTAAATATGTATCTAATTTGTAAATACATATAATGCACTATTATATAATATTTTAAATGTACATCACTTGTTACAAAAAGATATTGTACTTGCTGCATAAAATATCTTTGAGGTTGAAAATATGTATTAGTTGAATATCAGAATACAGCCTTTGGAAAGACATATTGTGCATTAAAATCATGGAAATATTCACCTGTACAAAACTTCAAAGATTGGTCTATGCAGTTGGGTATTGTAAACATTCGAAAGCACATTTGCGACCTGTAAATGAAAGTTGGACGTTTCTTCATCCGTATACTGTAATTTAGCTGTAGTATCAGTATATGTATGAGACAAATAGATTATTGTATATTGTGTAAATAGTGTATGATATAAAACAAATAACTCTGTGTGAAGAGATCAGTGTGTGTGTGACGCATATGAAATGAAACGACAAGTATTGAACGTTGTACTATTATGCAATAAAAATTTATTTTTAACGTTTTCAATAAATCTTTATGCCGTTTATCCGAGTATCTAGCTTGTAAATATGTATCTAATTTATAAATACATATAGGGCACTGTATATAATTTTTTAAATGTACATCACTTGTTACAAAAAGATATTGTACTTGCTGCACAAAATAACTTTGTGGCTGAAAATATATAGTATTTGCAGTGCACTGTATATAATATTTAAATGTGTGTAGCTTTAGTGATAATGTATTTGAATTGCTGCAAAAAAAAAAAAAAAAAAAAAAAAAAAAAAAAAAAAAAAAAAAAAATACTTTCCAGGTTGAATGTATGTACGAGTAAAAAAAAATCAAAAAATGAACTCATATTGTGCAATAATAACATAGAAGTATTTATCTTCAGAGATTCACCTGTACAGTTGTGGCTTGTAAATATTCTAAAGTACATTTGAGGCCTGCACAAAGAGTTGGAGGTTTGTTCATCAGTGCACTGTAATTTAGCTATAGTATAAGTATATATGTAAGAGAGAAATAAATTATTGTATAAACAATGTATAATATAAAATAATTAACTCTGTTTGAAGAGATCAGTGATATAAATTGATAGTGTAGGTATTGTAAAGCAATTAAAACTCCTGAAGTGGGGTAAAGCGCCGGGTCCCGATGGTATACCGGTTAGAGTATTTTATGAATACGCGGAGGAAATTGAACCATTTCTGTCAGATATATGCCGTAAATCTTTAGAAGAGAAAAAAGTACCTTCTAGCTGGAAAATAGCCCAGGTAATTCCCGTTTTCAAGAAAGGAGATCGGAGTGATCCTAGGAATTATCGACCCATATCTCTGACATTTGTCTGCAGCAGAATTCTGGAGCATATCATATGCTGGAACATTATGAAGTTTCTAGATGAGAACGAGTTACTTACACCGTGTCAACACGGATTTCGGAGAAGAAATCATGTGAAACACAATTAGCCCTATTATAAATAAATTATGCCTTTTATTCGACGAAAACCCTATCCCACTATTTATATTCCTTGAGTATGACGGAGGATTCGAGTGGGAGATCGCGGCGTGTGAGGACGTGGTCGCTAGCTCGTATTCGGCCATCTTCGAGATCACGCAAGTTTTTGGCAGCTCCGAAGCGGGCCTAGCTCGTATTCGGCCATCGCGGACCCGGTTGGAGCCGGGGCCTCGACAGATCGTGCTGCGTCGTTATCAAGCAAGAACTTAGTCAAACCACCTTAGAGTCAGGGAATTACCGCTCCACGGCCCACTCCCGAGTGGAGTGGAACCCCCGAGCGCAAGCGTAGGGTTGTGTCTGTACCCGGATACCTAGCGGTGATAACTAAGGGTACAGATCAACACTCCCTGTTAGGTACCACGCACAAACGTATGTTGTTACATAGCATGCCCCGACGAGCAAATAAACGGCAACGACACTGGGCTGATGCTACTGAAGCACCACTGAACAACAGCCAGTATGAAGACGATAACAACAAAGAATACCTAGGATCGACTGAAATTGAAGACCAAGAAGAAGTGGACGAAAATACCGAATCAGAAGAATGCCAGTCTGAAGAAGATGAAGAAAATAGTGATTGTGAGAACTATCAAAAAGAACTAGCTACCAGGAACATTCAAATTGAACAACAAGCATCCAAACATAGAAATAGAAGAAAAAGTACCCCAAAAAGACTATACCAAGAAACTAACAAAACAAGGAAACCCTTCAAAATCACAACCAATAATAGGTTCGAAATACTTGGTGAAGAACATGACACAGAACCAGAAAAATCAAATGAAACCTTGGAAGAACAGCCGGGAACTTCCAACGAAACCACGGCCCAACCAAAACAACACCTTCCCCCAATCGTTGTATTTGGAAAAATGAATTTCACGGATTTGAACAAGAGACTAAAGAGTATGATAACTGGAGAACTGAAAGGCGTATTTAGAGGAGATTGCATGAAATATTATGCGGAATCCAAAGAAGACCACTTAATCATCCAGAACTTCTTTAAGAAGAGCAGTATCAACCATTACAGCTATCAGATTCAAGAAGACAGGCCTCTAAAAGTTGTTATTAAGGGACTACCACCCTCCATAGCAACAGAAGAAATTGAGGAAGATCTCAGATCCAAAGGCTACGACATTCAAGCGGTTCACCAATTTAAAAAGCGAAATCAGGAGACAAGGGAGCTCATCCCCCTCCCAACATACACTGTAACTTTGCCAAGCGGCCAGCACTCGGACAGAATCTACAACGAACGAGCTATCCTTTATATGAGAGTCCAAATAGAACGGTATCGTTCTCAGAATGGTCCACCCCAATGTACCAAATGCCAGAGGCACGGACATACTTCAAATTATTGCTACCTTCCAAGCCGATGTGTCAAGTGTGCAAAGTCACACTTGACAAAGGATTGCCGCTTACCCAAAACGGAAAAAGCAAAGTGTGCCAATTGCCAGGGAGATCATGCAGCCTCTTGGCGAGGCTGCCCAGAGTATCAGAAACTGCTACGCCCGCCACGCACAAATAAGCGACAAGAAGAAAAAGATGGAAAAGACAAGAAAGATAAAAACTCTGCCATTGAAACAGACAACTTAAGAAGAATAAAACAAAGAATGACTGAACCAAATAAGAGCAGCCAACAGACTCGCTCATACGCAAACGCCCTTTCAGGGGATGATCAATCAAACAAT
Source organism: Vandiemenella viatica (assembly GCA_031002005.1). Lineage (NCBI taxonomy): Eukaryota > Metazoa > Arthropoda > Insecta > Orthoptera > Morabidae > Vandiemenella > Vandiemenella viatica. The sequence goes on along the minus strand of CM061921.1, from coordinate 177,723,749 downwards.
AAGTCTCAATCAACAAATAAAAATGAATGGACAAGACCAAAAAAAGAAAAATCAGAAGAAGAAGAAAGATAGTAATGATTATATGGAAGACGAATCCGATGACGACCGCCAAAAGAAGTCCCAACACAACAAGAGAGATAAGAATGAATCAACAGAGGACGAAACCGATGACATACCCAGTTTTTTCGGTTCAGAAATGGAAAAATTCTTCAAAATCTTAAAAAGAACAATGGTTAAAATGAAAAAAGCACGAGGATTGCAAAAACTACTAGTCTTGCTTGAAGGTGTAATGGCCCTAGCGAAATAATGGCGCAAACACCCTATCTGAAAAACATGACAGCAGCTTTATGGAATGCAAACAACGTTAAGAACAAGAGAAATGAATTACTGACCTTTCTCAACAGAGAAGAAATTGACATCATGTTAATAACAGAAACTTTTCTTCAGCCAACGGACACCTTTCGTTTAACTGGATACCAAGTTTACAGAACGGATAGAGTGGGACAAAGAGGAGGAGGCACAGCTGTAGCCATACGCAAAAACCTGTCACACGCCCCAATAACCAAGCCACAACTTATAGACCTAGAGGCTACAGCAGTGTGCATTCACTCAAGAGAAGGACACATAGTATTTGTCAGTGCGTATCTAGCCCCAAATAAGAACTTACATGAACAGGACCTAGACCTGATAATGGCTGTGGGCAACAAGGTCATAATTGGTGGAGATCTTAATGCCAAACACCCCATTTGGAATTCAAGAACAAGTAACAGAAGAGGCGAACGGTTGTTACAAATGTGCGATCTCAGGAACTTAGAAGTCATCGGACCATCAGAAGCGACGCATATTCCCTTCAACTCGAGACATAGACCAGACGTGCTGGACATTATAATCGCCAAAGATATTTCCGGACACATAGAATTGGCAACTCTGAATGACCTTTCATCAGATCACCTCCCTGTACTGCTCACTATTCAAAGATGGCTCTACTCTGACGTGAAACCAAAGAAAGTAAAAGAAACTGACTGGAATCACTTTACTAGACTTATCCACAATAAGATACGAACCACATATAATGTCTCTAGCACAGAGCGAATTGATGCAGCTATACAACACTTCGACAAGGTAGTTTTAGAAGCAGAAAGAAGAGCCTCCACTACAATCGTTTTGGATAACCATCAACGAGAGGAGCTTCCAGCCATCTTGGAAGATCTGAGATATCTGCGAAACAGATACAGAAAACTTTGGCAGCGGTACCGTGATCCAAGGGACAAGAGACAATACCTCCAACTCGCACGGCAACTAAAAGCTAGGCTACAAGAAAGAAGAACTGAAAAGTGGGAGGACAAAATGTCAAGCCTTTTGTTGCAGAACAAAGAGGCATGGCAACTAATTAGAGCCTTAAAAGAACCTCGACAAGCGAACATCGCGATAAATGGTCCGGCAGGGCCTTGCTTCCTACCTGTAGCAAAGGCTGAATTACTAGCTGAAAACTTCGCATCTCAGTATACCACAGCGGAGTACCAACTTACACCGGCAGAGATCCGACAAGCCGAGGAAACTGAAAGCCACGCATTGGAAATCCTCCAACAACCAACTGCAGACCAGCCAGAGCTTACAACCCCGAGGGAAGTAAGAAGTATAATAAAGAATCTTGCAAAAAATAAAAGCCCAGGACATGACAAAATAAAAAACATACATTTGAAAAACCTGCCGAAAAAGGGATTAGTGCTTTTGACTAGAATCTTTAACAGCTGTCTCCTAAATTGTTATTATCCCACAGCATGGAAGGTAGCAAAAATTAAAGCCATTCCAAAACGTGGAAAAGACCACCGCCAAGCTGTAAACTACCGCCCAATTAGTCTTCTTTCGTCAACATCAAAGATACTAGAAAGAATACTGCTGAAGAGGATTAACACCAGTCTCGAAGAAGAAAAGACGATAAGACCAGAACAATTCGGATTTCAAAGCCGCGTAACTGCAACAACTCAACTCCTCCGTATTACAGAAGATATAACAAAAAATTTTAACTTTAGCAAATCTACAGCAGCAGTATTTTTAGACATAGAAAAAGCTTACGACAAGGTTTGGCACGCTAAACTTATACAGGAATTACGGACTCAAACGGCTATTAAACACTGCTACATTAAATTCATCGGTAGTTACTTAGCCGACAGAAAATTCTACGTAGAAGTTGACGGACAGAGGTCTTCAATTCTTCCGATTCCAGCTGGAATTCCGCAAGGATCGGTTATCGCACCGCCACTTTTCAAAATTTATACAAACAAAATCCCGACCCCGCCTTATGTGAATCTGGCACAGTTTGCCGATGACACTACAGAGTACACATCAGGAAGAAGACATGATCTTAACGTTACTCACCTACAACAAGGACTAGATGAAATCAGTAAATGGTGCAGAAACTATAAAATCAAAATCAATCCTGGAAAATGTGCGGGAATCTATTTCACAAAAAAAAGGCCAGAAATAACAAGAATTTAAAAATTTTGAACCAAAATATCCCCTGGGTTAAAGAACATCGGTACCTGGGTATATTACTGGATAACAAATTACTTTTTAGACAACATATCATGGATAGGAAAACAAAAGGACTAGCAATTATTTCCAACCTTTCACCAGTATTACGAAGCAGCAACCTACAGTTTAATACAAAAATAAGAATATACAAATCGGTTATTCTCCCATTTTTAATGTACGGATGCCAGATATGGGGCCTGGCAAGCCAAACCAATCTACAACAAATCCAGCTACTCCAGAACAGATGTCTAAGGATGATCCTAAACGCACCCAGATATACACCAATAGAAACTCTACATAACGAGACACATATTCCCTTAATCAATACCGAAATATTTAATCTAACAGAAAAATTCCACAAGAAATTGAACGACGCCAGAGACGAAAGAACTGAGTCGATTGGAACGGTAATGCCGAGACGTTGGCATAAGTATAAAGTTCCCCTCAGTATTCTATACCAGCCATCATAGAGCAGCACAGAACATGAACTCCGCAGGGGTTTTTTCACCATTAAGACCATCCTAGATGGTCATAGCCCTGGATTTTTCCCCTGAAAGTGAAATAAAAAGTGTCCCAAAAAATAAACACCCTATCCTAACACCTAGAAGTTATACTACCGAAGGTAGTGGGACTTCAATCACAGCCGCAAAGGCAGAAAAAAAAACAAAAAACGGTGTAGTATTGTACCTTTATTGCGAGTATGAAATACAGAAGCGAAAAGAAAACAGAGTTTATAACTGAAATGACACAAGAGGTGGGTTGGACATCATTAAAAGACATAAAGCAGATGAATAGAGCTCCGGGTGTGTGTAAGGAACACATTCGTGAAGAGGATATTGGGAGGGAATAAATGGCAATTAAATAGCACCGAATTTTCACCGAAAAGTCATTAAATGTGACCATCGCGGTTAATAAGACAATTTGGAGTGGGTATAAAGAAATTGCAGCTAGATACATACGAAGAAATGATCTCACATAATGTATAACGAACAGTCACGGAGGTGAATATAACATTTGGAAGTTAAATCACTTAGGCTAGGCGGTACAAATTGTGCAAGTGACAAGACACCGTTATTGCCTCAGGCACATCCCCGACTTGGAATGACATTAACAAAAGTGGGTCATGGCGATGCACACTTCAGAGCTACTATTCAATAATGTATTAAATATAAGGTACAGGGATAAAGGAGGAGTGGGGCTGGTTTTCGAGTAAAAAATTGTTATATGAGCAATAAAATACAATTTTCTCCTTCTGTTGGTTCGATGATTTCTCCCAGTTACTTGAAGTAAGGGACATCTCTCAATTTTCCACTATTTTTTGACAAGATTTTGAGTACGAACCATATTATCATAAATAGACCAGTCCATTGTAACTCTAATGGAGCCAGTGCAGTTGTACTCACATTTCGATTGCAAATACAGTCGAGCTACTTATCGTTGTGACTGAGTTGGCTGACATGCTGATACTATAATAGCCTGATTGGGAGTCGTAGCACTTGATGTATTAAGTGCATTATCGCGTCATTATTTGCATCAGTTGATGTACCAACGTGGAATGCGATACTGACGTCACCGACTGCACGCTGCCTACATCTCAACGAACATGGTAATATCGTCGATTTAATCATTCATCTCCTGTGATTTAAAGAAAACTGAACATTAGAACCCGTCAACGCCTTGGCGATGATAATCACGTATACGAATCTCTTATATTCTGCCGTTGTTACTAAATTAAAGCGAATCACTTCTTTGTAAAATCATCTATTATGCATTGCATGGATTTACGTACAGGAGTAACCAAGACAGTTTAAAATAGTGAGTGATTCCTTACCCCGAAGAACTGAGACATGCAATGCCATGGGTGGTCGTTACATTGAGGACTTGTTATTGACTCCAAAACTTTGTGACACAATGTTTATTAGCAATTTATTCTTATTTTGATGCATACTCACATCCTAAAATATTTACACTTTTTTCAATACCCTGTATAACAATAAATTTAATGTCATGTTTTGGTTTCATATTTATGTCAGATGTCGGCTATCTGTTTATTAATGACAATAAATAAATTCAGTAAGGTACGTCGTGGCGAGTGCGTTTTCGGGGAAAGTGCGCACCTCAGCCCTAACTAGTTTTATAGTAAACTTTTAGTGCTGGCATCTATGAGAAGTTATTCTAAGAAATCCGCTCTTTCATATGTCTGACACCAGATGTCATTTAGCGCTACGCACTCTACACAGTACACTTTACGCAGTATTAAATGAATGCTAAGGTGTACTTAAGCATAGCCACTTATTAGGCAAGAGGATGCATACAGATAAACAGTACATGTGGTTACGCGACACAGTTAGCAACAAGTTTTGATTCGTCACGTGGCTAGCAGCCGACTGAGCCATAGTAGTACCATCTGGTTAGTTGGCGCTCCCGTCGGCTCGATGAGGGCGCCGGCTGTTGGCAAAGAGATGTACCGTGGTGTGGTCATACATAAATAAAATAGTGAATAAAATAAAATATAGTGTAACGTATATGGATATAATATAAGTTGTAAATCGAAATTTAATTCCTTTGTTTTCAAATAGTAAGCTATTTTTATGGAGAGTTAAGCGGGTGATTAACAGGATACATATGAACCCAATGAGAGCTTAATTTGATGTATGAATTATTTTAAAACAGCTGATGAGATTGTTGCAATTCTAAGTTCAAAAAATCTTGAGATACTGCATTGATGTGTAAAAATGGTAATTAGCATCAGATTCCTGTAGTTTAGTAATTGACTGATTGGGATTGCCGTCTAAACGAAAAAGAGGACATTGAAAATAAGTGAAGTTGTAAAATGTTTGTGCCTTTGGATGTACATAATTCTAATTTGTTGATATCATTGGGATGTTTCGTTCAGAATATGGAGCTCATTAGTTTTATGATACAATTTGCTAGTATATGATGTTTTATTTATTTTATTTCATGCCGTTATGTACACTCTTTGGCAAAAAATTGACTGTGGGTGCCTGAGTCAAAGTCCCTTATTTCGCACAATGTGGCATCATTGCGCGTGTTCAACTCAGCGTCATCTGTTATTCATTTCCTTAAGTCAAGCCTCGAACAAAGCAGGAAGATTCCGCCCGCCCATTGACGATTCTTCTTGGCAGGGTAGTTCATCTATCTTTCCCCACATTTCAGTAAAAGGCTACTAACCGATCCCAAGACAAGTAACGCATTTTCCTGTCCCTGGATTGACTGTAACATTCGGCAAGATATCGCCGACCACACCTCAACCGGACGAAATTCGGTTCTAGCTATACTTTTCTTAAATTCAGAGCGTGAAACATATCGTTTAAGTTGTAATTAACAAGATTGCAATAAAGCGCAGTAAAAATGAGGTTCAGTTATTCATTTTATTCCAAATGATTAACGTAAAACTATAACGATATTTATTTATATATTGATGTGGCTAATCAGTTGCAATAATGCAACACATAATGAGGTGTGTGGTCCGAGAAGTGGGTGTAAATGTTCAAGGATCAAGAATTGTTAGTTCTACAAAACTATTGAAACGATTATAAAGAGATTGTTTCCGATAATTGTCTAATGCCAGTTGAATGTAACTGACTTCCGAGGCAGGATAGGGTTGTTTATACACTGCACGAGCCGTCTGTGAACATCTGAGCTCCGTTTGCTTGTGGCTAACCGTCTAGTCTTGTAAACGCGTGGTCCTCGGTTCGAGTCTAGGTTTTCCAATTATTTTTTTGCATTTATTTTAAACAAGTCGAACCTAGAACTGGCTTATGCGTAAAATATAACATTGACTCTTACCTGCTTGCGTCAGGAAATAACATACTTAAGGAAAGAATCATAACTATGAAAGCTTACACAGAAGTAATACCGAAAGAAATCTTCTCGGGCTTCAACCTCGTCGAAATCGTGTCGTCTGGTTACGTTAGGTGGACTATAACGAGTTCGCACCATCGTCAAGGAGAAGAAAAACTAAATAATATTACTATACCAATTTCTTATTATGCGTCTGGATTTACGATTCGTCGACTTCTAAGTCATTAAAGGTGGGAAGGGAATGGAGACAAGGAATGGGAAGGAATTCGGACCATGGGTTTTCGAAGAAATAATCCCGCCATTCACACGAAGTGACTTGGAGAAACGAAGGAAAATCCAAATCTGGATAGCCGGATAGGAATTCATTAGATTAATTTTTCAATATTTTTCGTATTTGGTCTATGATGCCATCCATAAAATTATTTAAAAAAACTATTGAAAAGTTAAAAATCGTAAACTAAAATATATGTGCAGAAGTGAGTTCAACTGATGAGAGCGGGGATATCAAAAAAAAACTCTGAAATCAGAAACACAATTCAAATTTCATTTTCTCTCTCTTTCTCTCTATCTCTCTACTCTTATCGCCCCTCTCTCCCATTTTTAATTTTTTTTTACTTGTCCTTTAGGGATCGTCGGCGGCAAGGTCATTAGAGGTGGGATCGGATTGGGGCATGAAACGGGCAGGAACTCGGCCATGGCCTTTTGAAGGAAGCATCTGGGCGTTCGCCTGGAGTGACTTAGGGAAACCATGGAAAACCCAGATCTGGATGCCCGGACGGGGATTCGAACCCGCGTCCTCCCGAATACGAGGCCAGAACGTTTACCGTTCACGCACCACGCCCGGTACTTTTTTTTTAATTTTTAGCAGCTATCAAATTCAAAGTGTATATAAGCTCCCTCTTATATGGAAGATATTGTCATATTAATCCCGTTGTTTAATGAAGTAGTATTAACACAAAAATGACGAGCAAAATTGATCGGTTTGCTACTAACCAAATAGGTAAATTTCAGTCTTTTCGTAGAAATGTAAAAAAAAAAAAAAAAAAAAAAAAAAAATGAATCCTACTTCACATTCTACTTTAGCAAAGACGTCAAACAGGATGCTAAACTACAGAAATTTGCAGTCTCAATAAAATGTGGTAAAATAAGAAATTTCAATGTAGTTATGATGTAATTCTGTATAATATTTTCTCATTTTTTTCAATTATGTCTTTCAGTAAAGATTATTAATTAGTTGGAATGAAATTATCATGCTGAGCAAAAAATCAGCTAATTGTTACAATATTTTATAAATCGGCAGTACTACTCTCCGCAGCTAGAGTGTAATTCTAAAATATCGTAGTAGACGGAAACGTAGTGTTTACAAAGCGTTAAATACTGGTTTCCTTGTTTCTTGCCACACTGTCATCCCGCACTGAATTTCAATTTTATGCCTCAGTTTTCCTCCTACAATGTTCTGATTGAATGCCTATAAGACTTTGCAATATTTAAACTTTCAAAAGAAATTGTTGCTTGTCATTCTGAGATAGACATTATAATGTAAATTATTTGGGTTGGAATAAAAGATACAGTAGCTACAGTTTGAATTTTGGAAAAACCGCGCCGCCAGGGAATCAATTCTTATCACCGATCAAGAAAAACAAAGTTACTTTCATAGCGTTTGTTGATTTAGAAAAAAGCTTTTGATAACGTAAGGCGGGGCAAAATGTTCAAAATTTTAAAAAAGTCAGGTCTTACCTGTCTAGATAGAAAAATATTTTATAATCGATATAAGAATCAAGTGGCTATAATAAAAGTAGAGAATCATGAGAGTCACCAATCAGTTTAAAACGGTATCAGATATGGTTGCAGTTCATCCTTACAAATATTCAACTATATGTGGACGAAGCTATAAAAGAAGAAAAAGAGGAATTTGAATGTGGCTTAAGTGCTCACGAAGACAAAGCTAGTAACCAGAATAATAGGATTTTCTGATGACACTGTCCTGTTAACAGGACGAACTGAGTATGTGGAATAGTTACTGAATAACATGAACAAAATAATGACGGAGTATTCTGTAATAAATACAGATCAAAGCAAGACGAAAGTGTAAAAGAAATAATAGTAGGTTAAATATAAAAATGAGATTGGATGCAAAACTAGAAGTAAATAAATTCTGTTACTTAGGAAGTAAAATTACAACTGATAGCCGAAGCAGGAATGGTGGTAAATGTAGAAAAGCACTAGCAAAAAGAACCTTCATGAAAATGTAGTTTCAAATATTAACACAAGGAACCAGAAAGAACTTTCTAAAACTGTATGTATGGAGCATGGTAACGAAGCATGGACTTCAGGTATTCCTGAAAGAAGGAAAATTGAAACATTCGTAATGTGGTGCTATAGGAGGATGCTGAAAATTAAGTGGACAGTTAAACCACGAAATTAATATGTTTTGGTAATGATGGCTGGCGAAAGAAGTTCGTGGAAGAATCTTACACAAAGAAGAAACAGATTCGTGGGTGGTTTTTTTAAGACATGTGGGATTGGTTATGTATGAAGCAGATAACGTGGACGTGTTTAAGAGAGGTGTTTTGAGATGAAGGGGATAGTGCAAAATAAGAAGGGATCGTGGTTTCTATCAAACCATCGAGAGACTGACGACAGTAAAATAAGAGATGAAATAAGACAGAAGGTGCCGGCCGATTGAGACCTACTCTCCCGAAACACATCGATGGGGCCGACAGCTTAACGTCCAAATCCGGCGGACAAGTCACTGTCAGAAGTGTGGTATGCATTCGTTCCATACGCGCTACAGAGAGGTTTGGGATTTAACCCAGGACTTTCGTGCACCATCTGATAATTAGTAATAATGCACCGCCACCGAAACATGTCCTAGTTCTAAAAAGTTCTTCAACCACCGGAGCTCAAATCAGGTGACGCCGTATCTGACGCTGAGCATCATCTCGGAGCTATAATGACCCGAAACGAGGAAGTTGGCTACAGAAGTGTAGCATTTAAAAATCAACCTTTCACCTCCGTCACATGCTGTTTGGTGCAGACGCGTAAATTCCAATTGAGGTAGCTGACTCAATCTCATACCATTGCGGTGCAAGACAATCTTCTTATATCTATCACCTTAGTAATATATGAATTTTATGAGCGGAACAGAATATAAAGCATCCGGCATCTTTAATTACTTTAATTTATAGCTGCTAAAAATAGAAAAAAGGGAGGGGGGTTGAGATGAGAAAGAGAGACAGAAAAAAAACTTGAATTGCGTTTTGATTTCAGTGATTGTTTTGGAAAATCTCCCTCTCATCAAATTATCTCACTTCTACCGACATTTTATCATTTACGATTATTAACTTTGCTTTAAGTATATTTTTCAATAATTTTTATGGATGTAATCGTAGACCAAATACGACTAGTAATGAAAAAGTGAAGCTAATGGTTTCGCATTCGGGAGCAGACGGCTTCGAATACCTCCATCTATCGAGATTTGGGTTTTCTTTGGTTTCCCCAAATCACTCCAGGCAAATGGTGGTATAGTTCCATTAAAAAGCCAAGACCGAATTTCTTCCAGTTCCTTTTCCGCAGTCCTTCCCCGCCTCTAACGACCTCGACGTTGACGAATCGTAATGCCATAAGAAGGGAAAAAATCGAATGGGAAGGAGTCATTGTTAGTCGGGTTAATGCAAGCTGCGACCACAACAACTACTACTACTACAGCTACTGTAAAACACTGAAAAAAACTCAGAAGTTCAATTCAGAACCGAAGAAGACGAAATGTAAGCAAGGAAGCAAGCATTGTTCACGACATAGCTGGTCCTCACGTTGCTCATCACACCGTCGCTCTTCTGCAAAACTTTGGTTGGAAAATAATCACCCACCCACCAGTATAGTTGCAGACTTGGCACACAGTGACTACCACCTTTTCCTAAGCTGCGAAAATATTTGACCGACTTAGATATTAAAGATGAAGTTCAATGCTTGCTCAAAGACATGAGGCGAGCATACATTCTTTTTCCTTTCTTGCTTATGGTTTTGCCCGTTGTCGACAGTCGAGGTCATTAGAGGCGTGAAAGGAGTTGTATCAAGGATTTCTCCAATGGCCTTTTAAAGGAACCATTCCAGTATTCACATAGAGTGATTTGGGTAAACCATTGAAACCCAAATCTGGATGGCCGGACGAGGATTCGAACCCGCAACCTCCCGAATGAGAGGCCAGCGCGTCAACTATTATCCCACCACGCTCCATTATTTTTATAAACTGTCACAGCATCTACAAAAATGCGTGTGCCGAATTTTGATGATATATAAAAATGGATGATTGTTCAATCTTTTACACCATTTATACATTAAGGAAAATAAATTAAGTCTTTATCTATAAATGCTTGGGAGACCTTACTTTTCGGATTCCAACAGTATTTTTAATTAAAAACAGTGATTTGCTGACTTAAGTTAGATAGTTGTAGTGAACCTCAATAAAATCTTTAGCCAAATGAGCTGATCATGATAAATTATTACGTGTTATTTAGTGTTATAAAGGTATTCATCTTGGCCGAAGGAAATAGGAAAGTTGGCACTTATTTCCTGTTAGAGGTTGCCACAACTACTTCTTCCAGTGTTGCCAGGATTTCTGACTTCTGGCAGTGCTGTGGTAATTTCCTGTTCAAGGAAGCGTGTCTTACAGCTAGGCGGTATCAAGAGAACAGATACATTGCCGAAATAGAAAATTACTTTCCATCCCCGTCTATCTATCATATTTTCATTTGACTGATTATTTCTGTTATAACAGTTTGATTCTTTATATAGATCATCATTAACTATTCAACTTGAAATGTTGTATCTTTACATATATATATATATATTTACTTTTGTCATATAATGGACGAGGAAGGTTTCTGCGTCAGACAAAGTGACTGAACGGTGCGCATTGGCCTCCCGAGTTGAGGGTACTGGGTTCGAGCCCCCGTGAAACTGAGTATTTTTACATTGATTATCCCCTTCTCACTTGTTGTAAAATACATATCATATATGTAAAAATGAACATTATTATATTTTACATCAAATTGTTTAAAAATAAACTCTTATGAAAACAATTTTTTTATTAGTTCATAAGCCACATTGGTGGTTAAAGGTGTGTTTATGGAATTTAAAATATTGTTCATCCAATATAATGTGACGAGTTTAGTTGACTTTAGTTCTGTGAAGGCGGAGAGTGTGATTGGAGCTGTTGTTGCTGTAGAGTTTCTCACTTATTATGTCAAAGAAACAATTTTTTTAACGTTTTTTGTTGGGTTTCTTTCCTGTGATTTTAATTTCTGTGAGTTATGCCTTTTTAATTGAAAAAGCCTTGTTAAGGCATCAGGAAAAATAGCGTTCAACAAAATAACCATGTATGTGCAATCAGCAGCCTTGGAGGCTCAGTACTTGCTTACAATTGAAATTTTCATTCAGGTGGAACACGTCGCAGCGATACAAAACAGATGTTTACTGTGTTTGCGTAAAACTCCAAGAATAAACCCTGTTTGAGAAAAAATTCAGGATCAGTATGGAGTCCATATTGACTTATTCACAGTGATGGCTCAAAAGTTAAGGTAAGTGTCACTAATGCTAGAAACGGTTAATAACTGATTGTGCTGCCGTAAGGCTAGAATGAGGAAATTCCTCAAGTGCAGAGTACTTATGGAGTTATAAGGTCAATAATTAGTGAGAAATTATCGACCTTATAACTCCATAAGTACTCTGCACTTTGATAGCTGCTAAAAATTTAAAAAAAAAGTACCGGGCGTGGTTCGTGAACGGTAAACGTTCTGGCCTCGTATTCGGGAGGACGTGGGTTCGAATCCCCGTCCGGGCATCCAGATCTGGGTTTTCCATGGTTTCCCTAAGTCACTCCAGGCGAACGCCCAGATGCTTCCTTCAAAAGGCCATGGCCGAGTTCCTGCCCGTTTCATGCCCCAATCCGATCCCACCTCTAATGACCTTGCCGCCGACGATCCCTAAAGGACAAGTAAAAAAAAAATTAAAAATGGGAGAGAGGGGCGATAAGAGTAGAGAGATAGAGAGAAAGAGAGAGAAAATGAAATTTGAATTGTGTTTCTGATTTCAGAGATTTTTTTTGATATCCCCGCTCTCATCAGATGAACTCACTTCTGCACATATATTTTAGTTTACGATTTTTAACTTTTCAATAGTTTTTTTAAATAATTTTATGGATGGCATCATAGACCAATACGAAAAATATTGAAAAAATTAATCTAATGAATTCCTATCCGGCTATCCAGATTTGGATTTTCCTTCGTTTCTCCAAGTCACTTCGTGTGAATGGCGGGATTATTTCTTCGAAAACCCATGGTCCGAATTCCTTCCCATTCCTTGTCTCTATTCCCTTCCCACCTTTAATGACTTAGAAGTCGACGAATCGTAAATCCAGACGCATAATAAGAAATTGGTATAGTAATATTATTTAGTTTTTCTTCTCTTTGACGATGGTGCGAACTCGTTATAGTCCACCTAACGTAACCAGACGACACGATTTCGACGAGGTTGAAGCCCGAGAAGATTTCTTTCGGTATTACTTCTGTGTAAGCTTTCATAGTTATGATTCTTTCCTTAAGTATGTTATTTCCTGACGCAAGCAGGTAAGAGTCGATGTTATATCTTACGCATAAGCCAGTTCTAGGTTCGACTTGTTTAAAATAAATGCAAAAAAATAATTGGAAAACCTAGACTCGAACCGAGGACCACGCGTTTACAAGACTAGACGGTTAGCCACAAGCAAACGGAGCTCATGTTCACAGACGGCTCGTGCAGTGTATAAACAACCCTATCCTGCCTCGGAAGTCAGTTACATTCAACTGGCATTAGACAATTATCGGAAACAATCTCTTTATAATCGTTTCAATAGTTTTGTAGAACTAACAATTCTTGATCCTTGAACATTTACACCCACTTCTCGGACCACACACCTCATTATGTGTTGCATTATTGCAACTGATTAGCCACATCAATATATAAATAAATATCGTTATAGTTTTACGTTAATCATTTGGAATAAAATGAATAACTGAACCTCATTTTTACTGCGCTTTATTGCAATCTTGTTAATTACAACTTAAACGATATGTTTCACGGTCTGAATTTAAGAAAAGTATAGCTAGAACCGAATTTCGTCCGGTTGAGGTGTGGTCGGCGATATCTTGCCGAATGTTACAGTCAATCCAGGGACAGGAAAATGCGTTACTTGTCTTGGGATCGGTTAGTAGCCTTTTACTGAAATGTGGGGAAAGATAGATGAACTACCCTGCCAAGAAGAATCGTCAATGGGCGGGCAGAATCTTCCTGCTTTGTTCGAGGCTTGACTTAAGGAAATGAATAACAGATGACGCTGAGTTGAACACGCGCAATGATGCCACATTGTGCGAAATAAGGGACTTTGACTCAGGCACGCACAGTCAATTTTTTTGCCAAAGAGTGTACATAACGGCATGAAATAAAATAAATAAAACATCATATACTAGCAAATTGTATCATAAAACTAATGAGCTCCATATTCTGAACGAAACATCCCAATGATATCAACAAATTAGAATTATGTACATCCAAAGGCACAAACATTTTACAACTTCACTTATTTTCAATGTCCTCTTTTTCGTTTAGACGGCAATCCCAATCAGTCAATTACTAAACTACAGGAATCTGATGCTAATTACCATTTTTACACATCAATGCAGTATCTCAAGATTTTTTGAACTTAGAATTGCAACAATCTCATCATCTTAGAGTCAAGCCTACAGTCAATTTTTTGCCAAAGATGATTGAAAAAGAGCAAATGTGAGAATAATGAGCCACTAGCATTAGTTGACATGACATTTAAGTATGTGGACAGGAGAAAGCTTGGGAACACATCGTAATTTTTAGAGACGTGTTTTTTTTTATATTCTATTATGAATAATCCATTACATTATATGAAAGGGATGATGCAAACTTCAAATATATATATAATTAATATAATAGGCAGATCTCTTCATTTCATTTTATTGTAAAAAAGGCAGAACTGAAAGTTTCATGAAGAGCGTGTTTGTTAAAGTGATTAAGTGATATGGTTTGGCAGACAAACTTATAAAGTCTACTTCGGGGCTTAGAAATTTTGAACTGTAGGAGCTATTTATCAGACCATCGCTGATATATTAAATGAGTGAATTTATTAAGCGTGTCAAAGGTCGACACGGAATTCCTATCGTCGTCCAGGGGAAAGATGCAGTATTCGAACACTGAAAGGATAGTAATCTTGAATGAGGATTCTGAGCTCGTTGGCGAATTATTCTGTTTCTATAAAACCACTTTAAAGAAACTGCAATGTATTTGACATGGCAGAAGTGACGTGGATGGGACAAAGCATAAACAAATAGATGACAAGAAAGTGGAATTCCTACTGAACTAACTTTTGTAACGTACTAGAAACCAATCAATAAAATGCTGTGAATGGTGGGTTTCAATAACGAATAGGAAGGCAGATACATATTATTATTTATTTTTAAAAATTGTTTCTGTAGCGAAGACGAAAGAATGATGGAGATACTGGTGAGGGCAGCTGCGATACAAAGCAAGTGGATTCTGAACTCTTATGTTGAACCTGACTGATGACTTCGCAGTGACCAGTGCATTGAAACTTTAATGCGACCAGAGCAGTTGTCTTTATGTCTCGGCTGCAAGTCCAGTGGAGCAACTTGTTACAACTGCGCTTGCCGACATTCTGTGTAATTGCCTACCGGGGAGGTATAATTTGATGTGATTATGAGCATTGTTGCTCCACTATTTGCATAATCAGTTCATGTGGCAGCAAGGAACATGGTACAGACGTCACCGATTACACGTTGCCCACATATCAACGAACGTGGTAATATCGTTGATTTAATCATTCAACTGCTGTGATTCAAAGAAAACTAAACAATAAAACCCGTCAATGCACTGGCGGTGAAAATCGCGTAAAAGAATCTCTTATGTTCTGCCATTGTTACTGAGTTAATGCCAATCACTTCTTTGTAAGGGCGTAGCCAAGTACGGGCAGGGGGGGGGGGGAGGAGGCGTGGGGGCGGCAGCTGCCCGCCCCCTAGCAGGACGCGGGTATGCGCTCGATCGGAGTTCTGCCTAACTAAAGAGTAAACAATGTTAAGCAACTTTCAAAAAATAATTCGGTTCGCGCGATTTAAACCTGCTTGCTACTGATATCTGCGGAAAACAGAAATCAGCGAGGGCGAGGCGGCACAACACGCCACGCACGGTGCTTTAAGCTGCGTATCGACTATGTGCGGTTGCCGCGCGTGCCATGTTCGAGCGCGCCAAACCGGTTATTTGCCGCGTGAACCATTTCTGTTGACGAACGCGGCTGCCGCGCGTGGCAACTCAACACAGCCAGGCACTGTCTTTTCGTGAAACTACCGTGGACATTTCACATGCAGGACAAATGCAACTTTCACTTTGATGCATCACTCTGTATATTAGAAACCTAAACGAAAAGTGTTTTGGTGGATGTGGAAATTGTATTTTAATAGAATACATTATGGTGAGAAACTCATGAAAGACATGAGATATGAAGACATCGAGGATACAATTACCAAATTTTACGAGAATGACAACGGTATCGTTCCTAAAATCATTAATTCAGCCAGTAAACATTTATTTTCAGGAGGCGATTTCAGTTACTAAAAGATGCTGTGACTTCAAGATTTCTAGTAATTGGATACTCGTGTACTAGCCTGCAATACCTTTTTCGAGTGTCAAAACAATCATTTTCTTGAACAGTTCCAGATGTTTTTGACGCATAATGCGAAGCTCTGAAAGAATGGGCAAAGATACGGCAATAGCACCCATTTTATACTAATTTTTTTTATTGCTATTCAATTTTCTGTTGCCATTCTTAAGGAGAACTTACTTAGGTAAAATGTATTGAGTTAATCATGTCATTTGGCGATTCTGTAGATTCGTTGATTGGAGTTTTAAGTGGCGGTTGTGGTGGTGTTTGAGGTGATATCAACAGAGTGTGATTAGGCTACACTTTTGCTATTACACAAAAAAATTTGGCACCGTACAATTGTATTAAAAGGCGACAGTTTTCGTAATCCATGATAACAAACTGTTCCTGTACCGCAGGAGCCAACTTGAACAAAGACACCTGCGCGCGAGCCAGGTATTTATTTATTTTTATTTTTTTGTATTTTTCGCAATCGGCATGTACCCATTGAGCCAGCACTCAATGTATTTTTATATATCCTCAATAGTCAATGTTAATGAAGCTTTCCAACTTTTTTATGTGAACGCTCAATTCGTAGAACAATATAGAACACATACAACACAAACTTAACCTAAACAACCATGCCCTCGGCCGGACTCGAACCGGCCACCATCGGTACGTGGAGCTAGCACTCTAGCCCCTACGCTACCGAGGACGGCCAAGCCAAGTATTGGGGAGCCTTTGCCGCGTGCCTAAATAACGATAAACTTCAGGCTGACTCGACCTGCACAGACACATCGGATCGTTTATATTGTGACATCGCCGGAGCTAATAACAATGACTGTAAGGAAGGTTTTTAAAGGTAATTAATTTATATTTACCGTAAGGCTAACACCGGCTTTAAATAGTATTATATACAGTACCTACAAAATGTACGACTTTTATTTAATAACCATAGTTAGCTGCATTCGTTTGTATTTTATTTATTTTTATTACAATTAAGCGATTGTGGAAAAGTCGATAGTATAAGAGCTAATTTGTGATACAATATTTACTCTTGAATTTAAAGTATATTTGTCATAGGTGCCCGAATTCACCAGGATAAGAGTTGGGTCGGTCCAACAATCAAGTTGTTTCACTAATTCTGTGGTGGTATCGATATTGCCACATACGGTGTTACTGCCCACAGGCATATTAATTTCAGTCTTATGAATTAAGTACAATGGTGTTGGAGAGAAGTGATAAAACGCTGCTGGGTACCTTCCTGAAAATCGCAACTTTTCTGTAGATGCTAAAGCCACTAATTTGAATTAAAAATTTAATCATGGTTGCTTGAAGACTTACATACCTCTGCTACTATATTGTAATTTATTTATTACTCGAACTTTCTGTCACTTTACAAATATCCATAAGGACTTCTCGGAAAAAATACCGATGTAATGATGAATTCTGCTCACCAGAAGTAAGTATAAGACAATCGACAAATCGTGTGATATATAATATCTTCGATTATTTTCTGCAATACACCGTACAATTGACTTGCCTTTAAGAAGTAAAGAGCAACATCAAGGCGTTCTTGAAGACCTGCTCAAACCAAGAATTGATTCAAGTGTTCTAATTTTGAAACAGCATACTGGAAAAGTTAAGAAAAATGTGATATATATATCTCCCCACAGATTCAAAATGAAATCATTGCCCTTTACGGCTTGGTCATTAAAAGTGAAATTATGTAGGCCGCAAAGAAGGTTTATAGCTTTTATTATATTGGCAGAAGAGTCGTGTGACATAACTGGGAAAGAACAGCTTTCCATAAAAATCAGTTTTTATGACGAAGATAAATACAATTCCAAAAAAAATTTCTCGGATTGATGGCGTTGAATGACAAATTATAGCATTAGAAATTGGCAGGTTTTTAGAAAACAAAGGACATGGACCCGACAGGTGTGTTAGCCAAGGATATGAAGGGTGTTCTACATTCGCGGGCGATATTGGTGGGGTTGAAAATTTTTTAAAAAGAGACATATAGAGAAAAACCTGTATTTTCATTGCGCGAGCCACAGACTTAACTTGGTTGTAACTAATTTAAATCAAATTACAGAAACACGGAAAACAATTAGCACCATAGAGTACATAGTAAACTTTTTACGAGAAAACTTTTTACAGCAAAAGTACGTGTCAAATATTTCACCTTTATATGAGACCCGCTGGTCTAAAAAATATACATGTTTCGCTAATTTTAATGGCCATTTTGAAGACATTTTCAGTGGACTTTCGAATGTTTCTAGAGAAGGTAATGATGCGGCTAGTAAAGGTGCTTACCAGTTACAATGCGCTGTTACTAAGGCAGAATTCATTAAATGCATTGGACTGAATACTCAGGATTATTGGAACCTGTTGCCACTGCGTTACAATCAAAGGTGGTCGACATGTATAAATGCATGGATCATATTAATAATGTCAGTCATAAAGATCATCGCAGCAACCCAGAAACGGAGAACTAAAATATTTTAAACACATCCACCAGAACTGCAGCTGCCATTGAAACCGATTTGAAAGTCCGGCGCATTGTATCTGTCAAACAATGTCATTCAAATCACTTTCCTTAGTCTCTATACGATTTTTGAAAGGGATCTATTTTCATATTTTTTTAAAAAAATTCCCTGAAAGCTTCTCTGGAGCAATGTTTTCGGATTATACGTTGCGCTTTCACACATTGCTTTTTTTTATTAAATCTAACTCTAGTTATTTAGTAAATAATCAATTATGGTAAGTATTCAGTATAAGATCACATTACATGCCTTACAGTAAATCACGTCAGTTTGAAAAATGATCTATTTATCTAATAAACACTGAAACTATCTCTTTATTTGCAAAGAATTACATATATAGGTAGTAGCCGAGAAAGTCCTTTCTGCCTCCTCATTCGTTGGTTTAATTGAAATGATGATAAATAAAAAAACCTTTTTGAAAAACTTAACAACTTTTTGTAATTTTTTGAGATCATTATATTGTTAATTACCTCTGTATGTGGATGAACCAGTGTTACGGTCACACTTTGTGCTTCAATTGTGGCGTCCAGGTCTTCGTGGTCTACATCCGAGTCAAAGTTGTTTCTTTGCGTTCAATTTATTTCAATAGTTATCTTTTGGGGGGTGGAGGGGGGTATAAAACGTCGACAACTACTAATTGTGTTATGTGTGAAAAGTAAAATTGCAGGTACCAAGGCAGAATGTTTTCCATGATGCTTATTCTGTAAGATGTTTTGCCGATAACATCAGTTTCATCAGTAACAGCAAAGCTTGTCAGTCGTTCTTTGACCAAACTGATGCAATGCTTCTTGGTGCACGAACCGCGTATTCCAAGCAAGATGATATTAAAATGTGTTTCTTTGCGGTGAACATAAACGTTCAAATATGGGTAATTTTTTGGGATGTCCACTCATCAAGCATTAAACGAAAATCTTTGCCATTGTTTCTTGAAATATTCAAACTGAACAATTAAGTCAACCTTTACGGTATTTGAAAACGTTGTTATCATATATCTTATAAAATTAGCAGAATTAGGAAATTGAAATCCACTTTTTGAAAAGAAATAACTCTAATATGTGTACTAAGTTTATGACAAAAACATTTTAACATATCATTTATTCAATAGATTTTGAAATAGCTGTCAATAGTTGTAACCTTTTTTTTCGTATTGTTTCTACTTTCTCCTTAGAAACATTCTAATTTTACCATTTTTGTGTGTACGATCTGGGAGATAGTTTTGCAATAGGATGACATAGCACATATTACAGTAATGCACACAACAAAAACAAACTGGAGTTCTTATGAAATCTAAAAGTGAATCTATTTACTTATAATCACGAAGGACGACTTAACACACATTTGTTACCGTGAGTCAAATGTCAACTTGACGGGTACAGGTAAACGGGGTGATACAACAGGTAAAGAACGAGTCGGACCGGAAAGTGACGACAGGGAGGCAAGGTGACGAAGACTGAAATACGTTTTCACCCCATTTTACGGATTGCTGATCCGTTTAATTTTGTGCCAGATCTGCCTGACTGCCAAATGATGTGGCTTACCGCATTGCTAGATTGCAATCCCAGCTACATACAAGTTAAAGTTTAAGTATGTCATTGGTTGATTAAAAAAAATCACAAAGTTTCTTCCGATACTATACTTTAAAATTTTTTGATTATGAAATCGAACTATGGATAAACTATGGAAGGATAAGGGTATGAGATCAGAAAATCTTTGAGAACTAAACCTTATGAAAGAGTTAATAAGGCGGAAATATCATTTTCTGCGACAAAAAACGCAATCCTAATTTCCTTGGCTCAACAACAAGCAACGTAGAGAGTCCTTCTCTACACTGAGTTCAACCAGAGAATCATGTAAAGTCTATGTATGCTTAGTTTACTCAGAAAATTTTTACAAAAAAATTGTGATAAAATTGCAGATGACGTAGCACGAAAATTACTATTATTGTAGTTATATATATATCAGATCCAATATGCAGCCATCTCACAACTACTGAAGAAGGGCCATAGGCTCGAAAATTTTATACTCTATGTGTGTACGTGTTTTTTTCGTGTATCGACGCCGCGGGAATCCTCTTCTATGGTAAGCGGTGGTTTTTCTCCTATCCAAATATATATATTAATGGAATATATATAGTCCATTAATTAATAGAATATATATGTATTCCATTCATAAATTTTTTTGTAGCATGCGTATTATCAGTTATCTCTTGCCTGCCCCCCCCCCCCCCCCTGGAAAAAATCCTGGCTACGCCCTTGCTTCTTAGTAAAATGATCTGTTAGGCATTGTATGAAAATCAACTTCATGTCGAGTTCTTGTCTTATTTTGTTTCATGTTTATGTCAATTCTTTGTTTAGAAAGGATATATAATAATTAATTTCATGTAATGTTTTTACTTGTGTTTTGATTTTTTATTTGTGTCAATTGTCGGTTATCTGTTTATCAATGACAATGAAAAATTCAGTATAAGATCGAATTTAAGATTATTAATTCGTTTTTAATTTCTTAACTTCATTTCTTTTTAATTAATGAAAAGTAGCATCATCCTTCTATTCAGTGTGTTTAATAAAATGCATTTTTATTTATGTAAAACGGATTATTTCAATAGGAATTACATTCTGTATCATGGTGCCCTCTATAATTTTAATAACTGGCTTAAACAAGGCAAGTTATAAAAATTAGTAATATTATATTTATAAAAATTTATTTCATTGAGAAATTATCAAATATAAATATATATTGTTGACACACAAATTCAGTGACTGAAATTTCGTTTTCGGTCATACCGTACTAGCATGCTCACTTTCATAGGATACAGATACATATTTTGCCAAGAAAATCTGTCTTTTATGTGGGTGGTAAAACCGCATCGATTTGGGGTATTGTCGCGCAGTAATGGTAATTAAAGCCGTGTTTACACGACCGGACCGCACCTGATAAAACGGGTGCTCCGCCCCTCCGACCTGAGAATACGTGACGTGTAAAGGTGCCTGCAGACGATCAAATTTATTTGACAAATTTGTTGGTCAAACATCACGTTTTCATCAAACAACAGCGCAAACGCTCAAACCTGGTATCAAACAAATTTGTCAAACTTGCCTTTAGTTTCGGTTGTTGCCGCAATGAGGAATAAAGACAACGCATTTTTAGCGTTGACTCTAGCACTGTGTGTCAAGAAAAAAAAAAGTAGATGTTGGTTTAGAGAATGATTGAAATTAAGAGAGAGAGATATACACATTAAACTTTATTACGAGAAATATTGCGCAAGGAACCAGATGATTACAATAAATTCCTGCTCACGGAACAGTGCAAATTATGAATTTCTTACGGTTGATGTCGGTACAAATTTCAGAGCGTCAGATGGAGGATTGATTAAAAATACAACATTTTGGAATTTGTTCGAAAATAATCAGTTGCAGATTCCAGGTCCATATGAATTGCCGAATACTAATTTTAAAAGAAAGTCCTCCATATTTGTAGAAGATGAAGCTTTCCAGCTGCTACCAAGTTTTATGAAGCCTTGCAATAAACAAGTATTAAATGATAACAATAGAATTTTCAACTATCGTTTATCTCGCGCGGGTTATTGAAAAAGTATTTGGCATTCTCGCATGTAATTTTAAGTTTTTTTTAGAAACCCACATAATTATCTCTAACAAAAGCAAGAAGTTATGACGTGTTGTCATTTACACAATTTACTTACCAACGGGGGAAAAAAAAAAACATCCGACATGGAGAAGAAGACATGGAAGAGATGGAGACCATTATACAAGGTTCTTGGAAAAATTAGCCAAACCAGATGCTAATATTTAAAATATTTAATAAAATTTCAATGGAGTCCAAGCTCTGGTGACAATTTCCGTAAACACCTATCTTCCACCTTTTCTGCACCCTCCTACATTTGCCCTCTACAAATTTTAACTTTCAATTCTTTTAACGTTTTGATAAATTTGGCTAAATATTGAAGTTATGTAAGGGTTTGGGAGAGACTATACTAGTCTTTTCCAACCAAATGCCAACCTCTCCTTCACGTGGTGCACCCTGTTTGCACGGACGAGGCTCTGGTGACTGAAAGATTCCAGGTATAAAGAGTCACCCACTGCTTGCCAACGGCCTCCGAAAGGAGGGCGGAAGAGCGGGGAGTGGTTTAGGGCACCCTCTTGCCCTTGGGGTTGGAAACGGCCCCTAAAGGCAGATGAATTAGAAATGATCAACGGCATGGGGATGCAGAAGGCAACGGGAAACCACTGCATTAAAGACCCAAAGGGTATCGCGAGGACATGTAATCCTCTCAAATTACATATATCATGATGGCTTCTTCCTGGGTAAAATATTCCGGAGGTAAAATAGTCCCCCAATCGGATCTCCGGGTGGGGACTGCTCAGGGAGGAGTCATCAGAATGGATAGAAACATTCTACGAGTCGGAGCGTGGAATGTTAGAAGTCTGAATAGGGCAGGTAGGTTAGAAAACTTGAAAAGGGAGATGGAACAACTTAAGTTAGATGTTGTTGGGATTAGTGAGATTAAATGGAAGGACGCACAGGATTTCTGGTCTGGGGAACACAGGATAATTAGCACACAAGCTGTCAATGGAGTCACTGGTGTAGGATTTGTAATGAACAAGAAAGTAGGGAAACGGGTGAGTTATTATGAACAGTTTAGTGACAGGATTATTTTGATGAGGTTAGAAACTAAGCCCGGTCCCAACCACATTAGTACAAGTATATATGCCAACGTCACAGGAAGATCGACGAAGAAATAGAAAAAATATACGCTGAAATTGAAGAATTAATCCAATATGTGAAAGGGGAGGAAAATCTAATAATCATGGGTGATTGGAATGCAATAGTGGGAGAAGGAAAAGAGGGGAATACTGTAGGAAGTTTTGGTCTAGGAGAAAGAAATGAGCGAGGAAGCAGGTTGCTAGAATTTTGTGAAAGATATAAGCTAGTAGTGGCGAACACACTGTTTAAGAACCATGCAAGAAGAATATACACCTGGAAACGTCCTGGGGATACAGGCAGATATCAGCTAGATTATATCATGGTCAAACAGAGATTCAGGAATCAAGTTCTAGACTGTAAAGCGTACCCAGGAGCAGACATAGACTCGGACCATAATTTGATAGTAATGAAGTGCAGGCTGAAATTCAAGCGAATAAGGAAGCAGCATAAGCAGAACAGACTGGAAGTGAATAAACTGAAACAATCTAGAACAAGAGAAAAATTTGCAGAAATGGTAGACTTAGGTCTAAGAAGTAACTGTGAAAGGAGCTCAACCGAGGATGAATGGAATGCATTAAAGACCGAAATAATGAAAGCTGGCAAAGAAACCTTAGGCCTTAGGGAACAAGCTGCCCGAAAACCTTGGATCACAGAAGAAATTTTGCAGCTGATCGATCAGAAGGAGAAGACCAAAATGCTCAGGATGAAGCAGGAAGAGAGCAGTACAGGCAATTTAGAAATCAAATAAATAGGAAATGCAAAGTAGCAAAAGAAAAATGGCTACAAGAAAAGTGTGAAGAAGTAGAAAAGGAAATGGTTGCAGGAAAAGTAGTTGTTGCCTATAGCAAGATCAAACAGAATTTTGGAGAAATGAAGAAAAGAGGTATGAACATTAAAGCTGCCGATGGGAAACCTCTTTTAAGGTCAGAAGATAGAGCTAACAGATGGAAGGAATACATTGAGAAACTGTATGTTGGGGACGACTTGAACAATAGTGTATTGGAAAAGGAAGGCGATGTCGACATGGATGACTTAGGAGATCCTGTTTTGAGGACAGAATTTAATAAAGCTCTGAATGACTTGAAAGCAAATAAGGCAGTTGGAATTGATGAGATCCCTGCAGAACTTCTTAAATCTCTAGGAGAGGAAGGAATCGAAAGATTATTCAAGCTGATATCAAAAAGTTATGAAACAGGAGAAATTCCAACTGATTTTAATAAAAATATCATCTTCACACTTCCAAAGAAAGCACAAGCCGACAAATGTGAGAATTATCGCACCATTAGTCTAACATCACATGCTTCAAAATTACTGACCAGAATAATATACAGAAGGATGGAAAGGGTAGTAGAAGAGATAGTAGGTGAAGATCAGTTTGGGTTTAGGAAAAATCGCGGTACAAGGGAAGCAATTCTGTCTTTAAGATTAATACTTGAAGGGCGGATCAAGAAAAACAAAGATACTTTTATGGCATTTGTTGATTTAGAAAAAGCTTTTGATAATGTTAGGTGGGACAAGATGTTCAAAATTTTAAAGAAGTCAGGTCTAAAGTATCGAGATAGAAGAATACTCTATAAACTATATAAGAATCAAGTGGCTGTAATAAAAGTAGAGAATCACGAGAGACATGCATCAGTTAAAAAGGGTGTGAGACAAGGTTGTAGTCTATCCCCGTTAATATTCAACTTGTATGTAGAAGAAGCAATGAAGAAAGTCAAAGAAAAATTTCCATGTGGCATAAGTTTTCAGGGAGAAAAAATCAGTATGCTACGATTTGCTGATGACATTGTCTTATTAGCAGAGAGGGCTGAGGATATTGAGAAGTTATTGAATGGCATGAACAAAATACTGAAGGAAGATTTTGGACTGAATATAAATCAAAGTAAACAAAAGTGATGAAATGTAGCAGAAATGATACCAATACTAGCAGATTAAATATAAAAATAGGATCTGATGCAATAGGAGAAGTGAGTGAGTTCTGTTACTTGGGAAGCAAAATTACAACCGATGGCCGAAGCAGGAATGATGTTAAAAGCAGAATAGCACTAGCAAAAAGAGCCTTCATGAAAAAGAGAAACCTTTTAGTTTCAAATATTGATCTAGGAATTAGAAAGAACTTTTTAAAACTCTATGTGTGGAGCACAGCACTTTACGGTAGCGAAACATGGACTTTAGGAATACCGGAAAGAAAGAAACTTGAAGCATTTGAAATGTGGTGCTACAGAAGAATGCTGAAAATTAGGTGGACAGACAAAGTAAGAAATGAACGAGTTTTAGAAATGATGGGTGAGAAAAGAAGTTTATGGAAGAAGCTTACAGGAAGAAGAGTCAGGCTGGTAGGTCATATTTTGAGACATGCTGGATTGGTTAATTTGTTAGTGGAGGGAACAGTTGAAGGTAAGAACTTGTAGAGGTAGACAGAGATTAGAATATATGAAGCAGATAATTGAGGACGTGGATTGTAAGGGGTATGTAGAAATGAAGAGGTTAGCACAGGATAGGAAGGGATGGAGGATTGCATCAAACCAGTCTAAAGACTGACGACAGCAAAAAAAAAAAAAAAAAAAAAAAAAAAAAAAAAAAAAAAAAAAAAAAAAAAAATTGAAGTTATTTGATTCTTTAGATTTTATTTTCATAGCACCGACAGATCGCGATATATGAACATGAACTGTAAAAGGAATCCTTCGTCTGATAAATTATGTCACTCAGCCAATTATCATTCCTGCTGTTGTCACTTGGCGAACGGCGATGCGTTCTCCATGGTCACTAGGCGATAAATGAAACAATGTCGTATATCAAAGTAATAAGAGGCTCTCGTAAGGTTATGCCGTCGCTGGTGAAAGAAAATGGTGAATTATCAGAAACAAGGGTAGAGAAAGCAGAAATTTTGAATGATATATTTAAAAAGGCTTTCACGATAGAAAACTCGGAGGAGATACCGATATTTAACAATCGTACCGACAAAATTATGAATGAACTCGCTCTTGATGTCGAGGGAATAACTAAACTGATTATGAATGTAAAAACCAATAAGGCTCCCGGACCAGACGATATTCCTACAAGATTCTACTCAAGATACGCAAAGGAAATTGCACCGTATTTAATGAAATTGTATACCGTCTCTCTGGATCAAGGAAAAATACCAGCCGAATGGAAGACCGCTATCGTAACTCCAGTGTTTAAAAATGGAAATGCTAATGATCCTCAGAATTATAGGCCGATCTCGTTAACTTCAATATTTTGCCGGATTTTAGAACATATCATCTATTCAAATGTCATGCGGTTCTTGGATGAAGGTGAGCTTTTAAATCCAAATCAACATGGATTCAGAAAAGGCCGATGCTGCGAAACACAACTTGCACTTCTAATTCACGACTTGTGCCGAATTATAGATGAGCAATCCCAGGTTGATTTGGTTCTATTAGACTTTAAAAAAGCTTTCGACACTGTGCCTCACACTAGGTTACTTAGGAAACTTCGCGGTTACGGCATATCTAGACAAATATGCGATTAGGTTGCAGACTTCCTGAAGGGCAGAACACAGTGTGTAGTTCTCGACGGTGAGCGTTCATCACTTACTGAAGTGGGGTCTGGAGTTCCCCAGGGAAGCGTGTTAGGGCCTCTGTTGTTTCTCATATACATCAATGATCTATGTGACATAATTGGGGGGATGAAAAGATTATTTGCCGATAATGCTGTTATTTATCGCGAAATCAAAACACAGGACGACTGCGCTTTGTTACAAGACGATATTATGAAAATAATTGCGTGGTGTAAAGATTGGCAGTTGAAGTTAAACGCTAAAAGTACCAAGTCATGCGTGTAAGTAAAAAGGTGACACCATTTAACTATGAATATACAATTAATGGCACTGTCGTTAGAACGGTAGTTTCCGCTAAATACCTAGGGGTAACAATTCGTAATAATTTGTCGTGGAATGAGCATATCGAGAATGTAATGGGAAAAGCAAATCGTATGCTCCGATTTCTAGGTCGTAATTTAAATCAATGCACTCAGGAAGTTAAATCGATTGTATAAAAGTCACTAGTACGTCCTCACTTAGAGTATTGTTGCTCTGTATGGGGTCCCCATCAAAAGCGGTTAATGGAGGCTTTAGAGATGGTCCAAAGAAGAGCCGCCCGATTCGTGACAGGTATATATAGTTGGAGGCAAAGCGTAAGTGCGATGTTGAAGGAGTTAGGTTGGGAAGACCTGGAACACCGAAGGCGTTGCTCTCGACGGAAGCTAATTGAAAAATTCACGACAGACGTATTTCGGAATGACAGCCAGCAAATATTGCTACCAGCAACATTAATATCTCGAAATGACCGCGAAAATAAGATAAGAGAAATCAGGGCCAGAACCGATTCATTTCTGTACTCATTTTTTCTACGAGCGATTAGGGAATGGAATAGAAAGGATTTACCGGGCGAGTAAACTTAAAATCTGACAGGAGTAGCTTTCGATAAAGCACTCCGGCCATCCTGATCTGGGTTTTCCATGGTTTTCCCAGAGCACTCGACGCGAATGCGGGGATGGTTCCTCACAATAGCCCATGGGCGCCTCCTGCCATATCCCTTATAACCCTTCCAAACCCTTTTCGATAGGTGCAATGCACCCTCCGCCACACACTTTTAGTGAATCACGGAGTAATAGTAATAATAATAATGTTCGACAAACACCACCGCACACCTTCAAACTTATTTGACAAACACGCCATCAATCAAAATTTCCATCAAACACATCAAACGCGTCGATTGTTTGACAAACGCGTCAAACAATGCCGCAGACTCTCAAATAATTTGACAAACAATTTGATCGTCTACAGGCCGCTTTAAGGCAGCACCGGACCAGATGTGGGCGGGGCCACGCGATCGGGTGATCGGGTCAAAAATAGTCCCTATATCGGGTCCTCCCACCTTTCCACACTTACAACTGCACGTGTAAATGCCCCTCCAGACCGGACCCGTACTCTCTCGCTCCTAGTCAACCTTCCCTCATACCACTCTCATTGTTATCCTTTATCGTGGGCTTATTTGTTGCAGGGTTAAACTTTTTGTTTAGGTTTTTTTATCGTTTTTAATTTTTTATACTTTCATGTACCACTTGTTTTTGTATCTGCAATGGAAAAGGAAATAGATGCTGAAGAAAAAGAATTAATTACCAACGTGTTTGAGGTAGTCTACTTATTATATATATATAAATATATATATATATATATATATATATATTAAAAAAATCTTCCATTCCACATGCTGAAGGTAGGGGTGGGCCGCTGTAAAGCGTGAGTTCTTTTCAGCCAGATGGGTTTACATTTTATCTGAAATCTTTAAAGCATTTATGGGAACCAAGCAGGGAACAATATTTCAATTTCACTTTTTCTTCTTTCATTAATAGGCTGCCTTCAATAGGCGACAGTGCCATTGAAAACACAGCTATGAATAAATAATAGAATATAAAAACCCTGATAAATCCAGAACAATTGTCTTCCAAAATAATACTGTCACAAAACGAACGGCAGAATCGGGCAATCCGGGTGTAGCAGTAGGCATAAAAACAGGCTAGCTTCCGTGAATTTACTAGAGCTGATAACAGAGAATGTTTCGAAAAGTAGAGAGGTTCCTACTCGGCTTGTAAACGTACCGGGAAAATCCGCACCTGATAAATGGATCGTGTAACTATCGACCAAGGAAAATCTTGTAGAGTGGAGGGGGAACCCTTTGTCGGGTGCCCGTTTTTTCGGACCCGTTTTTTCAGATTCACATAAACCCCGCTTAAGAAGCTCCAACAACGGATAGACAAAATATTTTTAATGAATAAGTAATTAATTTTCAATATTTTCATTTCTATAAAGACAGAAGTGTCAGGACCTGACTTGTTCTGCAGTGCTTTAATAACGAATAACAATTATAAGCGGAATAGAAGATCGCTTAAAAATTGTGGATTAGCATCTGAAATCGCTGTGTGATGGCCCATCGAGTTTATATGGTTGCCAGATTCGCTGAGCCATCGAATAATAGAGTTTTATCTCGCAGTCATGTTTAAAGTAAATGTTTATTAATCCCTGTATTGCAACAATGAGGGACCCGTAAATTAACAAAATGATAATAATTCAAATAAAGAACGATCACAAGGAGATTTGCTTCCTCGATTTGGCCCCGTGTTTAATACTTACTGTGTTTCATATACGCTAAGCTGTGGATGTTTCTACAGATGTCATCTGTTAACACCGCTGCGAAGTTACAACCGCTGTAGGTTAGGTCCACTGCACTAGATACAAAACATTCAGTAATTAAGCGTCATGATAAACGATGTCACCGTTCTATAGGTATTATTTATTTTACTCAGTGATAAACTTAAACGTAGCAATGTATGCACAAGTTTTCCTATAGTACAAACATAACCATTATTTTGGCGTCTTGAAGATTGACATCGAGAAAACCAGTATTTGCTACATTATCTTTAGTTTTCGTGTTACAGAAATGTTCCAAAATTTAATTTAAATACCGTAATAGAAAATATTTTCATAAAACTTAGTCACTAACACATTAGTAAAATTCTAATATGTCTGCTAGGCAAAAGTCAAAGTTTATACAAAGGCAAAAGAATATTGCAAACAGATGTTAAGTATCTAAACGCTTTTAGGCTTTTAACATCATAATTGGACTCAAATATTGTATGATTATATCTATCAACTTTTAAAAATGATTTCCAAATCTTTTTGTCTCGCCTTGCGCACTATATTCTTCTTATCGTTGGAAAACAAGATGGAAACGATAGGCGAAGTGTTAGTCAGCAGTAGAAGAACGCCATTTATTTGTTATGTATGATCATTTGGAGAGTGCTATATCGTTTTGTACAGACTTGGAGATTCGATTTTTCTTGTATTATTGAGATAATGCAATGCTCGAAATCGATATAACGCTTCTTCACACAGCGGTCTCCGCTGTGAAAATCGGACCTAACACTGTAGTGTGTCGCGTGTGCTTGTGTGCGTGTGAGAGAAATGCCTGCGAGAAGAATAATTAATTTATTACAAAAGGTTATGAAACTTTATTTTTGCAACAATGGATAACCAAATAACAAAACAGAACCAGTGTGCTGTAGGTGAGAAATTAATCCTTCTTTCCATTGCTTTATAATTACATTACTTTGGAAGAATCTTAAGATTGTTTGCTCTGTTGACAGAATTATATTTCCTGATCACGAAGTTTTTGGATGCTGGTCCGTGTCATGAGGCTGCTAGAGTAAGTGCTCAAAATGCTGTTAGTACTAGAAATTTGGACTTCATGGCTTTAAACAATTGATATTATTTTTCAGGTGTTGAAGCAAGAACTGGAACGACTGAAGGTTAGTATCATCTGGTGTCTGTTCATCGTTTGTTAGGGTCTTTTACCACATGCATGGCACGCAATGTACTCGTCAAATCAAATTTTGTATGTAAGGTCAGTGACCGACAGTTAACATTCTTTAGAAATAGCTAATGTCAGAATATTTATATTTCATTTCAGATACTGCCACAACGACTGGACTGGCAAGGAAACGAACACGAACAAACGTTCGCGGAATTGGTGAGTCAGTAGCTGTTGCCAACTTCTAGTTTTTATTGCTAGTTATTTATATTATGATTGAATAATTTAATGAACGGCCTCAGCACCAACTTTTGATTTACATTTAATATATACGTCGCTTCGGAAATTAACGTAACTGGAGTAAGATATTGGCATAGTGTTAACAATGAAGATCATCCCGTGAAGTGAATGTATAATGAAGTGTGTACTTTGATACTTAGCAACAAGCGACCATCCTATTTTTCAACATTTATTGCCTCCTTAATTCGAATCAGTAATCCCCTGTCTACCATATTGATGTTAGTTTTCATCCCGTTACTGCCGAATTAATCAAGACCCAATCCGAATAGACGATTTTTTTAAATGAGTTTCATGACGAATAGTGCTTGCCAGTTTGGCAGTTTGGTTGATTGATGGAGAGAAATCGCGGAACTGCACTCTCCCTTCTAAAGCCATTGTCACTGAGCACACTTTCAAGAGAATATCACAAAAATCCGTTGTTTAGTATGGCATGGATTTAAGGGGAAAAGTATAATAGTTTTCGAAGTACAAAGGAATTTGTAACCGCTTTACCAATGTAGATTTAGTGGACACTAGGTCATGTTATACTGCGCATGGATTACATTTAAACTTTACAGGGAAAAAAGAAATGAGTAAATCAGTCACTAAAGTAATTATGAACAAGGTAGGTTGTCCAGCTCCACTTCAGAACAGACCTGATTCTTTTAAGAAGTAACTAACACCCCACTGACACCATAACATCAGATATGGATAAGGAGTGTTGTTTAGCTTATGAACACATGAAGACTAGTCATGAGCAAAGTGCACTGTCAAGGATTCAGACTGAAAGTTTAAACCTAGATACAAAGTCAGAAAACATATCCTTTTATCAACCAAACGAGAACTTAAATTTTAATATAGGTAACAATAACATAGTTGTAGATGATGAGTGTGATGACCATATATAATGGATATGAATCTAGTTAAGACACTTAATATGTATAATGTATTGTATTGGAATGTGCAATGTATTGTTGACAAAGTTGAGGTAGTGAAAATATTATTTGAAGAAAAGAAAATTGATATTATATGTATTGCTGAACACTGGCTGTTATTTGAGGAATTAAAATGCCTCTCCATTCCAGATTTCAATCTGGCAAGTCAGTTTTGTAGGACAAGGGTAAAAGAGGGAGCTCAGCGATTTTTATTTAAAAAATTGACACATCATATCTTGGAACCTAATATGGCTTGGAACTGTCACAAGTGTATTTACAGAGTATTAACACTTTTGTGCTGTGTATCTACCAGATTCCTCAAATCTACAACATAAGTACTTACTTTGAAAAAAATGGAAATTCTGCTAGCCAAACTCTGTTCTAAAAAATACAGTATAATTATATGTGCTGACTTCAATTTAAGTGGACCAAATATAAATACCCTGTGCAGCCTTTTTACTAGCTATGGTCTAAATGTTCTTCTAAAAAAATGTCATTACAAGTTCAGGGCATGTGAATGAAGGGACATGTATTCACAATTTTGTGACTACTTTCCATTACTCAAGAATCCAAACCTCTGTCATACAAACTGTACTATCTGACCATTATGCAATTCTCCCATCACTTCTCTTGAATTCAGAAAAAACCTCCAAGCAGCTTAGACCAATCAACAAGTATCAGTATAGACAGATTAATGACATAAATACAGCAAACCATTTTTATTCTTTGAACAATATGAACAGGCCTCTCATTCACTCTCAGATTAATATTCTTGATAAATTTTCAGCTTTCTTTACAGACTTTATGAGGAGTGTTAATTACTCCTTCCCATTAAAAGTTGTAAACAGTAGAGATAAACATTACAAAGAAAACAAATGGTTCACTCCTAAGTTATTGGAATTAAAAAATGTGTGTGAGAGGTACCACTTTATATCCAAACAAAGTCAGACTGTGGATATAAAAATTAAACATAAACAAATCAAATGTATGTACAAAGATGAAATCAGAAGAGCTAAACTAAATTATAATAGTGAAAAAGTCCTTAGATGTTCAAATAAACCAAGGGCTATGTGGAAAATCATTAAAAGTAGTCTTACTACAAATGGAAATAGTAACCAGGATGGAACACCAACTACCTTAACAGCTGAAGAACTCAACTAGTTTATTGATAGTATTAGTGAAACAGTAAGAAAATAGCAGTTGGTCAAAACAAAACGAACTATTATCTGTCCAAAGTCAAATGTGCTGATAAAATATTCTCTTTGAAATCAGTTTCTGTACAGAAAGTCCATACTGCAATTATGTCCTTAAGAAATAGTAGGTTAATGGATGTCTATTACCTAAACTCAGAAATTGTCAAGCTTATTAGCTACTTTATATCGGAAATGATGACAGATATTGTAAATTGCTACTTTGATAGTGGAGTTTTTCCAGAACAGCTGATGGTATCAAAGGTGATACCAGTTTATAAAAAGGGTGATAAAAAATCCTTCTGTAATTATTGGCCAATATCCCTTGTCCTGATTATGTCAAAGGTTATTGAAAAGCTAATCAGTCTCCAAATCTATAAATACCTTGAACTAAATAATCTTCTCTTGTAATAAGCAGTTTGGTTTTAGGAAAAATAGGACAATGTGCGATGCAGTTACAACTTTTATGGAGGACTGTCTTGAGGACCTGGAAAATAAACTTAATGTTGGTGCAAAGTTTTTTTGATTTAAGTAATAGGTCACAACTGGTTTCATTCAATAATCAATCTTAGGGAGATAGGACATGTTGTTACACAGGGATCTATTCTTGGTCCCCTGCTGTTTATTCTGTATATCAATGACTTGTCACCTATTATAAAAAATGGGAACTCCAAATGTGATAAGTATGCTGATGATCTGTGTGTAAAAGTAAGTTCTGCTATAACTTCAAATGATGAGATATTCTCATCTAAGGTAAATCTGCCTATAGATTGGTGTAATGCCGACAAGCTATCTCTTAACTTAGTAAAAACACACCACCTTGATATATCCTTAAAAATCAACTCTACCTGTAATTCAGTTAAATTCTTGGGGATAATTATACAGTCAATTTTAAAATGGCAGAGGCATATTGAACTCGTATCAAATAAAGTCACTAAAGGAATTTTCATGATTAGGAGACTTTAAGGTACAGTGACAACTAATGTTCTACTCTCTATTTATTATGGTTATGTTCACTCCTACCTATCTTATCCTTGTTTGTTTGTCTGATATGTGGAGCATTATCCAGAACACATTGTAAGGAATTATTTTTAAAGTTAGGAATTATGACAATACCTGGCTTATATATATGTTTACTCTTTGGTTAAAAAAAATCCACATCTCTTTAAAGGCCATTTTGATGTACATGATTATAACACTAGAGATAAACAAAATATAAGAATTGAATATTGCTCACTTAACACAACTAAAAATAGTATTAAGTCAATGGGCATCAGATTCTTCAACCATCTGCTTAAGAATTTGAGATGAATGCCTCTAAATAAATTCAAAATTAGCACCAAGGAATTTATCACTGCAATATGTCCGTATAAAACTGAGGAACTATTTGATATAATCTAAACTTTCTAAGATTTTAATATTATATGGTTAATTGTATTAACGTGTATATGTAATGGTAATGCAAAGCCTATTTCGATACTGTATTGACTATATGATGAATAAAATGAATATGAAGATTCCTGACAACTAGAGAAACATGTGGCAGTATAAATAAAACTCTTTTCAAATGGAGGGCCTACTGGAGCTTGCGATTCTGCTACAACAACATTCGCTAATGATGTCGTCATACTGCTCTAGTCAGTCGCAAGACGTATTATTTTCCAGCAGTAATTCCATTGTAATATAGCCTGGACCATCATTTTCAAGCAGAAATTAGGTTGTTAACCAGCATAAGACCATTAAATGTATGTTGGAAAGTTTTTCTATCAGTGTCTTGCATTTGACTACTACAGTATTATGACACCAATTCCTTGTGGAATCATGATCTCCAGTAATCCCACATAATTAGGTTGTGATTAACCCAGGAACATTAGTTTTGCAATCGAATACTACAGTATTATGACTAGTTCTAGTGGAATCGCAATCTCCACTTATCGTTAAACTTCTGTTGTTTGGTTTATCACATGTAGAAACATCACGTGTGCTTACTTTTCATCTGTTCGCTGTTTAATATCATTATGGATATTGTCTCTAGTCACATCTCTGCTTCATTTAACATATTTCATAAAACTTGATTACAGTACACTGTTTTTGTTAATGTTCCTCTATTAGAAAGATTTAAAAGTTTGTTTTTATTCAGCATTACCAGTATACAGTTATTTAGGTACTGAGGGTAATATCTAGATCTCGATACCACTGCAACCACTTACCACCTCGCGATGTAGACACTTCCGGATGGAGAGAGTATGATGTCATTGTGTTTCCGTGCGTGACGTGTTCAGCCTTCGATTGATTTGTGAATACACATTAGGCCATAGAACATAACCAATAGTAATAATAATAATAAAAATTTACAGATTTAAAAAGTTAAAGAAAAATATTACTTGCACAATTAATAATATTATTAAAATATGAACAACATTCCAAACTGATAATTGATATCATTCATTAGAGTTAACGTTATTAGTCACAATTCCATTGATTTGTATTTGATCCCGTCATTCTATATTTCCTTGCGTAGCTGAAATTGCTATTAAAATCATTCATACAAAATAAAATATTTATAAAAAACAAGATTTCATCAATAACCGCTTGCATTTAGGTTGAAATGCAGCCTGGACCATACTAACAGTGGTAGATACGATTTGGAAATTGTGTTTCTGCAATATTGTGTGCGGCGGTTACGTTTCACTATGGTCCAGACTGTATTAAGATGTAAACAGCGATAGATACGACATAGAAATTAGGTACCCGCAATAATGTGTTGGATAGTTACGTTTCAGTGTGGTCCGGGCTGAATCTAAACCTCATCGCTAATGAATTTATTCCTGTACTGCTGGTGCAGAATTGACGATTTCACAATATGAGACATATTAGTGATGGACTACTTTCCATGGAAGGCCCCATTAGTGACATTTAAAGCTGCGAGTGGAATGTATGTCACATTCTGCACGGTAGTGATGTCATACTCTCTCCATCCGGAAGTGTTTACATCATGAGGCGGTAAGTGGTTACAGCGGTATCGCGTTCTAGATATTACCCATTACTCATAATCTATTAGTACCATTTATGCCTTTAATTCATAACTGCCATGGGCCTACTGCCTGTAACAGTCCTACTACTTATATTACATGCCGATTCTAACCTTTAATTTTTTTCACTGCTCAGCATTGGAATACAGCAGTTACTTGCCGAGTGCTTTAGGCATCGAATTCTTTCGTGAAATGGTAGTAAACTTTCAACAACAAGTTTTCTGATACCACTGGTTTTACTGAACTATGTATGTAAAAGTAACTAAAAAAATTAATCTTAGTCACCACTTACACACAACCTATTCTTAAAAAAAAAGTAAAAACAATTAGAGAAGCTACTTATTCCTGTCAAGCTTATGATTAACTAAAAACAAATGAGATATCAAGTTCCTCCTCTGTTTATTAAGTACTATGAGATTGTTGAAGTTGTTTGAACTCAAAGGAAATTAATTTAACGGTTCCATTTCTCTCAAATAATCAGGCAATCTAAAAGCTTCGTTCAACATTCTTTTTTTATGGTTTAATGCTAGGTTTTACGGTGGGATTCTTTGTTGTGATTAATCATCACAGATCTGTGACAGTGAATCACATTTCAATCGCATTTGCAACATTGAAAATTGAATCTAGAATATCATGGAGTGTAATATTTAAGTCCCATCCAAAGTGGGATTCTCAGGCACAATGTTGCTCAACGCTTGCAGAGTAGACATGTTGTGAACTGCATCCGCTCCTGTTATTCCAAAACTCCACACTTTTCAACTAAGGGAGCATCCATAAAAACTACATAGCTTCATTTTGGCATCTTTTAACCCCCCCCCCCCTTTACACACACACACACCCCCGCGTAGCCTGACATGACTTTTGCACTGAAACAGCCTTGTGTGGCACTTGGCTTTTTTTTTTTTTACGTTTATTTCCAGAAGCCATTTTGTGCTGTGGTAACTTTGCTGTGTATATAACAAAAACTGCCAATATTTGATTTATATACTTTTCTGTAACCATAAATATTCTAAATGAAATGTTAATGCTCGCCACTCCTACAATTTATAAATTATTGGGAAACCTCTTTCCATGGTACAGACAGAGATGCTTTTGGGCTTGAGGTTTTACTAAATGCATCTTGTCATCTCATTCTTCATTGTTTATTAATTGATAAAATATAACAAACTATACCTACCATGTAAAAGAAATAAGAAGAGCTGCATTTATTGTTTTCTACTGCTGCACTTCTGTTATCTTTCTTTCTACACTACCAGGTAATTATTCTTTGCACTGCTTAAAAAATTACATGGTTCATTGACACTGTTTTGGATAATGAAAACTCGCTGTAAAAAATTTCCAATAAGTTTCATAAAGTTTATTGTACAACGCCATTTCACACCACACTTTGAACTAGAAATAACCCTTCAGCAAGCACTATAACTAAATATGCACTTAAATTTGCTTGACAGAACAAAATTAGATAAAGTTATCAAATTTTATCAATGCTGGCAATCTGAATCAAAACATCACAAAAAAATACGAACCGTCACTTGTGCGGAAAATCCTGTGTGAAAACTGTAAGGTAATTTGAGTCTATGTACCGTGTGCTTAATGTTTTGAGCTGGTTCTGTGTCACCTAACAATTAAGACTTTGTCACATGCATTCGCAGTACTGTCATTAAATAGGGTATCTAGAACAAGGAGATAGTTAAATGACTGGTATAAATATCCACATCTTGCTGTTGTGTGTGGAAAGCTATGGAGCTTGGGTCAAACACCACCCATGCCCCCCTCACGTAGTCCAGCATCGGCTCTCTGCTTATCCCTTCCCCCCTTTCATCGAGCTACGTGGTTTATGTATGCTCCTTAATAGAAAATTTGCAGGCCACTTGTTGGCCTTAGGCCATTTTATCATCAGAGTATAGAAACACAAATAGGAAAGCAGCATCTATGAATGACTAAACTAAAAAATTTGTGTTTTTTCATTATCCTTCCTTGAGCACGTTTGACAACTTGTGCACGTGGACAGGTGAACAACCATCGATATTATTGCCTCTGAAGTTGTTATTTCACATGCGAGTGTTCATAGCATTCTTCATAATGATTTGAACATGCATTGTGTTTGCTTGGATATGTTCTGAAAATGTTATCCCCTGAGCAAAAAGAAATGAGAATGACCATTTACAGGGACTTGATTGAAATGGCTGATGCAGACGACAACTTCCTGTGCAAAATTGTAACAGGTGATGAGACATGGTACTTTCTTTACGACCCTCAGATGAAACAACAGTCTGCTGAATGGAAGCCAAAAACATCACCATTCAAACAAAAAATTTGTTTGGACAGAAGCCGTTGTAAAGTAGTGGTGGAGGTTTTTTTTGTTGATTACCAGGGCTTGATTCATTATGAATTTATTCCTGAAGGGAAAACAGTCAACAAAGAATTGTACACAGAGATCTTAAAATGGTTACGAGATACAATTCAATGAAAACAACC
The DNA here is from genome assembly GCA_031002005.1 of Vandiemenella viatica. Taxonomy (NCBI): domain Eukaryota; kingdom Metazoa; phylum Arthropoda; class Insecta; order Orthoptera; family Morabidae; genus Vandiemenella; species Vandiemenella viatica. The sequence goes on along the minus strand of CM061921.1, from coordinate 177,685,134 downwards.
TAAATAATGGGCAGGGAATGATTGGTTTCTACATCTATACTCTTCAATTCACAAATATTGTGGGTGGCAGAGTGTGGTAAGCACCAATCGTAATTCTGTGTATTCCAATCCCGAACGGAATGAGGAAAGAAAGAATACATAAAACCATTACTATGGCATCCTATTTCTCTAATTTATCCCTCCTGTCATTGTGCCTAGATAGGTTGGTGGAAGAAGTATTTCATTGCACTCGTAAATTGAAGAATTTCACATATTCTCCAATAAATTCAAATGAAAATGATGTAATCTGCCTGCCAAACAATCCAGCCCAATTTATGTATCAATTCTGTGACACTTTCATAAGGACTGTAACTAGCAGTCACAAATCGAGTAGCTCTCCTCAGTACTTTCTGTAATGTGTCAATCAATCCCTTGAAATACGGTTCCCAAACTCAAAAACAGTAATCCAAATATGGATGCACTAGTGTTTTTTACGCTATTTCCTTTGTATGAGCATTACAATTTCTCAAAATATGACCTATGAATCATAATCTAGAATTAGCTTTGCCTAAAAACATGACAATCCCTCATCACATCGATCCATAATGGTGAAACAATACCTTACCAAAAACATTGTTACCAGTCTGGAACACCTTCCATATTCTCCAGATCTTGCACCACCATATTTTTACCCATTTCCACTGCTGACAATGACATTAAAGGGACAATATTTTGCTGATTCATCAGAAGTGATTGAACATGCGACGAAGTGGCTGAAAGAACTTTAGAAAAACAGCTTTCAGGAGTGTTTCCGACGATTGTATGAATGTTGGAATAAGTGTGTAGAAGCAGGAGGAGAGTATTTTGAAGGAACATAAGGTAAAAATATTATACATACTTTCAATAAATTTTTATTAACCAATTCCGGAAATTTTTTGACCCTACCTCGTATGAATAACAATCTTTTATATTCTGTCACTAAGCAAGAGACTGAACCAGCACTTGAGGGTATCAAATAGATTGTGGGTATAAATATTTCCCTCTTTAATTAACTGATTGACTCCACCTGCATCTTTCTTTTTTCTTCCTAGTCCTTTCTTAATAAGCAAACAAAGCACTGTTAACACTCTCAAAAGTGCAAAATTCTTGGACATTATACCATAGTGACAACCTACACACCTATTTTTTATTCCGGTCAGGGTTTCTGCATCTTCTGAGTTGAATGTTGAGCCATAAGAAGAGTATGCTTTGAAATTCTGATAGGTACAAGTCCCTGATAGAAAAAGTTTCTGCTTCATATCTTATTCTACAATTTAGAATAATTTCTGTGCTGATCATTCAGAAATGAAGGGCACCAAGAATGGTGAATACATGAAGAGGAGATGTAAAAATGTGTTATAATATTTAATTTAATGCCTGGTGCTTTTGAAGTCGTGTACAAAATTATGTTGTTCCTTACCCCAAGGAAGGCCACAGGATGTTGACTGACAGCTTGGCAAAATGTAAAGTGTTGCAGCATTTCTCAGAGAAAATTAGAAAACACACATTTTTTGGATGAGCTTGTAGTTATGAGTATTTCACTTTATGTGGCTTCTATCTCGATACTTATCCAGTATTGCAACAGGAAGTTTAAAATGCCACAATTCCCCCCCCCCCTCCCCCATCAGGTTTGTCTTGGGTTTATTGATCTGTTTACTGCCGCCGACTTTTGAAAATTTTTGTTTGCTTTCTCCTTGTCGGATTTTAATTTCCAATACTTATGTTTTGGTTTTACAACTGTAGTGTGTATGTTTTTTTCTGAAAATTCAAACTATACTCCTTACAACCTAACATTTGTTAAATATTTTTTTAAACTGCACATATCATGTCTAATTATTTAAATGAGAATTGGATAAAGGAAACAAAGAAACTGCCGCGAGGCACTGAAAATAAGATAGGATAGGGAAAATAAACAGTTACCCGTCACTTACCACAGATGAAGGCAGGAGGGCGAGACACGTAAAAACACAAAAACAAAAGAATTACACAATATTTCGACTTTTTAGTCTTCCTCATGTAGGAGGCGAGACATATGGCAGGGGGAAAGATGTGGTCACATCCGAGCCTGCCACATGAATGAAGCACAGGCGGAAAACGCGTGGTAGTGGAAGAATTGCCGGGAGGGTTGGGGGGGGGGGGGGGGGGGTGGGGGGTAGGGAATAGGCTTGACCAGCGATAAAAGTGAAACGAATGAATATAATGTCTGTGTAGCTTAGTTCAAAAAGTTATAATTGAAAATAAAGGGAGATAGAATAATTTAAAATATATATATATATATATATATATACAAAAAATAAAAAATAATAAAATAAATAAATAAAGAGGAATATATATATATAAAATATATATATATATATATATATATATATATAACCGACTGTAAAATGAAATGAGAGATAGCAAGTGACAGGTTTAACGTAGGTTTAGGCCAGGGGTGTGTCTGGTGTCAAGGATATGTTGATAGGCTAGTTCCCATCTGCGGAGTTCTGAAGGGGTGGTGGTATTTGGAAAAACTCTAATAGCTCTGACTGTGAAACAGGTGTTGAGGTTGTTTGAATTATGGAAGTTCGCATGAATTGCCACGGGATTTTACAGTCGGTTATATATATATATATATATATATATATATTTTAAATTATTCTATCTCCCTTTATTTTCAATTATAACTTTTTGAACTAAGCTACACAGACATTATATTCATTCGTTTCACTTTTATCGCTGGTCAAGCCTATTCCCTACCCCCCCCCCCCCCCACCCCTCCCGGCAATTCTTCCACTACCACGCGTTTTCCGCCTGTGCTTCATTCATGTGGCAGGCTCGGATGTGACCACATCTTTCCCCCTGCCATATGTCTCGCCTCCTACATGAGGAAGACTAAAAAGTCGAACTATTGTGTAATTCTTTTGTTTTTGTGTTTTTACGTGTCTCGCCCTCCTGCCTTCATCTGTGGTAAGTGACGGGTAACTGTTTATTTTCCCTATCCTATCTTATATTTAAATGAGAATTATGATGACATTGTAAGTTTATTATTTGATGGATTTAGATAGTGATTTTTTTTTAAAGAAAAAAATGTAGTTGAATGTAGTTTGGAACATACATATCCCTTTTTCCTTAAATTTTTACAGGTAATACAGCTACACATTCAGAAAGAGAAATAAAGTAGATTTTACCTACGCTTTCATTATTTTTACATGCCAGACTGATTTGCTTTGTATAAGAGTTTTAAATAATGTGATTATGATAATTCAGAAAAGAAATGTTGTTTGAGTGTTGTGTATTCTTTTCATTTTCAGGAACAGAAGTATCCGCATATTGGGCCAAATCATCTGTTGGAAATATGCCGAAGACTTGGTCCCTTACTGGACCGGTACATGAAGCCAAGTTTGCCAGGACTGACTTCTTTCTTGGGTGCTGGAAGACAGTCATTACTTAGAAGTCAAAAAGGTAATTTTGTATTCATTTTGCTTCGTACTTAATTTTTGAAGAAATGAAAATATGTTCAAACCTACATGATGTTCTGGATGTGGGGCTTGTTTGGAAAATGATTTCAGGGTGGTAAAAATTACTGCTGGTTTTGCTCGTGCTTAGCAACTGTTGTCAGTTTTTGAAACTTGAAAAGACCCCTTGAACAGTCTGGTCCTGATTTAGAATAGTGCTTCCTTTATGGTTTTAAGAAGTCTATAAACAGAGTCCATTCAATGAATGGTGACAGCAGTTGTGAGTAGATGTGAATTCACGGGTTATTTTTCTTTGTTTAGATGGTTCTGCTCAGCATTTTCGCATTCGTGACTATGCAGTGAGAATACGAGGTTGTCCTCTTATTGACCCAGCTGGTATACATAAACACCATAACTTGGGTAAGTTTATAAAAGAGTTTTTTGATTGTATGATGTATAGAAACATTTGTTACATAGCAACAATGAGAAACTAATGCTTGTAGCCCAGGGCACTTTCCAAATTCACCCAGCTATCTCATAAGAAGACTAGATTACTGTGTTGAATAATATTTGCATATTTAAATATGTCCTACAACAAATACAAAATAATCGCCAGTATAAGAAATTGACCCTGCTGGATGTGGAAAGGAGTCAGTTCATGCTATCATCATTATGTAACAAAACAGATGTATACACTAAAAGATACACTTTCAAGTGATAATTTGCACATTAATTAATTTTATAAATACATTTGAAAGAAATTCTTCCATGAAGTTCTTTTAATTTTTTCCCAGATTTAATCATAGTCCCTTCTATGTATTTATGGTGTGTTGGGAAGCTTGTTGTAGATATATATTCCTTAATATCTGAATCCATTATAAACATATGACTGCATCTTGCAACCTTTAAGATAATTTTTTCTTCTATTTGCATAATTATGCATTTTAATATTTGTTTTAAATGTAACTTAATTGGTCAGTAAAGTACATTAATGTGTGTATATACTTTGCTATCAGTGTTAAAATCCCTAATTACTTTAACAGCTCTGTGGGAAGTTCTTGCTAATCCCACATAATTACTATTCTCACTTCTGAATTCTTTTTATCACTATGGGTGAATTGCCCCAGATTGTTTCATGTGACAGTAAGCGAAGTAAACAAATTTCTTCATATAATGATTCCCCTATTGGTGAAATTGTTCATACTGTAAATATGGCCGCATCCGTTTGCTTTAGTAAGTCAGACACATGCACTCTCCATTTTAAAATATGATCGATGTACAAACGAAGAAATTTTGCATTCTTTACATCTTGAAGAAACTGAAATGCAGATTTTACATATATATTTGGTGTTAATCTGTGTGAAATACTAGTTTGCATGTATTTTATTATTTCATTTGTTTCAAGAATTGAGAAGCTATATATGTAAATAAATATTTTTTTAGTTTAGCACTTAATTTAATTATAGTTTCTGATGTATTTTGTCAGTCTGGAAACAAAATGACTTCAAAATATTTCATTGCCATCTTTTAATACATCATCAAATTGTTTATGGATTACTGGATATCACGATTCTGCAAGGAGTTGGCGTCATAATAGTGCAGTGGTCATACACAAGACACAACTAAAAGTACTTTCGGAAGTAAACTTAACGGTTTTTATGCTGGTCCAGATTACCTACTTTCTGCTTGAAAATAATGGCCCAGGCTGTATAACAATTGGATTACTGGTTGTGAATAATATGTCTTGTGATTAACTACAGCAGTATTATGACATCATTAGTGATTGGTGGTGTAGTTGATCGTAATCTGCAATAGACCCATTGTTTTTATCTTATTTACTATTGATTTTCTTTAAAACATCTGAATCTTTTCCTCTTCTTAACTTAAAAATTAACATTTTATTAATTCCTTTACTGGCAAATCACCGACTTTATATAGTTTTGTAGTTTCTTGACATTAGAAAAAAAAAATTGGGGAAATATCTTTAGTGTGAAAATTTGAAGTTCATTGGCAGAGAAGATTCATTACTTTAGTCTCTCAACACTATGAACTTCTTTGCTGGAATATTATCATTAAGATCATGCCACAAGTTATCAGCAGTAGCTTCTGAAAGCTTGAACTACAGAACGGTCAGTGTTACATTTGGTCAGTATTCACTTGCAATTTGCATAAAAATAAAATGTAATCTTAATGGGTGTCAAGCTGGATGGTGTCGCGAAAACACAATGTTTCAACTGCTGGCGTCAAAATAATAATATAGAACTCTGACTTGGAAAAAAAAAAAATGGCCCAAGTTATTTTTTAAAAAATGGCATAAAATTTTTTGAGTTCAATTTTTAATGCTCTTTATACACTCCTTGTCTGCTGTGTTGTTCTGTGTGATGTGAATAATCAGATAGAATGTTGTGAACAAGAGTGAGGAGGGAAGGAAACTAAATGTTTTTATGAATACTCTTCCACTGAAATCAAATTAATGCCAGCTGTGGTCCTATAATCAACAAGCCTTAATTCATGAAAAATAATAGCCTTTTTTTTTAATGATACTCAATATCTTTGATATATCCAAAAGATTACTTCAAACATAAAATTTTCAGGCTGACCCATTCAATAGACAGAGGCTTTAAAATGTTAAGGGTTCTATGTTAATTGTAATTTAAATTGGAATATGTCTTCACTTTCTAAAGAGTTTAAGTGCAGCTGCAATTGCACTTTTTGGCTACAATTGGTTTCATATTCTGCTTATTTTCACTTCTTAATGTCATATGCAATAATCTTTTGAGGCCATTTAGCTCATAGTCTGGTGATTTAAAGACCTCGCAAATGAGCAGGAAGAATTGTTTGTAGGGTTAGCAATAAAACTTTCTGCAAAAAGCTGTATGAGAAATTATAAAAAAAATAATAACACTCAGCAGAATAAATGTTCATATTAACTTCCCTTCTAACCCTAATTCTACTGTGTTTGAAATAAATAGTACACTGTATGATTGTGACACCAAAAATAAAAATAAACTTCACACAGAGTATGAGTCCTTAACATTTATTTGGAGGATTCATCTATTTGGAATATATATCTTCTGCAACTTCCGAACACATTTTAGATGTTTATTGTGTGATAATATTAAATGCAGTAAAAATTAAAAGAAGATTTGTTTGAAAACTTCTGTTTCATAGGCTGATTTTTTTTCAGTGGTTTCAGGGAAGTAAATATGAAACTGTTACAATTAAATATCTACATCATTCTAGTCCAGAGCAATTTTTGGCTTGCTTATATCTATTTGCTCCTGTAAATAATAGATCATTTTTAATTAACTCTTTTCTACATCTCACCCTATCCACCTCTCTCACTGGGATCTATGGAAAATGACTTATTGTGTTGTACTTCATCATGTAACAAACACAACCATTAAATACACTAGCAGAAATTAAAATTGCAATACCCAGACAGAGTCGTGATAAATGAATGAAATTTGGCTTCAAGTATCCCTATATGAAGAGTATTAAATGATTAAAAATTGAAAGTTTTACATGTAGTAGGTAGTATGATAATTATGGGGCATATTTATTATGCAAAATTGATTTTTTTTTTAGCTTATAAGTGGGAACAGTATGATGTAACATGACACTTTTTGTCCACAAGTTCTTGTTGACCAAGTATGCCAAAGTGAATAGTGATGACTCTCTACACCCAGATATCTGTGAGGGATATCAGAGAATTGGCCTGTTTGAAAAGTGTGCATCGTATTGTGAAATCTCCTGAAGGACTGGCTGTAGTGCAATGTCAGTATACAGACTTACTAAACAGTGGATGAGAGCAGGCTCTAGTACTCCTTGAGCAGGCACAGGTTCATACAGAAGGACAACAGAACATGAAGACCACCAAATTATGTGGGTGGCTGTTGCTGGCAGACTGGTGACTGCAGGCCAGATCCAAGCAGTGGTTACAAAGAGAGTAACCCCCGGATGATTGTAAACCAATTGCTTGAAGCTGGGTTACACTCTCTGACCCCTATGCAACTTGTTGCATTAACCTGATTTCATTGCCAGCATTGTCTAACCTGGTGTAATGTAAAACACAAATGGACACATGAATGGCATACATTTGTGTTTAAAGATGAGTTTCGATTTTGTCTGTGGCAAAGTGATAATTGATCACATGTACGCAGGCATAGAAGAGAAATGGCTTACCCTGGTGTGATATCAGAACCTCACACAGGTCCAGCTACTGGTGGCACGGTTTGGGAGCAATCAGTATGACAGTAGGACTGAGTTGGTTGTAGTTGAAGACACAATGACAGCACACCATTATGTGGACGGGGTACTGCACCTTATGATGATACTCTTCATGTCCACCATCCAAATTGCATCTTCCAACAGGATAATGCCCGTCCTCATACTGTGGCCAGTGCAAATCAAACCTTGCAAAGGGTTACAATCACAATTTGGACTGCACGGTCCCCAGATTTGTCCCCAGTATAGCATGTCTGAGATATCAGGAGTAGACACATAGATCACATTGTCATCCCGCACAAACTGTGCAATATCTGACTGCACAAGACATGCAGGCATAGACACACATAATCCAGAAGATATCTGAACATTTATCAATTCAATGCCGGCAAAGATTCACGAATGTGTAGGTGCTCAAAGGGGGTTGCACATCTTACTGACAACTATATCTAAAAGTAATAAACTTGTAAACTTTTCCTGATGCAGTTCAGTTTTTTATTATTTCTTCTGGGTATGGCCCTGGATATATCTACAATGTTTCTTGAAATTCCACGATTCCTGTCTGGGTATTGCACGTTTAATTTCTGCCAATGTAGATATTCAAGAAAAAGTTTTAGCTGTTACCACATATTACTGCTGTTTCTGTCACAGAGTTTTAAATTTGAAAGTTAAAACTTTTATCAGCTGTATTAATTGGGTTGAAACTCTTACTAGTATACCTCCATTATTGTTAGTGAAAACTTAAAATTTCAACTTTAAGGTTCTCTTCTAAAATTCTAGAATGTTCAGCTTAGATTTTAGTTATAGAGAAAATAAAATGGAGTTTGATATTCAAATCGTCTATAATGTTTGCCTTATTGTCCTACAGTGAGAGCATTTGTTGTAAATTGTCTTGCGTGTTTATGTTGGTTAATCAATAAACAAGCTTCATTGCTTCTGTGGAAACAGTTTCAGAATTTTATTGTAAAAGAAACTTTGTAAATAAGAAACATGCAAATCTATATTGTAACAATAACTTTGAATGTACAATGTAGGCTTTGACGGCCGGTATTAACTTCACTCATAATTTCCGGGCTGAAAGGCCATGGTCGATAAGTAAAACGTTCCCATGACGTTTCGTCTTCAACTGCGGAAGACATACTCGGAGGCTAAGCGGCAACTGCAATCAGGGCACGAAGGAGCACCTTATATAAGGCCGGTATAGTGGGCACCACAGTCCATCACGTGATGTCGGCTGAGCGGACACACAGCGAAGAGGAATTAGATGCTTTCTTGATACATCTTAACAGTATCAACCCCAGGATCCAGTTCACAATGGAAAAAGAGCTTAATGGTCAGCTTAATTTTCTAGATGTGTCTGTGATCAAACGAGAAGACAGAATGTTGGGAAACAAGGTTTACAGGAAGGCTACACATACAGATTGTTATCTCCATAAAGACTCCAACCGTCATCCTAGACAAAAAAGAGGGGTGATTAAAACTTTGGTCAACAGGGCGCACAAAATTTACAAGATGAGATCGAACACCTATGAAAGACTTTCAGGTAGAATGGTTATTCCATCAGAGACATAGACTGATTTCTTCGACCTAGGGAGAAAATTAAAAATAATAAGAAACCACAACTATCCAACGGAAAAGTGTTTCTTCCATTTATTAGTCACATTACAGATCGCATTGGAAAAATGCTGAACAAATATGGGATGGAAACTGTTTTCAGACCAACCAAGAAAATTAAAGAATCTGCAAAAGATGCACGACATCCTTGGGATACACCGGGCGTCTATAAAATTCCTTGTACTTGTGGACAAGTGCACATCTACACTACAAAAAGAAGTGTTAACATTTGTCTAAGTGAACATAAGAGAAATTGCCGCCTGGGACATATATAGAAATCGGCCGTAGCTGAACATGTTTACCAAGAGGGCGACCATGAAATTAAATTTAAAGAGACCAGTGTTTTATCAAAAACTTCTCACTACTATGCTCGTACGTATAGAGAAGCCATTGAAATTTATAAACATCACAATAATTTTAATAGAAAAGAGGAAGGTGTTAAATTAGACACAATTTGGAATTGCATCAGCACGTTAACAATCGATTAGCTTCTATCAATAAGGTTGGTATTACCAGAGATAGCCGCTTAGCCGACGTCACATGATGGACTGTGGTGCCCTCTACACTGGCCATATATACGGTGCTCCTTCGTGCCCTCATTGCAGTTGCTGCTTAGCCTCCGAGGATGTCTTCCGCAGTTGAAGACGAAACGTCAGGGGAAAGTTTTACTTATCGACCACGGCCTTTTAGCCCGGAAATTATGAGTGACAATAATTTTGAAGTTTTTATAGTATGTGAAATGAGTCTAGGTTAATAAACTTGAAAAAAATATGCTTAAATTTTACCGTCCTTCCTTTTAAATAATAAATAAAAGAGAAATTAACCCATCACACACCAAAGTTGATGGCTGCGACAAGAGAAAATGTGAGGTGGGCACACAAATACATCTTCTTCTTCCTATCCAGTGTTAGGCCTGGTCTCAATCCATCTTCTTGGTGGTCTTCCTACATCTCTCCTGTCTCTGGGATGGTATTTGAGAATTTTTCGTGGGATCTGGTTCGTCTTCATAATTAGTATGTGGTCTGTGCAAGATGTTCTGTAGGTTGGCACAGTTTGGAGAATTGGTTTGACTTTGAGTCCTTTAAGGATTTCATCAGATCTCTTTCTGTCTCGTAATGTGTAGCCAGCTATTCTCCTCATGAATCACATCTCAGGCACCGCTAGTGTCTCCGTTCATCACCTTTGTGGAGCGTCCAGGCCTCACTGCCGTACAATAGTGTAAGCTTAGCCAGGATGTTATGTAGCCCGATTCTTGTGTGCCGTTGAACAAGAGATGGTCTGAAGGTGTTACTTATTTTTCTTGTAACTTTCATGAAATTTGTGATCTTTTTGTTGCATATCAGTTTCTAGGTTGTTGCTGAAGTTGTAACCTAGGTATTTAAATTCTGCTACTTGTCTATTGAGATTTTGGTTCTTTTGTGGGTTTTTTTCTAACAAAGGCAATAACCTTGGGTTTATTGAGGGGAAATCTCCATGCTGGACTGTTTGGCTGTCTTATGGAGGCTATATACTGATCTCTGCAGGTCATCTTCTGATTCAGCAAAAAGCACTTGGTCATCTGCGAACAGTAATGAGTCCAGGTTGGTCTGTATGTCTATTATGAGTCTGCCATGGTTTTTTTATCACAAGTCACTAATGATTTTGTTTATATATATACTGAATAAAAGTAGCGATAGGCAACACCCTCGTCTCACTCCTCGATTAATGGGTTTCCATTCTCACAGCTGTTGTCCGGTTCTGACTGTGATTACATTGTGGCTGTAGATGTTTTGAATTGCTTTTATGATCTGTGGTGGGATGTTACTTTCAGCTAGAATTTACCAAAGTTTTCTTCTGTTTGAAAGCAATAAATGCCATGTGTGTTTCCAGATTAAACCCTTTCCTTTTATCAATTAGCATCGCGAGTCTGAAATAACCATTTGCACATGATCTACCCTTCCGAAACCCATTTTGTTCTTCTCCAAGAAGTGGTTCATAAAATTTTTGCAATTTTGATTTAATAATGCGGGAGTAAATTTTATAACCAGCATTGAGTAAGCTTATTCCTCTATAGTTATTACAATCTTTGACGTTGCCTTTTTTGTGAATTGGAATGACAATTGCCTTCTGCCAGATCCTGTTGATAAAGTTCAACAGCCGTTGTTTGAATGTTCTGTCACTGAATTAAAAAAGTTTCATATGAATGCCATCCTCTCCTGGAGCTTTGTTACTTTTACAGGCTTTCAGCACCGATTCTAACTCCTTGTAGTGAATCTCCTCTGGGCTGTTAGTCTCCGGTTCATTGCTTGATTTTGAGTTCACAGCTCTCGGAAATATTTTAGCCGTGTCTCTTTGTTTATTACTTGAATGTGTGGGTCACATCTCACTTCTCTGTTTAACTTTTTAATAATTTTGAATGATGTGGGTGATGGTCTTGTTACATCCCATTGTTCTATGTGCCTTTTTCGAGTTTCTCTTTTAGCATTCGCCCTTTTCCTCTTATATTACAGCACATATTTGTCAATAACATGTAAAAAAAATGTATTAAATGATTTATAGTTAACTTAAGGTATAAAATTGTTAAGTAAGATAAGAATAATATTGAATATACTGTACCTTGACTTGTCCTAATTCATTATACAAGTTGTATGTAAATGATGTATAGGACCAAATAAAATGAATGAATGAATATTCAGTAAGGTCTTCTAATTTCTTTGTTGCTATATATCTCTATAAGCATTTCTCTTATCTTCCATAACACTCTTGATTTCTTCATCCCAGGCTCTTAATCCTTGTTTTCTATACCAGCGTTTCTTCGTTCCTACACTCTCGTTTGCCGCTTCTTTCAGAATTTTGGTTAGGTTTTTCTGTTCTAATTCAATATTTTCCTCTACTTTATACTTCTTTTTGATCTCACTTAATCTTCTCTGCTTTGGTCTTGTAAGAGTTCAACTCTGTAGGACATTAGGTTTGACTTATGTATTTCATGTTTCTTAACATTTTTGTTAAGCCAGTGGGGTGGAAATCTTTCTGTACCTACCAAGAGGTGGTGGTCTGATTCAATTTCATAGGCCCTAAACACTCTTGTGTCAAGAATCAGTTTCCTCAGTTTTTCATTGGTTATCACGTAATCTATGATTGACGTTTGGCCTCTTGCGGACCAAGTGTATATGTGAGAGTCTTTGTGTGGGAATAGTGTGTTGCATATGTATAACTTATTGTAGATTACTGCATCGATCAGTTTTTGTCCATTGCTATTTTTTTGCTGGTTCTCCATGTGGTCCTATTTTATTCTCTATTCTTGGGTTTCCAACCCTTGCATTGAAGTCACCTATTAAAAGAAGGTAGTCATGCCTATTGATCTTATCTAGGATTCCTTGAAGTTTTGTGTCTAGTAGTTTCTTCCTTTCTTCCCTGTTTTGGAGCATACACACCCACAACTGTCAGGAAACCACTTTGCATTTTTAGTCTTATTTCTATTATCCCTTCATTCCAGAATGTGTAGTGATCTATCTTTGATGACTTCAGTGATTTATGTTCCACGACCATGACTCCTGCTTGTGCTCTTACATTTCTGTCAGCTCCACTGAAGATTTAGATGTAGTTGTTTGTGTCTTTTGTACCTCTCAATTTGCACTTGGTTTCTGTTATGACTGCTATCTTAACACCTTTCTTGTTTAAGTTATCATCCAGTTGCTCATCTTTTTGTGCACATTCCATCTACCAAAGAGGGTTTTATCCTTTTTCCAGCTCGTGTCCTTTTTCTTGCCATTGTCGTCATTATTGTTATCCGTCCTGCTATTCCTTGTTTGAGACTTGAAAGCAAATAAAATTAGTCCTACCAATTGGTTGCTAGCCAAGAGGTAGCAAGTCTGGCTGTGGGGCTGCTACATTGTCGCTTCCAGACCAGTGTTTGATTTTCTCTCAGGGTTGACTCCCTTAGCCTTTGATATTCCCCTATCAAACCTGCAAGGCAGCAGGTTCCCCTCACCTGGTTTAGCCAGTGGACAAACACTGTTGCCCGGGTGATAGCTCTTGGAGCTACCAAGTGAGAGTTGGATGTCTGGTGTGGACCAGTCTGCACGACTTGTCTTAAGACACGGTCAGCCATGCTCGAAAGATACCACCACTCTCAGGCACCCCATATCACACATCACAAATACAACATTTCGGTATTAACCTTCTTCGTGTAATAGAGAATGAGCCATTTGGTTCCAGATGTTTGTGCACACAGAACATAACCCCACAACTGATGCATACGTCTGGAACCAAATGGCTCTTTCTCTATTATATGATGGTTAATACTGAAATATTGTATTTGTGTGTCCACCTTACATGTTTCCTCTTGTTACAGCTGTCAACTTTTGGTATGTGATGGGTTAATTTCCCTTTCATATATTATATATATCGCCTAGAAGCCCCTTCCTTTTTCCTTAGTTTCATTATTGCTTCCTTCCTTTTAGAAGCAAACTACCTTTCATCAATGTCACCAAGCATGGTGAGTGGTAACACTCTGGCCTTGCATTTGGGAGGTGAATGTGGGGATGGTTCCGTCAAATAAGGCCATTCCTTGCCCCCAGTCCCTTCCCACCTCTAATGACATTGACAAGGCAAATAAAATTATCATTGCTGATTCATTGTTTGTGCCATTCACAACTTTATTTTACACTTTCTTCTTCATTCAAGCTCAGTCAGGATATTTTTCTGGTCATTAAGTCATCGTAAATGAAGTTCAAGAATCCATGCTTCACTGAATTCAAATAATATCAAAATTGTTCATTTCAAAACAAGGGTTCTAAGTGGTTTATATATGTATGTGAATTATTTACATTTTTAGTATATATGATAATTTTTTACTATATGCTGTTTATCAAACTGAAATTGTACGCAGTATATACTACCAATATTTAGTAAACTGTCAAAAAACTTGTATTGTGTTCTTGAAATGTATAATAATGTTGTAATTGTTTTGAAAAATCAGCATTTGCAGATTATTTGCTGAATCATATTAATAATCACTTGGTCCAATAATATTTTTGGTATTAATTTTTAGTCTTAAGCCTTTGTAGATTGAGAGCTAATATAAATCATAACATATTGTTTTTTTTTTTATTTATTGTGACATTTCACAATATGAAAAAGCCAATAACTGTATATGCACACTTTTCAAAGGTTATTGCTTGATCAGGTATAAAAAAATATTAATTTGTTTATAGTAAGTTTTGATTCTTCATAATAGCATTTTTGCCTGAATTTGTAGTAAAGTTGTCAAATGAAATTGGACTTGTTGATATTCATTTGTTTAGTAGTTATGGTAATGTGGGGAAAAAATACATAAATTTCTGTAGGAGTCTTTCTAATTATGGCACTACTGTTTGCAGTGAAGGTACTGCAAGGCCGTGAAACCTCAGGTCCTGTGAAACGTCGCCAGGCATTTTCTCCTCAGCTGTACGACAAGCTTCACTTATACTGTCGTACATTGGGACACCTGTCTGCTGTTTATTGCCTTCTCTTTGACAGGACTGGCAGATATGTGATCACGGTTTGTATATAATCGAGATGTAATTAGGTTTGTGGTTAGTTTAAAATTTGTGCTTCCTTTAAAAAATTGCATTAGACGGTAAGAAAATACAGCTTTACTGAGGTGACTGGATGATACTTTCTCAAGCTTTGAGGTTTTTGTTTATAAGTTTGCACTAGTCAGTAGCTGAATCACTGTAATGTAATCCTCATGACCAAAAATTTGGTTTATTAAAAGTGCACACGAGCTAACATCTGGGTTAAAATTTTTAGGGTGCAGATGATCTCCTGGTGAAGATATGGAGCGCTACAGATGGACGGTTGCTAACCACTCTGCGTGGAGCAGCTGCAGAGATTACAGATATTGCTGTGAACTTGGAAAATACTTTACTAGCAGCTGGAAGTATAGACAAGATACTACGTGTCTGGAGTCTTCAGACAGCAACTCCTGTAAGTAATACACCTATAATATTTAATTTCTTCTTTGTACAAATCTTAACCACATTTGATGCTGGAGAGACTACATTCAATCTCTATTTCAGGTAGCAGCACTAAGTGGACACACAGGCATGATTACATCAGTTCATTTTTGTCCCCTGATTAGGAACAATGTTCGTTATTTGGTGACGACAAGTACTGATGGTTCTGTAGCATTTTGGTCTTACCAGCGTTTGAGTGTGGGGAAGTACTTTTTTGTGTAAGTTTGCAATTACTACAAATACATTACTTAAGACTGTATTATTATTATAACTACTACTACAGCTCCAGCTCCTGTCAGATTCTAAGTTTTCCCACTCGATAATTCCTTCCTAGCCCATTCCCTGTTCGCAGAAATGAATTGTTTCTGATCCTAATTTCTCTTACCTTATTTTCTCGGTCATTCCTAGATATGAATGTTTCTGGTAGTGATATGTGTTTGCTATAATCCTCGAATAGAACAGTCGTAAATTTTTCAATTAGTTTCTGCCGAGAGCAACACCTACTGTGTCCCAGATCTTCCCAACCTAACTCTTTCAACATCGTACTTATGCGTCCTTCCAGCTATATATATAGCTGTCATGAACTAGAAAGCTCTTCTTTGGACCTTCCCCAATGCCTCCATTAACCCATTTTGGTTGAAGCCCCATACAGAACAACAGTATTCTAAGAGAGGACCCACCAGAGCTTTGTATGCAATCAGTTTAACTTCTGGTATACACTGTTTTAAATTACTATTACCATCTCAATATGTTCTTTCCACAACAGATTATTATGAATTGTTACCCCTAGGTACTTAGCTGAATCTACCATTCTAAGGACAGTGCCATTAATAGTAAATTCAGAGTTGAATGGTGTCACCTTTTCACTTATATGCGTGACTTGGCATTTTTTAGTGTTTAACTCCAGCTACCAGTCTTTGCACTACACGATTATTTTCATAACATTGGCTTGTAACAAAGCACAGTTGTCCTGGATTTTTATTTGATGATAAATAATAGCATAATTTGCAAATAATCTTTTTTCCCCCTTATTACTTCGCACAAATCATTAATGTATATGATAAAAACAGAGGCCCTATCACACTCTCCTGGGGAATCCTGGAGCTCATTTTGGTCAGCAATGAATGGGGATTATAATTTACCATCAGTTAAGTAGGACACATGTACGTTCAGGTCAGGCGGAAGAGATAGCTTAATAACCGTAACGTTCCTAGAACAATTCATGGAAAATTGTCTAGAACAGGGTTGAAGTGCCAAAATGGAGCAACAAAGATATGAGTTGACAAAAAAATTTGTAACATACACCCCAAATACTGATAATGACAAACTTTTGTATAATTTGAAAGCAATAATATGGACCAGCATAGATCAATTTGTTTCTAAGAAATTTATCAATGTTAGTAAGAACTTTCCATCGTTCAATTGGGAAGTGAAACATTTGCTCAGAAAGCGAAGGTGTTTACATGGCATTGTAAAGAAATCAGAGGACTCATCTTAATGTGTTAAATTAGTCCAGTTGTGAGCAGAAAAAATGTAAGGCAATGCGTGGAACGTTTAAAGAATTCCAAGTCTGCAACCTCTCGTGGTAGATCTGAAGACTTAATTACCAATCCAAAAAAAAATCTGGTCATATATTAAAGTAATAAGAGGCTTATGTAAGGTTATGCCGTCGCTGATAAAGGAAAACTGGGAATTATCAGAATCTAGCATAGATATAGCATAAATTTTGGATAATATCTTTAACAAAGCTTTCACAGCAAAAGACAGAGGAGATCCTGATATTTAACAATTGTACCTACAAAATTATGAAATATCTTGTTCTTGATGTCAAGGGAATAACAAAACTGCTTATGAATGTAAAAACAATTAAGAAATTCGGACCAGATGGTATTCCTACTAGATACACAAAGAAAATTTTGCCGTATTTGATAAAATTATATACAGTCTCCTTGGATCAAGGAACCATACCAGCTGAGTGGAAGACCGTCATCTTAGTCATCTAAAAGTGGAAATGTTAATGCCATTATAGACCAATCTCATTAACTTCAATATTTTGCAGGATTTTAGAACATATCATCTATTCAAATTTGAAGGAGCTTTGATGATTTGAACTCGCATAAGGAAGTAAGAATTCATGATAAATTCAAGTTCAAGTATTCCATTACATCTATTACCCATTGCCATTTTCAAAGGTTTCTGGAAATAGCTCTGGTCACCTTTTATGTGTGTCCAATATACGCAGATATTTTTATGATCTGGAGAATGCCTTCTTAAGCTGCCTCAGTAACAACTGTTTCTTCAAATTACCAGTTTGTGGTCCTGTATTTAAAACACATTCCTTGATAGCAGGATATAACAGTGTATAGGACACTTGTAATGTTGTGGCCAAATAAAGCCTACTAGTTTCCAGCAATAGTTTAATTGCTTTGGTATCACACCTTTCATATTAAATGTTTCATCGCAAACAGTCTAGCTTCTGACAATGAAAGTTTCCCAATTGACACCATCTGATATTAATTATTTTGTAGTAAGTTACATCAGACTCAAATCTGAGATTTGTTTTTCTGCAGAAAAAAGTGATATTTGTGTATGATGTAGCCCCCCATTGAGTGAAAATTTTGCTGTTTCATGTAGAGAAAAAAAAAAAATTGGTTGTAATAAAACAAATTGCAAATCAATTCATTGCACTTATACATTGGATGTGGTTCTGCCTCTACCAACTTTGAGGACTTTTCTTATTGATCAGGTGGTTTTATTATTATTTTGTATGTAATATGGTTCTTCCTTTCTCATTTCATATCAGAAAGTATTGTTCTTTTACTGGTATACTTTCTTTATTGCCTCACTTTTATATCAATTTTTTTTTACCCGTACAGTTACCATATTCCAGTTAATCCCAGTATTCATACATTGTGTTTCTACCAATAACTTTAGTTTCTCTTCAGATCAAATATAGAAAGTGCATGTAAACAAGGTATTTGATTCATATCACTTCCGCTATGTTTTCACCCGACTTTTTTGTTTGCAGGCCAAAACCAATTCAGTATAATGAGAAAATGAGACCAGGTCAGGCTCAAATGATCTGTGCAGCATTCAGTCCTGGGGGTATGTTCATGGCTGCAGGCAGTGCTGACCATCACGTCAGGTCTGTATTTTGTATTGATGGCATCTGTAGTTTGAAGTGTGAACAAGAAGCTATTATGAAATGAGCAGGCAGAAAGTACCACACTTGCTAGGAAGCAAAGAGTTACCACTCTGTGAAAAATATGTGGCTGTCACTGTTTCTTTCTGTAATGAGGAAATAATTTTTCATTCTTACTTAACAGCTTTCTGCTTTAATTTTAATATTCTGTATGTTCTTCAAATAACTTAAAGAATTTTTTGTGGCATAACTACAATCATTTTCAAAATCTAAGTAACAGGTAAGCTGGACATGAGAAAGTAATAATAAAGATGAATTATTACATTATAATTAGTACTAAACTTCTCAATTCAGCTCAAACTGGAAGTTTGCAGATCCTGGCGCACCAGAAATAATATAAATTAAGAGGTGTTTATTAAGTAATCAATTAGAAATGTTTTATTTATTATATAGCACAGCCAAATAGCTTAGTTGGTAGAGTGAGTGACTGGACTGCATGGCTGGGGTTCAGTCTGCGAACTTACAATTTTTTCCTTCAGAGCTATCTAAGATCAGGAATGGCTCATTACACTAATCTCTATGACACTTTAATGTAAGCAACTGAATCTGATTAACCTCAGAAAACTAGTTCTCAATGTAGACTGGTATAAATATTCATTTTTGTATTAGTTGTGTTTTGGTTTATAGCAGAATTAATATATTGGTAATTTCATTCTTTGGATGATTACTGGCCTATTGATGTTCATTCTTTGGGACTGATCACTACCACACAGCACCTTATTGTTTGTTTTGTTGATGCATTCGCAGTTTGCATCTATTAATGATGTTACAGTTGCCTTCTTACAGTACGCATACTAAAAACTCACTGTTAAAGAGATTTTATTGTTGTTGGTTAAAGTTTATGTAGACTAGCGAGTTATCATTGGAACATCCTGCATTTAAAGCCCAATTGTACAACAACTTCCTGATATTTAATTACTTTGAATAACTGTTGTTTTGTTATGTAGACTTGATACCAGTATAGCATTTCAGTAAGCCTGCACTAGCTTGACAAACTATTCCAGATTAATCCACATGGAGCACAGGAAACTCGAGAATAACTTCCAGCTTTTTCTGTCTGAGGCTGGTATCTTTAGCTGATGACTTCCCAGTTTTTAGGCTTAACCCTCTACGGTGGGTTTTCAGGTGGCCCTCAATCATCTATATGGAGGCTGTTGTAAAAAAGTAGTAATTAAAAGTAGGTATTAGTTTGGGATAGTCAGTGTATAGAAATGCCTTGTGAATACAACTCAAGTTACTATCATAATAATAATAATAATAATAAAATATTAATAATAATTGATAAATTGCAATGAAGCGTATGCTCCGGTGGCAATCTCCCTACACACCCATCCTACTCCCTTCCTCCTCCAACCCGCTTTTGCCCTCAACCAATTTTTACTTTAAATTCTGTCAGTGGTTTTGGTAAATTATTAATCACCTTCCCTGGCAACTTATTCCACCCTTTTCTATAAAAGTAGGTTTTTCCCACACCCTTATGGCCATCCTGATCTGGGTTTTCCATGGTTTTCCCAGATCACTCCATGCGAATGCGGGGATGGTTCCTCACAATAGCCCATGGGCGCCTCCTGCCATATCCCTTATAACCCTTCCAAACCATAACCCTTTTCGATAGGTGCAATGCACCCTACGCCACACACTTTTAGTGAATCGTGGAGTAATAATAATAATAAAAATCAAGTGCCAGCTTGTGGTCATGGTCATCTTTACCCTTTCAAGCACCTCTCTTAATTTTCCCACCAATATCTTTCCACGCTTCATCACCGATATAAGCCTTGTACATTCCCATGACTCTCTTCACCCTCATTCTTTCCTCCAATAGGAAGTGATGTGGTATCTATATATATAAAGATGAATGTATGTTGTTTGTTTTTCATACAAATCCACAGTTTTCATCCTATCTTGATGAAACTTTGCACACTTATCCTTTGAAACAAGGAGAAAAATACTGTCTACATTTGGTTGAAAAATTATCTGTATAAATAATACATGTTGTCTCATAATTTCGAAATACTACTGAATGGAGATACACAAATGTTTGGGTTGTGGTCTCCGGTTCAAATCTCCGTGGAGGCTAAGATTTTTAAAAATGGTTTTTGATCATAAGAATCACGCCTGGGCCGTAGGTTATTCGGATTGAATGTTAAACTGTAGATATCACAAAGTGGGGGGTGCAATGTGAGGCAAATCGTAGGTAGTCTTGCAATGGTGTAGGTGTTCACTTTTTTACGTTATAATAATCCCTCAGGGGTTGTTCGCAGTCAGTGTGTGTGTGTGTGTGTGTGTGTGTGTGTGTGTGTGTGTGTGTGAACAACAGTAATAATACTATAAATACGGAAGTAAGTCTCTGTCTTTTTGTTACGTTTTGACGACCAAATGGCTATACTGATGTTGATGGAATTTGACAAGAAAATTTTGTATGAAGGGCACAGGACATTTTCTCCGGTATGTTTAATAGTTGTATTCACGAAATTTTGAGACCTTATTGAATGGCGACAAAAATATGTTGGAAACTGATTCTCTTCAAGAGACCGGTTCGATGGTAGAATGATATAGTGATAGCTTTCCTGTCATATTATTCCGACTCGGTGTTGTTTGGGTCCAATCCTTCGTTACCAACAACTTTCTATATTTAATTATGGCAAAAAATTCTTAATCCACGCGTACAAAGTCGCGGGTACGAGCTAGTTACATATGTGGGTGCAACTGGCTCTTGCTCGTTTATATGAATAATGGTTATCCAAGATGACATTGGCCAGACAAATCACCATTTAAGCATCTTGACTTTTTAATATTATATTGAAATATGTCAATTTTAGCTGATTTTTTTTTTATATGTAATTCAGAACATAATTCTGATTTGCATATTGTAATCCTTATTGGAATAAAAAGTTGATTTCCAACATTCCTTTCTGAAATATCAATTATCATATAGCACTGATATAGTAGCTCTGTAGTGTCTGTAGTTCCCTCTGAAATGTTTAGTGTTTATGGCAATTATCTTGGTTCAAATGATGCTTAATAAGTGTTAAAAAAAAAAAAAAGTAGAGGTCTGAACTCTGCATTGTATCTTGAGTGAAGACATACAGTACTGTCAAAAGCCAACTGTCTTATGGCTGCACTTGCATGTTAGTTTCTTTGTATCTCCCAACAAGAGTTATGTCCTATGCACAAACAGTGAATGCCTCTTTTCTCTTAATCATTTTCATGCAAGACTCATCAGACACACAACCGCAGTAAGGTACTTTAAAAAGAAAATTATGAGACTTTAATTGAAGAAGATAGAGTAAGTTGTAAGGAAACCGAAAATCAACTTTATTTGCTTGATAAGAGTTAAAAACATATTTCTGATAAAATAAAAATGCAGAAAAGTCACGGTAATCGGAGCATGTGATGTCACGTCAAAGCATACACCAGTTTTTCTCAGTGTGTTAAGCACCTGTCACTTATCTGTCTGTCATATATTTAAGGTTTTAAGTCAAAATATTACTGTGTTCTGGTTACCAATCCATAAAACAAATATTTCCAATGAAAGTAGGGTTTACCAAAGGAAACAGCCCCAATTTGCCCAAAATTGAAGTGACAATGCTGGGAAGTTTTTCACATAAAATGGCAATTTTAGCGGAACAGTGTTTCAGAATGTCTAAATTTATGTCAAAGTATATGTACTCTAAAACTGAAAGTGTAGTTTTATGCTGAAAAGTGCACATATTGTAATATAATTAAGAATAGTTATATAAGAATGAAGTCTTTCTCAGCCTTAGGCTTTAGGCTCAGTTTAGAAACTGTTTTAGAAACTTATATAGCCTAGAAAGAATTGTTGTTATAAGCTAAATGTTGCTGTTGGACCAATATTAGCAGAGGCTAAGTTAAAAACATAGTTCAATTGCTGTTCACATAAGTGTATGAAGAACTAACAGAAAGCATTCTTCACAACATTATACCAATATTCAGATGAGATGATATGTTAATTGTGATGATAAAGTACCGCTAAATCTATAAAAATGTAACTATTTGTATTAGTCATGGGCTATTAGGAAATCTATATATATAAAGATGAATTTATGTATGTTTGTTTGTTTGTTCTTCATACAAATCCACAGTTTTCATCTGATCTCGATGAAACTTTGAACACTTATCCTTTGAAACAAGGAGAAAAATACTGACTACATTTGGTTGAAAAATTATCTGTATAAATAATACGTCTTATAATTTCGAAAAATTACTGAACGGCGATAGACAGATGCGTTGGATGTGGAGGTCTCTGTACCGTTTTTTCCTGTGGCGGCCAGGTAGCTCATTGGTTAAAGCACTTGCCTATTGGGTCATGGTCTCCGGTTCAAATCTCCTCAGAGGCTAAGTTTTTAAAAATTGTTTTTGATCGTAAGAGTCACGCCTGGGCAGTCGGTTATTCGGATTGAATGTTAAACTGTAGATATCACAAAGTTAGGGGTGCAGTGCGAGGCAAATCGTAGGTAGTCTTGCAATGCTGTAGGTGTACACTTTTTTACGTTATATTGATCCCTCGGGTGATTCGCAGTCTGTGTGTGTGTGTCTGTGTGTGTGTGTGTGTGTGTGTGTGTGTGTGTGTGTGATCTGCAGTAATAATACTATAAATGCGGAAGTAAATCTCTGCTTTTGTTACGTTTTGATGAATATATACCTATACCGATATTGGCGGAATTTGACAAGAAAATCTGTAGGGAGGGCATAGGACATTTTTTTCGGTATGATTAACAGTTGTAGTCATGAAATTTTGAGAACTTATTGAATGGTGACAGAGAGACGGATGTGTGTGTTAAGTCTGTAATGTTACGACGCTTGCTCAAGCTGTGCTTCTCGCGTATTATGTTAGTGTATAATTTGTTAATAAATTTAGTTTAGAGAAAAAAAACGTATTATTTAGTATAGATGTCGATTTTCTCTGTCGTATTACTTTGTGTCTGGTTAAATGTTTCTGGCACCAGTTTATTTTGCCTTCTTTTTAACATGTCTTGCGGGTGTAAACTGGCCTAATTTGTAGCTCTAGCAGAGCACGAGCAGCTAAAGTTATTAGAAACCAAGAATTGGATGCTCATGGTGAAGAAAGAAGAAAAGACCAAGCTGAAATAAAGCTTAGTTAACTTAGTCTCATTGTAGCTTAGGTCTCAGTAGTAGTGATGTTCCGATACAAGTAAATACGAGTAAGTACTCGATACTTTGTTTCGATACTGAGTACTTTTTGTATTTGAATTAATTCATTCGATACTTACTTGGTATCGGAAGAAAAGTACTTGTATCGAATCGAAAGTATCGAAACGCACCCAGTGTTAAATTCAGAACGCATCATCCCTTCTGCGCCACTCAGCCGCGCCTGCAAAATTAATTTCCCGCTGACGTCAAGCTGGTACCATTGAAAATAATAATAATAAAAAAATCAGTCTTAGAATAGACAACTTCCACAGAAAATATAATATCAAAGGGTTTGTTTTAGGTCTCTATTTCATTGTGATAAAGTCTGTTTTGTTTCAATAACGTCAACGAAATGTTTTTTGAAACGTTTGGCACGCATTTTGCAATGCCCGCCCAAGGGTTGCCAGATACAGTATTATAATTTCCGGGACATTTCTGGGGTTAAAAAGGTATTTTAGTGTTATTTTTAAGGAGTCAACAAATATTCAAATTAATTAAAAACGATGTATTTTACGTAAAAACTATGCTACATAACACACACGCATATATATATATAGGATTATTAACTCAACTTTGGTTGAAAATTACTGCGTCATAGTTGAACAGTCTCTATATATTGTCTCTGGTCGTCGGTAAGGTGGAGCGCTCCTCTACCTCCCGCTGCGAGCGCGGCGTGGCCACCGTGGTATCTTAAGTTTGAGAAAAAAACTGGTATACGGGAATTCCGGGAGAGTAAAGCTTAATTCCTGTACACGGGACCAGACACAAAAATCTGGGACATTCCCGGATTTCCGGGCCATCTGGTAACCCTAGCCCGCCCCCTCCGCCACCCATTAGTCGCTCGCAATCGACAATCGCCCGGCCGCCCGCCATAGTGGTGTTTGTTATTGAACTGTGTAGTGCGTGCTTCGTGTTAACTTGTACTGGTTTTTTATTATTATGGCACTACCAAAATCTAAAGTGTGGACATATTACACTAAAGTGAATGAAACCATTGCAAAGTGCAAGCAATGTTTTAAAACAGTGAAGTTCTGTGGAAACATGTCCTATTTGTTTAAACATGCCAATACTCATGGAACTGTTATAGAAAGAAAACAACAGAGTACTCTGGATCCTAATAAAAGGTGTGTATCTAATAATTATCTTTCGTTATTCATACACTGATAAGCAAATGACAGATACTAATATCCTTTATCTGTACGAATTTATTTATATGTTATGAGTCGTTATTTTTCCATTTGAGAAGTTTCTATAAATTACATTCACTTTAATTTTAGCGTTACAAGAAACTTTGAATAAAGAGATGAAGAATTAATATTCCTTAAAAAGAAATAATATAAATAATTTTACTACTGGAAGTGTCGTCCTTCAAACAACATTACCGAAATTGTACTAGATAGTTTACGCTTATTATTTACATTTCAGTTCAAAAAGTACAAAAGCGTCTGATAAATCAACGACTACAGTTAGTGAGGAGTCCTCTCTCTCACAGCCATCAACATCAAAACATTCGGAAGAACGATCTGATTGCGTCGTCGACAAAACTGCAAATAATACTATACTCCAAACTACTTTACAAGAGGCTTTTTCACGAGTTTCGTCTAATAAAGGCAAATACATTATTTTAGTACTTATTAATCATTACAATTATTTGATTTTTCTCTTTTTTTTTTTTTAATTGGCGTCTTTATTTCACATGGAGGTGCAAAATATAAAAAAATTACTGCAAGCTTTAGTATTTTTTATCTGTAAGGATATGCGGCCTTTCAACATAGTTGAAGGAGAAGGCTTTTTAGCTCTCATGAAAGAACTGCAACCTAATTTCAAAGTGCCTGAAGCAAAATATTTAAAAAAGAAAACTCAGGAAAAATATGAGGCTTGTGTGGCTGTTGCTAAATCTAGATTGTCAAAAATAGATAATATTTGTCTTACACTGGATATTTGGACCGAAATATTGAACGAGCGAGGTTTTCTGGGTGTGACAGCCCATTTCCAAGAAAACTGTGAAATGTGTATGTTATACCTAGCCACTAGTGCGCTAAACGAAAGACACACTGCTGAATATATATCAGAAACCCTTATGAATATTCTTGATAGTTGGAATATTCCACTAAGCAAAATTCTTGCCGTAGTAACAGATAATGCCAGTGCTATGATTGCAGCCATTAGAATATCTA
Organism: Vandiemenella viatica; assembly: GCA_031002005.1. Classification (NCBI taxonomy): domain Eukaryota; kingdom Metazoa; phylum Arthropoda; class Insecta; order Orthoptera; family Morabidae; genus Vandiemenella; species Vandiemenella viatica. The sequence continues at coordinate 177,659,309 of CM061921.1, read as the reverse complement.
TTGGTGAAAAGAAACATTTGCCGTGTTTTGCGCACATGGTGAACCTCGTAGTCGAAGAGGCTTTAAAATTACCTACTGTAAAGACAGCTATATCAAAAGTTTGAGGAATAGTGCATTGGATAAAAAATAGTGTTTTGCAGTCTGATAAATTAAGGAAAATTCAAATGCGAAACAATACTCCTGAAGGATCAGTTTTGAAACTTGTTGCTGATGTGAAAACAAGATGGAATTCAGCCTTTTTCATGCTGGAGCGCTTTTTACTTTTAAGAAGAGTGATATCTGAAATCGTCATGTGTTTCAGCACCCGACATGCCAACTGCTGTAGAGATAGAAACACTAAGCCAACTTACTGCATTATTAAAACCATTTGAATACGTTACACGAGAGGCGTCGGGACAAAAGTATGTTACAATTTCCAAAATAATACCAATGCTTAGTTGTTTGTCAAAAGAAGTTAACAGTATCACACCAAACGCACCAGTTGTGAAAGAATACAAGGATGTTTTATTGAGAGAACTGAAGAGAAGATATGGTTTGATAGAATTCAATGATTATGCAGCCATCGCTACTCTTTTGGATCCAAGATTTAAAAATCTGCATTTTCAGGATCCAGTAGCATGGGGGCAAGCCATACAAAAACTAAAAAGTATTGTTCATGAACAATTAAGTAGCCCTTGTGAATCAGAAGAGGAAGCTGCTTCAGCTAACGTTTCCATGGAATATGACTTCTGGAAACATCACAAGGAGCTAGCCAACGGCCACAAAAAGAAAACGTATCATACTGACGAAGTTTCTTGCTATTTGTCAAACAGTGTGACATCTCTGAAAGGTAACCCATTTACAGAATGGGAAGAAATGAAACTTATATTTCCTTGTTTGTACAAATACGCACAACAATATCTTATTGTTGTAGCTACATCAGTACCGAGTGAATGTTTATTTTCTAAGGCGGGTGAAAACAATGTCAAACAAAAGAAACAGGCTGTCTCCAAAATACTTGGAACAATTGCTTTTTTTGGGAAACCTCTCAAATGCAGACTTTTTGTTTAAAAGTGCTAAAATTATAATAAATAAATATTTAACTACAATACCTTCAAAGTTTGTGATTTTCTATAATTTGAATAAATAAATAAAAATATTTACTGTGTTTTATTAGATTTTACTAGACTAGGCACATAAAATAAATAATTTAGCCAAATGTTACATATATTCTTACATTTCGACAATATGGTAGGTAACTGAGTACAAAAGTATTGATATGAGTAAGTATCGATACTTTTGCAGTACTCATATGAGTAAGTATTGTAAGTACAGGGCGTTCGCCGGGAAACGCAACCCACTGTTAGCGCTACAAGGAAGAAACTGCTCCCGGCGAGCGAGCGCTCATCTTCCGGCATTGTTCGACCGTCGGCCGCGGACTATTTCATAATAATTACGCTTCATAAACTTGTATGTGCTAAGCATTTAAATGTGACGTAATTCATTAGCTTACCTTATAAAAGATGCTGGAAGTGTTGACCCTCTTGTGTAATGCACATTTCACATCTTCTGAACATTTTTCGAGACACACGCTGCCCTAACTGAGTTAATGATGTTTTGGGTGACTGTTCTAGTCGAAAAGCGATATCGTCAATTTTCTCCTCTGTGAGAATACGGTTGACCGACAGTCTCTTTTTGTTAAAAAATGAACCCGTTTCTCTTACTTTTTTAACCAGACGCAGAATTGTTGATTTAGCTGGCAGTAAAGCGCCAGGAAATTCGCGACGAAATTTATTGCGACACTTTTTAAACGACTTCTTCTTCACATATGTATCGTAGAGAAATATTCTTTGTTCAAACTGTAACGTACCATAATTTTAATCACACTCAAACACGGTACAGATTTAGTAAGAGTATGAAGCCCCAAACCAGCCAAACCGCGAAGAAACGTTTATTCACAACACTGATTAATAAGAGACTGAAGTCACAAACTAGCTACAATGCAAAGAAACCGTTCTTAACAATGTAAGGGTCCCAATATACTGCGTCACTGCACTGTTGGGGCAGCGGAGGTGTTAAACAGTGCGGTGATTCACGGTGCCGTGTGGCGGGAGCTGCTGGTTCGACTGACCGAGCAAGTTGCCAACGGCAACAGACTGGGAGGGTAGCGTTTTCCGGCGAACGCCCTGTACAATTTGAGTACTACTCATTTGAGTAGGTATCGATACTTTGATGGTATCGGAACATCACTACTCAGTAGTAGTATTTTTACTATAGGATATAAGGTTTGTAGGTATGTTGATATCAGTAATGCCTTAACTGTTTGGAGTTTGTCTTCCTGGTATTAATTGTATTGTAGTTTTAAGTAATAATAAGTGTTATGGTTCACTGATCAACATGTTTTATGGGATATCTAAGTCTCTAGTTTGAATCCTGGTCTTGAACAGAGTTCTTATGGACCATTTATCTGCTCTTCACCTTTGGCAGAGCTTCTGTGCATGTCAAGTATAGTGTACAATTCATTTTATTAATTAAATTGTAGGTCCCCTTTAACTAGAGAGATTACTGGATTAGGTTATGTGGCTATAACAGATTTGGAATGTGCTTCCAGTTGAAACTCATTTTGTGTTATTAGTGTTTATGGCTATAATAATGTATTTTATTGCTTCTGTCATAAACCCGTGCAACAGTCTTCATAGATTATCTTGTTTCTCTACTATGTAAACCATCTCATTTGTGAAACAAACTGTTTTGAAGAAGCTGTGCTCTACTGTTTTTGAAAGTGTATTTCAATTTCATTGCCAAAATATTGTGCAAAATAAGGGCTCCGTTTTTATTTGCTATTTGTTCATCAAATCTTGATCTAATAATTTTCATTCCTATTTTGGCGTCAAAATCTCTCGGATCTATATTTACCATATGTTTGACCTTTAAAGACGTGTTGGGTATATACACTTACATGATGCAACATGTTTTATGTGTTATCATCGAAGTAGTCTCCTTGATCTTCTGTACCTTGTTTCCAGTGATTTGTTTGAAGAACTGCAGGAAATCTAGTGGCTGTAACATGTTCAAGATCTTTAGTGATTCCACTTGTCATGCAGTAGGCCATGTTATGTAAACACATCCATTGCCTTCTCTACATGAATAAGGTATTAAACTGAAATATTTAAACTTATGCTCATCTGATGCTATGTGCGTTAATCGCTGCCCTCAACTTTGGTGAGTGATGGGTTTATATCCCATGTCCTCTGTTTTTATATATAGAATTAATTGCAAATTTAATAGCAAAATGAGCAACCACATAGCTCAGATGACAATAGGATGACTTGGACACACAAAATGATACAGTTTTTCTATTTGGCACCTATTGTTTCCTGGCAACTGTGTTCTTTCTGTGTAATTTACATTAATCCATTTTTGAGGAGTGTTTCATTGGCTGCATTGTGTTCATAATGATCAGGCAGAGGTTGCAAAGGAAGCCTCTGTTTACTGCTTTTTATTTACTCACTGCAATAAACTCTATATTGGCAAGTCTCTTCTTTATTTGGTGGTATTAAATATGAACTAAACCTTTTTGATTAATTTGCTCACAAATTCTAAAAAAGATACATTTGAACTGGACAAGAGGTTCTAAATTTTTAAGCATACTGATGGACAGCTGAAGTATAAAATACTTTTATATTATTTAATAAAGGCAGACATATGTTGCTATGTAATTTTTAAAGATTATGATTTGCTCATAAAATTTTCATCTCATTGCATTGATAGATTTCTAAGGGTATAAGCCTTGAAAGCATCAATTGTGGCAGTTTTTATCAACTTTCTTCAGTAATATCAATATTGCTTAGAGTCTAATTTATCTAACATAGTAAGATATAATCTACCTGACTGGAAAATGATGTTTCAAATAAAAAATTAAAACCTGCAAGCAAATTGGATCACTAGTTCTTGAAGTATCACCATACTAACATAGATGTTGCATTTTCAGACGTGTAAGGAAGTTAAATTGTCTTTCTGTTTTTATTTCTTTGTTATTATTGAGACCCTATGGGTGTTAGTCATGTTGTAGCGGTACCACTTTGTGTTTGAAAGTAGCGCCGGTTTGTGACGTCATCGGCACCATGTCCGTGGCCACAGAAGGGTGAGCCCCGGGGGGCCGCATGGTGGGTGCTGTGGTAGCCACAAGGTGGGCAGTCGGTCGCAGGACGTGGAGAAGTGTGGTTGGTGTTAAGTTGGAAGTTGTAAACGTGTGAATGTGCGTAAAAGGTGTAAAAATAGCCGTTCTACTTTAACTGGATCTGCAACTTTGGAGTGAGAAGTCCGATAAGTTTATAACATTGGTGGTGTTGGAAAAATGAAGGCAATGAATTAAAATTAGTTTTGTGAAATAACTGTTTATTCATTCAGTACCTAGTCTTTAAATTTTCTCAGTTGGATACTGAGTGGTGGCCGGTCAAGAGAATCTGTATCTTTAGAAGGAAGAAGTAAGAGTTAGACTATGCACATTATATTTCAGTGAGCGAGATTGAAAATAAAACATTGTGGTAGCTGATGTGAGCGGACGACCCACGAAACCGCAACAATGTCTATCTTCTCATGCCTATTTATTCCATGGAGGCTTTTGTTATTTTTCTTTAAATTTGAGTGTTAATTTTGTTATCTGAAAAAAAAAATATAAGTCCAAATTAACTTTTGCATCATTGCAACTATTTTGCTATCCAGGATTTATTTGATGGTTGGAGAAGAAGGTCCACACCGAATTTTGGAATTGGAAGCACATTCTGATCGTGTTGACAGTATACAGTGGGCAAACTCTGGACTGAGGTTCATTTCTGGGAGCAAAGATGGAACAGCAAATGTATGGCGATTTGAATATCAACAGTGGAGAGCTTTACAGCTTTCCATGACTACAAAGTTGTCAGGGTAAGTAGATTAATTCAGTTATCTTCTCTAAATATGGTTGTATCCCAACAGTCCTTGACGGTTTGTACCCATTCAGTATGCTCTACACCCATCCACACTTTACCTTGTTCGTTATTATTTGTTAATACCTTTTGCCCAGCAGCCAATAATAAAAGTACCCACTGTCAACAATATTAGTTTGAGATTAAATTGCAGCATGTTGAGTAATTTCAGGTTATGATGATAAATGTTTTACTAGCTTCATATCCATGTTTTGGTACTCTAGTTTTTGTTTTGTGGCATGTTTTCTTATAACTCTGCATTTGGTTCAGTTGAAGTCGTGAGGTTTTGACCTCAAGTGCTACTAGTTTTGTGTTTGAGAAACTGCTTATCTCCACAGCTGGGCAGAAAACCATTAATCCATTAACTGTTAATGAAGTTAATAAAATTGCAAAACTGTAACTTTTAAGTTAACCTAAAAAATCATTAACGTACTTCTTAACATCCGTTAAACTGAACTCCGGTTAGCTTTAGTTCGTGACATTGGTGGTTGACGTCATTTCGTTTGTTTGAATTGCTCACCACGGCACGCTGGTATGCAGGATAAGTCGAATAGTGAACGAATTAGGTAATGTGATGTGCAGGTGTAATAGATATATAACTGTTATGTTAGGCTTGGTGTGGGTGTGAGCAGGAACGCTGGAGTTGTGGAGCGTTTGTGTTGTATGTCTGCAAACCGGCGCTCACTACACGTTTCAAATTCGATCAGTGATTGATTTTGATATTTTTATAACTTTTCTTTTATCAATATAGTGCCGCTTTTTGATTTGAGTTTGTTAGTGAAATAAATTAAATTGATATTTGTTACATGATTAAATTGTGGAAACTGAAGTTTGGCCATATATATATATGCAATTATATTGCATTTACATCAAGATTGGAAGAAAAATTGATTTATGAATTCAAACTGTCTTTTCCTATATTTTCTACAATCGAGACTCATGTTTCTAGCCTTTATAATCTTAAACGACACATCAAAAGGATTCATAGATCTAAATATTTACAGTTTGAAGTAAACGTAGAAGCAGGGTCAACTTGTGAGATTAGGAAAAAACAATTCAATGCTTTCTTAAAGTGCTGTGGATTCTGGTGTAGATAGCAGCAACTGCTAATAAAAGGTTACATCAACAAAGCATTGGTGAATCTTTTTGGCATCATAGTCACAGACAGCGGCATATCTTAAGCTGGCGTGAACCAATTTTTTGTAAACTTTTTGGTTTCCAACATGATTCCACTAAATGTTGTAGCATCTGGTACTTTGAGAAGCTGATTAAAATGTTGAACCCCAGTAAGAACCCAATTTCTAGAGAGACATTGGGTAGTCGTATTGTTGATGGTTAACTCTCAACTGTTAAATGTAACTTGTAGTTTGTTACCTGATATCATTGTTTCTCATAGCTGTAAACCATTTAACATTTCTGTTTTAATGTTACCATTTTGTAATTTAAATGCAGATACTAATTGATTTAAGAATCCATCAAGCATCTTTATTGCATAAAGTGGTAGAATATTCTATTGTGGTGTAGAGTCAGTTTTCCAAGAAAAAAATGTCAATTGGAAAGTGTGTTTTTTGTTTGCTTCATTGCTAGCCTCTCAAGTGCCCCAAGTTTAGTTTACAGTGTTGAATAAATTCCTACATTCCACCTAGACACAAAAGAAACAACTGTGCATTCCGAATAAATCCCAAAGGATGACATTTTTGTTTACTTTCGATATATATATATATTTGCTGTTAACATTTCAGCATAAATAGTACTTGTTAGGATTTTGCATAATTTCCTTTCTGTTCTGATAGGTGTCTTCCTACACACCTTCCACCATACTGCTACAAATCTGGTGTTCTCCAGTGCTAAAACATTTGCTGACATGTGTTTGCTTTAGCATATTATAAATTCGGTTGCACTTATATATTTATCTACAATTAATTCTTCATATATACTTTTTTTTAACTAGAGAATCAGATGCCAATGATGAGCCAAAGACAAAGCTGCGTGTGTCAATGGTGTGTTGGAATCGAAGTGATCAATTTGTCATCACAGCAGTTAATGACTATAGTCTAAAAGTGTGGAATTCATCAACTGGTAAGATAATCATTTGTTCTAAGTGATCTGTTAACAAATACATTGGCTACTCTTTGGCCAGTTGTAATTGTTGATTTCTTGTTAAGTGGTCACACATATAACAACTGTAAGCAATTGTGGTTGCCGTGTATCCAAATGTTTTGTGCTGCAATTGCTGAGACACTGTATTCTTGATTTTATTAATAAGTAAGTTCTGTTATATGGTACAATGGCTTTAGAGTTTTTATGTGTCAGTTAAAATAGATGCACTTATTAATGAATACAGTGGGCTACAGAATGAGTAGATCATTATTCTGTGGTGACAGTGGGTAACTCATTTTAATTAAAAAGATTTGTAAATATGATTTTTTACTTAATAGTTTTCCAGAAAGAGCTACCTTAATGTACACATTAGTTTTGAAATTAATGCACATTGTCACACTTGCCTTACATCATACTATGCTGCATATTTTTAACTAACCTTATTTATCTTTGTTAAGTTTGTGATATGATTGTAAATGTATAACTTGAAAGTGTTGATTTGTAGATGTTTATGTCTCTGCCACTGTTGAAGATTACTTTCAATGCTTCCACAGTATAATGTTGGCTGTTGAATGCTCAGTGACTGTGTGATAGCTAACACAAAAATTGAGGCTTTCTTGCAATAAGCAGGTATATTAATTTTCCTGCCTTATGCACGAATAGTCAGAAAATAAAGGTTGAATGTATGTCTACCTATGGTGTAGAACATGAATGTTGTGGAACATGCTGCTATCTGTGTACAAGCCATTGAACCTTACTCCACCTAGCTATCATCACTGAAGTGATGTTGGCCGTGGTTGTAATTTAATGACAGTAACGGGTGTTGAAACATTACTGTTAATTGTCTAGGAAAGAATCTGTTACTCATTTCTTTCCCATGCATTGCTATTCATTCTGGATTTTTTACTGTAACTTTGGTTTTATGGTCATATGCTGAACTACATGAAACACCACAGGAGTATTTTGAGGTAACACCTACAAGTAGGGAGCCCCCATTTATTATGATTTGCGATTTGTTTATTTCAACAAATGGTGGTTATGGAGCGTCCATAAACCACGTAGCTCCATTTTCGTAGCACATAGCTTTTTTTTCCCTTTTGATTTCAGAAGACATTTTGTACTGTTTTCTCATATCAGACTATTGCAAATTACATACAGAGGTAATTAACTGAGGGAAATAAATATTCATGTGCTGTTGTGAGTTCTGTACCTCATTTTAACTCTGAAAAATGTTATGAAAGGAAAGGTACATGGCCTGGCTCGGAACCCCATCCCCCTCCCCCCACATAGCCCAGCGTAGCCTTCCATCTAACCCCCCGCCCCCTCCCCTGGTCCGAACCACATAGTTTGTGCAACACTCCCTTACGAGATGGCACTGTTAGGTCTCGTACAAAAGGGAAAGAAGTTATGAATATTCAAACAGGTGTTTATTCAGTACAAACCTAATATGTGTGTCAGTATGTCTGAAAACTATAAGAACATATCTGCAGAGACTTTCCCTGTGCGAAGCAAAGTAGAGGATATGAAGAATCTGCATATTGAGAGACCAATGCCTACTGGTGTGAGTGCTATGAACACTGTCTCAATGCTGGTGAAGCACAAGAGAACTCTGACAATCATAATGTGTCTGACTTAGAATATTGAAAACATTGTTTCTATTTTTAATTTAAACTGGCAATATAAACTTTTATTTGTACTGACATACTGAGATGTTTCTCTTATAAGGAATATTCTTAAAAGCTAATACATCACAAAAATTTACCATTATTTCCTTATGCTAACTGTACCTGATATAGTTCTTTGCAATCAGTAAGAGAATTTTGTAAAAAATAAATATTTGATAGCCATGATGCAAATTCAAAGTATATAGAACAACTTGGTCAGTAAGTATAAAATGCTTTGTGTCAGCAAGGGCATGTGGCCATAAAACCAGAGGTCCATATTTGACTATGTCATGATGAATAAAATTCATCAAATGCAGCGAATCCCAAAATATTGGGAAAAGATTATGAAGGAAAACAAGAAGAAGGATAAAGATGCAAGTTCAAAGAATTTTTATTATAAAATGATTAAATCATACTATGTCTTGTGACAAGTAAAATATCTGCCAGAAATGTGGATAGTGTATCTGAGGATATGAAATTAAAATTTCAACTTCAAATTATTAAGATCACTAGACTTAATGCAGAGAAGGCCTCAGTTTCAAACACATTCCTACTTTATCTGCAAAATTCAATCCAAGTAATATAAGTTTTGAATCCATCACAACCCGAACACAAAAAAATGGTGCAATCTGTTGAATAAAAATATATTGAGTTGTATTGTTGAGCTTAATCAACAAAAAGAACTAGTATTTATATAAAAGATGATAATATTAATCCAACTATTTTTTCATTCAAAATAACACATTGTACCATATGTTACAGAACCCAGATGAAAGACAACACTGGTGTGTAAAACATGAAAAATATACTTAGTAAAGTTGACATTAAAGAAATGTTAAAACAGCCTATTCTACAATTTCTGAATCAAGACATTTGCAATATCTGCTGGTAAATGCAGATTTAGTTACAAAACAAGAGGTTTAAATGATAATCAGCATTTTAAGTTTGGATGAAATAATAGCTGAACGTTTTAAGTTTTTGAGTTTAGTACTTCTCATATCATCATACAGTGCACATAGTGGTAAGGTTAGAAGTTCTGGAGGATTGTAGATGTGGCCTTATTCTTGAACAGTTGAAGAACAGGAACCTTATTAAATGTATAAACACTGTTTGAATCTTTTAAAAGAAATTTGAGATATGACAGCCATCCAGATTTCAGTTTTCAGTGGTTCCTGAATGCTGGGATAGTTCCTTCGAAAGCCTTGGCTGAATTTCTTCCTATTCCTTCCACACCTGTAATGACACCAATGAAGCTTAAAGTCACAAAAAAAGAAGAGATTTGCCCATGACAAGATCATACAGAATGAAAATGAAAAAGGCATAGGTTTTTTTCCATTTTATAAAGCATTTTTACTTCATTCATTCATTGCTATGGAACATGGTATGTATTCCTAATCATTTTCCGAAAAATGTATCTAGGTTGTTGCATAACATACACAGGAATACAAACTTTTGTCTTTCAGGACACAGATGGTAGTTGGAAAAAGTGTATTCTATCACCATTCTTTTTTCTGATTAGTGTGGATTTTGCCTCAAAAAAGGCACTGGGTAACAACAGCATTGAGTTCAGATTTAATCAACAACCTTATCTTAGAGACTGGTATTTTGGCTGTAACTTTGGCCTTGTAATTGGTTGAAACAAAACAACTAGTTTACAAAAATGGTCAGTGTACATGGCAGGATAGCCAATTTTGTTAGACTACAAATAAATATGGACAAAAAGAAGACAAGAAATGTAGTAAACTAGAAATGCAGTAAACTGAATCACAGTTAAATTATCACCGCCAATATTTTTGGCACACTTATTTGCAAATATCTCTCTCTCTCTCATACACATACACAATCTTTTTCAACACCAGAACATATGCATCTGTAAATTTCTGTATTGCCTGAGGTTTTTTTTTATATTTTTCATGTGGCAACACCATCCTGCCATCATCTCTGATAGGTGGTGGTTTATTTTCCAATCCTTATTTTTATCTTGTCATTCAGCTTTTTTTATTTACATAAAAAGTATAATGAAATGGGAAAAGGATTTTAGGCAGTGAAAAATATTAAGGAAAGGAATAGGAAAATAAATCTATCACTCACCAGAGTTGAAGGTGGAAGGGCAGAGATGAACACACAAAACACGAGATGACCATAGTATTACAGTATTTTGGTTTATCACTTTATTCATGCATAGAGGTACGAGCTATTTGGCAAGGAATGTGCGCACACTTGGCCTACTATATGACTGGGCATGCCATGGATAATAAGGTGGTTGAATAAAACAGAAGAAACTATTGACGACTAAAGAAAAACAATATTGAGGTGGGGGCGGAGCATGTGAATAGCTGCAAATATATAATGTCAGATAATTACAACAAATAAATACATAAATATGGGAGAAATAATGGTATAAACAGGCAAAGAATAAATAAATAAACAGTAAGTAATGGGTTTATTGGTAGGATCTAATAGAAGTTTGAGACCAGTCGGTTGACTGGTGCCAGTATATGTTGGTAAGCCAGTTCACATTTGCGGAGCTCAGTAGCAATGGTAGTTATCAGGAAAACTGACAACTCTTACTGTAAAACAGTTGTTGAGGTTGTGAGAGTTGTGGGAACTGGCATGTGATGGTCTAGATTGGAAGTATATACTGTTTGCCTGTGGCCATTCATTCTGATTGAAAGCTGGTTGGTGGTAAAGCCTTTATAAGAACTAGTGTGGTGGAGACAGGTTAGTTTGTATATTAGGTGCATGTAGCATGGCCATTGATGGGAATGATTTTCCCTGTGATTCAACTGGAACAGGTTGTGGTAACCAGATGCATGCCAAAAGTTTTTGTGGAGGTACGTTGCATGCTGGTTTGTGAGAATCCGAAGGGGAGTGTTTGTGGACCGAAATTTTCTTAAGATTTGGTGGGCTGATGAAGCATTTGTGGGGGGCAATGGTTAGAATTTTGTAAGAATGGTGCACATTTCAGGAAAGGAATGTAGAAATTCGTGCTGATATCGCAGGTCTGGTTTATGGAATTAAGAAAAGGAGAGAACTGGGTGACAAAGATTGGGCTATGTTTGGTTTTTAAAGGTGCAGGACAACAGCTGAATTGTATATATTGTTGTATATTAGTAGGTGTGATGTGAACAGGTGTGTGAAGGTCACACTACCCTGCTGCAGTGTCTATATCAAGGAAAGTGATTGCGTGTGCAAGCATATCTAGGTGATGTGGATGGAATGGCTATTGTTAATGAATTGATATCTCCCAGGCTCTGATATCCTGCAATTATTCACCAGGTTTAGTTCGTAAACAACTTTCTCATGTCATATCAGAACATGCACAGCTCATTTACCACCACAAAAACAGTCATAGTCTTGATCTGCTAACATTTTACTTCCAAGCTGAAGATCTGTCAGTTGAATCCTATGGCAATACTAAAATTTCCTTCAAGCCTACCCTGGAATGAGAGCTCTCTTTCCTGAATTCCTACCTTCCCCTTCCAGAATATGCTTCAGTCGTCCACCCAACCTCAGCAAGATACTAATCCACAAACACTGTTATCCTCTTCCCACTAGACAGCCCATGGCTCCTTCCAATGCAACAGACCATGCTTCAAGTGTGCAACATACACCATGCTTCTACCACCCTCACAAATCCGGTCATCGAGGAAAGTTTTCTCATCACATTACATACCACTTGTGAAATTTCCCATGTAAAGTACCAGTTATTCTGCAAACATACATCAAGTGTCGATATGACTGAAAGGCCACAGACAGTTGGTATTTATCCAGAACACCCAGTAATGGCTCATGCCACCTTATGATGCCAATAATTTTATACTTCACTGTCTGTGCTATCAGAAACATCCAAAAAAATCAGCTGCTGCCCTGAACTAAGAATGTGGGAACTGGTCTCCTAATATAAATTTGTCACTGGGCAACCGATATCTCTCAAATTAAGATAGTGCTTTCTGGTTCCTTCAAATTTTCTCCTTTCTTTGGTTTCAACCTCCCCACACCCCAATCTCACCATTACTTGAACCATCACCAACCAGAGGTGATGTTTAATTTCATAATTTTCTGAATTACTGTATATTTTTATTCATTTATTTTTTTCTCGAGCCAGATGGCTAGGGTCCACGTGCCACCAGCCCCCTGTTGTACACAGGTGGCCAGTGTGACTAATGAGATGGGGAAGGACTTCTCTGAACTCAAACCAATCTAGAGGAGAAAACTCTGTGTCACCATCTGTAAAAAAAAATGTACAACTTATTGTTTTCTGTATTATAAATGTATTTTTGTTTGTGAAATGGGTAGTTTATGAGGTGGATATTGGAGACCATCACAGCATTCTACTAGATAATTGTGGGAAATCTCCTAAGAACTACCATCAGAATTACTGGTATGTGAGGACCAGGATTCGAACCAGGTCCTATTGTACCTCCCAGATCCAGTGCATGGCGCTTTAACACACTGAGCCACGGTGTTATTTATTTTTCTGGTCTCGCATTCGGGAGGACGGCGGTTCGAATCCCCGTCCGGGCATCCAAATTTGGGTTTTCCATGGTTTCCCCAAATCACTCCAGGTGAATGCCGGGATGCTTCCTTCAAAAAGGCCATGGCCGAATTCCTTCCCTTTCCTTGCCCCCCATCCTTTCCCGTCTCTAAAGACCTAGTTGTTATAGGAGACATTAAGCAGTTAAAAAAAAAGTTATTTATTTAAGAATATTGTTTATTTATTCAATAATCTTCTGTGTCATCCCTATTGTCCATCTATGATTTGTTTTTTGTATACTTTTTACAGAGCTCTGGTATATACTTTCTTTAACTTGGTAACCTTCTCCCTGCTGTCTTTTTGTCATTTTTGAACATATACCCACCCTCTGTTCAACTGACACAATCTGTGATAATGACCTGTAATACTAATCTGATATCTGCCATGTTCTACTGCTCAAGAAAGATTGTATGACCGATAATTGCAATGTTTCATCATTTTGTGTGTCGTCGCTGTCATCTGTGGTAAGCCTTGATTCATTCCTATTTTAATTTTACATTTACATAAATAAGAAACTATAGGGCAATAATATTTGGTATAACCCGTAAACGTGTTAAGAGATGACATATATAGCAATACGATCGGATATGTACTCAAGAGATGTAATAATGATATACGAGGTGTGTTCAGAAAATAACGGGAATTTTTAAATTTCGCGGGTTTGGAGAGTCCAATTGTCAATTTTTTTTTATTATGTTGGTATACATGCCCTAGAAATATGATAAAATTTTCAGCTGTATTCATTGCTTACTTTGTCTGTGGCAGCCGCTAAGGTTAGACGTGTTTTTATGAGCTCGGCGATTTTCGTTTGTTAAAAGAAATGGATCAAAGAATTTGTATCAAATTTTGCGTAAAAAATGAAATAAAATGTAACAAAGTGTGTGATATGTTAACAAAGGCCTATGGTGAGTCTGTTATGAGTAAAACGAGAGTTTACGAGTGGTATAAGTGTTTCCAAGATGGCCGTGAAGACGTTGAAGATGACTAACTCCCCGGACGCCCCAGCACATCAACAACCGATGAAAACGTGGAAAAAGTGAAAGCAATGGTTATGAATGATCGCCGAATCACAATCAGAGAAGTTGCTGATGATGTTGGCATATCGATTGGCTCATGCCATGAAATTTTTTCAAATGTTTTGGGTATGAAACGCGTGGCAGCAAAATTAGTTCCAAAATTGTTGAATTTTGAACAAAAACAGCGCCGAATGGAAGTTGCTCAGGAGTCACTAAATGAAGTCAACGACGATACAGAATTACTGAAACGTGTTATAACAGGTGACGAAACATGGGTTTACGGATATGACGTCAAAACTAAGGCTCAATCGTCTCAGTGGAAGCATCCTGGCTCGCCAAGACCGAAAAAGACTCGACAAGTGCGGTCGAACGTGAAGGTTATGCTTTCGGTATTCTTCGATTTTAATGGCATAGTGCATAGTGAATTCTTGCCACAAGGTCAAACGGTAAATAAGGAGTACTACCTACAAGTTCAACGCCGTTTGCGTGAAGCAATCCGAAAAAAACGTCCGGATTTGTGGAAAAACAATTCATGGCTTTTGCACCACGATAATGCACCAGCTCACACTTCGTTGCTTGTTCGTGAATTCTTGGCCAAAAACAATACTGTAACGATGCCCCAGCCTCCATATTCGCCAGACATGGCTCCATGTGACTTTTTCCTATTTCCAAAAATAAAGAGAACCTTAAAGGGCCGTCGTTTTACAAGCATAGATGACATTAAAAGCGCATCACTGAAAGAGCTAAAGGCTATCCCAAAAATCGAGTTTGAGAAGTGTTTCGACGATTGGAAGAAGCACTGGCAGAAGTGCATAATATCTAATGGGGACTATTTTGAAGGCGACAACATTAATGTAGACAAATAAATAAATATTTTTTTCAAAAAACGAAAATTCCCGTTATTTTCTGAACACACCTCGTACACTGAAAAGTGCATCTGAAATCTGCTAGCAAACTCTGTTCTCGCCATTGGTGCTCAAGATCTGCATTCTTGAACAAAAGCCATCTTAGTAACATCACAAATGAAGTTCTCCTTGTAAATGGTCTGTACGTGTGATACAGAACTGTTGGTGAAAGAAAATTATGGTTTGCAGGCCATGTTTTCTAGTTGGCATTGAAACGATCTCTTCGAGGAGAGGAAGGTCGCACAATATTTCAATCAGATGAATGTAGACAGGGCTGAAACCTAGAAACTGATCAGATTTGCTAGAAAAATCATGTTATCCACTGAGTTTTTTCATGTTGAAAGAATGAAATTGTTGGAAATTTATCACTTGATAGATAAATAGTCCAAATTAAAATGTTTTCCAATCCAAATACATCCACAACACATTTTTAAAAAAATATTTTATATTAACTGAGTTTACACTTAGAATATTGATTTTGTCCAGTGTTAATATATATGAATGATAACAGCTAGGTCAGTACAAATTTCATATTCCATATTCTGCTGATTGCTATTATGGGAAAATAGTGCCAATAAAATCATATCTGGTTCCAATTATTTGACTCCATTGCATACTTGATAATTTACAAATCTTGTGTTTGTCATAGAGGATAAAACAATATCCCTTTCTTGTTGCAATGAATGTTATCCAAGACAACTTTCAAGTTGTGTTACATTTTCCCTAAATCTTCAATTGCTGTTGATTTTTCTTTTGTTCCAGCATACATTGAAGGATTGTAAAATTACTGTTAATTGCCAGATTCTTCTAAAATCATTGGGTGCTATGTTACCAATAATAAAGTGATTATAATGGTGATAAAATCACTTGCTGTGTTTTCTTTTTTTATGAGTAAATGTAGAAAGTTGTCATTTCATTTCAAGCTTTTGCTAACACAATTGCCAATTAACTTACATTAACTAACAACTTTCATTTTTGTAACTAGTAACACACTTTAATTCTAAAACAATGCATTGAGTAGTTATGAAAAATTTTACATTTAACATTATCCCTTAGAGTGAGAATGAGAGAGAGAATATTTAAAGTATTATCTTTTTAAAACACTATCACACAATATATATTTTAGATGAACTAATGTAACAATTATAAAATTTTATCTGTTCTTCAAAAGTTTTTTTTTTTTTAAAGTTTTATATTTAATTTTGGGATAAAAATGTACAAATGACAGCTTTTAAACTTCTGACGGCACTCATTATTATAGATTCTACGAGTGGCTGTGCTGACCGCAAGGCTTGCGTGAGCTCAGCCACTTACTTCTTTTAACTTGACAAAGGTTTAACCCTGAAATATTGTATGTATTGTGTTGCTGCTGCCCTTCTCCCTTCAACTTTGGTGAGTGTTAGGTGTATTTTACCAATCCTTTCCATATAAGCAATCATTGTTATGGAAACTCTTTTGTAATAATGATGTCTTGGTGCATCACATATGGCATGTTCCAAAAGGTGGCTTTCAAAGCTTAAAAATTAAGGATCTACAGAATTATATTCCTTACATGTACAAGCAAACTAAAATATTGTTGCATATTTATATTTATGTATTGCAACATGATTCTTTTATGTATGTGCCCTCAAGAGTATTTATTATGGAACACAGCATTATATAGAAAACTCGCATTGGCCAGTAATTCCACCTAATTTTGTCTTATATTAACATTATAATTTTATATTTTTATAGGGGAATTGATCAAGGTACTAAGAGGACATAAGGATGAAGTATTTGTGTTAGAAGCACATCCCTATGATGAAAATGTGCTGCTTAGTGCTGGACATGATGGTCAGCTTATCATATGGAATATAATGGATGGCACCTCTGTGGTGTCAATTCCAAATTTGATTGAAGGTCAAGGACATGGGGCTTTGTTTGATGCCAAGTGGTCACCAGATGGAATGATGCTAGCTGCTTCAGATTCACATGGCCACATACTCATGTATGGATTTGGAACTGGAAATGAAAAGTTTGAAACGGTAAGCATTGTATCCTCTGTTTATTGTTTTTGTTGGGTTGTGGAAAAGAAAATCTTTGTTTTCAAAACTAAGTCAACTAGTTAAATCTGCTAGTTAACACTACAAATCATCTGCTGAGTAATTTTATATAAACCTTGGCTGATATGTCTTACAGTGGTTATTTTATTTATTTCTGACACATTCATCTAGTGACCATCATGTTCTGCTGATAATGCCTGGAAAATTCTTTGTGTGTGTCTATATTTTTATGTTTCTGCAATTGTGATAACGCAGGTTCTATTATCAGCCCTTGTTTCAATGCCTCCTTCCATATGTTCACTTTTCTTCTGTTCACTACCAACAGTTCATATTTTGGCCAATACTAAATCTGTTTTTGTCTGATCAACTAAATCCTCACAAGTGCTAATGATATGTTTATCTCTTTTCATCCTTAATTGACTACACATTCCTATGTATTTTCAACTTTACAGCATTTTAAAATATTTTCACCAACATTTCCTGAGTCATGATTATTGTGATGCCTATAACCACATGTAATCTCATTCTGTCTGCTCAGTTTTATACCATTACAAAGACAATTGGCTAACCAACTTCAGGGAAAATAACGCATCACTTACCAAAGATGAAGGCAGGATATTTTCCCTATCCTGTCTTACTTTCAGTGCTTAATGGCAGTTCCACTGTCACCATTATCCAACTTCACTTTCTGCATCATTCACCTATAATTTACCAAACTTTGTTTCATGGCATTGTTGCCATTATTTTTCACAATATACATCTTTACCCTATGGCAAGCCCAGCAAGCTGGTAGTCTGACTGATAAAAATGCTTCCAGCATAAGCACAAACCTCTGGAAATGGGAAGCGCCAGGGCTGACCTATAAAAATCGGAAAAGCCTCTAAAAAAAAAAGATGGCGATAATGACAATTTTACTGTTTATCTGTTTGTTTTCCCTTTTATTAAACCATGTAGTTCCAAATGTACTGGCCTTATTTTCAAACTAATCCTCCACCCCTATCTCATTACTGTTCTCGTTCACTTTTTCAGGATCTGTTAACTTATTCTTGCTCCAGCCAGCTTTCTGAAATTATCCCAAACCAAGATC
The DNA here is from genome assembly GCA_031002005.1 of Vandiemenella viatica. NCBI lineage: Eukaryota > Metazoa > Arthropoda > Insecta > Orthoptera > Morabidae > Vandiemenella > Vandiemenella viatica. Next base: position 177,641,012 of record CM061921.1, on the reverse strand, counting down.
CTTATTCATACAGAATCCCATGCTATTGAGACTTTCATACCAACCTGAACATTATCATCCTACTTGCAGATAAGGCTTGAACTGGAGCAATTGTTTGGCCAAAACCCTTCATCGGGTGTCGGATGCTATTACCTATCCTCTGTTTGCTTTTTGATGACCTTCACTAACTCCAAATGTCCAGTAACTCAGCATATCCTATATTTGCCAGATAAGGCTCTCTAACTGAATGCATTTCAGCCATCTTAGATCGGCACCTTGAGTCTAAAGAGACAACTCTTTCTTCTTTCATCAAAGATACAAAGCACTCCTTAGAAAGTTATACCATAGACCATATATCACTACCTGACAACTCTGGTCACCATTGAATCTGTATCCATTTTACCAAGCATGGTGGGTGAGCAGTTAACGCCCTGGCCTCACATTTGGGAGGACGCCGGTTCGAATCCTCGGTCAGGCATCCAGAATTGGGTTTTCCATGGTTTCCCCAAATCACTCCAGATGAATGCCAAGATGCTTCCATTAAAAGACCATGGCTGAATTCCTTCCCATTCTTTGTCCCCAGCCCCATCCTGCCTCTAATGACCTCGATGTTGACAAGGCATAAAGACCTAAGTAAAAAAAAGTATCCATTTACACCAAGATTACTCCCCCCCACCACCATAGGCCACTGTCCTCCCAATAGCCAGTCCAGTATTACTTTTTGCACTTCAAAAGTGCAACTGATTGTAAAATAACAGCCTTCCTTCAATTCCCAAATTTGTCATAAAATCTGTGTCACTGCCATGAATACTCAAATGTCTGCATATGTTCCTTGATTTGTCTTAAATTGTCATTTATATATCAAACTGTGCTGATGTGGTTTAGACTCATATATAACATCTTTGTGATGAACTACAGGAGAAACAGCCCTCTGAATTTGTTTGATGCATCAGTGCTTATCACATTCATACTGGCCACAATGAAATTCTGTAAACCACTTGTGTACCAAACAATGTGATGGAGCAGAGTCCTCATAATCAGCTTTTCTTTTGTTTCCTTAATTTAGATTTGGATCCAAACATCTTCTATTTATTCAGAAACCTTAAGAATTGGCTCGGTGGAAGAAATTCATGTCCATTGAAGACTTCATGGCAGAAACAAACTTATGTTTTGCAGGTTTTGAAACCCCGTATTTTTTTAAAGCACTGCCCTAGGCTCATTTTGGGTTAACACCGTAAAATTTTGGTGTTTTGTGTGTTTCTTTATCCTTTTTTTTGTGTTGATGCCATCTTATTTCGTGGTTTCTTTATGTATTCTTATTTTCGTTTTAGTCTCTTCATCTAGTTAGACAATCTCAATTGTTCTCTTGCAGCAGACCACATCAAAAGACTCTTTGGGGAGGAATTCTTGTCCAATGAAGATGACATGGCAGAAGCAAACTCGTATTTTACAGATTTTGGAAATCATATTTTTTTTTTGAAAGTTTAAAACAAATAGGGGAAATGTTGAGCTAAGTGTATTGAACAGAGAGGATACCATTTTGAGAAATAAGATGGTCCCAATTCCTCTCTTGTAACAGATAACACAATACGACAAGCTTTCTGCCTCCATTACTTTCACCAACAACACCACAGAAGAGAGCTTCCCTATCATAGGGCTTGGGGTTTGTTAAACTTTGTGTTGTGGTCTTAAGTGTTAGCTGCAATAAACAAATGAGGCGACTGTGCCAGAACTGGTGAAAGAATCCACAAAAGTGATGAAATCAAGAAAAAATTAATGTATTTGATGAACAAGAACATTTTGTTACATCAAGACAATGCACCAGTTCACCCATTCATTGTTGCTATTACCAAAATGAATGAGTTTTTGAATTTCTTCCTCATACACCTTTGTCCCCCTTGGATTTCCAAACTTGAAAAAAAATGGCTTTTGGGTAAAAGATTTGCCAACAGTGAAGAGATGGTATCTGTCATTGGTGGCTATTTTGAGAAGCTTGACAATTCTCACTGCAAACAGGGTATCTTAGTGATTGAACATTGCGGGGAAAAGTATATCAAACCAAAATGAGACTATGTAGAGAAATAAATATATTTTTTCTCAGTTTTTTTTTTTTTTTTTTCTCCTTAGTTAGGTTGGGTACTTGTGGGACTATCCTCTTGTATACTCAACAGGATAAATGGACATTCACCCAAGATTCTGAAAATGACATTATTTCTCATGCCACTGTACATGTCTTCAGTAACTTCAAATTCTGCTTCACTATTAGCAGTTTCAGTGTCTTTGCTGTTAGCAACAGTTCCTCTGAACTCCTGCAGTGAGATTTAGTTTACCAATACAGAACACCCCCCACCCCACCCCATTCCAATCCCAATCTCAATCTCAGCTTGAGACATTTCTACCTCACTTGGTCCTCATCTTCTGCCCTTTTTCTCATTAAAATAATCCATATTTCCTTTGTTATTGTTCTCATGAATGATCCTACTGGAGCTCTCAATTACAACAGCTTATTTTATAATGTTTTAATTATGTTTGTCTATTTCCACCTCCTTTCCTATCTTTTCCATTGTTGTTCCCAAATTTATTCCCCATTTCCTCATTAACCCAATTGTTAGCCCATTTCTTCATTCGGAGAAAAGTTTCAATTTAATGTTTTATCATTGTTCTTGAGAAGTCTGGTAGCTCGGTGATTAAGGTGTATGCTGTCAAAATTTTGGGGTCCAATCCTTGTTCAAACCCCTGTTGGGGTCAGAAATTTTTAAGAGTTATGTTTGATCATATGAGCCATGCCAGGACATTCCATGGTTCGAATTCCTCTTTAACCCTTTGACTGCTGTTGACGTGTATACACGTCATGCTGCCTGCTGGCCCCGAGTGCTAATGACGAGTTTAGACGCAGCCGCCGGTTTTCCCCTGAGTGCTGTTGACGAGTTAAGCCACACCCGCCTGCCGCTACCTGAGTGCTGATGACGAATATAGACGCGCCGCTACCTGAGTCGTACAGCGGACTTCACGACCCATTTCTCAATAGCCTTTTGCAGTTCTGGTCGCTAGCTTATCGTCCGAATGTTTTTCTGTAGGGAGCCTAGGCGTTGCTCTACAGTTCACTATTCAACAGAAATTACATCAGTCTTCTTTGTGTCCTGTATTTTATGAAGAAAATGGCAAGACGTCATGGGTGCATTGAGGAAGAAATCATGGAGATTCTTACAAGGAGTGACAACGAGGATGAACTACTTGATTTTGATAGAAGTGATAGCTTTTCCACAGAATCGGAAGGCTGTAGTCATAAACCATACTCGTCAGCAGGGGTGACAATGCAGTCTCATGTTTCAACAAGAGATGTTAGTTGTTCTGAATTTAAAGAATCAGAAAGTGATAGTGAAACGCTTACGAAGAAATTACGTCTTAGTGATAAATCTGACTGGAAAGAAAATGATTTTCGTCCAGTTAGTCACGCATTTGATGATGTGCTGTCAGGACGTGTGTCAAATAGGGAATGTGGCAAATATTCTGTCAGTTTTCATGTTATTTTTTTACAGAAGAACTGATGAAATATGTAGCTGATGAAAAGAATCGGTTTTATATAATCACTATGAAGAATATTCCAGAATCAGTGCATTCTTGAATATCAAAGTGGAAAGATACTGAATATGATGAAATTTTTTGTTTCATAGCTATTTGTCTTCTGATGCATCGCGTGAAAAAAATTGAAAATTAGCTAATATTGGACCAGAGATGTTCTTCTAAATACCGCAATTCTTGGTGAACTTGTGTCCAGATACCGCTTTTTGTTACTTTGGTGAGATTTCTCCAAACCCCTCCCCCCCCCCCCCCCGCCCTATTTCAACTAGCGTGATAATGGACAGACACTTCACAGCTTTGAAATGTTGAAAAATCTGTACTTATGTGGAACAAATTTCATCAAAGAAACAAAATTATGTATAATCGGGTAATTACAAAGCGCCGCAAACATTCAGTCAACATCGAGATATTTTGGGAATCTACATCTACAAAGATATTCCGCAAGCCAAATTTCGGTGTGTGGGGGAGGCTGCTTGTGCAATTATCATTTTCAGGTGGTTTTTTATATTCGTGAATAGCACAAGGAAAAATTGGATGCCTTTAACTATCTGTATAAGTTCGAATATCTCGAATTTAACAGTCGTGGTCTGAACGCGGTATGTAAGTGTGGAAGTAAAATATTTCTAGCATCTTCTTCGAATCTACGCTCTTTAAAATTCAACAAAAACACTCTGATACAGTAAGGAACATATAGAAAATTGCAGTTGTTATAAACGGGTATGCAGGAAAGAACAGTAAAATATTAAGGTAAATTTAAGAATCACGATGCTTTCCACATAAGCTGCGAAAATCTAGTAAAAACTACAAGCAAGATGTAATTATTAGTGACGAAAAATAGGGTTAATGATTGTTTAATTCTACAGTAATTTATTTGCAGAGAAACTATGTAGTGAGATTAATTATTGTGTATCAGCTGTGAGAGGTTACGCCAGGAACATCCAGCACTGGGCGTGTGAGACAGCGCGGGCCGCTCCGTCCCCAGGAATAATCACTTAGCACAGGTAGCCGGCCTCAGCGCGGCAGGTAGACGATCCGCTGTCAGCAGTCAAAGGGTTAAATTGTAGGTCCAGACATGACAGAGGCTTGTGCAGTAAATTGAAACTCTGTTATGCAGGCAGCCGATCAGTCCTTCAAGATCACCAGCAAATAGCATTTGACTTACAGGTTAACTATTTTTGAATTTACCTTATCACTGGTAGGTGTGAGGGGCTCCTGAAATATTTTTTTACAGTGCATATCAATAACCAACACATACATTGTGATTAGAAAAATACTTTCTACATAGTAAAATCCTCCTCTGCCCCTCATTTTTTCGCTTGTTGTTCAGCACCAGGCAATGGGAGATAAACAGAATATACTATGATCAAAGCAGATTCGCTGTGAGAAAATTAGAATTGCATCTCTGCCTGGCATTATAATGTTTATCTCTGCCCTCCATTTTTGTATTACTTGCAATTATTTCCACAAAGCCTATCAAAAATGATGAAAACTTTTATTGTTATGAAAATGTTCTGAGGAAAGTGTAATTTCAAAGAGACTAAAAATTAATTATTTGTTTGATATATTTAGTGATTTCTTATGTTTCATGTAAACTTTCACCTCTTTATTTTTTTTATTTATATATTCCTGTTTCGTCTGTCAAAAAATTCTTATGTTATGTTGTGACTGATTCTAATAACTGCTACAGATCATAAACAACAGATGCTTGTCTCCTTACATGAATTTATGCCTTTAATGTCTGTAAATAAACAAGTTACTACATATAAATTTAAACAAACGTTGCTTATATCTCTTTGCCTTTCATTATAATTTTTTATCTCTGTCCTTCACATTTGTGTGCAAGTACTTCCTCGGCATACATTTGCCTTTTAGTTGGCATCACAGTTGCACTTCCTTTTAATACTTAAGTGTAACTGAAATCAAATGCAGTTATTTAATTGAAATTTCCTGCTTAGCCAAGCAGCACTGTGGTGGCAGCCAGTGTAACACTTCAAATGTCATCGCTCATCTAAGGTTGCAGAGACATTTAGTTCCAGGTGCAACACATTGTGTTAAAGTAGATATTCACAGGCACCTGGTTGCAAGTTATATCATAGGTTCCTTTCTCTATCCTTAATTGAAATGATGTTCTTGTTGTTGATGATGATGATGATGATGATGATGACGATGACATGATGTTGATGATGAAACCTATTAATCATGCCATATTACATGACTTGGCTTGTTCTGGCCTGTCCCCTGTGCTGTGTCTTTTGTTCCTCTTCTTGATTAAATGGTTACCAAAAATATTGTCAATTATACATGGTGGGGCATTTAATATGTTTTCTGGAAATATTTCGGAAAGAAAGCATTTTAACAAACAATAACCTATATAAAAAATAATCGTACAGTAGGGGGCTACAATTATGTGATATTGGTTTTTTCACAGGTGGCGCTGTTGTCGTTACAACAAGGTCAACTTAATTCTTTTAAATGGGAACCCCTAATTTTTTTTTTTTTTTTTTGAAGATTCCGATTCCTCATGAAAAAATAAAAATAGTTGGCTTAACTCACTTTTCTGTTAGCCTCACAGATGGCACTGTAATCACGAAAAATGAATATTCGCGTTTTTTGTGTATAATTTTAATTATTGTTTAAATAATTACATGTAATTTTCATTCTGTAAACATGGAAGGTAATTTTAAAGGATAATGACGAAATTGATTTTTTAAATGCTTTTTCTGACTTATTTTGCAGCCATGTCTACAGCAGGTGCTCAAAAAGGTGACCATTTACTTCCAGACATTTTCTGACCCTTTGCAGAAATGATGCCTGAACAGCTCGAAGTGTGTCAGAAAATGTCTGGAAGTAAATAGTCACCTTTTTGAGCACCTGCTGTAGACATGGCTGCAAATAAGTAAGAAAAAACATTTAAAAAATCAATTTCGTCATTATCCTTTAAAATTAACTTCCATGTTTACAGAATGAAAATTACATGTAATTATTTAAACAATAATTAAAATTATACACAAAAAACGCAAATATTCATTTTTCGCGATTACAGCGCCATCTGTGAGGCTAACAAAAAAGTGAGTTAAGCAAACTATTTTTATTTTTTCATGAGGAATCGGAATCTTCAAAAAAAAAAAAAATAGGGGTTTCCATTTAAAAGAATTAAGTTGACCTTGTTGTAACGACAACAGCGCCACCTGTGAAAAAACCAATATCACATAATTGTAGCCCCCTACTGTACGATTATTTTTTATATAGGTTATTGTTTGTTAAAATGCTTTCTTTCCGAAATATTTCCAGAAAACATTAAATGCCCCACCCTGTATATAAGATCAAAGTTTCTCTTGTCGCTGAGAATTAATAAAGTCCTCTCAGGTGCTCACTTGGCTAGTCACCCGAGAGGACTTTATTAATTGTCAGTTATGTTTGTATTGTCCTTTTTTTTTGTTTCATAGCAGTCCCCCTGTCTTCATGCCTTGAACTTTGGTAGGTGATGGGTTTACTTACCCTCGCCTATTTGTTTCTGTAATTATATACATTTGTATTTATATGATCAGATAATTTAGTGAAACTAAATTACCACCTACCAACTTTTATTTTGTAGCTGCCAAAGGAGATGTTTTTCCACACAGATTATCGCCCTTTAATTAGAGATTCTAATCATCAAGTGTTGGATGAACAAACGCAGACACCTCCTCATCTGATGCCTCCCCCCTTTCTTGTGGACATAGATGGTAACCCATACCCACCACCTCTACAGAGGTTGGTGCCTGGCAGAGAAAACTGCCAAGGAGAGCAGCTTATTCCAAATGTTGCATGGCTAGCTGGAGGTAAGTTTTCTCTAAATGGTTTCAGATTGTGCTAAACAAAGATAAGAAAATTATTTAAGTTTCAGACAAGGAGAAATAAATCAGAGCTAAAGGTGACAGTGTGAATATAAAAAAATGAACACCAGAAAATTGAATATTTTGGCATAGCTCTTGACAAATGAAGTATTAAATCTCTTAATTTTCTTGTTTATTAGTTTTTTGCTATGGGAATTTGTGCATATTTCTTGAGTTTGAAATATAGAATAAAAGCCCATTGAATAAGGATGATTGAGCCCTAAAAATGCATGTTTTATAATGTTTTTCTATATATATTCTTATTACTAGAGATGTGCAAGATAACTCATAATAGGTATCTGGAATACAAGATATTATTAAGTAATGGATTTGAGATATCAGATACAAGGTGCTTTTGGAAATGGTATTTGAAATACAAGATACAAAATACGTATTTTCAAAATACTTTTTTAGATAACGCATTTTTATTTTGAAACATGTTTCTTTGTCTACAATGTACAAGATGTTCCTTAAAATTTTAAATGAGACTTAAGTAAGATAAAACCAGTTCTTCAAACATCTGATCGCTCATTTTTATTGTGTAATTCTACTGAGAGTAACACCAACAGTTATTTACGAATTATTATTATTATTATTACTACTACTGGCAAGTTGGCAAGTAGTTATTTTAAGGTTTCAGAACTAATTAAATAACAAACTGTTATATTCTAAATGGAACAGTTCCTACTATAGGTGATAATACAGTAACCAAAACAGTTAAAACTATACATTTAATTCGATACCGTATATAAGAAATTAAATTTGTTAGATACCTTATACCAAAATGTATACTGTAATATTCTTAATAAACTAACTACCAAGCTTTCAGCTACCTGTAAGTCAATAAAACTTGTGATAAACAAAATATCTTCAACAATCATGCAAATTTGAAACTTATTTTAATATAAATAATTCTTCTCGCTAACAACAATCCTAACAATTTAAATTTTTTAAAGAAATTTAGTCTAAAAATTTAGCTAGTTTGATAGTAAATAGGTGTTTCGCGGGCATCCTTCACACAAGCTACCAACTACCAAGCAGTCCCTGCCAAGTGAAATCTAATTTGGATATAAAGTTATTTAAATAAAATAAAAATTACCATTATTTATTTATTTATTTGCATTTCAATACCGTCATTATGATTCAATAATAATAATTTGACTTCATAACACCAAACATAATTTTACATTATAAAAATTGGCAATGACAAGGGGCAATAGGTAGGCGGGTGAGTGTTTGTTTATGGTTTTCATAGTTCTTCACAATAAAGGCAGACAAAGGTTAAGTAGACTATAAAATCTTGTCCTTTCATATAGATTAATAATTTTTACTAATTCGTTTTCACTGTTGTCTGTGTTTTTTATATCGTAAAATTAAAAAAAAATGCATAAATAGTATTTAGCATTTCCAAAATATAAAGATAACGATAAAAAGTATCTAAATACCGAGTTTGATAGTAAATAGGTGTTTCGCGGGCATCCTTCACACAAGCTACCAACTACCAAGCAGTCCCTGCCAAGTGAAATCTAATTTGGATATAAAGTTATTTAAATAAAATAAAAATTACCATTATTTATTTATTTATTTATTTGCATTTCAATACCGTCATTATGATTCAATAATAATAATTTGACTTCATAACACCAAACATAATTTTACATTATAAAAATTGGCAAGGACAAGGGGCAATAGGTAGGCGGGTCAGTGTTTGTTTATGGTTTTCATAGTTCTTCACAATAAAGGCAGACAAAGGTTAAGTAGACTATACAATCTTGTCCTTTCATATAGATTAATAATTTTTACGAATGCGTTTTCACTGTTGTCTGTGTTTTTTATATCGTAAAGTTAAAAAAAAAGCATAAATAGTATTTAGCATTTCCAAAATATAAAGATAACGATAAAAAGTATCTAAATACAAGATACAAAATAAAGATTAAGAAAATTATTTCAGATACAAGATGAAAATACATATTTTGTATCGGTATTTCAAATACTTGTATCTCAAATAAGTCACATCTCTACTTACTACCATTATATGTAACAAGCTCTGGCTCTGGCTCTCCACAACTAAATATTTATTTATACCTAGCAAACACATTTGTCATCTCCAAAAGTGTGATAAGCAATTTACATCTGTTGATATTTAATTCAACAGTAGTTGCATATAGCATTTACCGTTTACAAAAATCTTACAACAAATACATAAAGTGTTTGAAAATGAGTAAAATAAACAAGGTTTGAAATAAAACCTTAGTTATGAAGAAAAATACATAATGCCAACATTATTAGCTGTTGATTCCAGTATTTGTTCATGATAAAAGCTGAAATTTTGTACAGAGAATGAAATTGGTTCAATTATTGGGGCAGATGAAATAATATATTTTACAACTGGCAATATATGTATGTGTTAATAAGTATTGAAATGCATCATAATTTTTTTTAAAAAAGTTTAATTCAAGTTTCACACTTGTAGAAAGGTTTTTGCTGAGATTGAAATTCTGGAATTATTTCATGTTTTACTTCTCTACTTCTTTAAAATTCTTAGGAGTAAGTGTACCTGCAATCAACAGTGTACCTATAGTCGACATTAAATTGTGTCAAATTCAATTTTGAGGAAATGTGATGATACATAAAACCATGCATAAGACCATCAACACTGCCAGCCTTGCAATCCGAATTGTTCCACGTGTTTGGTGATGTTCTCATCTGTCGATGGTAAACAGTTGTAGAATGAGTGCTTACCATTCACGCCAGCACATGTTGTGGTAGTGAAATTGAAACATCACAAAGTATTTTAGTGTAAGTTTGCTTCACTTTTTAATAAGTGTGAATATCCAAATGTGAACACAATTAATTGTATAAATGTATGCTATCATAGCTTAAATGAAAATAACATATTTATCATGGATGGCCCCTGTGTCAAATATAGATACCTAAATTTTTGCGTGTATCCTTAAATTGACAGGTTCTCATTTAAAACTGAGCTTTAAACATAAATTGATCAAACCTTTTGTGCCATTCACAACAATAAATTTTTTATACATTACAGCATGGTGCTTAGAAACTTAAATCGACACTCTTTGAAGGTCTTTGGAACTGTGAGACTTGGGTTGGCACCAAGGCCTCCCTCTCTCCCTCCCCCACCAGCCCTTTATTTGGGTCTGATGTTGCTTCCACTTGGGCGGGCCCCAAACTGTCAACTTTTATTTCAGTTTCCCTTGTTCATCTGCTGTTCTTTTCTGACCCTGATGGAATTTTAGGGTTATGGAAAGGATGTAAACTGCAGGTGCATGTCTAATTCAGGGTGTTAACTTTAGGAGCAAATGCAGAGGTTTGATTTTTTTTTATTTGTATACATTTGTGGTTACAATTTGACAGCATCTGTTACATATAATGGAATAGAGGTATTAAGGATGTAGAAAATTATTTTGGAATGCGTAGTTATTAAATGGTATGATCAGATATTTCAAAAATGGAAAAATAAATTGAGTCGACTGTTGGTTCACTTGCTTTATATTACTGAATTGTTTGAATATTGATATATCTCCTCAAATTGTGCACAGAATTTAAGGTATTTTGAAGCATGCTTGGTTGGTGTTTTCATAGATATTATTCTTCTCATCAGGTTTGTCTGTTTCTGCTAAGTGAACATTAAAGGGATTTCATTACTTCCAGGCCACGTAGAAGTGATTGAAGGCCTACCAAGCAATGAGGCACGTTCAAATATAGATCAAATGATTGCTGCTCTTGCAAACCGTCAGTTAGGACCTGAAGGTGTAGCTCAGGCAGACTCTTCTGAACCTGCGAGGCAAATAGCACCTCCAAGACCAGGTAGAAATCTCAGCATACTGATTGCATACAGATCATACTAACTCAGCTGCACAGAATTTTTTTCATATTACTCAAACATAATGTTAATCCAGCAAATACTTAATGTGAAATATGGTAACTACACTGGATCAGATTAGAAAAGTTGGTAAATTTAGGATGCCAGTAAGCATTAATGCTCTTATCGCTGGTTCAGGTTGTTTTATGTTGGTGTTTAAAAACATTCATTTATATAATAACAATTCAAACCACTACAAAACCCTGTAAATTCCCATACATATAACAAAATTTGTTTTCCTATTGGGTACTGATTAAAGTTGAATGAAAACCAAGTAGAAATTCATCTCAGTATCAATTATAAATATTTTATCACTTTTGGGTAAAAACCAAACATAATTGGTACTAAAGTATGACAAGGGAAAATAAATTAATTAGAAGTATATGTAAAGTATATTTCTAGCTTAGTTTGTAGCTTTTTTGTATTAATGCAGAAATGTGAGTTGGCCTTGCTATGAGATTAATTAATCCATCATGAAACAGTATTGATTAGGCTAGATATTAATTAGTTCAACTTTTTACAGCCTTTCTGTTGAAACATATACTGATGAGCCAAAATATTATGACCACCTGCTTCATGGCGTGTTGATCTATCTTTGGATTCAATAAATCAGTAATTCAGGATGGCATGGATTCGACAAGTCCTTGGTAGGTTTCTGGCGCCAGATGTCTTCACACAGGTCATGCAGTTCCCTTAAATTACAGGCCAGTTATTTACGAGTGCAGAGCTGGCACCTGATTGCATCCCAGATGTGTTTTATCAGGTGAGTTTGCTGGCCAAGACAGCAACACGAGTTAACTATCATGCTTCTCAGACAACTGTAGCACAGTTCTGGCTTTGTGACATGGACAGTTATCCTGCTGGAAGATGCAACCGCCATCCTGGAATACCACGATGCATGAAGGAGTACAGGTGATCCAAAATAATTCTCCACAACTATCACGGTGTCTTCGATCCACTACCACAGGTCCCATGGAAGCCCAGGCCCCCATAGTATAATACTGCCCCCATTGGCTGTGTCTGTGGCTCAGTGCATGTTTCGAGCAGCCAATGACCTGGAAGGGGGTATTGGAGTCAATCATCGACGTGGTATAACAAGAAATGTTACTCATCTTATCAGATGACACATTTCCGTTGATCCACGGTCCAATCTTTATCATCTCGTGCCCACTGCAATTGTAATTGACAGTTCGTTGGGTCAACATGGGAATACAAAGGTCCATCTGCTGTGAAACCTCATGTTCGACTATGTGTGCCGAACGGTGTGGTCTGAAACATTTGCACCGGCACCAGCATTGTATTGTGCCGTCAGATCTGCCACAGATTGCCTCCTATCCTGCACAAGCCTCCAACTTCCATGTTCTGTGATGAGGTGTAGACATCCATCACCTTGTTGACTACTCGTGATTTCATTGTTGTTCAGCCACTCTCCATAGATGTTCACTACAGTAGCACGTGAACATCTGACCAGCCTTGCTATTCTGTAATGCTCATTCTCAGGCAGTGGGCCATAATAATCTGCCCTTTGTCAAAGTAACTTATGTCAATGGATTTCATTTTCCAACCCCCCACCCCCATCTCACACCGCTCTGTTTATGTAGTTTCCTTATCAAATAATATATCCGCAGCATCACCAGATGTCATTTAATTTCATGGTGGGCAGTGGTCATAATGTTTTGGCTAATTATTGAAAGGTTTAAAGTGCTTAAAACTAATATGTATTTAACTTCATGTTTTGGGCTATGTTCTTCAGTTGCAGATGATTGGTTACATGTGTATATTGGGTGGTAATTTCTGTACAATTGTTTTTTGGTTCATTTTTACTCCCTGAACAAGTTTCAGTTCATTCATTGAACCATCAACAACAGTTTATATGTATGTCCTTTGGAAATCTCTGGTCATTAAGCATTAAACTAGATTTTATATGCCCAAGGAAACAAAACATGCTAGATGGCAAAAATAAAAATTAGTATAGAGGAGTAAACCACCACCTACCTTAGATGACAGCAGTATGACATAGAAACATGAAAAAGATATGAACACACATAAAACATTATAATTATTAGGTGCATATCCTTCTTCAGGATTTTCAAGAGTCATCCATAAATTTGTTTTCTACATATGGCAGCATTTAGTGCATGTAAATCAGTCAACCTTGCAATGTGCTTCATTTTTTCTTATATGAAGAAGAGCTCATCTCAAATTTTTTGTTCACTTTTTTTATGCTATCGCTGCCCTTCTGCCTTTAACTTTGGTAAGTGATGGGTTTATTTTACCCGTCCTTGCATGTACGCGCACACACAGGTTTGCGCATCATATAAAGGAAAGAATGATGCTTTGAGGCAATATGAAAATAAAATAGGATAGGGATGATAACTGCAGGCACATAGAAACAAGAACACAAATAATCCTTAGCCATACAAAAGTGGGATGAAACACGCAGCAAGCGATGGGTGTGTACCCACCCACTTCCAACACGTCAATGGCAGATGATGTCTCGGGAACATAATGAGGAAGGGAGAGGCAGAAAAATAAGGTCTAATGTCACATAATATTACTGGAAATTGTGATTAAGAAAAGAAAAGGAATGTTGGAAAAAAATTAATTTAAACAATAATAAAAACAAACAAAAAATAATGAAATAAATAAGTGATGGGTTTACTAGTGCTAGTATGGTACGTTCACAGATATTGAGGTACGATGGATGTCTATTGTTATATGTATGTTGGTAATGTAGTTTCCAACTACAGATTGCTGAATGGGTGGTGGTGGATGTTTTAGGTTATTAGTGTAAACAGTTTGCCTACAACCATTCATCCTGATGGAAAGTTGATTGATAGCTATGCCTGTTATATACTGAGGCAGTTTAGCTGTTATACATGTTGAGGTGTATATGGCATGGCCATTAATCAGGACGGTTGCCCCAGTCATAGGATTTGAATAGTGTAAGGTAAATACATGTGACATGTTTTGCAACATGGTTTACTGGAGGGGAAGTATCCATGTGGTGATTTGGCAATCAAGGTGTTAGTATTTGTGGATCAAGGTTCTTTTAGGTTGGGCAGGCAGTAGAATCATGGCCAGAATAGAAATTCAATTTTAAAACAGCTCTCAGAATTAGAGCAACGTTGAATTTCAATACAATGCTCACATTTGGAAATTTTAAAGAGGCCTTTAATAGCATGGACTGACTAACAGTTTTCTTATATAAAAAGTTATGGGTAGATGGAAAAAAATATTAGAGAGTGCATCAAACAGACTGTCACAAACATGAACTCAAAAGTTAAATTCTTCACTGAAATTTCTCAATACTTCAAATTTAATACAGATTCCAACAAGGTGGTGGATTCAAACCAATCCTCCCCACTTTGGTTCTAGATAAGATCATAAGTGTGTTGGATATACCACTGTGAGAGGAGATGTTGAAGGAATCTAACTGGAGTAAAGAATAAGAAGATTTGAGTTAAAATATCTTGCTTTATCCAATGATGTTGCAATATATTTCCAAAAATGAAACAGATACTAAAATGATGCAGCTAAAACTGGCTTAAAAATCTCACAATAAAGCTAAATACATTATGAATAGACACATTATAGAAGAATATATGAGAAGCAACAGAGAAACATTGTAAATGTTGGTAAGTTTAAATGTATGGCCAAAAAAAAAAAAAAAAAAAAAAAACCAATGTCTGCCCGGGTAAAAGTCAGATGCTACACAACAGTAACTAAATCAGAGGTGCTATATGGATCTGAAAGCCTGATGTTGAATTAAAAAGAATGCGAAGCAAGATAGGAAAATTTTAGGATCTTACTAGAACAAAGATAGCTTTTGGACAAAGGAAAAATTAAGATTTCTGCAAGAACATAGAGAGAATTACAGACATAATAAGAAAATGAAGACTGGAATTTTATTGACACTATACAGATTAGCCAAGAAAATATTTAGCCACATTTCTAAATTAAGAAATACTGTTGTATGACCATAAGAAATAAGGGTATTTTGAAAGACTTTATATCACAGATGCATTGTTGGTAACAAACCAAACTTCTGGTCTTTTACTACAGTTAAAGAGAGTGAGTTCGGACAAGTACTGCCAACTGTAAATTTCTCCCTTCCCCCACCGTTCTCAGAAATGTGCATTGTCGATCAAAGTAGCAATTATTAGATTTTATCAGGATAACCCTCTACACGTGGGTGGAAGGACCAAATTCAGTAAATTTTATAGCCACCATCAGTTTAGTGTATGGCAGGTTAATAGTGAGGTAGGAAATTATTCAGGCACCATAAGGTAACTTTGGCTATAACAATTGATGCTGCTTGGATTCGTTGCCAAAACTAATCTACAGTAGCATTTATAAGATGTAGATTGAATATATTCCATACATCCTCAATCATGTTGAAATCTAGTCACAGGTGTAATGGGATATGAAATGTAGTTTTGTAATACTACTGCAGTGTTTAAACACTGCTGAAACATGGCCATTGAGAGGTGATCCATTAGAAGTAATCTCACTTGCTTCAGGACTTTGATATCTTAACATTTAGCTCTTCAGTTATGTACCACTACACGCATGTACGATAGTGTTCATTGGTCATAGGTAGCACATGGGAACTGCCACTTGAAATGTATGATGCACAGTTGACACTGATACTCCTCTGTCTGCTCCCAAATGTGAGATTTGCAGCTCAAGATGAGTGACTAGAATTCAAAGTCTGAACTAACCACTGGTCTGCACACTTAGACATAATGCAAGGGTAACTATAGTGTGGCAATGCAAAATCAAATCCTGCTTCTATGCATATCCAATGTGCTGCTTGAACAGTGCGAGAATTGCACCTTATCTGATGTCAATTTTGTGCAGTGAAAATCTAACCTACCACAAGCCAAGATTCTAACCCCCTCATAAACTCCAACAATTTGATGATATGGCACTGATGTACATTGCTTTTACACAGTTCTAGGCAAAAGTCTGAATAAATCATCTTTACAATATGTTCTAGAGCCTGTCTGTGCTAGGCATGACTTAATTAAAATTGTGTAGTTTTTTTATTACGTAGATGGATATAGTTTGTGGTTGCATATTTGTATACCAAATATGCGCAAGCCTGCACACTTAAAAATCAATTGATCTGCCATTATTTTAAATATCTATAGGAAAAATATTTAGTCTATTCAGTTCGGTGACTGTTACTAAAAATAATATTCCTTGTAGGTAGAATGTTTTATACAAAATACAGTGACATTTCTTAACGAAGATTTTTGTTACTTTTCTCTCTGAGTTAAGATTGGAATGTGTTCTCATCTGATCTGTTGTTTGATGTTTGTGATTCAGGACCAAGGCTTGCTATGCGCCGAAATGGAGATGTAGAAGGCGTTCGGCAGTCCAGTGGGAATTGGCAAAGAGAAACAAATATTCGATGGAATAGAGGAACTATAATTAAACCAGTATCACTGGGAATATTGCGTAATTTATGGCAGAAACAGTAAGTATGATTTTCTATATTTCTGTAAGTTACTTATATTTCATTTGTAATATCTGTTCCCCATATAATATTTTAGTATGCTGTTTACAACATAACAGTAATGATTGTAGTATTGTTCTTGTTCATTCCCTATTCGTTTTTCTCAATCTTCTTTTAATATTAGTAGAAGTATTTAATTCATCCTTTAAATTGTATATGTATGAATACTGTACAATATTGGATGCATCAAATATAAAGATACTTACTTAATTGCATCAGAATAGTAAGAGTCAAATATTCTACAGAGTAAAAGTAGTGGAACTGAAAATGTGACAGCAATAATTTCTCAAAATTTTCAGTTTTTGAAGTGGTTTTTATATTGTGAAGTAATTTATTGAAATATTTAATCCCCAAGTGAAATGTTCCTTTTTCGTACATTTTAGTTTTTGTATGCATATATATATATAAAAAATTGAAGCATTTGAAATGTGGTGCAGTAAAAAGATGCTGAAAATTAACTATACAGATAAAGTATGAAATGAACTTGTTTTGGAAATAATGGGTGAGGAAAGAAGTTTTTGGAATAGTCTTACTGAAAGGCATCATATTTTAAGGCATACAGTATTTGTTAATTTGTTAGTGGAGAGAACAGTCAAAGGTAAGAACTTTTGAGGAAGGCAGAGATTAGCATATATGAAGCAGGTAATTGAGGATATAGGTTGTAAGGGCTGAGATAGAAAGTAGACCCATCCCTCACAAGAGATGAAGGCAGGAGAGCAGCAACAATCTCACAAAACACACACACACACACAGACAAACTCAAAAAATGCACCCAAAAAAGATATGAATGTAATTTTAACTTTATTTTGGTTTAAAACCTTGTTCATGCAAAGAGGGGTGAGGACCTATTACATGACTGGGTGAGCCATGGAGAAGAGGATAGGAGTAGTTGGGGAAGGGGGTTAAAAATAACTGTTGAAAAACAATATCACTGGCAGAGGCAGAACACACAGACAGATGCATATATAGATAGGATTAAATTATAATAATAAATAAATAAGGGAGCAGTAATGAAATAAACACAAAGAAAAAAAATCAATAAGAAATGAGGTTACTTACTGGTAATGTTTTATCAGAGATTGAGATGAGGTGGGTGCCTGGTGTCCAAGATATATTGGTAAGCTACTTTGATCTACAGAATCCAAAAGCAATGGTAGTTTCTGGAAAACTATTGCCAGCTCTCATTGTAAAGCAGTTATTGAGTTGTGGGAATTGGCATTGGCCACATTTTCAGGTGTACACTGCCTGTGGCCATTAATTCTGATTGAAAGTTGGTTAGTGGTGAGGCCTGTGTAAGAACTAGTGCAGTGGAGGTAGCTATGTTGGCATATGAGGTGTGCAATAGTGTTTGTAGCATGACCAGTGATGGGAAAGGTTGGATTGGAAGAGACCTTTGTAACTAGCTGCAAGTTTTACAGTGAGGTATGTTGCATGGAAAGGATCCATGTGGTAGTTTGGAAGTATCAAAAGGGGAGTATTTGTAGACCCAGATCTTCTTGTGATTGGGTGGTCTGATGAAGCATTTGCTGGAGGAAGTGCAAGGATTTTGGGGGACGGGTGCACATTTCAAGGAAGGAATTAAAGTCATACCCATGTTGTAGGTCTGGTTAATGGAATCAAGAACAATAGAGAAATTGGTGACAAAGACAGGGCTGTGTTTAATTATTAGAGGTGCAAGGTGTATGTAGCTGTGTGGTGGGTTGGTGGCAGGATAAGAGGCTTGTTTTTGTACAAAATCAGTGGGTAGAAGTAGGAATTAGACCTGCGCATAATAGTTCGCTAAGGGGAGTGCTCAGTTTAGTTCGCAGCTCCCTCGTGAACTAGTTCGCTCTTTTAGTTCGTTAGTTCGTGTCTCTAATTCAGAGAAACAGATCGTTCGCTCGCTTTGTTACCGCTACTGCACCTGCTATTTTGTTTGTTATGTCAGTTTTATTAGGACATTACTTAATCATTTTTTGTCATTTCTAAATGGAATTTAATATGACCTTAACAAAAGTTATTACTTAATAATAGCCCTTTCAAATGACATTAGTATGATCAGTGGCCACCCATAAACCAAAGTGCTCATTGTCCTTTGCACAAATGGGTAAATTGAATAACTGTTCTGTTTTTACTTTTTACTTTACATGCATTTGTAGAATATTAATTTTTAGAAGCCAAGTTTTCCACAGAAAGTGGTAATATTAAAAATAATGTTCTAGTATTCGTTGATAAATGTATGGAATATCTTAAGAATTGGTTAGATTTTAATGAAAGCAATTGGCTATACAAAATCCAAAAATTAAATTCAAAACATGAGGTTTCATTTGGTGACTGTGAGACAATATTAGAGGTTCTAAATTTACAAGAAAAAATGAGTATCAAAGTAAACAAACTTTACTCTGAAATAACAATATTACACGAAATCTAGGTAAAAGTAAGAGCAGTATTTCATTAATAAAAAATGAGATTTTGATCGACATTAATTTAACAACTGAAAGCGATAAAGCAAATGACAATTTTACTGTAGACAAAAAAATTGTTAAAGATGCAAGAAGTGCAAAAAATATAGCTTAAAAAATAAAACAGTAAAAAAAAACCACCTTTTGTCCTTTTATACTCTTTCATAAAATATTATATTTTTGAAGTGTACTGTAATGTTGTAGGTTATTCTAAAAAAACATACTACCATCAACCGAAAAAATGTTAGTAACCCTAGCGGCGAACGGTGCTAGTTCGCGACCGGTAGTGCTCAGTTTAGTTCGCAACCGTTAGCATTCAGTTTAGTTCGTGACCGTTAGCGTTCAGTTTAGTTTGCAGCTCCTTAACAAACTAGGTCACTCCCCTCCGGAATTCCAGATACGAGGGTGGTCTGAAAAGTTTCCGACCTAACAAAGATACAAGACATTTTTTCTGAAATATTTTTTTATTTTTCAACAGTCTCCTTGTAACTCTACACAGTTCTCCCAGTGATGCTCCCAACTCTGCAACCCGTCCAAATAGTACTCGCGTTTTTCTCTGCAAAATAATTGTTCACGAAGGTGATTGCCTCTTCATTTCACAAAAATCTCTGTCCTCCGAGCACAATTTTTAGATGAGGGAACAAAAAGAAGTCGCTTGGGGCTAGATCTGGTGAGTAAGGTAGGTGGTCAAGCAGTTCAAACTGTAATTCGTGAATTTTCGCCATGGCAACCGCTGAGGTGTGACAGTGCATTGTCTTGGTGAAACAGGATTATCTTTTTCTGCAAATGTGGCCGTTTTTCCACAAGTTCTGCCTTCAGCTTGTCAAGTAATGATGCGTAGTATGCTCCTGTAATGGTTTTTCCTTTTTGAAGGTAATCGATTAAAATAACTCCATGACTATCCCAAAAAACAGTTGCCAGCAATTTTCCCAGCCGAAAAAAAAACAGTTTTTTTATCTGGTTCCCCCTTTGAAGTCCACTGTTTGGACTGTATTTTTGTTTCAGGCATATAATGGTGTATCCAAGTTTCATCTACAGTAATTAATCAGCGCCAAAACTCGGATTTATTTTACCTAAACTGCACCAACAGAGCGTTGGAAATGTTAATTCAAACACGTTTTTGGTCTAAAGTGAGCAAACATGGCACCCAACGCGCAGACAGCTTTCTCATACCTAAATGTTGATTTAATATGTAACAAACATGTTCTTTTGAAATGTTCATAACCTCTGCTATCTCTCTCACTTTAATTTGACGGTCATCTAGCACCAATTGGTGAACTTTGACGATGTTTTTGTCGGTAGTTGCAGTTTTTTGACATCCCGAACGTTCGTCTCCCAAGCTCTTATGGCCACGTTTAAATTCAGCTGCCCAAAATTTCACTGTGGTAAGTGATGGTGCAGAGTCCCCATACACAGAATCAAACTCATCTTTGATTTGTGTAGGTGTATTGCCTTCCAAAAACAAATATTTAATGACAGCTCGATTTTGTCCATTTTCACAAAAACACTCACATCAACTCACTCAAACAACTGTTACATAACAATTGCGCATCAAAAATGTCTGTAACTTTGGTGAGTAACTGTCAACAGATAAACAACGAAATTCACTAACTTTTACTTACGAGTGCTGCCATCTTCACGTTGAGGTCGGAAACTTTTCAGACCACCCTTGTAGACAGCTCGTTCACTCGCTTTGCTAGTGCTACTGCATACGCTCTCTTATTTGTTATAGTAGTTGTGGTTATCAATCGTTTTCTTTTAATTGTTAATGGGATAAAATTGTGTTTTGTTTTCACGTTCCATGTTCAATTTCCGTTTGTGACTTCTGCAATAATTATTAATGTTGAACAGTTATATTTTTATATATATATATATCTGTGTCTTTAGTGAAATGTGTCCACAGTGAACTGTGTTTCCTTTCAGGTAATAAACTAAAACAAAAGTCGATCTTCGGGAAAGGATCAAACGAACTAAGGAGTGTGAGATCTGGGAACTAGTTCACGTAGTTCGCCTGTGGGAGTGCTCTTCCGAACTAGTTTGTTTGCAAACTACACAAGACTAGTAGGAATTGAGAGCTTGTGATAGATTTTGGGGGTATCTGGTGAGTGATTCTTCATCAGAAGCCTTTGCTGTGGATGGCAAATCTCTTAAGCTTGGAATGTTCAATGTGGAAGGGATGAAAACTGTTGAAGTGTAGATATAATTGTAAATTAATGGGCTTGATCTGAACATAGTTGTAAAGGACACCCTAGGGTGGGGCAGTGTCTACGTAGAGGAATTTGTTTTTGGGAGTAAGTCTATTGGACATTTGATGGATTGGCTATTTTTGAGGGAATTAAGGAAGTCTAGGAGGTGGTTTTCACAGTGTATTCAGGTCATAAATATGTCAACATATTTGATCCACACAATTGCTTTGAATGGGATGTGATTCAGAAACTGCTCCTCCCTATGATCCAAGAATTGTTTGGCATAGGATTGGATTGTGCAGGCACCTGTGGTAATGTCTGTGTCTGGTGATATAGTTCCCTCAACAACAACAATAACTGTTTTACGATGTGAGCTGTCAGTTTTTTCCCCAAGAACTACCGCCACTTCTGAACTCTGTAGATTGGAACTAGCTTAAGGCTGGTCATCCACTGTAACCGAATTTCGTCCGAACTGCATTTGTCTCCAGTAGTGCCCAATTTGACGGCCGACCAGTTCGTCCGATTAACCTCATCTACTGCAGCCGAATAATGTCCGACGCATATTACCGATCTGTCATTTGTTGCTTCAACACCAAGTGAACAGAGTGTTTTTATAAAATGTATAGTGACTTACATTTCATAAAAATAGACTTTACCTTGCACCTTACGAAATATTACAAGAGTCAGGGCCGTATTTAAGATGAGTAGACCCTTGAGCTGAATCTGTGTTGTGCGCCCTGACCCAAAAATATTTTGAAATTCAACATCGCATTTTATAGTTATTTTCGAACCGAAATTCTAAAATAAACATTTGAAATTTATTATTTATCTGTAGAATATTTTACTGTATCATATCTAGAAGCATATAGAATTGTTGATATAAAATGAAAACAATTGAAAATCATTAAGATAATCGATACAATTTATTAACACCGCTCTGAACAATTGTACAAGAAAAAGAATGCAAAGTTGAGAGTTATGTGCATGTTACCAATTTCAGAAAAGTCAGTATTTCAATTTTAAAAATAAATGAACATACAAGAAAAAAAGCAAGATACAAAAAGAATTATATGAAACAAGCCAATTTTGTTTTTGTGATATGGGCTCATAGGCTGCAGGCCTACATAACACATGCCTAAATGCGGTCCCGACAAGAATGATATCTCATAATCGTTTGAGAATATTCCAGTACGAAATTCAAATAATTGTCTTATAAATTTTTTTTTAATAAAATAATTATTAGAACTGCATAAACACACTTGCAATAATTGTCCTTTCGATAGATATTTTTATAAAAATATTTATAGTGCCTGCGTACCATGACAGTGTATGATAGAGTTTGAAACAATACAAATCAAGATCAAATAAAAGATATAAAATGAAGACTTGTTTATTGGGAGCACAACACGCATTTGCTGTTTGGCCGAATACGTCTGTCTAATCCCAATTCAATGGGATTGGTCCATCACTCGTCTGTATTTGGCTGTGTTTGGCCAAGCAGGTTGTGTCCAGTTGACCTGTCTCGGAATTAGTTGGTCATATTAAGCCATATTTGGCGAAACAGTTGGTCGGACAGATGAATCGGTGCCAGTGGACAACCAGCCTAAAACTATGAATCCTTGACACCCAGCATCAACCTTGCCACAACCTCAAATAACACCCCGCCAGTGAAACCATCACTTATTATTTATTTATTGATTCTTTGTGTCTTAATTCCATTATTGCACATTTATTTATTTATTATTATAATTTAATTTCATGTATATGCATGTACTAGCAGAGTTGTTGATCAAAGCAGCTTGATCATTGTGAGTCATCAATATAGCACGCTCACAGAGCCAAGAGTTCTCTCTGATTGTTGCTTTCTGATATAATTGATTCGTCATAGAAAGGAATGGCTACATATCAGCAAGGCGGAAGTCTAACTTTTCCTTCTTTCGGAAACGTATCATTACCAGTTTCGTGCAACAAATCCAAAAACTCTTGGCACAACAAAGTGCTTGCATATTGATAGTTGAATGCAATCTTGTTATGTGGGGCTAGAGACATGAACTTCTGAGATAGGCATTGAATTCATCCACTCTTTTGCCTTGTTGCACTAATGGCAATGTTTCCCTGATGTCACCACAAAACAACATTGTGATGCCTCCAACTGGTCTTTCATTTTGCCATGTATCCTGTAATGTCCTGTTGACAGCCTGTATCACCTGTCGATGAGCCACGGTACATTCATCTTGTACAATCAGACAACAATCTCGCAAAACATGTGCTTTGTTCCTGTTTCGCATGATGCCACGTATGTCTAATTGTATAGGTATTTCAAACATGGCACATGCAGTTTTACTACCAAGAAACAATGCCACCTCTAGAGCAATCTTGCCTCTGTTGTGTATTTGTGCCAGGATAAATTTTGACAGAAATGTTTTTCCAGTATATCTAATAAAATAAATATTCCCATGACCTCTTTGTAGAGATAATGTATGCCAATGGAAATTTCTCCACTGTTCTTCTGTTAAGCTGGATAGATCGTCTTGTAGAGTTGCCATGATTTCAGTAGAGTTATGGCTGGTTTTAGTGGAGTATTCTCTGTTGCCACGCTGCTCACCATTTGAGTTTGTTGTGGGTTTGGCCCAACCATAGCTTGACAAAAGATTTCCACTGATAGACAAAACTGTGTCTTGGATAGTCCTCAGTCAGAGATTCAAAGACACATTGGGATCCTGACCACGTTTTAAAAAATTTTCTGCCCAATCGTGTCAAAGTTGTGTTGCGTCAGACAATCCACAGAATAATAACATCGTGGAAAACAAATAGCACAAGCAGCATGAACTCTTGATAACGCAAGCTTCAGCCAGAGTATCATCCCAGTGCTGGTCATCATTAAGCAAATTCCATGCTCGGCAAGTGGCCAAAAAAATAGTAAGAGAATGCATCTTGCATACACTTATGCATTTAGTGTGGCCCACCTGTGAAATGTGAAGCTCAATCTATCACACCTCCGCCATGTACATTCGATTCTGTATATGTTACTCAACTTGCATAGCATTACAGACTGCATTTATACCATAAATCTCATTACCTATCCCACTATAACCTTGTCGGTTTTTTTTTTTTTTTTTTTTTTTTTTTTTGGGATAAAAAGTATTTTAAATGTCAATCCAAAATATCTGTTATAACTATGCCGAGTTGCATATAAATCCATCTGGTTGTTTTAGTGTGATGTGCTTCAAAGACCCTTAACTTACATCACTTACACTGATCAGCCAGAGCATTTATGACTGCTTGGTCAGGTTTGTAGCATAAAGCAATTAGCCTTAACTGTGATCATGTCTGGTACCTTAACGGATTCTGTTTAACGGGCGCCAATCTCTCGTAACTGATAAATTCAAAATTTGCAAAATTTCTTACATAAGTTTGGTGCCAGCGTAGGCCTTGTAGAAAAGCAGCAGACTTCTATCCGAAATAAATGACAGGTAAAACCATCCTCACAGTAAGCAACTTCATCCTAACCCCTAGATGAAAGTTAAAAGTTCATCTCGAAGGAAGAGTGAGTCCGCACTGCTGTTTTGTCCCTTCTAAAGTTTCCTATATCTCCGTGACGACCAACAAACCATCCTCTCAGTTCAATTTCTGCCGGAATACTGCTGCCCGCCTAGGCCAGTGATGCCCCCTTATATTAATATTGGGCCAGCTAACTCAACATATGCATGATTTGACAAAGGGAAACCTTATTTTTGTTCCAATCATTCTGAAATTTTGATATGTTGTGAAGCATATTTTAAATGTCAATTTTAGTTATGAGAGCTTTTCTCCTAGGTGTTGTGGATTTCGAGCTAAAGTTGTAAAAGCTTTAATCTGTCATCATTCCTACAATTCTTCAGTCTGTGGAATGATTCTGTTATCAAAATATTCTATAAAATTTCCTCACCTTTTGAAATATAACATGTCTAGATCCCAAATGTATTTGATAGTGAAAATCTACCCTGACTATAAGTGCAAAGTCGGCTAAAAACTTTGATGTCGATTATCTCCAAATATATGACTGCTACAGATCTGTAATATATTTCAAACTTTGCTAAATTTGATTCTCTATCTGATGGTAACGTTGTTTTCTCGTTGTCTATTTTCTTTAATGCTAATCCTTCATTTCCAAAATGATGCATTGTAGCAGCCATTACGTTTAAACCTTAATTTCCCTTTTATGACTTGAATATTGTCAGAATCTTTATGAAAATCACTCTGTGTGTTCAGTGAAAATTTCTCTTAATTTGAATGTGGTTTCTGATCCCTCAGGCCTGTATCTCCGAATAAATGTCTGAATTGCAAAGTCAGCAAAATCTTTTATTTTGTATAAAAATCGTACTTTCCTGTTAGTTAGTGACTCTATCCTTTCATATGTTGCATATTATTTTATGCCGAACATTTTGAGCTATGAATCTTTACTGTACCATGAAAATTAAGTGAAAACAGTTTCTTGTGCAATATTTTCCATGTGCTTGTGCGATAACCAAGTTCACCATATCTCTTTAATACAATCTTCTAAAATGCAAGTGTTGGACCTAATTTAAATTGTCATCTCGTCTTACACCTCTGAAAATGAATGTGGCCAAAAGGCTTCTAAAAAACTTGGACTTTCTTTATAGTAGTTTCAAAAACTTATAAAATAGCTCAACCTCTCCTTACTAATTTGTTTTCTGACTCTCAAACCACTGGAAAATGCTCCAAAAATGATTTGTTGTTGGTTTTAAGTGTTTTAAGGACCCTTTAAACTGTCTTTGATGGTATACTGACATAAGTAAGGTTATGTGACACTACCTACTATTGATATAAACCCATGCAGGCAATAGCAGCATCATCTGACGAGGAATGACTGCTAGTCAGACACATGTACAGTGCATTTAGTATCAATGAGCATGCTATCCGTGTTTAGAATGGGGAATGTGCACAAAACTATCTGAGTTTGACCGAGAGCAGATTGTGATGGCCTGGAGGCTCAGCAAGAGCATTTCAGAAACTGCACGAGTTGTCAGGTGTTCAAGGAGTGCTGTGGTGAGTGTATTCAACAAGTGGCAATACCAAGTTGAAACCACGTCAGGACCTTGAGGGATTGGGCGGCCACCGCTCATTACAGATGTCGTAAGCTGGACAGACTGGTAAAACAGGACAGGCGGTGAACTGCGGGGGAACTAACATCATATTTTAATTCTGGGCAGAGTAAAAGTATGTCTGAACACACAGTGCAGCAAACACTCCTAACAATGGGCCTCCACAGCTGACGACCTATGCATGCATTAATACCATGACATCGGCAATTACAACTGAAATGTGCACTTGACTGGATGTTGACATGATGGCAGAGCATTGCATGGTCTATTGAATCCTGATACCTTCTTCATCATGCCGATGGGAGGGTACGAATTCATCATTTTCCAGGGGAACAGCTTCTTGACACCTTTACTGCAGGATGGAGACAAGCTGGCAGTGGCTCAAATATGCTCTCGGGAACATTCACGTTGGCATCAGTGGGTCCAGTGAAGCTTGTGCAAGGCACCATGACAGCCAATAAGTATCGTATACTGTTTGCAGACCATATACACCACTTCATGATGACCCTGTTTACCAATGACAGTAACATTTTTCAACAAGATAATTTGCCATGTTACAAGGCCAGGAGTGTGGAGGGGTTCGAGGAACACATTGGCGAGTTACAATTTCTGTGCTGTCCACTCAACTTGCCAGATCTGAACCCGATCAAACACGTCTGGGATGTGATTGAATGTGGCATCAGGGCTCATTGCCCTCCTCTCCGGAATTTACAGGAATTAGAAGACTTGTGTGTGCAGATGTGGTGTCAACTCCCTCCAGCGACCTACTAAGGCCTCACTGGCTAATCAGTGTATCTCTTGTGAAAATTAACTTTTTTCGGGATAAAATGTATCCTAAATGTTAATCCATAGTATCTGTTATAATTATTCCAAGTTTCATTCAAAGCCATCTGGTAGTTTCAGAGTGCTTTTAAAGATGCATACATACATGCATACATACATACAAAAAATGAAAAAATATACCATTTTGGCTTCTATATCATTGATAATGCTTCCTCCAATCAAAATTTACAAAATATTTTTAATTTACAGATTAAGGCCCATTAACAGTTTTATTATAAGTGTAGAGTTGTGTTCAGCCTCTGCAAATGTTTTGTTTTTCCATTGTTATCAACAGGTTATATCATATTTTCCAGTTCCCATTGCCTACCAAGAAACACATTAGATCTGACTAATCTCATTGCGTGGATAAGGTTTTAACCCAAAATATTGTAAAACCGTGATTCTCTCATTTTTTGTGTGTTTGTTGCAGTTCTTGAGTTTTGATCTTAGATGAGTCATGGGTATACATATCTGTTTTTTTAATTTGTTTTATTATATATATATTAGAAAAGGTATGGAAAGTAAATCGAATATTCGCTAGACAGCAAAGAACACAAAAGTTTAACACAGTATTTTGGTGTTTAAGCATAGTCATACTGTGAGGCATTCAGATGTCCACCAAGTGACTAGTGTACCAAGGTAATGAAGCAATTGTGGCAAAGGTCATTGGAGGAGAAAATACTGACTCAGTAATCATCATATACGGGCAACTATTGCTGGTAATATTGGACCATCACAACAGTAATGATAAGAGAGATTAGATAATATATGAATTATAAATTATATGTACGTGAACAAATAATAATGATACTAAGGAAAAATGAAGTGGTTTTTAGGCAATATAAAATAATAAAGGATAGGGAAAATAACTCATCACATACAAAAGTTGAGGGGTGCAATGAGAGAATAACATGTTACATGTAACATGGACACCCATTCATGCACTATAGAATGAGCCATTTAGTTCTGGAGATGTGCACACACCGAAGTTTATCCCACGACTGGTTAGGTAGTAGAAGAAAGGTTGGGGGTGGGGGGTTTAGTGGTGGAGATGAACTATTACGAAGAGGATTATCGATATTTCCAGACTGTCTGGGATAATATATACCTATCGCAGGCAGTGATAAAATGAATATATACAACAGAGTGTACATAGTAATGGTTCTTCATTCACTTGAAAAATGAGCTATTGATATTTTGTGGAAAGTGAAATTTTTTAGTGTGTCATTTCAACTCCTCTACTTATAGAGTCTTTATTTGTAATCTTTCTAACCTTCTTTCTTACAGCACTTATACATCCTGTACTTACTATTAGTCTTTATAGTATTAAACAAGTAACACACCCTGGTTCTATAAGTTTTTGATGTTAAGGTCTATCAGTCTACACATATGTACAACTTTTGTCAGAAACCATTAGTCAGAAATTTTAGAATTGTTTGTGAATTGTGAATTTAGAAAGAACACTTGGGTTTTGACCCAAGTTAATACTATGACCCAGGTTAATACTATTTGGGCACAAAATATTATGGATGGTGAATACAGAGTTTATGAATGCCAAAATGTCACATTTCTTTTACATGTAATATTCACGGGTTGTCCGCTGGATAGTGTTGCAGAAAGATGATCTTTCAGTGGTTAGCTCTGCCGCCATCTTCAGGTCTGGTGCTATGACTGTGACAACCAGAGAGCTGTACTGGCATTGTGAGTCAGCCCTCTGACACTTGAAATTCTACTTCATCATGATTGGTCGGCTTTGGAAGCCTCAGCATATTTCTTAATAGAATGGCTGGAAACCTGAGAATCTTTCATTAATATTAAATGTAATTAGGGATAACATCATGAACATATTTGTTGTGAGAAAGTAATAATTGGAATTTGACTGCACTGATATTCAAAGCCTACCTTTATCTTTGATGATAACCTAGTGTTGTGGAAAGGCTACTATTTTTTCACTCTGCCACCACTAAGAGGAGAACTTATATGTAGGTATGAAACATACTGTCATGTGAGAGGCTGAATGCATAAATAATACACCATTTGGTTATGTACAAGTATCTACATTTATTCAGTCGTGTACACGATAACCATTCAGCAACCAATTAGGCTGAGCGTACCCTTATTCCAGTGAGGTCAGTTTTAGATTTTGTGACTAATGACGGAGACTAACAATTCTGGTAAATTCCCATTAGGCTGTACCGTCTCCAAATATCTATCGCCGTCTAAACAGGTTCATTCCCACCTTTCTTTATGGTGGCGCAGAGATGTGCTGTCCAGCGAAGTCTGCCACCATCGCCGCTGCTCACTGCCTCTGCATCGACCCCCAGTGTCAGCTCGGCTCGCCGACCAATTGTGACCTCGGCAACCTGGAAGACCTCTGCTCCGTTGCTGTACCTCAGTTTTGTTCATCTCTCCCCACTACATTTCCCAGGAGGGAATGACGACTGTTTAATCCCGTATCTCCTTGATGCAGTTATTGTGACCCAATTACATTGTTGCTTGCATGAAACTGCTGAGTGTCTTGTCCTTTTATCCAGTTCATCGCCTCATGAGTTTACACATTCTTTCTGGCTCAACTGTTTACGGTACCTGTCACAACTGACCTAGCTCTCTATAATTCTCTGTAAAATCCTATAACTCCAAATAGATCCCTATGAAACCTTGGTCCACTACACCAGTACTACCACATATTTTGGATTAATAGTAGGATTTCAAAAAAAAGATTAAACTCCATTCATTATTTTTTTCTATCCTTTAGCAGAAGTTGTCAAATGTCTTTGCTGTATATGGATTTACATAAATTTTCAATTCCATTTTTATATCTAGGGCTGCCCAGGGAAATGCAGAGATGGAACAGTATCGTTGGGAACAACACAGGCGGCAGCCTGACCCACCACCTCAGCCAGTTTCTACTTTTCTTGGTAAGAGGCGGAGGGCTCGCAGTTTACTTCAACACAGTTATCGTACTCGAGCAGCACGTGAACAGCTTCTTCACAGAGAATCTGAGGTACTATATGTAATGTTTTTACAAATTTGTGGTGGTAAGAAAAAGAAAATGTTTCTTAGCCTTATAAAATAAGAAATATTAACTGAAGTCCTTTAACAAAGGGGCTGCCATACAACTCTTCACTATGGTTACATATATTTCACAAATAAAATGAACATCAATTGAAGGAAGCCTCCCGGCATTAGCCTGGAGTTATTTGGGGAAATCGTGCAAACCACAAATCTGGATGCCCAGATGGGTATTGGAACTGGCATCCTCTTGAATTTGAGGCCAGAGCATTAACCACTCGTCCACCATGCTTAGTCCTCGCCCACTATCTCTTCTACCTTAATTCTTTAAATAGTAGTCACTCCATAAACTTCACCAGGACTTATTCCTCCACACGTTTCCTTTCTTGACATTGATATTTGCATACAGAAAGGGAGCCTACATACCATATGTGTTCACATCAAACCTACAAATCTATACCTTCATATCTACAGTTGCCATCCCTTCCACACCAAACATTCCCATCATTTATCACACTCATTTCCCACTGCTGTCCACCCGATCTTCTATAAAAACAAACCTCTTGTGTAAAACCCATCCTTTATACAACTAACCCCAATCCTGCACCCCCAAAAACTAACCACAGCCCTGTTCCTCACCCAGTTCTTTCCTCGTCCCAAGTCCATTAATCTAATTCTTCTTCATAGGCATGATGTACTACACCCCTTCCACAAAATGACATACCTTCTCCCCAAAATCCTGCCTCCTGCCCCTTGCATACTTTAGTAGACCACAATCTCAAGAACATCTTGATTTAAAAATACTTGCCTTGTGATTCCCCCAAACTGTCACATGGATCTTGTTCTGGCAGTAGACATTGCTGCGAAACTTGCACCATGCACCCAGCCGCTACCAATGGGACCACAAGGAAAACTTTCCCCACGGTCAGACGTGGCACATGCACTAAAAAACACATATACACATATACTAACTCACCTGTCACCACTGTATCAGTTCATATACAGGGTGTTACAAAAAGGTATGGCCAAACTTTCAGGAAACATTCTTCACACACAAACAAAGAAAATATGTTATGTGGACATGTGTCCGGAAACGCTTACTTTCCATGTTAGAGCTCATTTTATTACTTCTCTTCAAATCACATTAAACATGGAATGGAAACACACAGCAACAGAACGTACCAGCGTGACTTCAAACACTTTGTTACAGGAAATGTTCAAAATGTCCTCCGTTAGCGAGGATACATGCATCCACCCTCCGTCGCATGGAATCCCTGATGCAGCCCTGGAGAATGGCGTATTGTATCACAGCCATCCACAATACGAGCGGTGAATCGAGGAAGTACAGTACATACTAACGAAACTAAAATGAGCTCTAACATGGAAAGTAAGCATTTCCGGACACATGTCCACATAACATATTTTCTTTGTTTGTGTGTGAGGAATGTTTCCTGAAAGTTTGGCCGTACCTTTTTGTAACACCCTGTATATAGCTCTCACCACTATCCAACTTCCCAACAGAATGAGTGGGCACAGGAAAACACTTTATACTAGCAACTTAGACCATCCGGTTGCAACAAATTCCAGTTCACACAGTTCGAACCAAAACAACTGTTTCACTGTGAGGGCTGTCAAATCTTCCCAAAAATCTCAACACCTACTGAACTCTGCAGATCGAAACTGTTTTACCAACATATCCTGGATACCAGGCATCTCTCTGGCCTCAACCTCCAATATCACCCTTCCAATAGACACAGCACTTAATATAATTTCTTTATTCACTTATATGTAATTCCTTATTTTAATATCATATTATATTCATATTTGTATCATCTTATGTTCAGTACTTTTACAATGTTTTTGCCGTTACAATATAATGTTTCACTCACAATTTTGTTGGAAAATGCAGCTGCTTTACTTTTGATGTAGTGTGACTTTCTGCTAATAATTTTTTCAATTTTTCATTTGCACTGTTTCTTTTTTTTCTTGGCTAGCTTTGTTGTGATTAGTATTTGTTGAACATTTTGTATCATTATGTGTAAGAGAACTAATATACAAGGTCTGTCCCAAAAGTATCTGACCTTCCTTCACATGTTTGTTCCTGACAAAGTTAGCACTATATGCTGGAAATGAGTGTCAACAATAAAGCTTGTTGCCATGATGCCTTAGTTCACATGCTGTGTCCGTTTGTTTACAAAGTGTTTTGTAGGTTTGTCGAATTTTGCTATCGTAAAAAATGATAGAAAGATTGGAACAACGAATTTGCATTAAATTTTGCTCTAAACTCAAAAAGAGTTGTGCGGAGACCATTGAAATGATTAAGATGGATTTTGGGGATGAGTGTATGAGCAAAATGCAAATAAAAGGGTGGTATAAGCAGTTCAAAGATGGCCACACATCTGTTGATAGTAACCAACGCTTTGGCCTTCGACGATAAAAACACTGGATAATATCAAATGTGTGTGACTTGTGATCAATGAAGACCATCAGTTGACTGTGCAAGAACTATAATGTGATCTTGGAATACTGAAAACTAGTGTTTGGAAGATATTAACTGATAATTTGTAAATTTGTGTGGAATTTATTCCAAAATTATTAATGGTGGAGCAGAAAAACTTTCAAAGTCTATGAGGGTATTGTGCACCATGCATATGCTCCTAAAGGTCAGACGATCAACAGAGAATATTATCTTGAAGTTATAAAAAGATTGCAGGACACAATTAGAAAAAAATGGCATTAGCTTTGGTCAAGCGGCGAATGGCTTCTTCATCACAATAACATGCCAGCTCAAGCTTCGAACCTCGTGCAGCAGTATTTGACAAAGCACAAAGTCTTATAGCTTCGTCAGCTTCTGTACAGTTGTGATGTTGCTCCCTGTGACTTTTGGCTCTCAAAGGACACCGATTTGATGACAAAGAAAAGCTCAAAACTAGTACGGCGAACACTCAAATGGCAATACCAAAATTCCAGGACTACTTCCAAAAGTGGAAAGGCCATTGAGAGTGTTCTATTGAATCAAATGAGGTCTATTTCGAAGGATGCCACCAGCTTGATGTGACAGAATAACACCAGAGAGAAAATATGAAGAAAGTTCGGATACTTTTGGGGCAGACCTCATTTATATAAGAGCGGTCTAGTTGCTCAGTGGTTAAGGCATCTGACTGGGGATCACTAAGTCCTCAGTTTGAATCCCTTTCTCAGTAGGAATTTTGAAAGGCCCTTAACCCAACCTCGACCTCTGGAACAGCTTGCTGTGTAATGTCAAGTATGCCAGAATGCATCTTTGGTTTGGATTTCACGTTAAACTGTAGGTTTCCTTTACCCAGTAAGATTACCGGGTTAGGTTAGGTGAGGAGTAAATGAACTGACTGTCCTACCTCTGATACCAGGCTCAGTATGCCTCCTACGGGAGGGTCCAACCAACCTTAGGGTTGAGGACCATGCTTAATGTATGTAGTAATGCTAAATAGTAAAAAGTAATTACAAATTAGGCTAGGGAAATGAACCACCACTTGCCTTAGATGATGCTTGTGTGGCATGAACACAAATCACATTCAAATTTTCTGATCTTCTTCCTTCATCAACTAGAGAACATTGCAGAGGGTGGGTGCTGTAGGAGACTCACGATCATGGAGCTACCTCTCTCTATTGTTTATGAAGGAATATAAGCCAGAATTCCAGTTCTCAGTGTGTGTGTGTGTGTGTGTCTGTCCATGTTTCGACACCGCTGCAACCTTCAACTTCGGTTAGTGCTGATTATTCTCCTACCCAAATGTTTTAATTTATCTCACTTTAAAGCACCTTTCTTTCCTAGTATTTGCATTAAAGTAATTTTAATTTTTGTGTTATCTGTCTACCTTTTTTATCATTTTAATACTGTCACCAAACCTTAGAATGTAATTTCAAGTTTTCTATTTCATCACCATCTTTCAGGCTGTTGAGAATAATGACACGACAGCAAGCCCATCTTCAACAACTGATCATAATAATGATGATTCAACTGCACATGAAGAAGACCCGGTTCTATGAGCTCAAGTTCAGATAGTGAAAGTTCAGAATATTCTGACTGGGTAGCAGATGCAGGTGTTAATTTAAGCCAAAAAGAAGTCCTGTGAGAAAAAGAGCACAGGTGTCTCAAATGAACCAAAGACCCACCAGACAACGGAAGAAGGTATAGTCTTACTTTTTTCCTTCAGTTTATTGTTTTGGTTTAAATTAACAATGAAGTCTTCACCAGGTATAGATATCAGAGGAAAGTTATATGATTGTTTGAGTGGAGAAGCCATAAAGCTTTGTTTTTCACTTATTTTCAGGTGTTTATATTATTGCAGTAATAGGTGAATTCATAATCTGCATGATTTTGAGAGATGGCTTGTGTTTTTGATCAGTAACTGACATATACCAATAAAAAAAGGCAAAATACAGCCCTGTAGGTATTGTTGATTTATTTAGCCAGAAATAAGATTCTAATGACCTCTTTTTTATAAACTGACAACCTGATATGTGAACTGTTTTTTTGCTGTGTGTAAGTGCGATGTAATCTTAATGGATTTGCAGCCAGATGGCATTATAAAAGTACAATATTCGGGCAGAATGGCTACTGTGAACATCAGATAGATACAGTACTTGATGACCTTACTACCAGGGCCAGCAGATAATATTGGTATGGTGGTTAGCAATACTCACGTGGAAAATTCTGGGGGGGTAAAATACACACCCAGAATTAGAGAGAGAGAGAGAGCAGAATAGCTGAGCATAGACTTACATACAATATACATCTTGTCCCCTCATAATCCAGTGCACTAAGATGATGGAGGCACTGTCACGGGCATTCTAATATTGTTTGCCAGCTACTGAGTTTAGTAGTTTTTACCACTATGAATATCTCTAATGGATTTGTTTGTCACGAATATTATTGTTATTATTATATTTCTTTTTAGGTAAGATAACCAAAGAACATTTTTAGGGGTATCTCCTCCTGTCTTTCTTCCCACCTGGGCTTAACAAGATTTGCTGGCCCTGTTTACTACCAGTTACAGTGTCAGAGCAGTCAAAACTCTTTTTGAGGATACCATTTATTCAGAGCTCATATTGTTGAATTGGCATGTCAACAAACCTAAAACCGCATTCTGAAAGTCAAAAAAATTGTGGATGGCACAGGGAGCTTAGTTAAAAACACTTTATTTTCTCTGTTCATTCAAATCTCTGCATGGGAAAAGAAAATACATATATGCATCCTTTTCTCTGAAAAATGTATTCCTTTGTATTCATAACTAAAACTGAATGTTCCCACTTTAACTATCGAATTCAAGCAGAAATTATCTCATCTGTCTGCCAGACTATCCAAGCCCAACCTTGCTATCTAGTCTGAGACATTTTGCCAACAGCTGTGGCAAGTGACCACGGAATACATAGATCTTCCGTACACTTTCTTTCTTTATTATAATTTTTTATTCTTGTTCCATTGATCCCTGCTGAGGTAGGACCTCTGGTATGTGGAACATATCATGGTTAGTACATATACATACAAGATTAATAGAAATCATTGTAAGAAACTATTATATGTTACCAAAAAAAAAAAAAAATGTGCTATAAAATTTACAACTGACTTTTGTAAAAGTTAAAAGTTGTATCTGAGACAGTTAATTCTTTGTTGGATGGAATAGAATGCATTGCAAAAAGATAATCTTTCAGTTTTTCTTTAAATACGTGTTTATTATCTGAAAACAGTTTTGTACTTTAAGGAAGTTTATTAAACAGATGTGCCCCAGAATAATTAACCAATTATTGTACTAATAATAATTACCTTTGAGTTTAGCGCAAGTTAATTTTGTTTCTCGCATTGAAATTGTGTACTTAAGAATTCAGTGTAAACAAGGTATTTATTGAGTTTTTAGAATTGTCCTCTAGTAGTTTTCATTATATCCAACACGGCATCCTAATTGCTCTTTTCTATGATTTATCATTTCCTAGCAATACAGATACCACACAGCACAACAGTATTCTAGTTGAGGATGTACAGGAGATTTATACACTATTTTATTTGTTTGCCTTTTACAGATCTTCAAAATCAAAACAATAAATTGCAATGTAGAGTTATCTTATCCTAGTACCAAGGTTACATGCAGATCCCATTTCATATTTCACGCTCAAATGCTTCTTGAAATCAACCTTATCAAGGATTGAAAACTTATCTTTGGTTGATTACATTGAAGGAAAGAAATTTTCCTATTACTCTTCCTTTTGGGACATGTATGGTTACATTTTAAATTAATAATACCAGATGATTCTGACGAGGCATACAGCCATTTAAAAAAAAAAGTAACCAGAGAGCCTTCAAGTGTTAAAACTTAAATGTTCTCTCTCTCTTCTCAATCTCTACATAATTCTATGCATGCACAGAAATGTTAATCACATGTATTGTTCTTATTCTTTTAGTCAGTATCTTTTACCAGTATCCCAGCTCAGTAGTTTCGCGCAGTAGTCTTTTTCACCCACCCTGATCACCTATGGCATTCCTCATCACATCCTCCATTTCTGCTAAGAGACTGCTGCACTGCAGTGAAGTACCCTGCTCTCTCATATAGAATACTTTCAACTGTGTACTAATTTTGAATAGACAGAAACAAATGTTTTAATTCTTTTAAATAGATACTCAAAAAGGGGGAAGAAAGAAGAAGAAATTGTCTTAATTGCTAAGTGATTTTTCTTTAACCATCTCTTTCTTTTTAATGTTTGTTAGCATACATTTGCCCCTCCATTTAATTTTATATTATTTTTGTTATTTTACAAATTGCAATGTATTTATTATGCTCAGAGACAGTTGCATTATTCAATCTTAAACCTGGGTCCGCACTTTCACGTCACATATGTATACAGGTGTTTCCTGCCGTAACCAGTTTAGGAGAGGTTCCAGAAGCATTCCGTCCAACAGAATGGTTATCAGAAATAATACCAAGAAAAGCACCTTATTATCCTCAGATGGGAGATGAAGTGGTTTATTTTCGACAGGGTCACCAACTATATTTGAATGCAGTCCGCAACAAAAATGTTTATGAATTGGGGAATCGTTGTGAGCCGTGGGCAAGACAGACAATAAGAGTGAGTAATTTTTTGTAATGTTTATGATTTGTATTTTTTTATTCATCATTTAATTAAATTTGTAATTTGTGTCCTTGTTGTAATAAAAAGGGCCATTGCTGAATTCCTTTCCATTTTTGGTAACATTTGCTGTTTTGTGTTTTATGTTCATGCCGATTCCACTTATTTCCATCAAATAAAAGTAGAAAACCATAAACAGAAAACATGTATACATGTGTTTGAAAAATTTGACTGAACATGCCAAAAAGATGATGCTAGATTGTTTCATATTGAAAGTAAACTAAATCTTACAGAAGCCAGATAATACAGCCCTGAAACACAATGAAGCACGAATTATTGTCAGAGACTTTAATCACATGAAGAATTTCATATTTAGTAGGGGCTGTTAATCTATTAAATTCAAGAGTACCTCCACTTACCTAAATCGACAACATAGCTTATAAGTGTCAGTAGGACAGTGACAAATACAAAAACAGATGAACTTTTAAAAAACATTATTTTGGTGGTAAACCTTAGTCTTGTTAGTAGATGGGGTGATATCAGATATGATCATGTCAACAACCACCCTTTCCTTGTTCCCATGGTCACAATTCATGTGGGGTGTGTCGATGTAATCACATCTGATCTCCTCGCCATGTGTCCCGTCTACTTTTTCTTCTTTTTTTGTGTCAGTTACTATGGTGAATGTTGGGTATACTTTTGCAATCCTTCCTTATGTTTACTGCCTTAAAGCATTTTACTTCTCATTATCATTATTGGGGTCATTAGATAGATTAATTACCACCTTATTCTCATGACAACTGTCATTTTGCAAAAATGATACTTTCCATCTTCAACATGCCCTTGCATTGATCCTTCTTGCTCTTATCTGTTGTAGTGCAGAGCCTGAAGTACTATATAGTAATTTGTTTTGGAGCTCGATGTTTTACTTGAGTTTTAATTATTCCTTGTTTGTGACATTCCTTTGTATGTATATACACCAACTTCATGAAAAGCCCTTTTATTTATTCTCTTGTGTAAGAAGCAATTACAGAACAAAGAGGTAATTCTGATTTACATTACTCTAGATTATGATGAACTGTGCAAATTGAAAATATTTTAATGAGAAAAACAGTTGAGTTAAATAAGAAACAAAATTACAGCTAGAAATTAAAAAAAAAGTCCTTGCTCAATATCTACAATTGCATTGTCCTCAGCCTTGAATAACTCTTTCTCAGTGCATGATGTAGAGCACCATTGATGTCAAGATAGATACTGGTGTTCTACATGGTCACATCATGTGGTTTCTTCTCGATAAATCTATTTTCCCTATATTGTTCTTGGTTCAGTGATTTCCAGGTAGCTCAGTATACAGCACCTCCAGTTGATAACCTTTTACAGAACAGACTGCACTCCTCTGGTTTGAGGCCAAATAGAGTGACTGAACTGGATACCACTTTTATGTGTAATTTCTTCAGTTTTTGCCATAGTGTTGAGAAATGTAGGGTTAACTTGAGCAGTCAGGTGAGCACTACTTGCGGCAATTGGTTATGTGTGTGGCAAAGTCTGTATGGAGTGCAGGAAAAGAAAGGTCTGGGATATGAAATATGTCCATTGTAAATTAAAATAAAAACATCCAGTATAGTTTAATTGAATCTTGTCCAATTAAGGCTCTCCTAGTCAACTGAAAAACTGTTTGCAGCTAGCAGGCAGAACTGGAGTCCATAATTACTACCCACTTGTATTACTTATTTAACAATTTGTGCACAAAGCTGTTTGAAATGGTATATAGAGCCCACAAAAATTTTTAATTGGTAGCAGTGCCATGCAGGTGGTGTATTAATAGCCACAAGCAGCAAAATTGCATGCAGTGATGATTCTGTTTGTGGAAACGTATGGCTTCAGTTCAAAGCAGACGGAACAAGCGATGCCAATTTAACCATTGTAAAGTTGGTTTAGTTTGATGAATAATACCAGGAGATGAATTTAGCATGCCTTCTTTTTTTAAATTTGGGACTTGTCAGTTTATTGACACAGAGAGAGGGGCGAGAACAAGTAGTGAGAAGGAATTTGGCAGTGAGCCTGGTGTGTGAATGATAACACTTGGGCCTGGCATTCTGGAGGGTGCAGGTCCAAATTCCCAGCCTTCTAGAGTTTGGTGTTTGTGGTTTCCTGAAGTCACTCCAAGTGAATGATGGGATGGTTCTTGCACAAAGACCATTACCAAATTGCTTCCTGTTCCTCCCACTTCCTCCTTCCTCTCCCTGCTCTAATAACCTCGACAAGCTGCGAAACATAAAGCAGAAAAGAAAGAAAGAAAAAAAAAAGAATTTCGCGATGGCCTGTGTCAAGGAACCATTGCTACATCTGTCTGGAACGATTTCACGGAAACTGTGGTAAACATAAATATGGGTGACAGGATCATGATCAAACCCAGGTCCTCCTGAATGTCAGACATAAATCTTCAATACATTCTCATGAGTAGAAAGCAGATTATATACAATATGCATGAAAAGTGTCAAAATATGCAACATCTAATATATAAACATGAATATTTGTTTGTTTGTCTTCTATGCCTTCCTATGCCATTCATCCAGTTTTGATGAAACTTTGGCGAGTTATTGTGTGCGTGCCTAGGAAGGTTTCTGACCAAAAAAATATCCAAAAACCCACACCCTCTTTCCCAACACACTCCTCAATGTTTTCAAATGATCTTTGTATATACCTACAGTTTTTGACCGATTTCAATGGAATTTTGCACACGTGTACTTTAAGACAAATTCTATCTACATTTGTTTTGCAAAACCCACTCCTTTCCACCTTTAAAACAACCCCTTAATTTTTTCCAACATTCTTCATACAAACACACAATTTTTATCTGATTTTGATAGTACTCAGCATGCGTACTCTTCAAAACAAGGTGGTCTGGTAGCTCAGTCTTTAAAGCATTTGCTTCCAGACCATTCTGTCTGGTCACACATTTAAATCCCAGTGGGAGCAGAAATTTTAAGAGTTGCATTTGATCATTTGAGCTACGCCGGGACGTTCCGTGGTTCTGTTTCCACATTGAACTGTAGGTCCTAGAAGTAAGTAACTAGCCGTCCTGACTCTGACTCAAAGCTTAGTACACCTCCTTCGGGAGGGTTCAGTCAACCTTCAGTTTGTGTACTAAGTTAGCTTTTTTCTTTAATACAAAGAGAAAATAACTGCCTATTTGGTTTGTAAAAACTCAACCCCTTTATCACCCTCCCCTTCATTTTTGGCAATTTTATTTACATAAACCCACAGCTTTTATCCAATATTGATGGAACATTCCACAAGTATACATTAATCTGCATTTGCTTTGAAAAACCTAATACCTCTTCTCTTTTACCTCCACCACTTGATTTTTGCCAACATTCAAAAAAAAAAAAAAAAAAATTCTAATTTTGATGGTACATAGCACTCACATCTAATAAAACAGTGGTCTGCTAGCACAGTAGTAAGGCACTTAGTTTCAAAATAGTAAGCGTGTGTTCCTAGGGTGAAATCTCTGTGGAAGCTAGGTTCATGGTTCAGGTTACATCTTGAACTTTTTGTCCCAGAGGAAAGGAACTAGTCGTCTTGCCTCAGACACTAGGCTTGGTACACTTAGGCTTAGTACACTTCCGTCTGTAGGACTCGGCCAATATTAGGACTGTCGACTTAGGATTTTTTTCTACTTTAAATCAAACAGAAAAGTGCTGTCTACATTTTCTTTGAAAAATCCCACCCCTTTACTCCTTTTCACCACCCTGTTAATTTATGGTAATATTATTCAAATGAGCACTCTGTTTATTTGATTTTGATGGACTGTATACATTAAAGCAAATAGAAAAATTCTGTCTATGTTTGGTTTACCAAATCGTAACCCTCTTCTCCTTTATCTCCCCTTTAATTTTTCCAACAATTTTTCCTCCAAATCCACAGATTTTATCCATTTTTGATAGTGTGTAGCACACTAAGCCTAAACCAGAGTGGTCTGGTAGCTTAGTGGTTAAGGCTCTTGCTTTCAATAGTTTCTGGGTCTGCTTTGGGGTTAAAATTCTGGTGGAGGAAGTAATTTTCAGGAGTTGTATATGATCAGTGGCTTAGTATGCTCCCTTTGGCAGTAGCCAACTAACTTTCTGATTGTTGTCCGAGTTTGTTTTTTTTTTTTTTTTTTTTTTTTTTTTTTTTTTTTACTTTAAAACAAAGAGAAAAAAAAACACTTTCTACATTTGGTTTACTAAAACCCACCCATTTTCTCCCTTAACATTTTTCCTTATGTTCTTTATACAAACCCACAGTTCATATCCGATTTTGATGTAACTTTGCATTCTTTAAAACGTAGAGAATAATACTGTCTACATTTGGTTTACAAAAACTCGCCACTCTTCCTTAAGCAAAAGTTACACTTGAAACTATTCAGAAGGAAATTTCGCATATATGGTTTAAAATAATTGATAAATGATGTTTGTATTTAGTTTACTAAACTGCACCCGTTTTCCCTTCACCCCTCTAAAGACTAATTTACACAAATAAATTTTCAGATTTTTTTTTCAACAGTAGTAAACCTACTAAAGTGGATGATGATGGAGAATGTTTAATACAGTTCAATGAAAAGAGATAAAACATCAGAACTTTCATATCCACCCTCCAACTTTGCAACTTGCAAAAGATGAAAGACCAAAAATATTGTATATCCCAAAGCACTATAGCAAACTTTTTCAATTTGCTAAATATCATTGTCTTTCATTTATTTTGTGCATGTTGATGTGTCTGCATATGCGTATCCACTTAAGAAAGAAATGGGCATTGCATCACATGCTGGGTAAAGCTAGTTAAACAATAAAAAACATCACAGAGAAAATCAGCAGGATTTTGGCACGACACGGAATAAAGTGCATTTTCTGCCTCCTGCCAAAATTCGGGATTTGCTGCATCCTGTGAAGGATGATGTGGGTTTAAGAACGCCGGGAGTGTATAACATACCGTGCCAATGTGGCAAGTGTTATGTTGGACAAACCATCCGTACCATTGAGGCCCGTGTGACTGAACATCAGTGCAACATCCGGTCGCTTCAACTAGAAAAATCTGCCGTGGCACAACACGTGATCGAAAATGGTCACAGGATGGATTTCGATAATGTGAGAGTTCTAGTTAAGTGTGCTTTCTTCTGGGAATCTGTGAATAATGAAGCTATTGAGATACATCTGAATGATAATAATGTGAACAGGGACTTGGGTCTATGGCTCAGTGACGCATGGAAACCTGCTTTTGCCATTCTTAAACAACCAAGTGTCTCGCTGACGGATGATAGGAGAGTGGAGGAGCGCCTTTCGCTACGGCAGACCCGTCCGACCCCATCTACAGGTGGGTCCGTAGCTGACCAATTACCGACAAGCATAATAGAACCGGGGTTGTAGTCAGCCAATCAGAAGACCATATAGCTCCGTATGAATCCTAGAGTTAAAACATAATAATAAGTGTTGAAAGACTATACTTCACTATACATTGCCCACTTAAGCAATGGGTAGTAAAATTTGCATGATAATGAGGACTGTTTTATAATGTGGGAGTCCTTCATTAAAGAAGCTATTGGGATATGTCTGTGTGAAAATAATGTGAACGGTGACGTTATGTGAACATTGATGCGTGTAAACCATCTTCTTTCCATTCGATAACAACCAAGGCTTTAGCTGATGGATTGCGCTCACGGCGCTGGCAGATCAGTCTGACCCCATCTACAGCTGGGTCCGTGGCCGACCAATTATCGGCAAGCATTATAGAACTGGGGTTGTAGTCAGCCAATCTGAAGACCGCTTAGCTCCCTATGTTTTCTCGTGATAAAATATCATGATTAATGGTAGTAGAATAATGTGAACGGTGACGTGATGTGAACAGTGACGTTATGTGAACATTAACACGTGTAGACCATCTTCTTTCCATTCTATAACAAGTACGGCTTTAGCTGATGGATAGTAGGATGGCGCTCACGGCGCTGGCAGATCCGTCTGACCCTATCTACAGCTGGTTCCAGAGCCGACCAATTACAGACACAGAATGGAGACGGACATTGTAGTCAGCCAATCAGAAGATGATACGATTCTGGCCCGCTGCTGTTCCTCCATGCAGTTCAGTTCTTGTTGTTCTCTTATGTGCAATGGACCAGATGATGGCGGCAGTGCAAGCCACCGAAAGCTTGTCCTTTGAAAATATCATCCGGTGGCAAGCCTGTGAAGAATTTGTGTCAATAATTTTTAGTTTATTATTTCAAAATCAGCATACAATTAGTAAATAGTTGAATTACATATTGATAAATTCGATAATTAACAGTTATTAAACATTTTATTAGTTTTTTAAATGTAAACAATCAAGTACTGTTCCAAATGTTTGGTAGTAAGATTGTGTCTTCAATCACTCCAAATATTTTTATTAGTGGAAAAGGATCATTCAACTGATGTAACTGGACAGTATTTGAATTAGGGTGTTATGTTAACACTTATTGTTTCTGGCATAAGTTCATCTGTACCTGTAGCAAGACTATCAATTTGACACAAAGGCTC
The DNA here is from genome assembly GCA_031002005.1 of Vandiemenella viatica. NCBI lineage: Eukaryota > Metazoa > Arthropoda > Insecta > Orthoptera > Morabidae > Vandiemenella > Vandiemenella viatica. Next base: position 177,596,954 of record CM061921.1, on the reverse strand, counting down.
AAAGCCTGTATTATTGTTCAAAAAGTTTTCATATTTTTCTTTAAGTTTACACAGGAATTCCTCTGGCAATGAGGAGTTAATTTGGCGGATTTTATTCATTAACTGAATAAATTCAGGCAATGCCAAACTTTGAGTTTCCAGCGTTTTAATACTCACAGGAACTTCGCGAGCAAAATACGTCGCACGAATCAAATTGGAATAAATACTTGAAGGGCTTTGGCTATCTTGATCATATACAGAGTAGCATCTGAGAAAAATATACACTTTTTCATCTGCAGAATATACAGGATATATATTTTTAATGCCCTTATTCACAAATCTGGTGATCGTAGGATGATTTGCCTTTTCAAGTTCTTTGCAGGTTTTTTTGCTGCTGCTACTTGCTGCTGTTAAAAGTTGTTTTTGTGGGCCTTTCTTTTGCAGTCTAGTGATGTTAAAATTTGTCTTGACATGCTGGTCTATTTGAAACTTTTTTGTGAAAGAAATATTTTCCTCACAAACTCGGCAATATAAAACATTTCCATCATATGTATGTTTGTTTCAGGATAGTCAGTTATCCACAAAAAGACACTTTTTTTCGGGAGGCATGTTATATATTAAACTTTGTACAAATAAATAAAAAACTAAACTGATGTAATGAGCACACGAACAATAACATGTATGAGGGTGGTTAAAAAAATAAGGTCAACTTTTTTTTATATATATATATATATAGAAAATCACATTTATTCACCACTTGTTCTACATCATTGGAAAGCCTGAAGCTTTACCTATTTTTCTGTGTAATCACCTTCCCGTTCTATGACCTTGTGCATCCGCACCACGAGCCTTTTGATCCCATCGTCGTACCAGTATCCCGCCACGTCACAAAGAAATTGAATGACTGCGACTTGCACTTCCTCCCAGGTGTTTTTTAAATGTGGGAAACATGTGATAGTCTCTTACGGCAATGTCCAGGCTATGGGGGGAGGGGGGGGTGTTCAATGAGATCCCAACCAAATTGTTCGACGGGGGAGGTCGTTTGATGCGAGACAAGTGGACACGCGTTGTCATGGTGCAAAGACACTCTCTTCTTGTTCTGGAGAGCCCGCCGTAGTTTTTTCAGAGTTTCACTATAGTGGTCCAAGTTAATTGTTGTTACTTTTGGCATGAAATCCACCAACAATACCCCCTTATGGTCCCAAAAATCAGTCGCCATAACCTTACCGGTTGACTTCTCTGTCTTGAACTTTTTGGGCTTCGGCGAAGAAGGGTGACGCCTTTGTTTGGACTGCTCCTTCGTTTCAGGAATGTAATGATGCACCCAGGTTTCGTCCCCAGTCACTATCGAATCCAGGAAGTCTTCCTCTTCAAAGCAGCGAACAAATTCTTTGGCACATTCCACGTGCTTTCTTTTGTGTTCGTCAGTAAGCTGTCTGGGAACCCACCTGGCGGCCACTTTACTGTATCCTAGAGTTTCTGAAACAATTGTGGGCATGGAGATTTTGCCACACTCTCCATTAAGTCTCTTGGTTATCTCATCAAATCCTTCGCTTACTGAGCACCATCTCATCAATTTTGGTCACCGTTTCGTCAGACACGCTCGGTCTTCCAGGCCACTCCTCGTCGTGGACGTTGATGCGACTGGCAGAAAACTCCTGGCACAGCTTCTGCATGTTTTTAATGTCCATACACTTTTCACTGTACACTTCACTAACTGATGATGGATTTCTATCGGTGTAACATTTTTTGCGTTGAAAAATCTGATCACTGAGCACAGTTCGCACCTGGCGGGTGAGCTAAGCGGTTGCTCCATCGCGGACAGCTGTCAAGCAGCAACTGATTGTCTGATTGAGCTCGAACCAGTACCATTCGGTGGTGGGAGATCCAAGGAACATGGCATTGTTGTCGGATTTCACCTAGCATTGTTGGTTTTGACGCGGCGTCATTGGAGACCTTATTTTTTGAACCACCCTCGTAATTTAACTTCTATTTGGAAGACTGCTGCAGTAGGCGAAAGTGATGCAGGATGGTATCGTCCTTCTTTGCCTGATGCGAGTTTGCCCACACAGTTACCACTCGACAGTTTGTCTCTTGTTGACGTTCATTCAATTGTAGTTAGTTCAAACGACACTGCATTGCTATCTGGCACTTGGCCGGCATGTACAGCAATTAGCTTGGTTTCAAAACAATAGATGAACAGTCGCTCAGAGTCATGTGATAAGTAGGTTTGGCCAGCTACAACGTGAGATTTCATTTATTAACTAGGTAACCCACCAAAAACTATTGTAAATATAGCAAAAATATGTATCATCACTAGATATTGGGTAAAATATGCAATAACCAGTGAGAAGGAGCTTAATATGCAAATTCTGGTAATCTGTGAGATTTAAAATTGAGACCAGGTATAAGACAACATGTAAAATCGTTGTGTGTCTCTTCCCCCATTATTACCACAGATGATTTGTTAAAAATTTAGTGAACACAGTTTCGTAATTTTAATGCAAAACATATTACGGTAACAAAGATGATGAATAAGTTATTTGAATGTATTGAAAATCTATTACAAGTTGCTGTCATCTGTGTAGACTACTGCTTGATGAAGCTATGTTTTATACATTTGAAAAGGAATATGGATTATTTGTAGCTAAAAGATAAAATCAAATTTAATGTTGATTGATGGTCCACACCTGTGATGTCACATGCACATAAACATTGCAGCTATAAGTGTTTCCATTCTCCAAGCTTTTAGTTTATTTTGTAGATGCCGCCAGTAGAAACTTACTAAAGACACCTTAATGGTTGTGGTTATTTTTAAAAAATGGCCCTGTCTTTTATGTTGCTAAACTTAAAAACTGCAGTTTAAGTATCGTTTACATTTAAATTTAAAGTTGCTGATTAATAGAAATCGATCAAGCAATGCTCAAAATTACAAATTAAATTATTCCATGGTTTTCCCAAATCAATCCAGGCGAATGCCAGGATGCTTCCTACAAAAGGTGATGGCTGAATTCCTTCCCATTACCTGTCCCCCAGTCCCATCCCACCTCTAATGACCTCGACGTCAACGAGGCATAAAGCCGTAAGTAAAAAAAAAAAAAAAAAAAAAAAGGTTGTTTTTTGTTTATGTTGATGAGAAGAATGCAAGCTATTATACACTGAATTGCCAAAAGTCTTGGGATAACTCCTAATATCATGTAGGGACCCTTTTTGCATTTCAATATAAAGCAACCTAGTGTGGCACCGACTCAATGAGACATCAGAGTTCCCTGAAGAAATATTCAGTCATGCTTTCCCTACAGCCATATGTAATTGCAAAAGTGTTGTCAGAACAGGACATTGTGTAAACTGACATAATGATCATGATCCAGAGATGTAATTGTATTCATGTCTGCAGATCTAGGTGGCCAAATCATTATCTGGAAGTTTCCAGAATGTTCCTCAAAGTAATCATAGACGATTTTGTCTCTGTGACATCGTGATTTGTTATCCTGAAAAAGTCTGACATTGTTTGCGAACATGAAGTCCATGAATGTCTTCAAATGGTCTCCAAGTAGTTGTACATAATCATTTCCAGTCAATGGTCAGTTCCATTTTACCAGACGTTCCAGTCCACACCATGCAAACACAGCCCTCACCAGGGTGGAGCCACCACCAGCTTGCACAGTACATTCCTGACAAGCAGGGATCATGGCCTCATTGGATCTGTACCACACTCAAACCCTACCATCAACTCTTAACAATTATAATCATGTCTCGTCTGACCTTACAACTTTTTACAAGTCATCTAGGATCCAACAAGTATGCTCACAAGCACAGGAGAGGTGCTGCAACTGATGTCTTGTTAACAGGGCACTTATGTCGATCTTCTACTGCTATATCCCGTCAACACCAAATGTCGCTGCACTGTGTGATTGTGCACATCTGTGGGAATTAAAATTTACTGGATATAAACTGCAGAGGAAATAAGATTAATAGCACAAGGGAACAGAGATTTGCAAGTACCCTAATAAGGATGGAGGATTTACACAAGTGGTAGAGCAGAACACGAGGGGACAAAATATTTTGGATATATTCTTAATAAAGACTGATGATAACCTTGTGGGGTGTCAAGTAAATGAAGGAATAAGTGATTCCAAAGCAGTTCTGATAGATATTAGATAATTCAGTAAACCAGCAGCCAAAATTGAAGGGGTAAATAGGTAAAATCATAAAAAAACACAAATTTCTAATTTGAACAGATATTTCAGAGAACGTTTCAGCAAATGGAAGGAAGGCACAAGTACAATAGAGTCAAGGAGATAATAAGAAAGAGGGAAGAAATATTTATTTCAAAACACAAAACAAAGAGAAGCACAGAACTTATTTATTATAATAGGGAGGTGAGGAGGTTAAAGAGGTTGGTAGGAAGAGAACATAACAGTTAAGAGAGATCAGGGTAGTAGGGAATACTTAAAAAAACTAAACAAGGACTTTATAATAGCTAAAAAGGTGGCTAAAGATGGGTTTATGAAGAGTATTGTCAGTGCAGGGGGACCATTGAATGATGCATCTAGAAATTTCTGTGCCTATCTTAGAAAACTGAGGCGAAGGGAGGGTGTTGAGATGCTTATAAATAAGGATGGAGAAGAAGTTGCTGAGGATTTGAAAAAGGCAGAGATTTTAAGTAACTTGTTTAGTGAGAGCATTAGGGACAATGAATTAGAAACGGAAGGGTCTAACTCGGAGAACAAGCTTAACAACACAATTAGAAATGAACAGACCAAAAAATTTGAAATTCATTCTGAGAATGATATGAAGGAAATAAGAAAACTGAAAAAACAAAGGGGCTGGTGTAGATACTACATTACTACAGATATCTTAAAGATAGCTGGATGTGACATTGTACCTTATCATGAAATATTATTTAAATTGAGTCTGGATACTTGCTGCTTACCACAGGACTAGAAAAGTGTGATAGTAGTGCTGGTAAATAAAGGAGGGTTGAGAAATAGAGTCGAAAATTATAGGATGATCAGTTTAACATCAGTGATAGGTAAATTAATGGAGAGATTGATATGCAACCACATCAGAAATATATGTGAGGAGCGTAAGTGATTTTCAAGTAGGCAACATTGCTTTAGGCAAGAATATTCATGCGAATCTCAGTTGGTGGGATATAGGCAAAATATTTCAGATGTACAAAGGAGGCCAAATTAATAGTGTAGCTCTAGATCTTTCAAAGGCTTTTGACAGAGTGAGCCATAAGATGGTAGTAAATAAGGTAAAAAATATCGGAGTGGTTGAGAAAGTGATTTGCTGGGCAGAAGAATTTTTAAAAGGTAGAAAACAAAGTTAGGGTAGGAAATGCAGTATCAAAAGAAGTGGAAGTAAAAATAGAAGTGCCACAGGGGAACATTGTATTCATTATTGTTAATGAGTAATTGTGTTCATTGTATACTATTAGAAATTAGATTGTTTGCAGATGATATAATGCTATATAAAAAGGATCAAAACTGTAGAGGACTGTAAACAGCTGCAGGGTGATCTGGATAGGATATCTAGTTGGGTTGGTAAACATGGGATGAAGATAAATGCAAAGAAGATTCAGCTTATTAGATACACAAATAAAAACTAAAGGTTGATTATGGTTATAAGTTGGGGCAAAAATAGCTTGTTGGAGACTTGTAACAAGCTTAACTGGGCAGGATGCATTGGTCAGGTAGTAGGAAAAACATTTCAAAATTCTGCGCTTGCTGGAGAGAGTGATGAGGGGATGTATGAGAGAAGTAAAGGAATTGGGTTACAAAACTTTGGTCAGACCATTGCTTGAATATGGTAGTGTAGTATGGGACCCACATTTTGAGTATCAAATACAGGACTTGGAGAGGGTGCTAAAAAGGGCTGGTATATTTGTTTCTGGAAATTACCGCAGAATGCAATCAGTTACAGATATGATAGAGCTGGATTGGGATTCATTGCAAGAAAGGAGGAGGGTGAAGAGGGACATGGGAGTGTACAAGTTGTATATTGGTGATGAGGCATGGAAAGATATTGGTGTAAGAATTAAAAGTAATACATGGAAGTGTTTCCTGTCTGGAAACACTGACACTGCGAAGTAGATGTCACTGGTCTCAGTTACTAAGTAGATGTGGTTGGCCACTGTGTTGTACATGGCAAGAGGTATTGCCATAAAATACATATTTGCGGCACACTAACCCTGGATCAAGCAATGTTGAAGTCGTGAACAATTTCCATAGAATGCCCCAAGCATCTGCTATTTCAAGTTAAAAGTCTGCTAATTCATCTCAAGCAGCCATAATCACTTCAGAATACGTTTCATATTACTCACAATAGTAGAAATGTCCCAATACTGCACAGTACATTTATACAATCCCTCCGCAGTGCCACCACTATCTGGATTTTTGCATCAACCTATCCTTTGACTTTTGACCCTTCAGTCTATACATATGTCGAATCCATCCAAGAAAGATAAGGAGTCATGTTGAATGGAGTTCTTGTTTCAATGTAGATGGCTTACCAGCAAAGGAAGGCTGTGGATATCCCTCGCACAGTATAGAGTAACTACTAGAACACAGCTGGTACAAGGATTCGGTTTATGAGACTCAGTCTAACAATACACAAGGACAGATAGTGGAGTGATGTTTCCTTCCTGGCGAACGGCATGAATCTGCCTGCTGCTCATTCTTCCCTTACTTATGTAGCCATCTTCTAGTTCACTCTGTCATCACTGCGGTGCTCACGTGTTGCTCGCTGCGTATGTAGTGCCATCTGATAGAGTGGTCCCATATTCCAGACCTTACACAGCCATCCTGCTGTTACAGCCATCCCTGGCAGTCGCTCATAGGCAGTAGCATGCGCCAGGTTTGTGACTTGTCAGAGCTCACATTGGGAAAGGAGGTCGGGCATTGCCTTATGAAGGAACCATCTCGACATAAAGATGCTAAAGGCTCAATGTGAAGTAGCGTGTGCGTTATATTGCTGCATATTACCTTGGTGCTGGAGATTGTGGAGTGCAGAGATGATAGGTGAGGAAGCACTTTGTACAGCGGGGTGGGTAGGGAAGGCAGTGACCCCATGCTGTTTGGTTTTTGATTTACTCGTTTGCAATTTTTTTTTCTTTTTCTTTCTTTTGAGCAGCCGAGTAATACGAATTTCATATTATGGAAACATACTCTTTTGGGTCGCTCTTGCCACAGAGAATTTTCGGGCGCATATTGGTTTTGGGCTTTTGGGTGTTTTTCTTACGCGGGGGTAGCCAATTGTCTAACAAAGTTATTTTTCTTTGGCGTGTTGGGACAGTTGTTTTTGCTAGTAGTGGTGCATCTGTGTTCCTGGTATGGAACTCAATATGTGCCATTCTTTTCCCTCCTGGTACTATATGTCGAAATCGATGGCCTGTAGGTACGATTGTCCTGTATATTCGAGGTACCCATTTAGATTTGCATATGGTCGCTTTTACTGCCATGCTGTCTAAGGAATTTTCATCCAAATAGGAAATGGCGGAAATGTTTAGTTTAGCTAGGGTTTCTAGATCAAAAGAGTGGTATCGAGATTCTGGGTTTGTTGTGGATTTGCTTGGGCATGCAAAGATTTTGTTCACCATTCACTTTTTACATGGGTATAGTTCTCAGCGCAACCGTCAATATAGAGTTCAACTGAGTGCATGGAGTTAAATATTGCTAGCGCTTGCTCTTACAAAGTAGGCACTTGCCTGTTTGCGGATTTCCTCATCCTTTCGCTAGTCTAGCGTCTTGGTGTTACCTCCTGCGAGTTTGAAGAGTGTGGCCCTTTTTTTGGGAAAACTGTGGTATGAATTGTCAAAATTCAAAGAAGAGCCCTATAAACTGTCGCAGTTGCTTGATGATCCATAGGAGGGAGGGGGAAGTTGATATGTGTGTGCGGCTATCCTGTTTAGGTAGGTTTTATGACAAATCCTAAGTATTCAATTTGGCTTTTAAGAAATGTGTATTTGGTTGTATTAAAAAAAGAAACGCACAGTGGTTTCCATTTTCAGTGCGTGTTGTAAAATGTTAAGTCCTTTTTCGGTGGTGGATGAGAAAATAGTCAAGGATGTGCACTAGTGGGCCTAAAGCTTTTATGACTGTCCTTTAGAAAACTGTGCCTTCCGTCGATTGTGACGAATTTTTTTAGTTCTTAGTGTCATTCTATAGGGCCAACACTGTATTATGTGGCTAGGGTCTAAGAGCCGAATGTGCAATAAGCCCATGTTGATGCGTCATCTGTTACCTATGGAGAGTGTCTAGAACATTAGCAATTTAGCAAAGGGTGGGCAATATTGTGGTGGGACATCTGATTATTTTAATGATGATGAGATTGTTAGAATTTCTGCAAATCCATTCATTTTTCGCCTTCTGCTAAAGGTGACTCTAGTTGACTTTAATCTAGCGTCGTTACAAGATTTCTTGCCTTAGTAATATTTTGTTGACTAGTGTGTGGTTAGAAAGGATGTGGAAGAAAGTGTCTACGATCATATCATCTTTGCCCAGCTCGAGATCTGGTAATTAGCGTGGTTCCCGTCCAGGCCTATTGACACTATGGCCAGATGTATCCATTTTCCAGAGAATTTAATGGCACTACTTTTTAAGGGGGATCATTCAATTCTGAGGCCAAAATAAAATTGAAGTGACTCACCGTTGTTGCTTAGCAGCCTGCCTGGTCAGTTCCTGGTGCGTCAGTCCACTTGCTTGTTGGCACCAATGAGAGTGGCTATTCCACTGCCTCGAGCTGCCTCTCACCAGGGGCCTGCTCTCTTGGGCGCTGTGCTGCATGATGTCCTCTCAGCCCACAGTGATTGCAAGCTGCTGGTTGCAACACTGGTCGGTGACTTCTCGGCCTCTCGTCGATAGGTAAAACTGCTTTCCCCAACATGCCCAATGTGGTACCAAGCTGTCGGTGTCATTCAGAATGGTGCTATGTGGCTGCTGATGTGTGTCCCCGAAGTCCGTGTCCTCTTCCAGCATGTGGTTGCTTGTAGTTCTTTCATCAGCACATCTCTGGTAGTTGCTTACATGTTGTGTGCTGTGTGTTGCGATTGGGTTAGGTGGACCACAGTATTAGCCACGGATATTTGATCTGTGGCGAGGCCCTGCCAGCATGCTCTTGATGTTGATGCTATGTGTCCCTCATCGGTGCTGGGTTGCCCTTGCTGGCTAGTGTTCAGTGCTGCGGTCGCACTTTTCACGTGGCCGTATCTTGCGGGAAAGAGCTCCTTGAAATGTGTCTATGTGATGCTCAAAAGTACTGCTGATCCCTAGAGTGGGTGTCAGATGGTTGCCCTTGAAGCAGTTGTTCGCTTATACAAGACTAGTGGTTCACTGCCAGCAGTTTGGGGTCGAGTTCGGCGAATTTGCTGACTGTAGATGGCTTTTTCGCCTCGACGACTTCTATCACATTTTGTTGCTTGACATGCAACAAGGCACAAAATGTTGCTGCACTGGGCTGTGTCGTTCCACAGCTCTCCCCAGTCTGGGAGTGATCCCACTTCTGATGTCGAATCCATCCGGGAAAGATCAGGAGTTGTGTTGAATGGAGTTCCTGGTTCAAGGTAGATGACTCACCAGCAAAGGTAGGCTGTGGAGATCCCTAAGACAGTAGATAGTAGCTACTAGAACACAGCTGGTACAAGGATCTGTTTTATTAGTCTCAGTCTAACAATACACAATGACAGATAGCGGAGTGATGTTTCCTTCCTGGTGGGTGGCATGAATCTGCCTGCCGCTCGCTCTTCCCTTCCTTATGTAGCCATCTTGTAGTTCTCTCTGTCATCACTGAGGTGCTCATATGTTGCTCGCTGCACCAATAGCGCTATCTGGTAGAATGGTCCTGTACTCCAGACACAACACGTATTTGGTAGGCATAGTCATAACAGTTAAATAATTAGGTGTTGTAGGCCATTTTCCTCAATTGCAGATAATGAATTATAAATATACATTTCCTGGCCAAAAAAAAAAAAAATGTGAATCACCTGGATCCCCAAAATAATAAATCATTACGTTGAGAGAGTATGTGATATTATTTCAGTGATGACAAAATCAAGTCAAATTAATGCAGCGTGAGGCCGCTTGTCATTGCATCCCCTCTGGCCTGGATATGAGGGTTGCTATTTATATTTCTGGCCTAGTAATGAAAAAAAAAAAATAGTATTTATGATCGAAATTGGTTTTATTGTTTCTCAAAGTATTCTCCGTGAAGATCAATAAACTTTTTCGTGTGTTTGAACCAATTTTCCAAGCACTTTTTCCACTCCAATGGAGGTAACTCCAGAACATGTGTCTTGAATGTATCAACCGTTTCTTCGAGTGTCGAAAATCGTTGACCACATAATTTGTTTTTGATGTGCAGGAATTAAAAGAAGTCATTGGGTGCCAAGTCAGGGCTGTATGGTGGATGACCCATCAATTCGATGTTTTTACTGGTCAAAAATTCCTTTGAGCCGATGTGTGTGACAGCTCACATTGTCATGATGAAGAATTATTCGCCACTTCTTCGACCTTTTCCGAATTTCTCCAAAGACTGCTGGTAAACAAATGGTCATGTACCATTCAGAGTTGACCGTCCTACGTTGCTCTAATGCCACTGTCGCCTGGTGATACCGAAGAAACGGGCAACCATTTGCTTCGATGTGCTTCTTCTGTGGACAACTTGTTCCTTGCCTCCAGTCCTAACCTCTAATGACCTCAATGTTGATGAGAATGTTTGTTTATTTGCAGGTGGTGTCACAGATGTCAGTAACCTGTTCCCTAGCATAATGTCATGTTTTACTGGTCTTTTATTACTTTAAATTTCAACACTGAATTTTACTTAAACTGTGGTGTTTATTCAAAAAATAAAGAATATCGGGTGTATAATGTGCGTTGCTAAGCAATTTGAAAAATTTCTCAGTGGTATTCAGATAGCCTGGTATTCAAATACAATTTAAAGCACAGAGAAATACTTTATTACAAAACTGCATTGCAACTGTAATATAAATAATTATCAAAACTAAAAGAATCATTTAAAGATTCGAGAATACTTGGAGAACTCTTTTTAAAAAATATAGGATTTGTTAGAAGTAATTGTGTTATCTGCTAAAGTGGTACAGCATCATTTTATATGAGCGATGAGGGAAGGTACCGACAGCATTATACATAACTGTATAGTCATAGGTAAAAAGATATATTATGGTAAAGGTGTGAAATAAAATGTTTGCTCATAAAGAGAAAAATATACACACTTCAGGAACGATTGTGGGTAAGTCAGGACTTGGGAAACTTAATTAGGGGACATCCATAAATTACGTGAGGTGAAATGGGGGAGGGGGGGGTCCGGCGAAATCTCACCAGATCTCACCAGGGGGGAGGGGGGGGTCTACGGAAATCTCACGTGAGATTTTGCGAAAAATTTGGGGACAGTAGAGCAAAAAAAAGGTCTACAATTTGCGCCAAAATCGATTTTAGGAGGGTATTTCTTCAAAAAAGTTAGGGTGTGACCTAAAAAAAGGTCTACAAAAGTTTCCAGGGCGATTTCTAGGGGGGGGTTATCACGGACCAGATCTCACCAGAGGGGGGGGGGGGGTCCGGCCAGATCTCACGAAATCTCACCAAGGGGGAGGGGGGGGTCCAGAAATCCGGAAAAACACCTCACGTAATTTGTGGATGCCCCCTTACATTAAAATAGGTGGAAACTCAATGCATGCAGTATTTAATGCTTTTTTGCTCCAATTCGTGGTTTAATATCACTGCAGGGGGGGGGGGGGGGGAAATGGGCCATTTGTAAGAAAAGTCTGCTGCAGCTTGAATACTATTCCAAAATTAATACTTGTTGGCAGTGAGATTACTGAAAACAACATCAAAACTGAAAATTTACATTGATTTTAATTATTTGTTTATTTAGGAAAAATGGGTGTTGTGTCACTGTTTTGCTCACCATTTAAAAATGGATTCATTGGTAACAGGCCCCCAAGTGTTACTGATAAGTGTTACTGGTAAATGCTGGGAAAGGCACTGGGTCCAGTGTTATCCCAGAGTATTTCTAGCCTCGCATTCAGGAGGACGCATGTTCGAATCGCTGTCCGGACATCCAGATTTGGGTTTTCCATGGTTTCCCCAAATCACTCCAGGTGAATGCCAGGATGCTTCCTTCAGAAGGCCATGGACAAATTCCTTCCCGTTCCTAGTCCCCAATCCCATCCCGGCTCTAATGACCTCGATGTCAACAAGGTGGAAAGCCATAAGTAAAAAAAAAAAGTATTTCTAGAATGAGCAACATGAAGTAGGCATTTTCTGAGTGCCATTTATTATGTATGATTAGAAGAGAAAAAAGTGCCTTCCAACTATGTTTCCTCTTTTCAAGAATGGAAACCAATATAACCTTCCTCTGCCCCTTTTTCCATGTTATGAAGCTTTCAGCAAAAAGAAACAAATTACTTATTCTAAACCAATACAGACTGGGAGATTCAGGTCGTGTGAAATAAAACTGTCTAGGTTTTCTCTTGATGGGATGAAAATCACCAAGTTAGTCACAAAATTGTATCACTTCCCTTGAATTTTTAGAAATTATTTGATAGTCTAGAGTGCAGCACTCTCTTAAAAGAAGTTCGGGAATGTAGCTTATGGTGTATTCCAATAGATTTGCGAGTACACAAACTGATTTATGAAGTAATCAGTCTCGGTATGTTATTGCAGGCAGCCAGGGGTATTTTAGATGTTTCACTAGGTGTCGTACAAGGATATGTGGTACAAAAACTTCTTTTCTCAGTCTGTTTATAAAGAGTCATGAATTTAGATGAAAATTATTCACTAATGGTGCTATTATCTACAGGGAATTTTGTTGTTCTGATGTGTTGAATGGCAACTTCTAATTTTAAGGTACAAAAATAACCCAATGACCAACAAATATAAAATAAGCTATAGAATTCCTGAATTTGTTGATGCTGAACAGTTGGGAAGAAAGAGAAGTGCAGGATCAGCTGGGTGTATGGAAGAGAGTAATTGATCACATGACATGAAAGTCTCTGCCAGAAAGAGTGAAAGAGTGATCACAACAAGAAAGAAGAGCAGGACAGATATAGGCATATCACTTGGAGGAGAGCAATTGAATAAAGTGGAATGTTTCAAATATTTGGGAAGCTGGATTGAAGAAAATGTAGGAAACAGGGTATAGATAAATGAAAGAGGATGATGTGCAGATAGATATTTTAAGAGCATTAAAGGCCTTGTATAAATTTGGAATGTGCCACAAAAGAGTAAGAAAGCAACTTATAAAACCTACCTTGTGCCAAATTTGACATGTAGATCAGAAACAATGGTGGTGATGGAGAAGGACAAAGTAAGAATACAAGCTATGGAAATTAAATTTCAGAGGAGCAGAGTAGGAGTAACAAGAAGAGAGAATAACGAATGAAAATATCAGGGAAATGAACAAGGAGTAACCACTACAGCAAAAAATAGAAAAACCAATGTTATAGTGGTATGGCCATGTAAAGAGAATGGGAGAGTAGAAGATACCAAGGATGAAGCTTAAAGGGAAGAGGCTCAGAGGAACACCAAGGGACAGATGGGTGAAAGGTGATAAAAAAATGTGTGGAAAATTGAGGAGGAAATTGACTGACAGTAGAAGAAGAGAGATAGTGGATGGACAGGAAGTGCTGGAGAGGCTTTTGTTTCCAGCAGATCCAGCCAGCGGTTGGAAGCTGCTCAAGATGAAGAAGTAAAAGGACTTTTTAAAGGATGATAAAAGGGCTGTAAGATGACTAGTTTTGAATGCCACAACCCAAGTCATAAAGATAATTTAAAAAATAATGATTTGCTGAAAGCATAATACTAATAAATAAAAATTGCATAAAATTTAAGGAAGAATTGCGAAAACTCCATTTAAAACCATGTTTAAGTAAGAAAGACATAATATTTTGATATCTAAAGAATTCTCTTGGAGGGGTAAAAGTTGTGACACAATAACAAGTTTTTAAATATAGCATTTAACTGAAAATAGCTGCAAGATATAAACAGTACACAAAACAATGCATAAAATGAATTGTTTGCTATGTGTAACTTTGCGAGGTACTTAGTAGTTTAGGAATTTTAGGCAGATAAGTGATAACTTCATCCCTCCAACTTTGGTAATTAGTAATATTTAAATGAGTGAAAATAAAAGATAATTTGTCATAGATAAAAGTTCTTAGAATAATTAAGTCTATAAAATGAGGAGAATCTGGAAAATTTATTGTACTTTGAGAATTGGGGATTCCTAGCAACTGAACTGAAGGGTCATTTTCCAAAGCATTATCATGAGCTACAGTACAAAAGGGGTTAGTTGGAGACCTCCATAGCAGTCAATTAGCAAGGCAGACTCCATACCACTTAGTTCCGTGATGAGTAACTTTCATACTTAATAAAATGTTACCAATATTCAGTTTCAGTGATAGAAAAAAATTTAGAGATGGAAGTGGGTTTGGACTTGGTAAATTTCGGTGAAGAAATGGAGTAATATGTTTTGTGAACTTTAGTAATAAAGTTTATAGATTTTGTAAGGTAGTGAACTTTTATTAAGTTTTCTTCAGGTCATTTCATATGATCACTGTGGTTCATGATTTTTGGAGATTTCATGAATCTTGAGTGGAAGCAAGCAATTGTAATTTTTATGTTGTAGTAACCTGCAGTATTCATGTAGGAGGAGAGTCTAAGTTACAATCAATGTTACAAATGTATTGCCTGCCTGATACCAGCATTAACTTCAAAATTTTGTGAAAATGTATTAAGTGATTTTTAAATTATTGACTGCTAAGTTTTGGTTTACTTACTTCATATTATTGTATCATTTTTTTTTTTCCAATTATTTCCCTGCTCCTAAATCATCTACTTACTTTTACAGAGTCTGTGTTCACAGTATTTTTGACTTCACGAAAACTATTCATTAAGTTATTTATATTGAGATGAAAGTTTTAAATTTAGAATATTGTATTTACATGAATATATACACATTGGTTCTCCAAATTTTTAACTTTGAAAGAGATTGGCACAACCTTATTAAATGACACAATTTTTGAAACATTGTACAGAATTGTTGATAGTCTAAAGTAATATTCACTTATTGTGGGAATCAATACGTGAAGTTTTCCAAAAGTATAAGCAATTCATTAGAGAAGTATAGATTAAGTATACCCATCACTAGCCAAACTATTAATTTGTGTGGCAATCTTGACCATGGCTAACTACAGACAGCTTGTCAACTGTTTCATTCTCTGACCTAAAATATTTTGTGAATGTTGATCTTATTTTTGATTGTCACAGTTGTCCTGCCCCCAACTTTGGTAAAGTGATATTTTGACAATCTGTATCACTGAACTAATTCTTATTGCCTTTTAGTATTATTTACTGCTCCATCAATATTGGTATGTCAATAATTTGCCCATATTTACCTCATTTACAATGAATGTATTTTACACTTGATTAACAGAACTACAATCTATTTGACAATGATGTGATTATGTTTTTAAGGTCACAGTTTAAGTAAGTGAGAAAAAATGGTGTCGTGCCAGTATTCTTGAGATCATTATTTATATTCCAACCAGAACCTTTGATTTTTTAAACTAACAGAATTATTTTTTTGCTATTTTCTGTATGGTTAGCATATATTAATCCTTTATTATAAAGTCTGAAGGCTTGTCACAAGTTTTGCTGATTTATGTTGGAGCTAATGTGAGGTTAAATTAGCTGATAGAAGTGGTTATTCAGCCTTTTCTTGATGGTGTATTCATCAAATACATCCATGAAATTTAAGAGAAAACTTTGGTAGCAATGATATCATGAAACCATAAAACATCTTAGAGAAGGACATCATTTTGATTTCACATTTTCAATTACATATTATTTCCATCAGTTTTTTATTATTTTTTTATTTGACTGTGTTATAATTTTCTTGACAGTTTTGAGGTTTAAGCAAAGATACCAGTGCCAAAGATGTCAATTCTGGCATTGCTGAGTAAAAGCAATTTTGTCTCTTAAAGAGTTCATAGTAGAAAATGTAAACAGATGGGAACTAATAGTTTGGAATCTGTCCGAATATGTAACAGGTTACTTTGTAGGTATTCTGTTGATTATAGTGTTATTTATTTTTCTCTTTGCAGGCACATGAACTAGTAAAAGTAATAGGTATAAAATATGAAATCAGACCACCTCGCCTTTGTTGCCTGAAACTTGGTTTGATGGACAATGATGGAAAACTTTTAGGAGAAAATTTTACAATTAAATATCATGATATGCCTGATGTTTTGGATTTCCTGGTTTTAAAGCAGACATATGACACTGCTGTAGCACGTAACTGGAAAGTTGGTAAGTTTTTAGTCACCGCCTGTAGAGCAATTTGTTTGATTGTAGGTATAATCTTTACTGTCCTGTCTTGGTTAGCCATATAGAACAATTCATTAGTTTATATCATGATTGTCCAGTGACTGGTAGACAATGCGGAATAATTTGCATAATAGGTACATTTGGAATAAATGAAGTAATATTCATTTATTCCTTTTTATTCTCATTTCAAAAAACTTTAGCCACCGAACTCTTCTATCTTTATAATTGCAAGTTTTCTGCAGAAAAAAAGACCTTTCCACTTTCTCTGGCATCAATACTGTGCTTTAAGTTGCAATGTCACTTTCATGTTGAAGCACCTTGCTGCATGTGTGTTTGTTGATGACTTCACTCGTCTATCTATCTTCTACCAAATTGTCTCTGTTATTCCATCATGAACTAAGTCAATGGTGGGGAAAAGTTGCAAAATGAATACTCGTGCATCTTTTGCTTTGTCTACAATGGCCTATCTTCTATATCCAAACTCTGTATTGCATGACTTGTATCCCCTCACTGCATAACCAGCTTCACTGCTCTCTGTCCGTATGCTGTCCAGATTTTTGAAATTGTAACATTATGAAGCCCATAATTTGATCTAGTTGAGAGGAGTATTCATTTTGATTGACTGTTGTGTTAGCTATTATGTTTGTTATAGAAGGAGTAGATGGTATTGGAACTGTCTCCATAACTATGTTACCACAGCTTGGACAGTTATGCATGCCTCTGTCATTCAAATTTACTGTGGGCTGTGTACTTTACTCTGACTCTGCAGTCATTTCTACGGCTTCAGGTACTAAATCACACACTCAACACACAGTTGGTATTTCCGACCCATTGACCATTATTTTGCAGTCTCCCGATGATAAAGTTTGATTGTTCATGTTAAAAATCAAGATAATAACAGACGATAATTTCATGAATAGTTATCCTATAATACAACAAAATAAAGGACCCTTTTAATCCCACAATAAATTTCAAATTTTACACAACACCCCCAAAATCCATAATTTAATCTTCCATCTAACATTTTTCAAAGATGGCATCAATAGAGACAACAAACAACAACAAGCACGAGGACAGTGATTCCATGAATGCACATCAAATCAGATACACATGGATAAAACAATGAAAAAAGCCATATACAAAGATAAAATTTCACTTACAATTCACACAAATTTTGTGCATAAACATATGTAACTGAATTTCATTTATAGAATACGCAAGTGATTTTCATGCAAGAACACATAAAAAATATTCTCATGTACTTATTACAGTCCAACTACAGAAGAACACGAACAATCCAAACTCCGACTATCCAAATCGCTGATTATCCAAATCGCTTAATACAGTCACATTAAGATGTGTGTGGAACAAGTTGAAATGTATATCAGCTGAAGAAGAGAAGGAAGGGGAGAAAATGAAAAAGAAGCTCGAGGAAAGGAAAGGGAAGAGACAGGAGAAGGTGGGGATGACGTGTCACTTGAGGAATTCAGAAACATTCTTCTGAAAATTCCTGGATGTACAGAAGTTAGTGCTGAAGATTTAGGAGAGTGGGTGGTGTGTGATTCGTCAAACCCTGGGTATGAAATTCTAAATGATGATGAACTTATTGAAAGTGACGAGGAAGAAGATGACCTTAATGTCGAGGTTGAAGCAGACTTGGGACCATCAGTTAGTCAAGCACTTGCCGGCCTCGAAACTGCGTTGAAGTGGATGGAGCGTCAGCCCGAGTGTGATCACATGCTGTCCGAAAATGGATGAATACAGTCTCAAACAGCTTACTTTGACCAAGATGTTCAGCAAGCAATACTGTACTAATGTACAGCACTTGTAAATGCGCTAACATTTAAAAGTGTTGCCTTTTAATTTAATTTTAATAGACCCATTTTTGGAAAAATGCCAACTATCCGAATTTTTGATTATGTGAATGGGGTCCGGTCCCAGTTGATTTGGATAATTGGAATTCTACTGTACTATAAAATTTGCCAACGTACAGTCAGTGTTTGTGCACTTTATTTCCTCATCGAATTTGTAATGAGATCATATCAAATCACTTTGATAATTGTCCCAACATTGGGGATCAAGTGTACCATAATAAAATTACAGTTTGTCTGGTAATTACTTAAAGGTATTATTACCTGTTATAAGGTGATTAATTTTCATATTCACGATTTTAAAATTTAAACATGTTGATCATTTATCACTAAAAGCATCATATCCTGACAGTTTATTCATTTAATGTGAGAGGCAGACAGACATCAGTGCATTTATGATTACATGAATACATAAATAATAAAATATTTGACAAATAGCGTCACCTTGTTTTAAAATGTAGCCATTGAATGTTAAGAACAAACAGACGGTCCAGAGTTATGACATTTACACATGAATAGTTGCCCGAGAATAAACTCTTCTTTACTAAGTTATGAAGAGGTTTACCGGATATTATAACATGACGGCATTGCAAGAAGAGCTAATGTCAAAATTCAGTGCTTTTAGAATTTAATCATAGTACAAATTGAACTCTAAAGATCAACAAATGTCTACATTTTAATCAAATAAGCGTGCCGTTACGTCATTGACATAAAAAATTATAAGTTATTGATAGGTAGTAATAATTGACAGTCTTTCCACATCATATCAGTTTGCTCACTTCTATCAGCTAAGTTCACATTGTTCATCGTAGAGTGATTTTCTTAATCAAGCATATTTCTCCATTATAAAGTGGATGAAACTAAATCAGATAGTGCCTTAAAACCCATTTGCGTGTTATAAGTGGATGGTGGCAGCTCTCTCACTAACACCTCTGTACTGTGAGGTTGAGAGTACAACCTCTTCCCACGAAGTCGGAAATGCAGGAACTCTAGAAGTCCTTCGTTTGTCCCAATTACAGCTTGGTGTCCCCCCCCCCCTTTTTTCCAGTCTTCTTGTTCGCCAATCCGTCAACTCGCAATGCATGCAAAGACACAATTCATAGAAAAGCTAGTCATATGTTTCCAAAAACATCATCCATTGGATTGCATTGGAGGTATATTCAATCATGTGAGACAACAGATTCGTATGAGCTATTGTACTCCAGACAAGATCATCCATGTTCGGATTTATTTCATGCTAGAAAACTTTATCGTCCCGAGAGCAGACATCACTTGACGGATGCTGACTGTAAATATCCACTAGCTAACTTCTTAACTCTAACTTATTATTCCTCCGGGAATACATCTGAGGCTCGCTTGTGTGGCGAGAAACGAATGGGCCCCTTCCACTCATTCTGTTGTTCCACTGCAAAGCCTCTGCCCAAGCAGGCTCCAGGTAAATCCCGGGTGGTTTTTTTCCCATTAGAGTCTGTGACCGTATCTGACCGCAGATACTGGTAGTTCGGTCCACTAATGGTAAAATCTTTACCTTTATTATGTAAACATTGTGCAAGCAACCTGATTAAGCTGTTGTGTTACAGAGTCAGAATAGTTTTTTACCAAATTGAACTGAACCTTTAGCTCCTGTGACTCTTTCTGAGTCCATTTTTGTGCCTTGCATATTTCTGCTGCTCCAGCTTCCTGTTTTGATCTTTCAACTTCTGCTTTAATTCTAGCTTCTTCAAGCCTACCGTTTAACCTGCCGAGTTCTTTACAAACTCATTAAGGCTTGCTGGTTCTGTTTTGCTCTAGCTGCAGAGTTCCACCTAAATTGATCCATTGATGGCTGCTCTTCTTTCAGTTTATGCTACACAGCCCCCAGCTTTTGTTTCACTGCTTGATAGTTAAAGAAGTACTTGCTGGAATTCATTTTCTGCACACAGAATAACTTCTTCATGTTGGTGGCAAACATCTTTGTTTGAAATGCTGGTTGTTCTTTCAGTTGTTGTATTTCCAAGTTTTTCTCTGCTGCCAACTCCTGTAAATATTTCTCAAGAGATACACACACCTGCTCCTTCTCCTCAGAAAACTTCTGCACATTTTTCTTATTAGTTTTATGCAAGTTAGTCACTAATCATGGTCATTCTTCCTCTTCAGAACCTACCTACTATGTTAGTATTGTTTTAATGCCATCTGCATGTTTCTCTGAAGTATCCAAATCCCGTGTGATATTACACATCTGACCCTTGAGAAATTTATGTTGTACTAGCAGTTCTAACTGAACCTGTCTTGCAATTGCTTTTTCCAAATTAAAAAGCACTGCCTCAAGAGTTTCTTTTTCACTTTGTACTGTGGCTAAAAGGTCCTGAAGACTTGCATTATTTTGTTTAACTTTATGAAAACTTACTTTTTCTTGTTTTGAAGCAGGTAAATTTTCCTGTTCATCATTTATATTATCATTGTTATAAGCCTCCCCATCCCATTCAACATTAAACATAGTATCTACAAGCTTAATATCTTTGGTATGTATGTTTGTTCTCATGGAAGCATACACAACAATCTTAGGAAGTAAAATGTACACTCTCAAAGCATAACTTGCAAAGTAATCTCAGCCTTGATCGATACATTTTGCTGTGCTGACTGTCTCACCTTTTCAGCGAAACTGGTTTCTTCAGTCTCGACTGTGATCAGCATTCATTTTAATTCTATGTTCATTGCAGCTACCTTTACAGTCGTTTGCTTTTCAGTTTTGTTAACTGAAACTTACAATCCATATGGAAATGTAAAATTCAATTCTTCGTGTTAGTTACTACCATTTCATAACTTTCCCTTTTTTCATAAGGTATTTTAACCATCCAATATATTTACATGTTGAAAGGTATCTTGTTTTAAAAAGCAAAATAAAGAGTCCATAGAAGATTCACTTTTAACTTTGTTTATTTTCCTTTAACATAGGGAGCTCCAAAGGTACTAGGTGCCAACATAAACACATGCTCCAGAGATAACATTCAAGTAACTACAACTCGCAATACTCTGAAGAACACTCTGAATACCGAAATTCATCTCTGCCAATCACAGAAAATTCCATGATATTTCAAAGACTTCCAACAGGCATTTCTGGAATTCTAGCAATACTTAAACAATTAAAATCATATGAGAATTCAGTTTTTTTTCCAGCGTATAAATGAAACAAAATCTTCACGGGTTTTCTGCTGGATAATATCTATATTAAACAAAATTTCTTTAATACACAATGTTTCGGCAGCAACCTCAGCTGCCTTCGTCAGGTAAGCTGTCATAACGAAGCTAAAATTTTACTGTGCAAGCGAGTCCTGGCTTCTATAAGCAGCCTGTTGCCGGAGAGAGTTCCCGCTGCTCTCCCATTGGTCGACACTTCCAGCAGCCTCAGACGGGATGCGACTGGTTCAGCTGTATCTTGTGAAAGGGTCTAACATCATCATGCACAACGTTGCTTAACAGGTGGCATTAAGCGGCTTGCATCTCATGGATCCACGGCGTCATCCTGGGCAGTCACCCATCCAAGTGCTAACCACGCTCAACATTGCTTAAGCAGCAGCATTACCCAAGTCTAAACGGGGGTTCTGGAGCTGAACAATCATGACAACTTATCTCCTGGTTGGCTCAATATGAGTCTGACCCACAACGGATCAGCACTCCCATTGGTTGACGCGTCCCCCCAGATGAGTCCCAGAAGTAAGATATCTTAGCCAAAACTTAAATATTGTCGAAGCTGATGTTGCGAAAATTTTCTATAGCATGTTCTGCTAACGCGTATTTTTCAAATTGTAGTAACTGCAGATATTGTTGGTGTTCGGTGTAGCATTCCTCGATAGTTTTTATGGTTTGGCTGATATATACTTTGCAGCATTCACAAGGGATCGAATAAACTCCCAGGACTCTTAAGACCAAGGTTGTCTTTCACCGTGTGTAACATATCCCGTATCTTTGATGGTGGACTTAAGATACTCCTTAGGCCATATCTTGCTAAAATTCTTCTGATCTTTCCAGAAGTATTCCCAGCATAAGGCAACACGGCGACAGTTTTTGGAGATTCTTCTTGTCCAGATGATAGTCTAGATCTCTGGGGAAGAAAAGCCTGTTTAATATGCTCTTCGGAATAACCATTCTGTCTGAAAACCTATTGTAGGTGCCTTAGTTCTTCTTGCATGCTGTCACTGTCCGAGATGGCTCATGCACGATGAACCAGTGTTGGCAAGACAGTTTTCTGCTGAGCTGGGTGATGAAATCTGGTAGACCCCCAAATACAGGTCTCTATCTTTAGGTTTCCTGTAAATGCTATGCGCCAAAGTACCATCTGGATTCCATTTAATTAATATGTGCAGGAACAGCAGCATGCCATCTCTCTCAACTTCCGTGGTGAAACGTATGTTAGGATGGATTGAGTTCAGGTGTTCCAAGAATTCTTCATGAGGCACGGAGCCTTATGGCCAAATTACAAATGTGTCATCCACATATTGGAAGAAACATCTTGGTTTTAATGGAGCAGTGTCTAGAGCCCTCTCCTCAAAGTCCTCCATATGTAAATTGGCTGCCACAGGAGAAAGTGGCGAGCCCATAGCCACACCATCAGTTTGCTCATAGTACCGCCCACTGTACATGAAATATGTAGATGTGAGCACATGCTGGAACAGGTCTGCAATCCCTTGGTCAAAATGTCATTGTATTAGTTCCAAGGTCTCCTTGACAGGCACCCGTGTAAACAGAGAAACATCATCAAAGCTCACCGTGAGGTCGGAATCCGACACGATCAATCCCTGGAGCGTCTGTACGAATTCAGCAGACTTCATAACATGGTGTATGCAATGGCCCACCAGTGGACTCAGTTGGCGTGTTAGGTATTTTGCCAGTTGGTACATGGGAGCACCGATTGCACTGACAATAGGTCGTAAAGGCATGTTCTCCTTATGGATTTTCGGTAGGCCGTATAACCTTGGTACCCTGGCTGCATGAGGTCGTAAATTCTTGATGGTCTCCTCTGGTAAACCAGATTTCTTCAGAAGGGCTTTTGTTTTTGAGACTACTTTAGATGTAGGATCAGCTTCTAAGGATTTTTAAGAAGCATTGTCTAATAAGCTCTAACTTTTTAAACTTCCTTGGATAGAAGAACTGTCGCATTTCCATTGTCAGCAGGAATGACGACAATTTCTTCATTACTGTGTAGTTTATGCAATGCTTCACGCTCTGGCCTCATGATATTGGGCTTAGGTGGTTTGGCCTTCTTCAGAATGCGACAGGTTTCATGTCGTACCTTTTCCGCTGCATCGTCTGGAAGTGTACGTACAGCTTTTTCCACTGCACATACAATGTCCTTGGTAGGCACATACCTCGGTGCCATAGTGTTGTTTAAACCCGTCGTCAGTACTGAGCCCGTGGCCTCATCAAGATTGGCTTCAGTGAGATTAACCACTGTGCGGTTTGCTTTGGGCTGGTAGTTATCGTTCCGCACTCCATAAAGATGATTATATTTGGAGATTTGTCTCACTGTGCATTTCTCTCGTTCAAAGCTTTCTTGAAGTGAAGTAACTGCATCAATCCAGTCCCAGGAATATGCAGTCAATCTAGATGTGAGATTTAGATGTATTAAAAGTAAGAGCCTAGCGTTTTTGTCATGCTCGTAGCGAATTAAGTGAATGCACTCCCACGGAAGGGCCATGCCAGTACGATGTAAAATCCTTATATCGTCGCTGCTCTTCATGTGATGCGTTACTCTAACATTGTTGTCCCTACAGTGCAGTATAGAAGACAGAGTGCTGATAAGTCTGACCTTCTTTTTGCGCAGCTTCTCAAACTGCTTTAAATGATCTACCATCTCCTCCCCGTATAGGTATCTAATATGAGAATTCGGTTTTTCCTGCCGTATAAATGAAACAAAATCTTCACGGGTTATCTGACAGGTAATATCTTTATTAAACGTAATTTCTTTAATACACAACATTTCAGCAGCAACCTTCACCCCAAATGCAGGTCTGTATGCGTAGGTTTCCTGTAAATGCTATGCGCCAAAGTACCGTCTGGCTTACGTTCAATTAATATGTGCAGGAATGGAAGCATGCCATCTCTCTCAACCTCCATGGTGAAACGTATGTTAGGATGGATTGAGTTCGGATGTTCCAAGAAATATCCGACAGATAACCCGTGAAGATTTTTTTTCAATTAAAATCGTATTAAAAACAATCGGAATTAATCCAAAATCATTCACAATCATTATGTTATGCACAAAAATTAAAATAAAATATATTTACACACAAAATTATCCACATATATCAGTCCAGACTGTCGCAAATTGTCCTCTAAACATCAGGGCTCACTTCAAGACATAGAATTACAAACTTTTAACTAATGTTTCTTCCATAGTAGTGTCCTTGATCATATTACATAGTTTCTTTCCATAAAACAATGTTCATTTATTCAAATTCACTATTAATTTCAAAAAAAATATACAAAACCATATTTACTCAATTCCCAGGTTGCTACGTATATTCTTAAAATACAATTTCATTCATGGTCGAGTCTGAGAGCCATTATAATGTTCTATTAAATAGTTCACATCTGCTTAGAAATTCAGTATCTAGTGTGGAATGAATACATACTTTTACTAAATAATACAGTCCAGGAAATAAAATCCCTATTTTACTTTTTTGAAAGCTGGCTACACTATATTTAAAAGAGGATAACCTGCTGACTTTAACATAAGAAGAACCACACTAATATTTTGTTGTATCTTGTAGAAAATACCTGGTTTTGGTGTGTTTTCCTGTCCGGGCAACTCCTTGGTAACCTTGGCTCCATTCTTTCTCCAAGAGGACCTCGTACAATAGCTCAGAGTAACTTCAGCATGTCCCTCAGTCGGTGACCTCATCAACTCCATAACCTGGGGCCCTCTCTTCATCCACTGCTCCACCAGTGTTGATCAACAACAATTCCTCTTCTTACATTCTGGGTACTGTATGCAAGTCCTTTATTGCAGTCACCATGTAGAACTATTCTGTGGTTTATAGTGTGACTCTCCTGTCACAGGTAGCCGATGTAGAACAATTAGTGTAATAGGTACATTTGGAATAAATAAGGTAATTTTTGTCCATTCCTTTTTATTCTCATTTAAGAAATTCTGAGCTACTGAACTCAAATGTCAAGTTTGTGGCAGAGCAGAGAAGACCTTTCAACTTTTTAATCTGGCTACCACTGAATTGCCTCTTGTCACTCCATCACAAATTAAATCATTCGTCACTTAAGTCACAAAATGGTTATTTGCACATCACATGTTGTCTCTACTGTAACCTACATTTTATATCCAAAATCTGTACCATATGCCTTGTGTCGCTTCACTGCTCACTGTGTATAACCCCGAATCACACCAAAGTGGGAAGGATTTTCAAGTTTTGGAAACTTGAGTCTGAAAAAACAACCTCAGGCACACATTCTGTAATTATTTAACATGGTTATTACTCTCACATGTGAAGAACTAGGTGGGTGTACAGCATTTTTACTAGGTAAAACACTTTATTTTTTTGTTTTTATCCATACAGCTGCTTGCTTCAGGCACCATCAGTATCGGATTACATGCTTTATGGAAAAAATGTCTTCAAATAAAAATGCTTTTATCCTGTTCATGCACAACTGTGCCCCAGTAATACATCATGAGTGTAATAACCAACCCTATTGGTGCTGTGACTACTTGCCAACATTTTACTTATAAAAAAAACAGCTTTTAAGCAATAATCTTGTTTATGTAAGAATGGAGACTTTATCAGCATATGATTTTAATTAAGTTGTCATGGTTTTACCACCAGATTGTGTTGTGAAAACACTATATTTTGATGGTTGGCTCAGCCATCTTACTCAGGTGTAAAATCATTCATGGGTTGTCATGCATATTTGTGCTGGAGCAAATTTGAGGCCCTTGGAGAAGGCAGAATGGTGGGATTGTCAGGTTGCATTCCATTAAGCATAACCACTGTGTAACCCACATCAGGACATTCTCTGGAGTTCTGAGAGCCTCTCAGTTTGTTACATTTATTTCTTATTCATTCCTCCTCCATATTTTCATTAATGGTTGTAGTAACATCAACCCAGTCCCATGAATCGTATGAAATTCTCCTAGACAAGTTTAAGTGGCACTTCAACAAAGACAGTGCACTATGATTTGGCTCATGCTGGATGTAATGTATGTGTTCCGTAAGTAGCTCAAGACTCAATTTGTCAATGTGATGGCCGACAATCCCAAAGTGTGGTACAATGTCTCTGTCCCCGCATCTCTGGAGAAAGGCCAAGGACCATAGCAGCCTGGCTTTCTTCTTAGGCAGCTTTTCCAAGTGATATGACTCATCCCTGTAAAGATTCATGATACAAGAATGGAGACTTTCTCAACATATTATTGCAATGAAGTCTTCTTGGGTGTACAACCAGATTTTGTTGTAAAATTAGCATATTTTAACAGCTAGCTCTGCCATCTTCCTCAGGTGTGAAATAATGGAATTATAAAATCTAGATGGCAGGGATGGGATTCAGATACCAAGATTATTACCACAGCAGGCACAGAATTACGTTTCCAAGACAATTACAGATTTAAACACTCCTTTCTACAGTTAAAACTTCCAAATTCTGAAAATGCCTGAGGAAGACTATGGAACTACCCAACCCAATCAAGCGGTTAATGACTTCTGTGGTGGCCTTAACCATTGTGAGGCTCCAGGCGGCAGATTTTTGCAAGGCCCTTTGCTTTGTGGAAAGTTTTTGAACCAAAAGTAGGCATTTCTTGTGACTGACGAGAAATGAAAAAGTTGTAAATAAATAAATAAATTTTGAATTTTAAAACATTGTATTAGAAGATTTATAAAAGTAAACAAAACATAGACCACAAATTATTAATGATGATAGGCTAAGGTATACAAATGCATTGAAAGATATACACAGGGATTTAAAATAATGTTTGCGTCTTTTCCTAAGACTAAAATCTTTAACTAAAGTGACAGCTTTCTTTTGATAGGTCATTTCCTTTTAGACTAACCGACTCAGATTTTCTACCGGCATCACAATCGCACGAACTTGTGTCATAAATCTTGTTTTGAACATAAAACAAGCTCACAAACAATTTGAAAGCAGTTTTACACAGTTTTTTCACTCTTTACTGTAGGTACTGTTAATAAGATTTGCTAAAACTTAATATTATGTAATGTTTATTTACCTATTGAAAGATATATGCCCTACAAACGATTTTGTAATGCATACAGGTCAGGCCACACTAGACTAATACTGGTCCATTATTGGCACTCACTCGGTTGACGTTAGTTCAAACGACACGGCTTGTCATCCGGCACTCCGCCGTCATTAGTTTGGATTACTTTTTGACGGTGTGGTCTAGTGTTGTGCGGGGGGATGTGGAGAAGCATATGGAGGCAGGTTGGAAATTTTTGGTCCTTTATGGCCAAATGTTTTGGTGTTATAGACAACCTTAAAAATGTCTTTTCTTCAACCTGACTTCCATGTCTATCAGATGATTGTAAAATGTAGATTGCATCATTCTAAACTAAAGGATTCGTGAAATTTCATTTCAGTATCCATCAGATACTGTGACAAATGTAGCACCTGATGTTTTTGTGTTTTGGGATAGCAGAAACAAAGTACATTATATAGAAAAATAGTACATTTATTTTATTATTTTTGGAAACATATTTTTCATTACAAAATTTGGTCTAATGTCTTGGATGGCTATGATGTGCATTTGGCATACGGAACATCCCTGGTTAATATCCTGGTCTCGGTTGTTTTTATCTATCTTAAAATCGAATTTTACCTCTGGTAAAACAAAGATTTGTTAATGTGAAATGCTAGGACATTCCATGGTTGGAATTCTACATTATATTGTAGGTCTCCTTTTCGTGGAGGGATTACCAGAGTAAGTTACATGGCTACGAGAGAGGTGCACTATGCAGCCAGTAAGAAACTCTATGGCTAGGACTTTGAGACTACATGAAATTTTATACAGCACCTTTACAGTCTGTATTTAAATTAAAATATACAACGATATCATTCTTTATTAATAAAAAATATCAAATGACTCAAAAGTAACCACAAACAAACAAAAAACACGTCAAGTATTAAGTAATTGACATTTCACCCTTCATTCAGAAATGCAAGAAGATTCATTCCAGTATACAGTGGCGTAGCTAGCGTGGGTGACAGCCCGGGCGGATTTTGATGGTGTCACCCCTTGAAAACTTAAATTCAAAATTAAGTAATATATATCTTGTAAGTGTAAAATATGATATTAATAAAACACAATTAAATAAAAATTTATTGTTATTCAAAAATAATAGGTAATAAAATTGTAATATTAACAATATTTAAAAGATATAAACATAAACTAAAAACAATTGCTTTCACAATCTCCTCTTTCTAGCTTTAACAGCTGCAAACTAGTAAATCACATTTTCAAAATTAACAATTTGAGTTACTTCATGTTCAATAGTCAACATGGCAAGCTCTGTGATCGAAAGATGTTTTAGATTAATTTTAACTGCTCTGAAGATCGGGCCTCACTTGCCTGATACTGTTTCGCACCGTAACCGCACCAACACGTTTCTTAGTGTTGGCGCTCACTCGATGGAAGTTTGTCCAAATGACATACTGTGTCGTCCGACACTTGGCCTACACGCGGCCATCATTGGATGGGTTTATGTTTTGATGCTGCAAACCAGTGTTGGCCTGCTGGATGTGGAGAAGCGCAGAGAGAGAGTTCAGAAATTTCCCTTCCCTTACCACCAAATGTTGTTTTCATGTTATTGTTTGCTTTAAAACAAGTGTCTTTTTTTCATCCATGTTCACCAGATGTTCGTAAGGAAAAGTCCTTCCATCTTCGCATTAAAAAATCAGAGCTTTGCCAAAGTTGAAGATCAATTTTAAGACCCACAAAAATTGCAGCCAAGATCTGCATTTGTAATGGGGACCTTCCACACCTGAATCGTACACCGTAACCAGACACCAGACAAATCTAGAAGTACTGAACAATATGTATTCAAACTCATAAAAGTGGATTCGTGTTTCTTGATAGCAAAAATAGATGGTATAGAAAAAATGTTCATTTTATCAGGTTTGCAAACTTATTTCTCATTACACCTACATTCGGACTGGTGACTCAAATGAGTGCGTGCATTTTGGGTACTGAATGTCCCGGCCTTGACTGTAATTGACATTTACATCTGCTAAACCTTTTATCTGCTGATTGCGAAGATTCTAGGAAGCTCTGTGGTTCGAATTTCACGTTAATCTGTAGGTCTCCTTTTCACGTCCTTTATACGTAATAAGAAACTCTGCGACTAGAACTTTGAGATAACATGAAATTATTATGTTTCTTATATAAAATCTTTACGACCTATATTTAAATTAAAATATGTTATAATCTCGTTCTTTACTAACAAAAAATACTGAATCGATAAGAACCTCAAACACAACATACATGTCAAGTGCGAAGTGATTGACATTTCATTGTGATTGCATTGAAACATGCGAGAATCTTACATTCCGGTACAGTGTGGTGATGATTTGTTCATACTGTGTTGGGATACTATTTTGGAACATAAAATATCAACCAGTTAGGTGATTACGTGAGTTAGATAAAAAGTATTTTAATATACTTTCATACCAAAACTGTGTAAAATAAACTACAGTATAATAAAGTAGGGTGCAAACCTACCTGTCATCCCCAACACTGATTTTCTGAAACAATTCCTTGAAAACTTTAAAGGAGATTAAAGACCGGGGTGAAACCCGGGTGAGCTGCGGAAAAGTGTGGACGTGAGGGCGCGAGCCGTCATGTGGCCGGCTGTCATTGCGGTGACAGTACATACCACTATTGGCAAAGTGCAGCTCGACCTTTACACTTAGCAACTGATACACAAACTGGCGCAAATTAAAATCCCAACACCCAGACGGTGTTGTGATAAATGAATGAAATTTGGCCCCAAGTATGCCTGCATGTAGAGTATTAAATGATTTAAAATTGAAAGTTTTATATGTAATAATATAAGAATTGAGGGTAAACAAATGAAAATCTGCGACACAGTTACTTTTGTTGCTTTAATTTATTTTGTGCATGACGCGTTTCGGGAATTTATTCCCATTTTCAAACGCACTATAAGTAGGTTTACATGTTTTTAGTTATAGAAATATGAGGAGTCGTTGTGTTTGTTTCTGCTGGACGTTTGTACAGTTTTCATGTGATTTCTGGAAAAGAATTTTGGGATGCTGTACTATGGTATAAAGACTATGTAATAAAACATGAAATCACATGAAAACTGTACAAACGTCCAGCAGAAACAAACACAACGACTCCTCATATTTCTATAACTAAAAACATGTAAACCTACTTATAGTGCGTTTGAAAATGGGAATAAATTCCCGAAACGCGTCATGCACAAAATAAATTAAAGCAACAAAAGTAACTGTGTCGCAGATTTTCATTTGTTTACCCTCAATTTGAAACAGTTGCAGACTTTCACTAATCCATTTTGTTATGGATAAAGTTAAAATATAAGAATTGCTATCTATTATGTAAATTGCAATATTTTTTTGTGTACTAGTGGCGAACAGTGTGGTGTAACATGACACTTTGTTGTCCACAAGTTCTTGTTGGCTAAGTATGCCAAGGTGAAGAATGACAACTCTCTACACCCAAATGTCTAACTGTGAAAGAGATCGGAGAATTGACGTGTTTTAAAATGGTGCATCGTATCGTGAAATCTCCGGAAGGATTGGCTGTAGTGCAATGTCAGTATACAAACTCATTACACAGTGATGAAAGAAAGCTCTAATACTCTTAGAGCAGGCCCAGGTCCATACAGATGGATAACACCACGTGAAAACCGCCAAATTGTGTTGGTAGCTGTTGCTGGCAGATGGTTGACTGCAGGCCAGATCCAAGTAGTGGTTACAGAGAGAGTCACCCCCCTCCCCGGACGATTGTAAACCAATTGCTTGAAGCTGGTTTACACTCTCTGGCCCCTATGCAATGTGTCACATTAAGCTGATTTCATTGCCAGCATCATTTAACCTGGTGTAATGCAAAACACAAATGGACAGGTGAATGGCGTACATTTGTGTTTAGAGACGAGTCTTGGTTCTGTCTGTGGCAAAGTGATAATCAACGACATGTTCGCAGGTGTAGTAAAGAGACATATCCCAAGAAGACATCCGAACACTTGTTGATTCAATGCCGGCAAGAATCCATGAATATATTGGTGCTCAAGTTGGGCGTATTTCTTAATGACAACTGTATCTAACGGTAATAACTTAGCCTGATCCATTTCCATTTGTTGTCTTTTCTTCTGGGTATGGCCCTGGTATACCTTCAAAGTTTCCTAAAATTCTACCATTCCTGTATGCGTGTGGAGATTTTAATTTCTGCCAGTGTAACTATAGGGTGAACATAAGATTCCGTTATAAATTTTAAAAAGTCGAAAACTACACAATCATTTGTTATTGAAACGTTAACATAGGCTGTATTTAAATGACTTTGCAACCTTGCTATTTGCAGGACCAAGGGATATCGAAAGGAAAGCTAAAGCCAGGAACACACGCTTGTCAAACTGTCACAAATTGAAACGTGTGGATAGGGCGTTTGGCTTGGCTTGGCTTGAGTAGGCTTGCAGGCACTTGTGGCCGATCCGACCGAGTGTTGCGGCAAGTGCTTGCGAAGTGGCTACATGTTTGTGCGGTCTTAGTATTGTTTGTGCCCTGACAGCAGACAAACCGTGTGTTTCTTTTTGTTGTGTAAAAGTGCTGCAAGAGAAATGTATAACTTGTCCAACGAGGATATTTTAAAATTCCCCGAATGCTGCCAAGTAGAACTCTGCAAAGACCATAAAATAGTAGCTCATATTTGGAGTCATCTTAGTGAAGTCTTAAATAAAACTGGACTGCAGATTTAAAAAAAAAACTGAGATAAAATTTCTTACTGTCACATTTTGTAAACATTTAAAGAAAAAACATGATTCTTTTCGCTCTGTCTCGGGCATAAATTTATTAATTTATAGCTTTACTGAAGTTGAATTTTCTTTAGAAGTCATAGGTGAAATTTCATTCAGCGAATATTCAGAATCAGCATATCTCATCAGGCAGAAGTTATCAAACTGACCAGATGGCTCAAAAAGAAGCTCATTAAATGTTTGTTCCATAAATTCTCTGCAATCAAAAATTAATAGATAAAGACATTATAATGTCGTTAAAACAATAATTATTATAGAATTCTAATTATAAAACAATATACTTATATTAAATGAAATACATACATGAATCTAAATAGTAATCATAGTTGCATGAATGAAATTTAAATTAAATGGTACGATTTCCATGGATTTTTAACACCCACGATCTTATTTGCCGTCTTTCTCGTTCTTTAATTATTATTATTTTTCAATAAAAATAGGTTAGCCTAAAAGTTATGGCCGACACAACCTAGACGTCCATCATGCTTGTTTCTCCAAACACAAGCAAGTGTGTGGATGACTATGTTTGGCTCCCCAAAACTAACCAAGAATTTGTTGAGGCCTGGAGTTTGTGACAAGTGCCAAGTGTGTGGTCCCGGGATAACAGAAGTGGCTTGATCCAAGTAAAAGCAATTCCAGAGTCGGGTGGGGTCCCATCGGTGCAAACCTAAGATCCAGGTCCCAAAAGTCGTGACATGTTGGGGGATACTGTATAGTCAGAAAAGCAACTTATTCAAATTCCTTCACTAAAAATACAAGAATAAATAAAATATAAAAACAATGTAATTAAAAAATAACAGGTCAGGTAATATAAGAACATGCCTTTGCGATATCTGTCGTCACGTATTTTATTACCTGCCTAAGATATAAGTAGCTAAAGACATGACATTGTATGTACTGAAGACCGTCTCCACGTGTAAATTTTAGATTTCTAGCACCGCTCTGTAGCATATAAATAAAAATGTTGTAAACGGCTCTAATATTCGTTCAGTTTATGATTATGATTTCAGATTATGATTTTTGTTTAGGAACAGAATTTCGACATCCCTGTCGAATTAAGGAACCCGTACGAATTTAGGTACCTGTATTCAACACAGAGCTTACCCATAATAGAAATTTTCTTCTTCTCTAAATTTATCATGGAAAATTCTGAATTATACGCTTATTTATTTCTTTGCGATCATATTTTCATATTCTCGATCGGTAGAAAGCATAGCAAACTTACATGAACCTAAAGTGTTTACTAATGTTACGATTTCGCCAGCAAGATACGCGGTTCCGACTGTTTTAAAACACATGCTCTACAAAAACTGATTAACAACGACAGACGATACCATCAACAAACACTTGGACCCGTTCGAATTGACTTGAAACCTGACAGTATTGCTAGTTTAATGCACATTTTTTACTTGCATAAATTCGAACATGAACGATTTCAGGTCGAGTATAGGCACTGTCGACAATAGGTAGGTACGCAGAGTGTAAATCGGATAATGCGAAATGTACTCAATTTATACAACACGAATCTGTTGGATAATAAATTAAAAAATTATTAGAAAAAACTTCAAGGCACTTGTGAATTTTAGATTGAAAGCTAATGGAATTCTAAATAAGCAAAACAATTTTGAAGCCTAGATTACATGTATTCTGACATACACTTGTTTGATTTTTCTTTTCATTTTCAAAGGAAAATCTTAACATTTTTCTTTAAATATTTTCGAGGATTTACAATTTAACTGCCCAATTATCATGATTTTAGCAATTTTATATATATATATATACTTTAATTTTAAAACTCCATCTCTTTATACAAGAAAACTTACATTAAATCCACCACCGCTTCTAACAAACCAAACAACAGTGACGGACAACAAGCACAATGAATGCTTGTGATTGTTGTAGCTACAGAGCGATACTCTCTTTAAGTGCACGGTGTTGCCAAAATTATACTCTACTGTAACGAAAGAGCATAGCCCCCTGGATCACATTTGAAAAAGCGCTATCTCAACTTGAAAACAAATATTCAGAACAATAAAAGTAGACGTCTTTCAACACCAAAGGATAAAAGAAGTCTATAAAAAAAAAAAAAAAAAAAAAAAAAAAAAAATCACACTAATTTCGATTACTATTTTCGAAATGCGGGTGTCACCCCCAAACGGGTGACACCCGGGGTGGACCGCCCCCCCCCTCCCTCCCCCAGCTACGCTACTGCCAGTATAATCTGTGAAAGACTTTCAGTGATGGTTTATGAAGACTGCGTTTGAATACCAGTGAGGTGACAGCTTGAGTCAGGTAAAGAATGTATTTTCAATGTACTTTATTAATTTAATAGGTTGTAAAATATGCCTACGCAACTCATTTTTATGGAAATTTTTAATATTGATTCCGTGAAACCACATGAAAACATTAAGGAAGACTAGTAGGAACATGTGCATTACATGGACGAGCTATGGACAAGTGTGCACATGAGACGGGGGGGAACCGTCACTTGGCCAAGTGTTGGTGCAGTGACAGTGGGGACCAGTATCAGACAAGTGGGACACGAACTAACAGCTGTTAGCATAAGGTGACAAGAGTTGACTAATGAAATGTGGGAATTCCCTGTGCTTAAATCGTAAACACGATGAAGGTACAAAGCCGAGCATTCATGTGAGTTTTCTAATGCCCGAGGCACGTAATTCACATATTAATGAATTTTTCAACCATGTTTTACAGCAAAATTACAAAAAAATGTTATTTACTGATAACTTGATTAATTTTGATATCGTTAATCTTACTTTTATACTAATGTAACATTGATTAAATCAAAATGAGATTTTATTTATGCACTGTTACTATTAATATATACTTTACTATGAACAACTTTTTTATTGTTGTAACTAATACCTAAGGATAAAAGAAAACGTTTTAAGTGTAAATTTTTTTCTGGTTGGGTTGTTGAGCAAGGCCCTTGCAAGAGCAATTGCCCTGCTTGCCACCCCCTAAGGCTGCCTCTGAACGACTTCATTGCAAGTCCGCAGTGAAGTTCATTCGCTACTTCAATTTCTTGTATAGTGCTGAATATGAGTCTAGTTCAGTACTTGCTCAGAAGTTTAAACCATTAAATGTAGTGTTTAAGTTTGTAATTGCCTTGGAAATATAATTCTGTGCCTCCTCATAAACTGGTAATAATTGGTCTTGGTATTTAAATCCCACCCTTGCCATCTAGATTTTATAATTCCACTATATCACAAAATATAGATAAATGCTTTACTGTATCTCAGTACATACCATGGAGTTTCATTCCTGTCACAAAATAATGTCCTTGCTCTAATTATCTTTCTGCCAACAAGCTGTAAAATGATAGTGATCAAAAATTATCACTAGTTTTAAATTTAGGAACAACTCTTTCTCTCCTAGTTTACAAGGAATGTATTATTGATGCTCATCACTTACAGAGATCTGAATTTTCTTTTTTTGTTAGGTGATCGATTTCGCTGCATGATTGATGATAGCTGGTGGATGGGTGAGATCGAATCACAGAGCCCTCTGGAGCAAGAATTTCCTGATTCACATTTCATGTGTTACCGAGTAAGATGGGATAATGGTGAATATGAACACATGAGTCCGTGGGATCTAGAGCCTATTAATGAAGACCGTGAGTAAATTATTAAGAAGCATATAATTTAGTTTATGTGATTTTGGTAACTTCTGTTGTGTGTTCTCATTTAAACATTTGAGATGTTTGTTGAGTACTGGGAGTTACAGTAGTTGTCTCTGTGCAGTCAAATTATAGATAGGAAATACTAGTATTCAGATTTCATCATTTGTTTGTGACCTTTGAACTAAAAGTCTGAATCTCTTTTTTTATTTCCTTGTTTTTTATTGTTTGCTATTTGATTCTTTTCCTGAAGGAAAGCTGTACTTTGGAGGCTGCCACCTCCTGGCTCCACCTTTACCATAATTGGGCTTATCTGACCACCACAAAAGCATTAATGTGTCATTCATCTCACATTGACCAATCCCCAGTGAAGTACCTTGACACTAGAGAGAAGTATTTCATCCCCTGAAAGGTCAGAAACCAAGCCATCGATCCTGGCTTCAGGAATAGGCAGGTTCAGATCCCCATTTTTTTCGTCCTGATGTTAGTTTATCATGTTTCCAAAAATTTCTCCAGGCAAATGCTGGGCTGATTCTTTCTTAAAGACCAAGACTAATTCCCCCACCTCCTCCCCCCTTTCTTGACCCACATCCTCTCCTGGCTCTATTGACATCAACATCAGACAGTTGTAAAGGCCCCAAAAATGAGAAATTGGAAAGCCTTTTTATTTATATTATCTTAAAAAAATCTTTTCTTTCTTTATTTTTAATATATTTAAACCAGAACTAAGCTCTTGAGTTAGTAGGAAAAATTATTTTAATGGAATAAATATTATTTAATGAGTATGTCAGTGAAAGTGTTATTGGATTGTATTTATTCTCAGACGTGTTTCACCTCTTACTGAGGTATCTTTAGCTTCTTTTTTTCTGAAATGTTGTATATAATTAAACTAATCTTACATATCTGAATCGTAATGTGATTTACATTTACATTACATATTATCTGTTTGCAAGTTTCGTACAGAAGGTTTTGTTCACATTTCATAAAACTAGGAAATGTATTTTAACTTAATATTTACATTTCTATTTTGAGATGTGGATTTTGGTCACCTGTGTTCTCATCCAGCATTTTGCTTACTATATTGTTTGTAACTGCACTGTTTGGATGGTGTTGAAACCTTATTATTTCTCTTATAGTGCCAATTTTGTTTTGACTTTCACCATAGTCAAACTATAATTTACTTGTGCGCACAGCTGTTGTTCAGCTGTTTTTGTTGCCATGGCTCTGTCGGAAGTTGTTTGTGTGGGGTGTTTCAATTTCATAATTATATCTGGGTGTGTGTTTTGCTTTGTTTAGTTGAAATGCATATGTGTGGAAGAGAAGTGAGATGTAAATTGCTGTTACCATACTGTTTTGGCAGTAATTGTGTGTTTAGTGCTGTTTTGTATGAGTGTTTGTATGTATTAATTAGAGTAGGGTTTGGTTAGTTTAGTTTTCATGTTCATTAAGTACATGTTTTCCTGAGACTTTGCTTTTTGAATTTGATCATTTTCTTGAAAAGTTAGAATATTTTGTGTTGTGTTGTTTTTGATTAGTATTTTCATGTCTGTATTTATGTTTGTGTGGAAGTGATCATTGTGTAAGAGGTGGTCATTAAAAGTGGAGTTATTACTGTATTTTAATGCTCATGTGTGTTTCTCATCGTGTTTAGAATTATCTTCTAGTTTGACCTATGTACACTACGTCACAGTTCTGACATGTTGGTTGGTATACATGTTTGTAAGATTAATTTATTATATGTAAACGAAAATTATTCTGTACAAAAGATAAAAACTGATACCTTTTTACAGAAAAAAGTGTATATTGAAGATACCTTTACGAGAGTCAAAATTTATCTTAGAATAAATAAAATCCAACAACAGTTGCATTGGCATACTCATTAAGTTATATGTATTATTTTAACAAGCAAATGCACAAGAATTTTGCCAGCTTTGCCAAGCATTTCCAATAGGCCTATACAACCTCTAAAGGAGAACCCACATAAAACTCCACAAAACCATTAAAAACAGCAGATACAGTAAAAAGTGTAAAACCAGTAGTGTAATCCTTAAGTTTATAAATGAAAAGGTAGGCAGTATCTCAGCCATAGCAATCGAAACCAAGCATGCAGCAGAAAAATTATGGACAACAGATGAAATAAAAATCTTGATGAAAGATTGCCTCAATCAAATGCTGTACAAAACAAATCTAGAACTTGCTTTTACAGTCAATAATACATTAGTCCTTTGGTACTTATTGAAAAAAACATAAGAATATACAGACAAAACACTGACAAAAAGCTAAACAAAATGGTAAACTAACAGTTTAACGACAAAGTAGAAGATACTAAATCAAACACAACGGACACACACATATTCTACCCTAGACTTACCTTCACAACAAAACAACTTAGATCCATGAAAAAGAAAAATTAGAAAAATGTCTTAACCACAACATGAGTGACTCTTTCATAAACAAATTTATTGAGGAAACTGTCATAGAAGCAGAATACATACTATCACAAGAACAAACAGCTGACAGCACTTTAACATAGACCCGACAAGGGAATTAATAGCTGCAGAAATTAATATCACCACCTCTCAAAGTAGATTGGAAAAAAACTCAACCAAGACCCAAAACACTCAATAGGCAAAATATAAAACTTGATGCAACCAATTTTAATAATAACAAAGGCTGACAAATTAAATACAATAGTTTTATTGGACAAGACCAGTATATCAATAAAACTAAGGAATTCACACAAACAAACCACATTACTCAACAGAAGTCAGATCCTACTTACAGATTCTGAACAGGCCTACAGAAAACACTTAAAAACATCAGATACATACTCACTGAAAAACGGAAACAATATATCACACAAACAAATCCAACTGCACTCCTACTGTGGGGTCAACCAAAACTTTAGAAGCCAAATATTTCAGCCAGACCAATAGTTAATTTCAATATATTACCTAGCAAAACACATATCTTATGCAAAATTACATAATGAATGAAAACCAAAGCATACTAATTAAAAACTACATATTGAAAGTATAAAAGACATATATATCCCTGACACAGCAATTCTAATATCATTCGACATTCAGAATATGTGTACAAACATTCTCACAACACAAATACATATTTCAAATAATATAAAATAACCTACAAACATGTGACACACACATAGGTGAATTAAAAAGAATACTAGACATCATAAATTCAGCTTCAACAATTATCACTACCTACAGAAGGAAGGGCTCCCTATGGGATCTCCAGTGTCAGGAACATTAGCCAATATTTTTGTAAACTTCATTGAAGGAGAAATATTCAATACAAGAATCTCCCAAACACATTTTCGGGTAATTTATTGGTATTGTTGTGTCAATGACATCATTTGTCTCTCAAATGAACTACAAGAATGCATAAAAGAATTACACCAGGATGTAAACACTCCTCAAATACATCACTTTCATATTAGAAATGAATTAAATTTTCTGGGCCTAACCATAACAAAAAATCAAAACAAACACATATTCCAGATATACAGAAACCCACAGCAGCAGAACACAGATAATACAATCCTCAGCAAACCATCCACACAATCATAAACAGTCTGCAATAAGACACATGTTGAACAAAATAAACAGGATCCCTCAACAAAATAGAATTATCAGACAGAACTTTCTCCCCCACCACCAGTTCATACCTCACCCTCCCACGTGTATCATCTTTATTTAATTCATGTGGCAGGTCTGGATGTGCACACATCTTTCCTTCCTGCCATATGTCTCAGCTCCTACATGACTAAGGTTATTAACTGAAATATTGTGAACTTTGTGTTGTGTGGATTTTTTTACGTGTTCATCTGGCCCTTCCACCTTTATCTGTGGCAAGTCACGGGTTATTTTTCCCCACCCTACTTATTTGAGTTATGTCGTAAACTTCAGTGTGTGCACACCTCCCGAACTGCGTGGCCCATTTTCTAAGGTGGACAACCAAAATATTGTATATGTTTTTGTTCATTACGTATGTTTTCACTCGTTGCAGCCTTCAACTTTGGTGAGTGATGAGTCATTTTCCCTATCCTTTGTTACCTATGTTATTTTAAGTACTATAAAAGAAATAGCCAAGAGCAATTGATACAAAACACACATGATGGATTAATTAAACGAGAAAATAGTACACAGATCAGCCAGAACATTATTACTACTTACCTACTACCAATATAAACCCATCCAGGCTGATAGCAGCATCAGATAGACACATGGTGCATGTAGTAGCAGTGAGCGTGCCATCCGTGTTTAGAGTGGGGAAGGTGCATGATCTATCTGAGTTTGACCAAGGGCAGGTTGTGATGGCCCGGAAAGGTCGGCACGAGCATTTCAGAAACTGCACAACTTGTTGGGTGTTCAAGGAGTTCTGTGGTAAGTGTCTTCAACAAGTTGTGAATTCAAGGTGAAATCGTGTTCAAATGTCGAGGGGTTGGGTGGCCACCTCTCATTACAGATGTTGGACAACATAAGCTGGGCAGACTGGTAAAACAGGACAATTGGAACTAACATCTAATGCTGGGCAGAGTACAAGTGGGTCTGAACACACATTGCGCCGCACCCTCCTAACGATGGGCTTCCCCAGCCGACGCCACATGCATGTGCCAATCTTAACGCCACAACATCGGCAACTACAACTAAAATGGGCATGTGACCATCATCACTGGAGTTAGCACAGTGGTAAAGTGTTGCATGGTCTGATCAATCCAGATACCTTCTTCATCATGCCGATGCGAGGATGCAGATCCGCCGATTTCCAGGGGAACAGCTTCTTGACACCTGTACTGCAGGACGGAGACAAGCTGGTGGTGGCACAGTTATGCTTAGGGGAACATTCCCATGGACATCCATGGGTCCAGTGGAGCTCATGCAAGATACCATGATGGCCATTAATATCGTACACTGGTTGCAGACCCCTTCATGATGACCATGTTTCCCTACAGCAATGGCGTTTTTCAGCAAGATAATGTGCCATGTCACAAGTCCAGGAGTGTGATGGAATGGTTCAACTCAGCACATCCAGAATGCAATCAAACACATCTGGGATGTGACTGAATGATGGGTCAGAGATCATTGCTCCCTCCCCAGAATTTCTATAATTAAGTGGCGTGTGGGCAGAATTGGTGCCAACTCCCTACAGCAACCTACCAAGGTCTCATTGCTTCCATGCCAATACACTTCACCAGTGTTATCCATGCCCAAGAAAGACATACCAGTCATTAGGTAGGTGGTCAAAATGTTCTGGCCAGCTGGAAAAATCAAGAACCTAATTGTACTACACAAATTCAGTAACCAGAATACAAACATTTCAACAACATTAACTCCTCAAATCACACAAACGTCCAAGAACATGGAATGAACAGAAAGAAGTGTTATACTATGAGATACTCAAAAAGCAAACACACAGAGTAGCAAATTTATCTTTTTTAAAAAAAGAAAAAAAAGAAAGGATAAACATCGACTCAAAACAGATAACAAAAATGAACTCAATCACATACAAATGAATTCCATAATCTGGCAAATACCAACTGAGATGTCAGAATTGTGATGCAGTTTACATAGACCAAACAAGAAGACAATTCCAAACATGATATAAGGAACACCTCTGAGCATTAAAATACAAGAATCACTCCACTTTCGATGAACACCTCTTAAACATTAACCATTTTCCTTAAAACAGACATGAAAATCCTAGCAACAAAAAAACACAATATTCTAACTTTACAAGAAATTTATCAAATCCAATAGTCTCGGGAAAACAAGTACTTAATGAGTATGTTAACTTAACTAACCAAATATTTTTGAATAAAAATCCGTCTTCTAACAATTTTTATTATTAACTTTCATCTACCAAATGCGTTT
Source organism: Vandiemenella viatica (assembly GCA_031002005.1). Taxonomy (NCBI): domain Eukaryota; kingdom Metazoa; phylum Arthropoda; class Insecta; order Orthoptera; family Morabidae; genus Vandiemenella; species Vandiemenella viatica. The sequence goes on along the minus strand of CM061921.1, from coordinate 177,555,215 downwards.
CGCCCTTTTGGAGTGGGGCATCATCAGTGGTTATTAAACTTGATTTTCTCCACAAAACCATAGACACTGATGATGCCCCCACTCCAGAAGGGCGAAACGCGTCTGGTAGATGAAAGTTATTAATAAAAACAGTTGTTAGAAAACGGATTTTTATTCAAAAATATTTATGCAACAACTGCGGAACATGGCCTACAACAAAGTTACTAATTAACTAACCAAATCCTGTTCAAATTAATAAACACAAAAAGTTGCACAGCATGTAATATATCTATAACCTCACCAATTTCATAAAAGATACAAGTTTCAAATAAGGTTGTTTCTCAGACATAATGGATTCTGCTGCATTTATTTCCACTAAAAAGTTTAATGTGATGATCATTTAAGGTGTATTTTGTGTGCTCTAAAAATTTTAGTCAAAAAGATATTTCAGCTTTTAGTGATGTTACGCCATGTGCTCAGAGGAACCAAAGTGGAAAATTTGAAATTATTAGTAAACACAAAAAGTTGCATCAGATTTTGATATTAAAGTTGTTGTCAACTTTAAAGAGACCACCCTGGTTATAAATTTAAGTAATTAAATAAATTTTAAATATGCTTTTTTGTGATGTAAAGAAAATCAAAATTTGTAATAAAATAGATAGAAGAGTGGAAATATTTTCAGGAAATAGAGAAAGTCACAAGGTTTAAAAACTTGTTTTCAGTTTCATAAAAACTTTAAAATTTTGAGGAGTTCTAAGTTTAATTGTCTAGATATTCTTGACTTTCTGCACCAAAATGCTTATGTCATGAAGATAAATTAAAATGTATTAGTACCGTTGTTGAGAGGTAAATAAGGTCACAAAATTTCAAATGGATAGCCCTAAGAAACCTGTGTGAATTACAGCATAAAATATAAAGGAGTTAGCTAGATGTTAATTTTTGAAGTTATGGGCTGACATGCTCCTCAATTTTTCTATAAAGAGGACCATCCATCTTGTAGTTTTGAGCAGTCTTTCGTCAATTTTCAACAAGGTTAGTCCGTGGTTGGTCGGGTGGGCAGTTACCACCATGCGGTAAGGTAGGCTGGCAAAGAACTTTTTGGACTTTTAAAAATTCTTATGTAATGCAACGTCAACGAAGGTTTAACAATCATAAGTGAGCTATGCTAAGTTAACAGGCTTCAGTAAGACCTTTTGGAACATTTTCATCCACTTTGCTGGGGGGTGTGATGAAAAAATTTTGTATCCTTGAGTGATGTGACTATCTACCTCATCAGGGATGTGTTTGTCTAATGCCTTGTCATCAGGTCTAATACTGATACCAGTGAGCATGCCATAAACTTTTTATTGGAAGTGACTTTCTTTTATATCCAAAGTGTATCCTGCACTCCTGTTAGCTATTACAGGTTAATTTAATAGCTTGGCAACCGATTAACTTTTTAATAAACCATGCATCTCACCAATCCGATTTTTATGCACTGACAGTATCAGTAACAGTCACAGTGTGTTGTGTGCCTAACCCCCAGCGCAGCACTTCAATGCGACAAACTCAGCACTAAACACACAAATTCTGCCAAAATGGTAAGTTGACAGCAATTTACATCTCACTCTTCTCCCACACATACACATTTTAATTATACAATGCAAAACACACACCCAAATATAATAACAAAATTCAAAATCCCCATTCAAAAAAACAAATACGACAGAGCACTGCCAAGAAAAATGGCTGAAGAACAGCAGTGCACACAAGTAAACCGTAGTTTGACAATGGTGAAAGTTAAAACAAAACTGCGTCAAAATTGACTTGATCAGAGAAGTCATAAGGTTTCAACACCATCCAAGTAGTGCAGTTACATACAGTATTGTAAGCAGCATGCTGGTTGACAACATAGGTGACCAACAACCACACCTCGAAACAAAAATGTAAATATAACTTACAATATGTTTCCTAGTTTTATGAAATCTATACAAACCCTTTTTGTATGAAACTTGCAAGCTCTAATATGTACATGTAAATGTAAATCACATTTTGATTCATAGATGTGAGATTAGTTTTATTATGTGTAAACAAAAACTGTTCTGAACAAAGGTTAAAAACTGATAACCCATTACAGAAAAAAAAAGTGTATCCTGGATATACTGTAACGAGAGGCAAAACGCATCCGAGAATAAATAAAATCCAACTACACTTATATTGGTCTACTCATTAAATATTATTTATTATTTTAACAAACAGCTGCAGAAGAAATGCCCTACAATAATCACATATTTTTATGGTTTTCATCATTCAAGTAGTAGACTATAATTTGCTGCCATTTATTGGAACTATGGTTTTAGTATAATTTGTTCTGTCAGTAGATCCCTGCCGTTTTCATCCTTTAGTCTATTATAATTTTAAGACCATTCTTCCTTGCAATTTAATTTTTTTTATGAAGGAAGTAGTTTTTAAAAACAAAACATTTTTATAGTAAAAAGATTTTATTTTTTTGTATTTAGGGACCTTACTTGTAACTTATTTAATGTAAATTGTATCTGTTCGAAAGGTTTGCCACGTACACCTGGAGGCGCGGTGCCTGTGCTGCCAGAAGAAATCAAGGCAACTCTTTACCAGCCACAAGCAGAGGAGTGGCCTATGGGAAACAGAGATGAGGCATGTTCGCGAATCTTGGCAGGCCTTGATCAAGTCATGAGTCTTTCCATTGCAGAGCCATTTATAGCACCTGTTGATCTGAATCAGTATCCATCATATGCATATGTTGTGGAGTATCCAATTGACCTATCTACTATTAAGGTAAATTAATACTTAAGTTATTTTAGCTTTGTTATTCTCAATGCCGTATGTGTGTTCCAAGTTTTACACTGAGGTCTGTTTCTTGAAAAAGATCCATATAGTGGTTTGAGAGAGTACAATTGGGAGTATTCGTGGACCAATTCTTTCTTCCAATTATGTGGTTTGTTAAAGCATGTACTGAAGGGGAAAGGGGATGTTCGTCATGGTCCGTTATATTCTACACAGTGTAGCAAACAATGAAATAAAAGGTGCTAAATAGTGAAAAGGAATTACAAAATTAGGTAAATGGTGATTCATTTCCCTATCCTTAGGTGATGGTTGTGGGGTGTGAACACACGAAACAGACAAAAACATGCACGATATGGGAATTTTCGAATCTAGCCCTTTATCAATAGGAGAACATATAGAGGTTGGGTGTTGTGGGAGACTACCTCACAGAATTACGGTTGGAAAGGAAAATGGTGGGGGTAAATTAAAAAGGAGGACAGGTAGAGGGGCAGCAATTCAGAGCTATACCCAATCATGCTAAATGTGAAAACTGATCTCTGGTAGGCAGAAAGGGAAAAATAATAAAGTAAAATCTGTGTATAAATAAACAAAAATAAATAAATAAAACCAAACACTCTGAGGTTAAATATCACCTCTGTTTAGGGAGCCTCAGTAAGTGCAGTGACCTGACTGCCACCCTTCTGGATGACCCTCGGAGTCACTCTGTCGAGCCGAGCTGTTAGACGAGGACAGGTTGTCATACGGGATGCATGGATAATCGTCAACATAGAAATCAACGATTGTTCAGATATGAGTCTTGTGATAGGATTATTACATGCAAAATCAGGGCTAATCATTGCTGAATATTTACATGTTTATTTACAGCTGGTTTCTGAAGTCATGATACTGTACATATATTTACACATAAATGAAAATAGCTGTGAATAACCTTTACTATTACTATTACTGTCTGAAACTGATAAAATTGGTGCAGTGGCGCCTTGCTAATCGCCACCAACTCTATGGGAACGAGGAGAGACAGAGAGCGAGCTTTGCCACATGGGTACCTCTAACCCAAAACGACAGGACTATTGCAACACATTGGAACTTCTGCCTAACTAACCCGTTTCCATATCCAACTCCTTCTCAGTGGAGCCTACATTCTGATTTGTTGGGAAACATCTCTTGTCGCTGCAATGGCTCCGTTCCGAGGCCAGAGCCTGGTCACTTCTCTCGTCGACTCCTGGCTGAACAATGCGACAATCAGCTCGACCGACAAACAGACAGACCTAGTTAGCTGTGCTGAGGGTTTTTCTATGATAACCTCCACTTCACTCCAACTGTCTGGAGAGGGCAAACCCTGACGTCACCGAACTGCATGTGGTCATAATGCCAGCTTGCATTCTCATTTCGGCACCTGACAATTGGCGAATCGCTGACTCATGCTCTACTTGCAGTTTGTGGCTCTTGTAACATTGCTTAATTTTGCTCAATCGCTTGCCCTTGATCCCAACCCAAACAAATGTACAAACTTCACACTCTAGTTTTACTACACCTTCCATCCCTCGACACGTTTTGGCTCCACTCCAAAATGAAATGTGAATCTAAGTTACAATATTCTTTTAAAGCTGACTACATTTTCCATGTGTTCTGGTTAATGTGGTTTTCTGCATAATTCCTTTAGTGTCTCTGTTACATGGGATGACTCTACGTTTTTATCTGTATACAATATTTACCGTGCTGTTCTGTGTTCCAAAAGTGAATCTAACTATAATTCCCTCAAGACTGCATACATTCTTTTCTCTGTGTTTTTCAGTGTTATAATGTGTAGAAAAGGTATAATGATGTTATTTATGTGGCTTGACTGAGATCACAGGAGACTCCAGCATCCCAGAGTTGTCGCAATCTGTTTACATTCAGCCACTGTGTGACTGACCGCCTGTGCTGAGTGCGCACTTGTCTCAGCACACCAGCGATGGACCTTGTTTATCAGTATATGCCTTGACGTCGCAGCCGACGTGACTACTCGTTCTGAAACACTCGTATTAAATAATGAGTTGAAATTCTGCTGCATTCTAACATTCTCCTTGACATTCAACCAATGCATTCTCACACAAATAATTTCTACAGTGATTACAAATACATCTCTAGTTTTCTTTTAATGTTTGATTATCTCTTCTCCGACATCCATCATTCGATGTAACTGGATAAATAAGTGAGTTTTAATTATCTTTTCAAGAGATTTTTTATAGTAATTTAACACTTATTAATGTTTCTCCTGTGACTTGTTTTACTTGTTTTTCCTCTAGGTTTAATACAAAAGTTTATAATTATCTTTCCTATGTGCCTCTTAACTTCTAATTACATTTCAGCTACATTCATACACTCGTATTATCTATCATACAACAATTACCAATTGTACGTAAATCCTTAATTCATTTCCCTTAGTTTTTATGTATCTCTCGAATGGCAGGTTTTGTTCCTTTCGCTACATTTCTTCAATCGCATATAAGCCACTTCACAATTTTTATCACTTGGCTAATGTAGGTTGACACTCTTTTTAATGACTTCATTAAGACTTCCCATCGATTCAGTAATATACTAATTCACCTTTTAATTTTTACATAACTTTAGATCTCGCGCTTGATTCTATCCATCATAATTACAATTTATGTGTACTACATTTTGACTTTTTATGACAGTTCTGTTTCCTCTCACTCTCTTCGAATAATTCCTCACGCAACTGTTGTCAATTATAAATACATATTTATTACAATACTAGGAATATAGGAGTTCTACCAATTAATTCATGCTCTGCCTATTTACTCCTGGTTAACTTTTGTTTTGGATCATTTATCTTACAGTTCTACATTTTTCCTCTACTTATTATTATCTGATATTTATTACATTAATGGTGATATATACAGATATTTTTTTTTCACCGATTACTGTGCAATATTTCCGCATTAATTCTTTTGATTCTCTTCCACTGCTTACAACTTAACATTGCTGCACCTACCCATTTGTATTATGCAACCCGCCACAATTTATTGTTCTGGTTACTCACACTTGTGACATGATTTCGCTAAGCTTTGCTTGTGCAGCAATTTCACAACCTTCATATCCCCTCAGGACTAGTTCCATTCACGGTGCTCCAACATAGCTTTGCTTTTATGCTGGCGAAACTACCCGCCCAACTTTTTTTCTTTTTGCATGAATGTGTAGCCCATTACTCGCACAATTTATTGCAAAGTCCCTTGCATTTTCCCCATTTTATGGAGATTGTTGACCCCCTATTTGCATCCTCTCATTGCATTTTCCTGTGATTCGTTAACAGATTTTCTCTTTGTTGGCGAACCCTCTCTTAGATTCGCTACCTCCTTCACTGATGTGTAGCCTTTGCATACACTGCTCAATATGGAGTTTCCTGACCCCCCTTTTGTTTTTGTGACACTTCGTTTGCGTTCGAATTAACAACAGTGGCCTACCCAACCCTCACTGGTGGCTGGTTTCCGTTCAATTAACAGCTGAGACCCGCCTTACCTTGCGGTCTCCTCCTTAACACCCAAGGATAACTTCCCAAAAATTTATCCTCCCCCGGCAAATAACTTCACAAGCGGCTCTTCCTCTTTTGCCGCTATGCCCACATTTACCTGGATTCTACAGTCTCACATTTGAGTGAACACACTGCAAACTTCTGGCTTCCCTGTGAATCCCATAACTCCCCTTATGGCAGACAACGCTTCTACCTTTCCAGGTTAGCTCACGATTTCCATAATTCTTTAACGAACTGTAGATAGAGGCTCTCTATGACCCCTGTACTCCACATAATACTGCCCTATTGCTGTCTCCTTACCTTCCTCAGTGCACTTGTTCCACCTTGGTCCAACATCCTCTTTACTCTCTACTTAATTTTGTGAATTTTCCAATCGGAAAATTATTGTGGAACACCCCCCCCCCCCCCCAGTGAACTGCACTCCTCCATAACTTCTCACGATGACCCTTCGGTCACCATCTTTTTCGTAACACTTTAAAATATTGCGCCCTTCCTCGACACAATTCATTTACCACCTTATAGTTTATGCATAATCTCACTGACTGATTATTCTTTAAACCAGCTATTTATGCAATTATTTATTTCGCAACACTCACAACCGTCCACTAAACCTATTTGCTTCTCTCTAAACATATTAGGTACTATGGCTAATATATTCCCTGACTTACAGCTTCATCTGAATTGCAGCACTATTTACTTATGAATTTATATAATTGTCAACCCATTCTTAAAGCATATAAATGTTTTCTTTCACCCTCTAGATTCCAAAATTCATTGATTTCCATTCTCACACAATGCGTTAATGAATTTATTACTTTATTTTATAATTATACATTACCACAGTTCTAGTGTCTCTGTTTTTATGTAACTCCCTTTAGGTTGAATTCTCATTGCTTAGGAATTATTTTTATTGCTAACACAATGTCAGGTGTTGTAATTTATTGGTTTATGCCCCTTCATCAACAGTAGAATTGGGTGGCTGCTGCATGATGGTGTCTGCATCTGTCCATGTTTCAATGCTGTTCCTGTTTTTACTGTGTGTCTCCTTGAAATGGATATACAGAATTACGAGGGTAGACTTTAAAGTAAGGTCTCCAACGGTGTAGCATCGCCGCATCAGGAGCTAGACGAAATCTGGCAACGCCGCCGTGTTCCCTGACTCGCGGGCTAAATTCCTGGTGGGGGAAGACACGGCTCGGCCGCTCAGTCTTGGCTCAGCAGCCGTCCGCGATGGAACTGCCTCTCGCTTCTCCGTCCAGGTGTGAAATTCGTTCGGTCATCCGCTTTTTGACTGCACAAAAAGTGCCACCCATCGAAATCCATCGTCAGCTAGTGAAAGTTTACGGGGAAAAATGTATGGACATCAAGAACGTGCGTAAGTGGGCACGTGAGTTCATTTCCGGCCGCATAACCGTTCACGACGAGGAGAGAAGTGGCCGGCCGTCGCTCTCAGACGAGATCGTCCAAGCTGTGGAGGCAGAAATGCTCAAAAACCGTCGTGCTACTGTTAAGGAATTGGAAGAGAAGCTTGGAGGAGTGTGCAGCAAGGACGCAATTCGAGTTATCCTTAAGAAGAAGTTGCTGTATCACAAAGTTTCGGCAAGATGGGTGCCTAAACAGCTGACCGAAGACCACAAGCGGCAGCGCGTGGAATGTGCGGAGGAAGTTTTGCGGCGTTTTGAAGAGGAAGGAGAGGAATTTTTAGATGGTTTCGTAACGGGGGATGAAACATGGGCTCATCACTATACACCTGAGACAAAGCAGCAGTCCAAACAATGGCGCCACAGCTCGTCTCCAAAACCGAAAAAGTTCAAGGCAACACTGTCAGCCGGAAAGGTGATGGCAACTGTGTTTTGGGACCGTCGCGGCTTGTTGTTAGTGGATTTCATGCCTAAAGGAACCACTATCAATTCTGAGAGATATTGTGAAACCCTCCAAAAGCTTCGCTGAGCCATTAAGAACAAACGCCCAGGAATGCTGACCAAAGGAGTCAATTTTCATCACGACAACACGCACCCACATACAGCGAATCGGACGACCGAGCTGATCAAGAAGTTTGGATGGAAAATCGTGGAACACCCACCCTACAGTCCGGACGTCGCCCCCAGCGACTATCATCTGTTCCCCGTCCTGAAAAAATACCTCGGAGGGAAGAAATTCGAGTCGGACGCGGAGGTTCAAGAAGAGGTCACCAACTGGCTGCGCGACGCGGACGCAGGGTGGTACGAGGACGGAGTACAGAAGTTTATCGTGCGGATGCGGAAGGTCGTCGAGAAAAATGGCGATTACATTGAAAAATAGCTTAGGCCATGGCCTTTCCAACGGTGTATAAATCAATGTAAATAAATGTCATTTTCTATGAGAAAAAAAATAGGAGACCTTACTTTAAAGTCTACCCTCGTATCATGCAGTCATAAAAAAAACTTCAATTTGCATGATTTTAGTCAGTGGAAATTCTCCCGTTGTTGGTAAAGGTTTCTAAGAATTCTGCTTCTTCATTATAAATGGTGAAGATGCAGCTGAATTTAAACAGGGTCATGCATGTCTTGAAAATGACCCATGGGAATGATAACAAAAATGCAACCACAGATTAAAATATTGAAGATGCACAATATGATATTGGATGTTTGCCAATTGAAGTTACACGATTTGCTGAGGCCAAAGGCACAACAGAAGATATGGTACACTATATATTACATCAAGAATTGATATGAGAAAGCTTTTTCAAGATAAGTGCAAAAACGAATTTCTCAGTGATGTTTGGATTATTTAAAAAAAGAATCCTGCCAATTTTGTGTGCCGATTTGTCACTACTCATGAGAGTGCAATTACAGTTTTTTTGGTTCCACTACTGCTTGCCAGAAACGATATGACAATCAATAAAAGTGGGTGGTTCTGCAGCAGAAAAGGCAAGGAAGGTAGTGACTAGTTTTCTGAGATGTGAAATTGATTATTTTCATTGGTCACTTTGAAAAGGGCGACAGTCAATGGTAAATATTAAGCAAGTCTTCTGGACTAACTGGATGGAAAAAATTATCAGGAGAGACCTTTATTGCAAAAGAAAATATATAATCTTTCATCAAGACAGTGCACCTGCCCATAAAGTTTCTTTAGTAATGGGAAAAGTTGGGTGCAAATTATTGGAAAGCCACCCTGTTCACCAGATTTGGCCCCCTTTGTCTTCTGCCTTTTTCCGAATTGAAAGAAATTTTTGGCTGTGAAATGTTTGAAGTCAAATAAAGGGGTAATAGCAGCTGTAGGTGTGTGTTTTTCAGATGTTTCAGAATCACACTTGAGAAATGGAATCCATTAAATGGTCACAATCTGGAAGAGTGCATTGAACTTATAACGATTCTTTCGTTACTTAATGATTATTAACTGGATTTTACCATTGACAAACTGTTATTTCATTATTCAATACTAATTTTTTTTTAATAATTCTGGGATAAAATTTCTGTTTGAAACTACATAACATTTATTCACAATATGCACAAAAAAAAAAAAAAACAAGAACACTAAATTAAAATTTTGTAAGAAAAATTTGCTCCAGCATGGGATGCCTTGAATGTATTTCTTAATACAAGACACGTAAAAATAAATGACAGTGTCCTGATAAAGCAATAATAGGCTCATGAGAAAATTCCCGGGTCGTTTCAGGTGCAGTTGCATCAAAATGTTAAAGCAGTGATAAAGTTTTTTTTTTTTTATAAGCACATTACCGTGTTGCTTGCATGCTGGATAAACTCTTCCGTCGACTAAAACGCACAATAAAAATATCAGCCTCACTCTGACCCTGAGATGGGCTGACCCGTGACATGAAATACTTTTTCACGGATTTTACACATCACACTTGAACTAGACGCTGCTGCGGATCACCTAAACCGCCCTCCTCTTGTCTCCTCCGCGCGACGAGTCCTCTTTGTCCCCTCTCCAGCCACAAGGTCCTTTGGCGTGCGCCCCCAGCTGGGCCAATCAGCGTGCATCCAGCCAAAGCCTTGCCATTTGATGGATGTCCAGACATGTAAGCAAATGACCCTTCTCAGTGTGTGTGCCGACAGATGGCAGGAACTGCCCAACTCAGTCACCCCCCCACACACACATTTGACGCAAGGTGGCTCCACCTTGACAAACATGTAGTGGATGCCATAACACTACAAACTAAAGGGGAATTTGCTGCGAAATAAATTTAATTTTGAACTTTTTTAGTTCCTCCAATTTATAAGGAGTTCATAGTGCTTAATATTTGAGACTTAAAAGTGATTTAATGTTTCTCATTTCTTCTGCTTTCTGATTATGCTTAATGTTTGCTTTGTTTCCATGCTTTTAGGGTCGGTTTGAGAATCGCTTCTACCGCCGTGTTACCTCGGCTCAGTTTGATGTGAGGTATATAGCCACAAATGCTGAAAAATTTAATGAACCTGGAAGTCAGATAGTGAAGAAAGCTCGAATAGTAACTGATCTCTGCCTGAAAATTATAAAGTAAGTATTATTGTTTTAAACAGAATTTCACTGAAGTTTGTTGAGTATTTACTGGTCAAAATATAAGCACGACTTTAAAATCGTATAATCACAATTTATTTTTAAAACTTGATTTTGTGTGCATAATATTGCTACTGTAAATCTAACAACCACGCGCAAAAAGAGAAAAGAGAGGATCGTTTACAGATTCGAAAAGGCTTCAAAAGAGTGTTTTAGAGCGTATTGGAGGCATAATTACTATACCTTCTTAGTAGCAGGAGGCACCGTTGGGTGGCATCGATTCTTACGTATAGTCAGGGAAGGTATGAACTTGCATATACCGAAACGGACAATCAGGGAACGGAACGATCCCCCATGATACACACGGGAGGTTAAAAGGTTACTCAAAAAGCAAAGGAAGATACATGCATGATTAAAAAGGACGATGCATCGGACTGATTTAGATAAGTTAGAGGAGATAAGGGGACATGTAAAGAATGCAATGCGTGAGGCCTTTAATAACTTTCGTGCCAGTTCTCTCTCCCAGAACCTCACTGGAAACCCTAACAAATTTTGGTCATATGTAAAAAAAAGTTAGTTGTAGTGGGAACAATAAGTCAGTTCTAATAAAAGATGGACAGAACGTTGAAGACAGCCGCGATAAGCCTACCGTATTTAAGACCGAATTCAAAAATTCATTCGCACATGAAAACATGGAAAACATCCCCACTTTACCACATCGTGTGGAATTAGAGATTGATCCGATAGAAATTGATAGTCTAGGTATTGTAAAGCAATTAAAACTCCTGAAGTGGAGTTAAGCGCCGGGTCCCGATGGTATACCGGTAAGAGTATTTTCTGAATACGCAGAGGAAATTGAACCATTTCTGTCAGATATATTCCGTAAATCTTTAGAAGAGAAAAAAGTACCTTCTAGCTGAAAAATAGCCCAGGTAATTCCTGTTTTGAAGAAAGGAGATCGGAGTGATCCTAGGAATTATTGACCCATATCTCTAACATCTGTCTGCAGCAGAATTCTGGAGTATGTCATATGCTCGGACATTATGAAGTTTCTATATGAGAACAAGTTACTTACACCATGTCAACACGGATTTGTGAAGAACAGATCGTGTGAAACACAATTGGCCCTATTTTCCCATGACGTAATGAAAGTTATTGATGCAGGTTTGAAAGTTGATGCAATATTCTTGGATTTTCAGAGAACTTTTGATTCTGTACCACACAACTGAGTTTTAGCGAAGATTCGAGCTTACGGTATTTCGGCTCAGATTTGCGAGTGGATACGTGATTTTCTAACTGGTCAATCACAGTATGTTGTTGTTGACAGAGAAGCTGCTTCTAAGATAAATGTTACTTTGGGCGTTCCTCAAGGAAGTGTGATAGGACCACTTCTTTTCTTAATATTTATAAATGATCTAGGTGACAACATCAAATGCTGGTTGTGATTGTTTGCTGATGATGCAGTTATCTATAGGGAAATAAGGTGCTCCGACGATTGCTTAGAAATTCAGTGCGATTTGGATGCTATTTTTGATTGGTGCCGTAAATGGCGTCTTACACTTAATTGCAAAAAAGTGCAAGGCAATGCGGATAAGTAACAAAAAGAATCAGTTTGTTCACGAGTACAAAATAAACAATTCAGCTGTTGACACAGTTGATTCTGTGAAGTATCTGGGGGTGATAGTACAAAGCAACATGAAATGGGACATGCACATAACTTCCATCATAGGCAAGGCTAATTCTAAATTGCGATTCATAGGTCGTATTTTGAGGAATTGTAATGCTCATACAAAGGAGATAGCATATAGAACACTAGTGTGTCCGCATCTGGATTACTGTTGTGGAGTTTGGGATTCTTATCACAAGGTTCTGATTGACTCAGTGGAGAGGGTGCAGAGGAGAGCCACTTGATTCGTGACTTATTGCTACAGCCCTAATGAAAGCGTCACAGAATTGATACATAGATTGGGCTGGGATGGTTTGGAAGACAGACGACGTAGCTTGCGTCCGAATTTATTGGAGAATATGCAAAAAAAAATTTAAATTTCGAGTGCAATGAAATACTTCTTCCGCCAACCTATTTAGTTCGCAATGACCGGAGGGATAAGATTAGAGAAATAAGATGCCGTACTGATGCTTTTATGTATTCCTTCTTTCCTCGCTCTATTTGGGATTGGAATGCTTAGCTCCCTCTACCACCCACAATGTTTGTGATTTGCAGAGTATGGATGTAGATAATATACATTCTCAACAGTGTAGACTGCCATTACAAACTGGACACAGTACCGGATTAACCACATAGCAGGAGGTAGCAAATGCTACGGGCCTTGCGCTTTCTAGGGGGCCCCGCACCTAGGCTAGATGAGCGACGTTTTTTTTTTTTTTTTTTTTTTTTTTTTTTTTTTTTTTTTTTTTTTTTTTTTTTTTTTTTTTTTTAGCTAAGGGCCTCTTCTTCACATTTGCTATGGGCCTCGCGCTGTCTTAATCCGGCCCTGACTGGACACCAGGCATCCTCCTGGTCACAACCTAAGGTAATCCTCTTTCCTGCCACCAATACTCCAAAGAATTCCACCGAAGTTAAACCCCTGCCCTTTTTCTTTGTCTGTCCCAACTACAGTTAATGTTTATAATTTTCCAACATTTGTGTATGTAAAATGTTTCTTTATATATTTTATCTTCTTTTATTCCTTAATATTAATTGTTATATTGCTCAGATATATTTACTTCTATACTTAACCCACCTCCTTATCTTTCTTCCTTTCTCTTTACTATTATCACCAAGCATGTTGAGTGGACAGTTAACATTCTGGCCTTTACATTTGGGAGGATGCGGGTTTGAATCCCCATTCGGGCACCCAGATTTGGGTTTTACATGGTTTCCCCAAATCACTCAAGGTGAGTTCCAGGATGCTTTCTTCAAAAGATCATGCCCGAATTCCTTCCCATTCCTTGCCCCCTCCCCCCCCATTCTTTGCTGCCTCTAATGACCTCAATGTTGATGAGGAGTAAAGCCATAAGCAAAAAACACCATTATCTTTTGAACATTTCCACTTTCATGAGTAGGTTGACATATTCTGTTCCTCAGAATATTTTCAAGGCAAGGTTCCATCTCCTATCAGCTTGGTAGTTTGTTGTAGTTTTAATGGTTGGAAGTAAATGTGTTTACACCTTTCTGTTCCATCTTTGTGTTTTATGTGATAAGTGAATTGTTTAATTTATGATGTGGAGATTGAGGATCATCCCAGCATTCACATAGATGATTGGAGAAAGCAGAGGACTGCCAGTACGTGGGTCCCAAGATATGAACCCGGACCTGTTGCACCTTTCTTATCCAGTGTGGTGGCTCCGTAGTGTGTGCAGCTACACTGGCGGGTACTTTCTTTCTCTTTATTGTTCTCAACTTCCCATGCTCTCAGCAGCCACACTGTATTTTTTTGCTAATTTTTCCTAAACTTCTTATGGGTGCTAATTATGTTCTTCTGCCAATGGTGGGTTCACAACCAAAACTTGTGTTTTTTAATTGTTTCTTACTGTTTTTGTGTATCTGTGCTTTCGTGATCAGTGGTAAGTGTTGGTTCCTTATTCTATCCTAATCTTTATTTTCACATTAGCAGCTTTTGTTTCTGTCTGATCTATATTTGGTAAACTTTTTTACCATAGAGGTGAGATTTAATGTGTACTGTCATCATTCCACTTAAAAGTAATGCATGAAGCAGAAATTTTTCTTTTCGTCACATATTTCACATTATTCAGCAAACTAGTTCCATTGGTGCTGACATTGCACAGCAAATAATAAATTCTACAATCTTGAAAATAACACCAAATTAAATATTTTGCTATTCAACATGTGGAACTTGATACTTCTGCCTGGTGAACATCAACACAGTCCCTCATTAACTGGATAATGGAATATACTTTTGCCCTTTCCTCAGTCTCTCTGTTTCTCTCGCTCTCTCTCTCTCTCACACACACACACACATTAATTGGTTTCTATTTGCCAGGAGCAATATCCCACCTCTTCAGTTGTAAAATAATACTTCACTACCAATTATTTCTTTCCTCGGGCTCACTTGTCTGTAAGTGCCAAATATTGTTGATAACAAAGGAACAGGAAACATTGCTAAAAGGTGGTATCAATTTGAACAAAGGTAGAGAAAGAAAGCCATTACTTTTCAAGGCAGAAGGGTTGCAGAACTAAGTAAGACTAATCCAACAGTATTTCAGGAAACCTTTTAATCTTGTCAGAGAGTATATGAGGCAGATAGCAAGCTAGAACTAGCACACAAGGGAATAACGGAATATCTTTAGAAACTGGTGGACAAAACTGGAAGGGGACAGGAATCACGATTTAAGAAGATTATAAGCTGTGGAAAAGTAAATGTACCAATAAAACAAGCATGAGGGGCAGTTGTGCCCAATTAGGGCAGGTAATAACAATTAAAATTAGAAAAATGACTTGGAATAACAGTAATCAAAAAATAATAAAAATAATCACAAATATAGTCCAATATAAACTGATGAAGAAAACAAGAGGTGTGGTGTCTGAAGAGCTAGAGAACAGAAGCAGGTGAGTTGCTGTGTAAATGTGTCATGGCACATATAGTATGGCCAGTGATTGAAAGTTTTAATTAGTGGTTAGGTTGGAGCAGCTTGTAGTGGACAGTAACATGTTGAACATTTTGCATTAGGGTCTATTGGTGCTATGTAGAGGTTAATTCAGTTAATGGGTTGGTACTTCTTACTAGATTATCTTTGATTTTAGGCAAGTTGTTAAAGCAGATGCAGAGTATAATGGGAAAGATTCAGGAGAAAAGGAGACATGTTTCATAGAAGGAATGAAAGAAATCACACTAGTGCTAAGGGATTTGACCGATGCTTTTTTTATACCATGGCACTACTGTGTGGTGAATATAGTGGCATAATTGTATTTTTGGTAATCAGAATGAGTTATAGCATGGAAAATTTGTTTGTTGACATGTACCCACAATCTTGAAGCCATTTACTATCCCACCAAACTTGCCCACAAACAAATTTACCATACCATTTGTCATAAAGGTCAGATAGGGCATTTATACTTGCTTTTGTTTTTTACTTTGCATCAAACCAGAGAAAAAATTCTGTTTTGTTGCTATTGAATTAAACAACAATTTATTTTACTCTCTGTTTGTAGATCTGTATTGTCTGTTTTAAAGATTATTAATATGGGCAAGATCAAGGTGGAAAGTAAAAAGCCAGGGTAGAAAATGCAGTATCAAAATAAGTGGACGTGAAAATGGGAGTGCCACAAGGTGGCACTTTGGGACTATTGCTACTCATTATTCTAATGAATGATTGTGTTGGACTGAGCGTGATGGGTGAGCAGTTAATGCTCTGGCCTCGCATTCGGGAGGACAGTGCTTCAAATCCCCGTCCGGGCAGCCAGATTTGGGTTTTTCATGGTTGCCACAAATCACTCCAGGTGAATGTTGGGATGCTTCCTACAAAATGTCATGGCTGAATTCCTTCCTGTTCCATGTCCACAGTCCCATCCTGCCTTTAAAGCCTTGAAAAACCCCTTTCTCAAAGTGTAACAGACATTCTTGACTGAGAATACAAATATAATCGAGTATTGGTAATTATTAATACTATTTTTTTTTAACTGTTATGCTACAACCCTCCCTACATTTACCATGGATTTTGGAAAAAATAACACTGGTAAACTTTCTTGTTTACTAAACATTGTGGGTGGTAGAGGGTGCTAAACACCAATCTTAATTCTGCGCATTCCAATCCCGCATAGCACGAGGAAAGAGAGAATACATAAAAGCATCAGTATGGCATCTTATTTCTCGAATCTTATCCTTCTGGTCATTGCAACCCAAATAGGTTGGTGGAAGAAGTATCTCACTGCACTCGTAGGTCATAGAATTTTGCATATTCTCCAATAAATTCAAATGCAAATGACATCGTCTGTCTTCCAAACGATCCTAGCCCAATCTATGTATCAATTCTGCGATTTATACGGGAGAATTTGCATTTGCTGTTGGATATATAAACAACTTTTACAATTCATAACATGCAAAATATTGAAAAAATGGTAAATTAACATTATTGATTGAGTATATAACAATGGAGCACATAAACTTCACAACCCCTCTACAGGAGATGTCACAACATGTTATTTGTTCACTTTTATGATTATTATTACTATCATTACTACTACTCCGCAATTTACTAAAAGTGGGTGGCAGAGGGTGCATCGCACCAATCCTAATGTGTAACCATTTGTGCATGGGAAGGGATATATGGGATATGGCAGGAGGTACCCATGGGCTACTTTTAGGAACCATCCCGGCATTGAGTGATCTGGGAAAACCATGGAAAACCCAGATCAGGATGGCTGCAGTGTTTTACAGATACCTAGTCCTATGAAAATATAAGTTCTCTCGCTCGATAACTCTTCCTAGTCCATTCCCTAATCACTCATGAAAAAAAGAGTATAGAAATGAATTGGTTCTGGCCCTAATTTCTCTTATCTTATTTTCTCAGCCATTCCTGGATATGAAGGTAGCTGGTAGTAATATGTGTTTCCCATCATTCTGAAATAGGTCTGTCGTGAATTTTTCAATCAGCTTCTGCCGAGAGCAATGCCTTCAGTGTTCCAGGTCTTCCTAACCCACTCGGTCAACATCACACATATGCTTTCCTTCCAGCTATATACGAGGGTGGACCCAAAAATGATGGGAAATTCGTCATAACATCTTTATTTCTTAATATTTTTACACCAAATTTTCATCACCTTCAAAGTATTCTCCACTGACCACAACACACTACTTGAAATAATCCTTCCATTGTTCAAAACAGTTTTTAAATTCACTTATCGGGATGTTCTTTATGCCTTCCGGCGATTTTTGTTTTACCTACTCCACAGTGGCAAAACACTTTCCTTTCATAACCCCTATGAGTGTGGGGAACAAAAAGAAACCACGGGGGGCTAGATCCAGTGAGTAGGTGGGGTGGAAAATCGGTGTCATACCGTTTTTGGTCAATAACTGCTTTACGGAGAGGGCGGTGTGGGCCGGCGCGTTTTCATGATGGAAGAACCAGTCACCTGTGTGCCAATGGTCTGACCTTCTCTTCCAGATACTCTCCCTCAATCTTTTAAAAATCTCTAAGTAGAACTCCTGGTTGACAGTTTGACCCGGGGGAATGAATTCCGCTTGCATAACACCTCTGCAATCAAAGAAACAAATGATCATTGTCTTGATGTTTGGCTTCACTTGGCGAGTTTTTTTGGGATGAGGAGAGAAAATGTCTTCCACTGGCTTGATTGCTGCTTTGTTTCGAGGTCGTATCCATAGCACCACGATTCATAATCAGTAATCACTTTCGAAAAAATTCTTTGAGCTGATTTTGAAGCTCAAAACATGCATGAAGTCGACGCTCCCTTTGCTCGTCTGTGCGAAGGCGAGGGACAAATTTGGCTGCAACCTTTCTCATGTGCAAATCTTTGGATAAAATCCTCTGAATTGAACACCATGATATTCCAGACATCTCACAGAGTTGATCAGTGGTTCGGTGATGGTCTGCACGAATGAGGGCATTGATTTTGTCAACGTTTTCATCCCTTCTTGTCATTGAGGGGCGTCCTGAACAGGGTTGGTCATCAATTGACATTTCTCCATTTTTAAAATGTGAAAACCACTCATAGACTCTGGTTTTACTTAGGGCAGCATCCCTGTAAGCAATCTTCAGCATTACAATAGTTTCCGTGGCCAATTTCCCCAACAGGTAACAAAATTTCACAGCTTGCGCTGCTCTCGACAATCTGCCATAATGTTTTCGCCGAAATGGAAAAAGTTGTTTTACTAAAAAAATTATCATGGGCGAACCGATCCACTCACAGGGACACAACTTCGCACGCTGACTCAGGTGGCATGATGACACCAGGTTGAAAAATGGTTTCCCCCACTCTCCCTCCCCGCCGCAGCCCAATTCCCGTTTGTATGCAATCAATTTAACTTCTGGTGTACATTGTTTTAAATTATATCGTCAGACCATATGATTTGCCTTCCCAATTAAATTCTCAGTATGTTCATTCCACAGCAAATTATTATGAATTGTTACATCTAGGTTTTATCGGACTCTACCGTTCTAAGGACGTTGCTTTGCTAGAGGTAAAAATCAATTTTAAAGCACATAAAAGTAGCAACCGAGACCGGAATTTTAACAAGTGGTCTTCCATACCCAATTGCGTGAGGTAGCAATCTAAGACAAATTTATAACTAATGAAAAATATGTTTTCAAACATAATAAAATAAATGTACTCTTTTTCTATATAATGTACTTTCTTCTGCTATCCCAAAACACAAAAATAAGGTGCTACCTTTATCACAGTATATGATGGATGATGAAATGAAATTTTACGAATGGTTTAGAACAGGGTTTCTCAAAGTGGGGTACACGAATCTCTAGGATTTCGCCAATTGAACATAGGGGATTCGTGACAAGATTTACGTTGTGGCAGCTGACTGGGTATCTCCAGAGTGCAACACACAATGTGGTGAATTGAGATTGAAAATGAGCAAAATTGCTCCTAAAATCAACTCAACTTGCAACAAGAAACATGCCCATCTATCAAATTAATTAATAACATATTGCTCTATGTGACTGTAAATCCGTATTTAAAATAAATAAAAAGCCAGTTTTTTTAAGGGGTTCGCCATTGTTTGTGAAATTCCACAGGGGTACGTGGAGCTATGAGTTTGAGAAACTTTGCTTTAGAATGACACAATCTTCATTTTGCAATTATCTGATGAACATGGAAGAGAGGTTGAAGAAAGGAAATTTTTTAAGGTACTCGATAACACAAAAACAACATTTGGCCATAAAGGAGTGAAAATTTCCGAACTTCCTCCATATGCTTCTCTCTAGATCCACCAGCCCGGCACTGGACCACACCATCAAAAAGTAAACCAATCTAATGACGGTGGGGTGTCGGCCAAGTGTCGGACGACATGTGGTGTCGTTTGAACTAACTTCAATCGAGTGAGCGCCAATAATAAAAGTGTCGTTGCGGTAACTGTGTGAACCAGTCTTAGTCTAGTCTGGCATTACAAAATTATATGTAGGGCATATATATTTCAATAGGTAAATAAACATTAAATGATATAAGTTTTAATTAATCTTATGTTATTAACAATGCTTATAGTAAAGAGTGAATTGTTAAAAAAAAAAAAAAAAAAAAAAAATAAAAAACTGTGTAAAACAGCATATAAATTATTTTTGAGTTAGTTTTAAGTGCAAAACAAGATTTATGAAATGAGGTCGCGTGACCGTGATGCCAGTAGAAAATTTGAGTCAGGTAGTTCAAAAAGTAAACAAGTTATTAAAAGAAAGCTGGCGCTTTAATTAAAGATTTTATTCTTAGGAAAAGTCACAAACATTATTTTCAAATCCCTGCATATATCTTCCAAGCATTTAAATTCCTTAGTTTATCATGATTAATAATTTTTTGTCTTTTTTGTCTTTTATAGTTTTCTAATATAATATTTAAAACTTTGAAATTTATTTATTTATAATTTTTTCCCATCAATCACAAGAAATACCTACTTTTGATTCACATAAGTTGCACAAAGGACAAGGGCCTCGCTAAAATTGGCTGCCCGGAGCCTCAGAATGGTTAAGGCCGCCACTGTCTAATTGTGATTATCAAAATTGTTCAGGCAGTTCAGTAATTTGTTCTGATAATGAATGTCAAAATTATTCAGTCATTTGTTAAAAAGAGACTGGACATAAACTTTTTCAAGTCTGAATTATTCTCTGTCTGGCACAAAGAAAGATCAGTGGTCGTCAAAGGTTTTGGTTTGGTATTACTACTGAGGGTGTGTGTTTCAGTAACACCTTCTTCAGGTATTATAACCTGTGTGACTCTTGGAGAACCTATTCTTGAACTATCTTGTTGTGATTTCTGTGAAGGTATTGATCAGGAAGTGTGCTTTAATTCCATAGCAGGTATAATTAATCCTGCATTGGAAAAATTATTCTCATAGTTTGAAACATTAACACTGGAAAAACTAATTATCTATTATTTGTGATGACACGTTTTCAGGAAACTCGCCAAAGTCCTCTGACATGTCATTATTGATTGTAGTCCTATTGTCAGAATGGTTAGAAGGCCCCTTTTCTCTGGAAGCATTGGGTTCTTGCATAATAAATCTCAAATATTCAGAAGAAATTGTAGAAATACACAAAAGAAAAGAGAGAGAAAAAGAAACACTTAAATTGTTCATACTGTGCAATAGCTTATTGATATTGTATTGTTAACATAATGTTAACTTAAAGTTCAAAGTAGAATGAAAATCTGTGCCTTCCTAGTTCTTATGAAATTATTCATTATTATGTATCTATTATAAATAAGTTAAAAATGTACAGTGTGAAAATGTGCATAGTTCATACGATGTACACAGGCTCTCACCAGATCAGCTGTACAAATCAAAAACTATTAAGTATCCTCGAATAAAACCTGTTATGATTTTAGAGTTATCATCGTGTTTGTTATATTAAATTTAGCAGAAATTCTTGAACTTGTGTTGCAATTATGAAGAGTGTTAAATAATTAACTATAAGGTATTACACTAGGTCAAGAACATAATTAAATGCTCAAGAATTATGAGCAACGAAGTAGTCTCGTAGAGTCAAAGTTTGCTACTGGATGACGCAAAATTACTGTAACACATTGTGCACCATTGAAAATTCACTAATCTGTAGATATAACATTGGCTTGTGTTGGTAGTTAACGCAGTTTTCCGACCATTTCTTCCTGCCAGATGCTGCAACAGCCAGAGGTAATATGTATGCCAACAGCTGTTCCTCCATCTGTGACTCTGCAACATTGTATGCTGAGCAGTTACAGCGTATTTGCTAGTGGCACTACTGTAACTTTGTTGTCACATGTCTGTCAGCTGTGGTATTTCTTCTGCCAAACTTTGGTTTGTTAATAGTTGCTGTGATGAACACAGTTTTGTCACTGCAAAGTCCGCTGCATGCTCGCTGTGTTTGATAACTAAGACGTTGACTGATACAGCCGCCAGGAGACATATCTTGTTCAATTTATTTTTCTTTGAGTTATCCCCACATTAAAGTTAGAATGTACCATATAACTCCAACTATCCGAACTCTGACTGTCCAAATTGCTGAATATCTGAAACTCTTTTTTTAATTAAGACGGAGATGTTCAGCAAGCAGTGACTGTTATTTACAGTATGGTACATACATACTGTACTAATGTACAGCACTTGTAAGTACACTTAGCATGTAAAAGTGTTGCCTTTTCAGTTAATTAATTTTTCTTTAAAAATAGTTTTTCTCACATTTTCAAAATACATGCAGTAATTAATTAAAATAGACCCTTTTTTGGAAACAATCCAGTTATCCGAATATTTGATTATCTGAATGGGTTCTGGTCCCTATTGTTTCGGATAATTGGAGTTCTACTGTAGTCTTTTATATTTTAAAGAAGATAAAACGTTAGTATCATTCTTTTTCTTGTTCCCACACTGAGCTACATCTGAGAAGCAATGTGTCTGAAGAATGTAAGATTCCTTTTTAGTGTGGGGGACTGGCCGGTTTTTTTTTCTGCTCTGCCACCCCTAAGAGGAACATTAATAGGTGGGTAAAATCTGTATGTCATGAGAGCAGTAGACCAAATGAATAACACTCAGTAGCATACATATAAGGAATGTTCAAAAAGAAACAAGCCAGAGTCTGTAATGGGAAAACCAGTGACAGAATGGTAATATCGTTGTGTCAGTAACAGAGAGTTTCCGACAAGAGCGCGGAAGTCCACATGCCTGCCGCTATCAGGTCACGTGCAAGTCACATGACTACAAAGCTAGCAGAAGCATGCATCAGTCATCCAGCAATCTTCTTTTACCAAGATGGCCCCATTCTGATAGACTTCTTTCAGCATGGGACAACAGTGAATGCCCAACGTTACTCCCAAACCTTGACCAGCCTTCACCAAGTGATCAAATGAAAACAACCAGACATGCTCGCCTATGGGGTCATTCTACTCCACGACAATGCAAGGCCTCATACGGACAACACAATCGTTGAACTTGTGCAGAATTTCAAGTGGGAGGTTCTTGGTTACCCTCCATATGGTCCAGACCTCTCTCCCTGTGATTACACCAATTTTGCTCCCCTAAAAAAGGCTCTGAGGGGCAAACGATTCACCTCGGACAACGACTTCAAGCAGTATGTGCGGAACTGTTTCACATCGCGGCACCAGAAATTAAACGAGTCAGCCATTCACTGCCTTGTGTTACATTGGGACAAGTGCCTCAATAGACAGGACCTATACCTCTGAAATACAGGTACTGGTTTCTGATCCTAGGCCTCTGGCTCATTAATTTTTGAACCAGCCTTCTAAAATGTTTACATTTATTAACAACAGTACATAACAACCCATCCCCAATAGCTATTGGAGCCTAAATAGGACCATTCCCACCTGTATTTACTGTGACGACGCCATGTCTTGTCCTCTGCAGTTGTTGCCAGTGACGCGGTCCCCAGTGCAATCTGCTGTCCCCACCGGCGGTGCCGTCTTCCATCTCTGCAGCCTCGGCTACTCGTTCCATTGCTCATCCTGGGGTTTTGTTCGCCTCTCCCCCACTACATTCTTCTAGGAGGGTATAATAGCTATCCAATCTCGGCACATCTTGATGTCGTCATTCTGGCTGACATACGCTGTCGATTGCGCGAGATAGCTGACTGCCCTAACCTACTAAGCAGGTCATTAGTTCCGTGAGTGTATACATTCTTTCTAGCTTGCTTGTTTACAGTATCTGTCACAGCTGACCTAACTTCTATAGAATTTTGTAATAGTGACTATAATTCCCAATAATTCTCTAAAACTGGTACTCCACCACACCTTCCTTCCCCTAAAACATTTTGGCTCCACTCCAGAACCAAATAAGGATTTAAGTTACAAGTTTATGCTCATATGATTTTTGCCAGACAATAGTTTCCTTTAAAATCCTTTCCCCCCCCCCCCCCCATTTTACAGGCATTAATGCTACGTGTGTGTTGGGTACAGTATTTAGAGTGTATGTTAGTTGTTGAAAAATTTGTGTCTTCTTGGTGTAGACGTTTGCACTGTCCCTCGTTATGGCTGCTGCTGTTCTGCATTGCTCACGTGAGTGTGGTACTCTGCTGCTTCGGCACCTCAACTCAGCTGACATTCTGCATGGACGGCGCCTCACGGTGATATCGGCTGACTCAACACTGCCCGCTCTGGTGACGTCGCCCTCTGGCTATCTGTTGACAATCTCAAAGCACTCAATTACACAAGGTTTTACCCACCATAGCTAATTTTCTTCTAGTGACTTAGTCTGAGGCCTCCAATCATGTAATTCTTCAGACTGCTTTTGTGGCGATGTTGTTTCTCCCATTCACCATTTCTGTTTTCCCTCTGAAATACTTATTTGAGCATCTTTTATAACAGTCAGATTTCCATGTAATGGACATTAAAATTCGTCTCCTCCATTTTCATCATGTGATATGTTTTCCTTGAGCGTAATCTTCTCCTTTCAGTACGTACAATGTCTAATATCTGCTTTCTTTTCACAAGTAATAGTAAACACTTTAGACATCCACACATAACACTTATTTCATCACTTTCAGTGTCTGTAGCACTTAAAAAATTAATTATTTCCTAATCGCAAGTCCTCGATCTGCAGCATATTTTTGGCTGGATTTTAAATATATTCTAATATCGTCTGCATGTATTAACTGTGGTTCAGCATTCCTTGTTACTAGCTTCTCTCTTGATCTCACACTTCCACCGCAATGTGATTGTAAGGGTTCTTTGCATTCCATTGCAATAAGCAAGCATGTTGTTTTGCGGCGTTTGCTTCCATCCACATAAACGTGCATTACTGACCTAAAACAACTCTGTAATAAGCGATCATATTGTCTTGCTGTATTCTGATGTGGTTGCAGAAGGCCTGCATTATGCTTTGTGACATAAGTCACCTGACGCATTGTCTGTCCACTACACACACGCATTGCTTAAGTTTCCAGCTCGCTGCAATGACTGCATCCACACACTTGTCACAAACATTTGCTCTACACACGTTCGTAACTCTGCTTCACCGTGTTCTTCCGAATCGTGGTGCGTCAATTCTTTTTTCCTCGCAATACTCACTTCCACTATCGGGTGCATCCACTTTCTCAGACAATGGTGTGTCACTAATTTCCGATCCTGCGATTTCTCGTAGCCTCTGCTTTTCTTTACTGTTATTTCCATTTTGCACTAAGCTCTCCCCTTCTTTCTTCCAAACCTTCTGCTCCTTCATAATCATTACCAATGGTGAATTTCAGTTGCTTCCGATACCTCTTATTATTTCGTCTTTTGGCGCTTCTTCACTTTCTTTCGTCAAATTCCTTAGTAAAAATGGTGAACTCCGCTCAATTCCACTTAGTTGTATTATTTCCTTTTTTGACACCTCTTCACTTTCTCCATATTCTTCAGAAATACTAGCAAACCCTGCTTGTTTCCACCTTGTATTATTTCTTCATGAAGCGGTCCTTTAGTTTCTTTATTCAAATCCTTTATTAACAAGGACACATTCCATTTTCTGCTGCTACTTTCTTTTATTATTTCTGGCTCCAACGACTCTCCTATGTCTTTCTACAGATTCTTCAATTGCTTGTTGGGTATTTTACCTCGTTTCTCATTTTCTCTCTTCCCTACAATCATTTTTATTATTACTGCTGCATTCATTCTTTTCTAGTTCCTGTACCTACTCTATCCCTGGGCACGCAATACACACTCTTGCGAGATGCTCCTGTCTCTGATAATTGCTTTAATACATTTTCATTTTGTTCATCTTCTTGCCTTCTGTTTTATATTTGTTTTTGCTTTTCATGCCGTGCAGTGACTTCTTGCGGTCTTGGGTCACCTCAGCTTTTGTTTCATTATGACCTCCTTTCCAATAGAACTGACGCCTCCGTTCTGGCTCTGTGGTAACTTCTCGATTAATCGCCACCTCTCTACATTATCTTGTCATATGTCCTGACCTTCTGCACAGCTGGCAATACTCGCTAATCCTTTGGCTTAATGTATTCCAATCTTCCTTTCTTCCTCCTCTTCTACTCATTTCTGCATGCTGTCTTTGATCATTTCCCTGACGCTACTATTTCTCTTTGGCTGACATAATTACAGTTTCTTCAATTTGGGCAATCTCGACAATTCCCATTAAAGAAAGCTCCGTTTCTTTGGCTCTGAGCACTGCAATGACACTGTCTAATCATCGGACGAATGCTGTGCATGCTAGGGTGTGGATTAATTTTAAAGCCCTGCTAATTCACACCCTTTTAATTCTCTCTTGGTTGCTTCACAGACTTCATATACTATTCCGTCCAACCGACTTGCCCAATCTGTGATGGATTCTCCTGCTTTCTGCCAACTTCCAAACATACTTATTGCATTATAATCAACCGTGTGTTTCAGCTTGCAATTTTCCATTAGTACGGTTTGCACATCCTTCCAATCTTTGACATTTTCACGTACTAAAGTTTGCTGTCTAGCTTGACCTCTGATGCAAGTCTTTACAAATTTTAAAAGGATTTCATGAAATTTAGCATTTAGCAGACTGAATGCCATATCACAGTTATATATAATTTCGTCCAATTCTCCTTTCATGCCACAAAATTAATTGGGAATTAATTCTAATGCTTCTGATAAGCTTACTCATGATTTCTCTCTTTTTACTACATTTTCTCCTTTCGCAGTGTAACTGTTTCCCACACTGGTAGGCACAGCTGTAGTGCTGACAGAGACCTTTCACTGCTGTCCTTGATTCCGCAACTTCTGCGATGTGTTGTGCTGAATCCACTTACTGCTGTGCCGACATGCCTTGCCGATTTCTATAACATTGTATTTATGGGCGGTACTTTCTGCCTTATTTTTCTCTATTTTATTCTTATTAGCTGCATGCTCACTAGAGTATTTTGTCTACCCTCATGTCCAACATGTTCTTGTGCTGGCTGACGCCACACCTGTCAACAAATTAAACCCTTCACTGTGTTGGACTGGCTGTTTTTTTTTTTCCTCTCTCTCTGCCTACCCCTAGAAGAACATTTTGTGGGTAAAACCTCTATGTTATGTGAGCAGTAGACCAAATGAATAACACTCCAGCAGGGTTTATGCAATATTTACATTTATTGTCAACAGTACATAACTACCCTATAATAACCCATTGCTTTCCTTAATACCAGTGTTACAGCCAGTTCAGTTATACTTGCGACTAATGCCGGAGACTAACAATTCTTATTTAACTTTCCATTAGGCTACATCATCCCCAATAGCTATCGGTGCCTAAGCAGGATCATTCCCACCTGTATTTACTATGATGATGCTATGTCTCGTCCTCTGCAGCTATTGCCGGTGACGCGGTCCCCAGTTGCAATCTGCTGCCCCCGCCGGCGGTGTCGTCTTCCATCCTGCAGTCTCGGCTACTCTGATCGACCTAGTTCTATTGCTAATCCCGGGGGAGGGGATAACAGCTATCCAATCCCGGCGCATCTTGATGTCACCATTGTGGCTGACATACGTCATCGATTGCGTGAGATCGCTGACTGTCCTAACCTACTAAGCGGGTCGTTCATCCCACGAGTGTATACATTCTTTCTGGCTCACTTGTTTATAGAGTCTGTCGCGACTGACCTAACTTCTATAGCACTGTAATAGTCGCTATGATTCCCATTAATTCTCTAAAACTGGTGGTCCACCACATTAACAGTGTTTTGCTCGTAACAACCCATACACTAGCTTTATTAATGACTCCCTGTGTGTGTGTGTGTGTGTGTGGTTGGTTTGTTTGTTTTACAGGTAAACCTTTCTCGAAGAGTAACCGACATTCATTACCAAGAATACAAATAAAATCTAATATTGGCAATTATTAATACATTTTTTTATTTTTTTATTTTTATTTTTTTTTGTATGTAAGGGGGTCATGGATTGGATATGTACAGTTTAGTTGGCCCCTACAGGGTTTTACCCCACAATCCATTTCACTTCTTTCTCCTCAATAACCACGTATGCCCACCCTTTACCTCCTTCCCAAAATCCATAAGGCTGACAATCCAGGATGCTCTATTGTTGCAGCTTATGGATCGCCAACTGAACGCATCTCTGCCTTGGTTGACCAATACCTACAACCTATATTCTGTCTGCTCCCATCACATATCGAGGAGACATGACACTTCCTTTCCCAGCTTTCTGCTATACCCACATATCTTCTTTCCAACTCCATACTGGTAACAATTGACACATGTCCTTGAACCCAAACATTCCACATGTGCATGGCCTTGGGGGTATGAATTGCCCCACCTGATTCTCAACTACTACTACTACTACTTCTCCTTCGAAGGCAACCTCTATCACCAAATCTGTGGCACTGTCATGGGCATCCGCATGGCCCCCTCTTCTGCTAACTTGTTCATGGGCCATCTGGAACAGACATTTTGGGAGAAAGTTCATCTCAAACCCCACATTTGGCTTAGATTCCTAGATGATATCTTTATGATTTGGACACGTGGTGAAAATTACCTTCTAAATTTCCTGAACTATCTTAATACCTTTAACATTCTAAAATTCACTTGGTCATATTTCCACAACAAGGCCACATTCTTGGATATGGGTTTGTCTATCTCCAATGGCTACCTCAACTCCTCAGTCCACATCAAACCCACCAACCTTCAACAGTATATCCATTTTCACAGTTGCCACCCGTACCATACCAAACGTTCCTTTCCCTACAGTCTTGGCATTCAAGGTAGTCATATATGCTCCAACCAACAGTCCTTCAAGCATTATTCAAACAACGTTTCACGAGCATTAATATCTCACAACTACCCTCCAGCTTTGGTTAGCAAAATGCTTTTCATGGGCAACATTACAACCTACTCAGCCCATCAATCATCCCAAACTCGCGAATACCAACCACAGTCCAGTCCTGGCCACACAATACTACCCAGGCCTTGAATCGATTAATAGAATCCTCTGGCAGGGTTATGATTTCCTGCAAACCTGCCCAGAAATGAGATCTATTCTTCCCAAAATCCTCCCTGCCCCTCCCAGAACTTGTTTTGGCAGGCCTCCTAACCTCAGTGAACTCATAGTCTTCCTCATCCCAACAGTCAGCCCCAAGGCTCTTTCCCTTACAATAGACTCCGCTGCGAGATCCGTCTACCACTTTCACTAACACTGTCACTGGGGAAAGCTTTCTGATCATAGGACATACCACTTGCAAAACCTCCCATGTAATTTACCAGTCATTCTCTTGGCTTATTCATAAATCGTCGTGTAAATATTATGTTCAGAAATGACAATTTCTCTTCTCTATTGCATAAACTCCCTTTTTTTATTATTATTAGAAACACAAGTGCTATATGCTGTTTATTGCATTCAGATGCTGCTGAGATTTAGCTTCAATGTATGAATAATTATGTGGCATATGTGGAAATCATTATACCAAACAGCTGACTTTAAATGATTAGCAATTACTGCACTTACTCACTTTCCAGTATCTTTATGATACATCATGGCATAATAATTGGCAGTTGCTCACAATAATGTTTTCTTTAGCCAAAAATTCTTTTAAAATTACTTTGCGTATTGCTTTTTACTACTGTGAGAAAAAGGTGAAGGCATTAATATCAGATTTTCTTTCTTTGTTTCCAGGGACCGAAATCAGTTGAATGTACCAGAACTTTACCACCAGCTTTTAGACACATATCAGTCTTCAGACTCCGAGTATGAAGTTGATTTGAATGAACCAGGCCCTAGTAATGGACGCAGAAGGTCCAATCGACTAACATTGAAAAGAAATCTGGAAATTGTTAGAAATGGAGAGACAAAAGATTGGACAGCTCAGTGTCGTCAGTTGCTTGAGACTCTTTGG
>CM061921.1:177117698-177524470 GCA_031002005.1 Vandiemenella viatica | reverse complement strand
CTTGGTCATATTTCCACAACAAGGCCACATTCTTGGATATGGGTTTGTCTATCTCCAATGGCTACCTCAACTCCTCAGTCCACATCAAACCCACCAACCTTCAACAGTATATCCATTTCACAGTTGCCACCCGTACCATACCAAACGTTCCTTTCCCTACAGTCTTGGCATTCAAGATAGTCATATATGCTCCAACCAACAGTCCCTCAAGCATTATTCAAACAACGTTTCACGAGCATTAATATCTCACAACTACCCTCCAGCTTTGGTTAGCAAAATGCTTTTCATGGGCAACATTACAACCTACTCAGCCCATCAATCATCCCAAACTCGCGAATACCAACCACAGTCCAGTCCTGGCCACACAATACTACCCAGGCCTTGAATCGATTAATAGAATCCTCTGGCAGGGTTATGATTTCCTGCAAACCTGCCCAGAAATGAGATCTATTCTTCCCAAAATCCTCCCTGCCCCTCCCAGAACTTGTTTTGGCAGGCCTCCTAACCTCAGTGAACTCATAGTCTTCCTCATCCCAACAGTCAGCCCCAAGGCTCTTTCCCTTACAATAGACTCCGCTGCGAGATCCGTCTACCACTTTCACTAACACTGTCACTGGGGAAAGCTTTCTGATCATAGGACATACCACTTGCAAAACCTCCCATGTAATTTACCAGTCATTCTGTTGGCTTATTCATAAATCGTCGTGTAAATATTATGTTCAGAAATGACAATTTCTCTTCTCTATTGCATAAACTCCCTTTTTTTTATTATTATTAGAAACACAAGTGCTATATGCTGTTTATTGCATTCAGATGCTGCTGAGATTTAGCTTCAATGTATGAATAATTATGTGGAATATGTGGAAATCATTATACCAAACAGCTGACTTTAAATGATTAGCAATTACTGCACTTACTCACTTTCCAGTATCTTTATGATACATCATGGCATAATAATTGGCAGTTGCTCACAATAATGTTTTCTTTAGCCAAAAATTCTTTTAAAATTACTTTGCGTTTAATTGCTTTTTACTACTGTGAGAAAAAGGTGAAGGCATTAATATCAGATTTTCTTTCTTTGTTTCCAGGGACCGAAATCAGTTGAATGTACCAGAACTTTACCACCAGCTTTTAGACACATATCAGTCTTCAGACTCCGAGTATGAAGTTGATTTGAATGAACCAGGCCCTAGTAATGGACGCAGAAGGTCCAATCGACTAACATTGAAAAGAAATCTGGAAATTGTTAGAAATGGAGAGACAAAAGATTGGACAGCTCAGTGTCGTCAGTTGCTTGAGACTCTTTGGCAATGTGGTGATTCTGCTCCATTCAGGTACATTTACATGTTTATTGTTTTTAAGATTTATGTTGTAGAAATTTTCACTTCACTTTACATCATCATTAAATCACTTCAAATTCTTGGCTTGATGACATTAGTTAATTTGCCATTGGTACAGGGTTGTGCAAAAAGAAAGCATGGATTTTATTTTAGTAGTGTAAGTGGTGGGAGTGGAATGTTGGGGTGGGGGATCTGTTGTTTTGTAGGTTAGAGTGTCCAGTTTCAGTAGCATTGGCACAGTGCTCCATGCAGCATTGCGTTTTCGCTGTTGAACATTTTTTCAAAAGTAATGAATCTGTTATCACAGTTCAATGTCTTTTTCGAACACAGTTAAATGTCCTGCAAAATGGTTTGGTTCCTGATCGCAACACAATAATTCATTGGGTTAACTCTTTTCGGAAAACGAAGTGTCATGAAGCAGAAGTCGTTCTGGTCGTCCTCGTACAGTGCGAACCCCAGAAAATTTCGACAGAGTAAGAGGTCTGTTCTTCAAAGTGCTCGCCGCTCCACTAGGCGGCGTGCTCCAACTCTGGGTTTGCCTCGTTGCTCGCTGCAGCGTATCCTGAAGGATGTTACAATTTCATCCTTACAAAATTATGATCATGCAGAGGATTCACGAACGTGATCATGAGCAACGGAGACTGTTTTGTGAGAGAATGCTTGATGTTCTTGCTAATGATGATGCTTTGTTTATGACGAGCGATGAAGCTCACTTCCATTTAGACGGTCATGTAAACAAACAAAACTGTCGGTATTGGGCAGCAGACAACCCACAAGAACTGCATCAAACACCACTGCACAGTTCAAAAGTGACAGTTTGGTGTGGAGTTTCAAATGTTGTATTGATGTGAGTACATTTTCTATGTGACCAAAATAAAGACAATTATAACATTTTGACATTCATGCGTTCTTTTTGCGCCACCCTGTAGTTACACTGATGATAAATATTAGTTTTGCAAACCATGATCACATCAGAGATGCTCTGTGGAAAGAAAATATGGTACAACACATGAGGGTTGAACACTGCATCTGCACACTAAAAGTAAACATAGTGGAAGTACAGTTGTAAACTCTTTATGAGGAATGTACCTCATGCTTTTGTTGTGTTATTAAAATCTGACTGTCAAATATTGTGACTAACAGAAGCTAAGAAGGACAAAGGAAAATGATATAGTAGTTTGAAGCCTTTAATGGTGGTTTAGTTTTAAGCTGATCATGATGTGAACTTAAAATGTGAAAGTTGCTAAAAACATCTTTCACAGGTTGCAATGAATTCAGGCAAGAATACACAGAATAGATGAATGACTTCAGAGCAACTTGCAATCTGTGATTTGAGCGCCAAATATTATCAAAGTCACAGCCTTATCAATCAACCCTAGTACAGTCTGTAGGATCTTGATACAAACCAAGAAGTTCAGTGTTACAGCCTAGCCTGTATCCATACCTTGCAATAACTAACGGCCAAATATCTCTGTCTACTTATCATATCTGAGGCCTCTTTCTAGCATTTCAAGGCTGATCCCCTTTACACAACCCTTCCTTAGAATGTATATTTGTCAAAATTGAAGGATACCAGTCTATTCACACCTTACATTGTTTGCATTTTTCAATAAACATTAAGCTCTTGTTTCTTACAGCCGATTTTGTTCCTCTCTCGTGTTCGGGTTTGTTTATATGGTACAACACATGAGGGTTGAACACTGCATCTGCACACTAAAAGTAAACATAGTGGAAGTACAGTTGTAAACTCTTTATGAGGAATGTACCTCATGCTTTTGTTGTGTTATTAAAATCTGACTGTCAAATTTTTTGTGGTAATGTGTGTTCTCCTCCTTTTATTGATTGACTCATTCCACATGCAGACTTCTTGATACCCCACTCTAAAAGTGACCACAGTTCCTAAATTCTTTGCCCCTGCAGGAGTCAAGTACACATGTAACATTGTCATCTCCATTGCCTTTTCTGCCAATTTGCTGTTGACATAATGCCATACTGGACTTATGAGCCTTGAGCAGCATGAGTAAGATTTTGCTTTAATCATGCTAGTCTTCCTGGTTTTGGTTGTCATGTGGCATTCCATAATTATTTAGTTGAATATAGCATGGTTTTCTCTATTTTGTCTATAAAGCAAGGGAAGTTTGCTTGTGGATACACCATTTGTGATATCTTCCTCATTACACATCATGTTAAATTCATCTAGGGTCGAATCTGGTCTTGCCTCATTCATTAGTTTGTGAAGATTACTGGCATAGAAAAATTTAATTGAAATCTGAGCTATTTATCCTCTGAATTTGTTAATTGGAAACTATCTTATCAGTTTGTTTCCAAGCACACTTCTTTTTCTCTCACCAAATGATTTAGGAGCCAAATGTCTACTAATTCTTAACGTAATTTTGTTTCTCATTAATGCCACTCGGGAACATTTGTACACCAACTGCCTGGCAACTAAGTGTAAATTATGAGAACGGGGTGGAAGGGTGTGGGACTGGAGCATTTAACCTCGGGGGGGGGGGGGGATGTGTAGCTTGGGTTTTGTGTTTGTGAAATGTGTAGTTGATGAGGTGGAGACGGGGACATTAGCTTAGATGGTTGTGAAAAACTGCTTGTATCTGCAATCAGAATGGGTAGTATGCGGAGACCGGGATTGGAACCTGGTCCTGTTGTACCTCCCCAATCCAGTATGGTGGCGTCTAAATATGCACAACCATACTGGCAGGTGAAGTGATTTTTACTGTCTTTTAACTGTTTGAATTATCGATCAATGTTTTAACTGTTGTAAGTCTCTTTTCGTTTTGTATATCATGGATATCATCTACTGTTACCAATTTTTATTGTATGTGTAGATGGCTGTGATGAGTGTGTTAAGTGCAGACATTGTTGCATTGCCTTAGTGACAGGGAGGGTCAAAATTATTTAGATATATTAATTCACCTAAAGCAATTATGATTTTAGATCTGTGTTATTTGTAGAAGAAATATAAAATTGAAATGATAAATGCTTTTACATACTCCAATTTACTATGAAACACACCTGTTATGTTATTTTCTCTCTTTCTTTTAAATGACAGTGATTTATTTTCCCCAACAGAGAACCAGTTGACGATTTAGAACATCCAGAGTACTATCGAGTTATTGATAGACCCATGGACCTGCGAACGGTGAGGGAGGAGCTTTTAGGTGGAAACTACGAAAGCCCACTCGAGTTTTGTAATGATGTGAGGCTTATTTTTTCAAATTCCAAGAACTACAACACCAATAAAATCTCTCGGGTAAGTAAAACTTTCATAAATGGTAGCTGCAACTTTGAAATCTGTTTTACAGTTATTAAACCTCAAGTTGGTAGTTCATATTTAGTTTTGTTCCTGTCTCCCTTTATCTTCATTTATCTGTAACTCATAGATCATTTTTTCTTCATAGCTAAATGTCTAGAAACAACCTGTGACAAACTTTAGCAGAGTCTTCTCAGGTGGTAAAGTGGCCAGTGCATGGTGATAGTAGTATATGGGGATTCAGTGCTTTACCTCTCCATGGCTAGGGCACCGATAGCATTTATTATTCACATATTCTATTTCCTAGGCCACTGTACATGTTTATCACTCTCTTCTTTGGCAGTATATCTGTTTCATTCTTTAAATAATCCATTCTTCTATAACAGCCAGTTGTTAAATCTAATTTACTCAGGTTTTTCTTTTTTAACATAAATAATATATAGATTTCTGATAGGCTTTGATTATATTAATGACCATTTTGTAGCATATGATTCAAGCACAAATATTCTCTAATTTTAGCTGTCATCGAATCTCACCAACAGAACATTGCTCTGCCTACTTTCCATTAATAAAGGCTTTATATTGTAATGAAACTTGTAATTTTTTTCTTTCTTCAATTCACAATTTAAATTTGAGTGACTACAATGTCCTGAACAATAATAGATCTTTTCTTACACAAAATAATGGTATAATCATTCACCACCCCTGGCGTAATAACTGTGTACTCACTTTAATAATGTCTTTTGTCTTCAGTTAATATCATTTTTCCCAGAGATTTTAAAATTTATCCCAAATTACAGCCTTTATTGCAGAATTATTGTATATGATTTGCAGATATCAGGGCGTATGGCAGTGCTTCCACTAAGTAGAGCAATGCCAAAGTGATTTGGGCCATTTTTGTATCTTAGGGGACATCTATTAATTATTTGAGGTGAAATGGGTTGGGGGGGGGGGATGTCTGGCGAAATGTCACCAAGGGGGAGGGGGGTCAACTGAAATCTCACGTGAGGTTTTGGAAGTTTTTATCTACAAATGATGCGAAAGTCTGTTTTAGGGGGGGTATTTCGTCGAAAAGTGGTGGTGTAATTGGGTTTGGAAGGGTGAGACCTAAAAAAAGAAAAGGTCTCAAAAAGTTGTGAGGACGATTTCTTGGGGGGAGGGGTCTCGCAGACCATATCTCACCAGAAAGGGGTGGGGGGGGGGGTTGGACCAAATCATATCTCATGAAATCTCACCAAGGGGGAGGGGGAGGGGTCCAGAAATCCGGAAAAACACCTCCCATAATTTATGGATGCCCCCTTAATATCTTCATTCTGGTTGATGCTAAAAAAAAATTATTATTCTTGGAAATTAGCAAGCTTAGCCATTAAATTTTGCTTCATTCCTCTTTTGGAGGTTACTTATATACAAATTTAAATAATTTTGTCACTCGTTGATGATCATAAAAAAAAAAAAACCTCTAGAGTACTTCCCAAAGTCATATCAAGATAATTTTGCACACAGGTATGCTTTTACCCATAAATCATAAACGTATCAGATTGTTGATTTTTGGTGTATTTGTCTCTTACCTACCCTAAATATGAAATCATATTCTATCTAGATATCTTTAAATGCCACAGACTTTCATTACGATTGAAGCTTACTAAGCTTAACTGATGTGTAAAGTTTTATTTTGTTCCTATCCTTACTTTGGAAGTTGGTTAGATTCTAAGTTTTAACTGACTACAAAACACTTCCATTCATTCTACAGTGGTCCTAGAAACAGGTACTTTGGTACACATATTTGATATCACCCCCAAATCATAAAAAAGTCAAATATTGGTATTTTTGTTGTATTTATTTAATTTTAACCCCTAACGTGAAGCATTAAATTTATATGCTATAATCTTTGCTCTGGATAGTACTGTAAGCTTCAGATTTCTATCATGCATCAAGATCTGCAGGTCAGCAAGCTTAAATAGTGCATTAAATTTTTCTTTGTTTCTATCCTTAGTTTGGTAGTTTGTGGTACACTGTCTACCCAGAATTTTCATATTATGGCCAATCAGGGTCACCACTTAGGATTGCAATCCCGCGGGATTTGCACCAATCGTGCGGGATTGGCGCAAACAGTTTTTTAACGCATATATTTAAATCATAGTTACTTAAAACATTAATAAATTAAATTCATAAATAAATT
Organism: Vandiemenella viatica; assembly: GCA_031002005.1. Taxonomy (NCBI): domain Eukaryota; kingdom Metazoa; phylum Arthropoda; class Insecta; order Orthoptera; family Morabidae; genus Vandiemenella; species Vandiemenella viatica. The sequence goes on along the minus strand of CM061921.1, from coordinate 177,517,683 downwards.
TTAATGTTAAATGATAAAAATTACAGTTAATAATATTTTAATTGGCAAAATGACATTAAAACTTTTTAGCATGTCTTAAGTACATTTCAAGGTTTTACATTTTTGTTTTTTAATCTAAATCAATTTTTAAATAAATTATAAAAAATTTGAAAATATTCAGTGTTAGGTCATATTATGTGCCTTACAATACATCACATAAGTTTAAAGACTTGGCTCAGAGCAAGATCTCGTAAATTTTTGTCACTGCACAATCACGAGACTTGGTCTTTTTTTTAACAAGAATTGTTTTTGTGGGATTCATTATTATATCTCCTGATTCCTTGATTGATCTTATAGTTGATTCAATGTTATTAAAAGAAACTACTCACCAACATGTAAACTGTCAAGTATTTCAGTTTTACTTATGTGGCATAACGACATTTTTAAAGTGGAAGTTATTACTTTTTAGTAAGAAAGGAGACTTTATCGCTGAATGATTGTAGTGAAGGCCTCATATGTTGAATCTCCAGATAAGCAATCAACCTACAAAAAGAAATGAAATCCTTCAAAAACAAATAGGGCCAATTCTATACTCTAAAGTGCGTATTGGCATCACTTTCTGAAATAAAATGGTTTCTCTCCCTGTGGGCATTATACATGCCATGTTTTGATATACTTGCCATGTTTTGGTGAGCCAGCTAATAAAACTTTTACCCAAATTACTCAATTGTATTTGTTTCATCAGAATTACAAATAAGCAAAAAGCCAAGAGTTTCCTCGCAGCTCTTTCTGTGTAAAAAAATCTCAGAGTAAATCATGTACACTATGCCTTTTATTTTAATAAAAAATTGTGACAAGCATAATGGCAAAATCACCAGAATTTTTAAATAAACAATTCATAACACCATGGGAAATCATTCTGTAGCAGAAAGATAAGTTTTTACTCGCCATAGATTGTAGACTAGGCTCAGAACAGATGTCAACTTTTTGTCTCTAATCAGCTGTGAAGTGTAATCCTGTTTTTACAAGAATTGTTTTTGTGGGATTGATTATTTTCTAAGAAAATTGGTGCAATGCCACCGTGAATCTTGTTCCACTATACTCATATGGGTTTTTTAGCATAATTTAATTTTATGCACATGAATGTTTCATATGAGAAGTCCTACTAATATATGTTTATCACCCTTTTTGAATATTTTTTTCTGCAATTGACATCACTCTGCTTTGCTGTAAAAATTTGTACCTTAACTGGCATAATGAATTCCATTTTCTAATTTAATTTTATAACCTCCCCTCCATCCCTTCCTCTCTTAATTTAACAGCATTAAAATGTCTTTTCCTCTGCATTACTCATTAATTTTGGTCTGGATTGCCTCTTCTCTTTTCATCAGTTTATCAGAATTAAACATCTATTTATATCTTTTTGCTTTCCAGTATTTTTAGTTGATATCATTTGTGTTACAAGAAACTTATGTAACTTTAATTATTATGTTTGTTGCCTGTCTCAAAATATATTTAATTTCGCTGTGATGGGGCACATGCTATGGTGCCAATTTCCTGACACAGCCATTTTCCACCACACAAATTTTCTGCTTTTTGTGCTTGCCTGCATTTACCATTTCAAATTCTTTTGGCGTTTTGGTAAATTATTATTTGGTATTTTATTTCTTAACTACGAAAGAAAATTTTCCCACATCTTTATGCCTGAAATCAGGTGCCAGCTTCCATGCACCACTCTTAACTCTTACACCTATATATGTCTTGTACAATCCCAGCACTCTCTTCACCCTCCAACGAATCCCACTCCATTATCATATCAGTTATTGATTGTGTTCTGCTGTCATTTCTAGTGACATATCTAGCAGACCTTCTTTGCACCCCTTCAACTCCTGTATTAGATACCCAAAATGGGGGTCCCGTATTCAAGCAGTGGTCTGACCCAAGTTTGGTAACTCAATTCCCTAACTTCTGTGGTACATTCTCTCATTATTTTCTCCAATAAATAAATGATTTTGAAACCTTTTACTACCACCTGCCAAACATGTCAAGCCTGGTTGAGTTTACTATCAAATATTATGCTAATATGTTTACATTTCAAGTCTTCAACAAGCAATTTTTTCCGCACCTTATAATCATAATCGACTTTTGGTTTTTTTTGTTATCAGTGTGGCTAAAAGCTGATTCTTCTTTATAATGAACCCATGTTGACCTACCCAGTTAAATATCCTGTCCAGGTCACCCTGCAGCTGTTCAGTATTCTTCTATTTTGATCATATTATATAACATTGTTTCATATGCAAGCAACCTCCTTTCTGGCTGTAAATTATTAACACAATCAATAATAAATAGCAATCGTTCCTATACAATTCCCTGTGACACTCCCATTCTCACTTCCACGCCTTTTGACACTGAATTTCCTATCCTAACACTTGCTTTCTACCCTTTTAAGAATTCTTCTATGCAGCAGATTACTTTTTTATTCACTTCAATTATTTTTACATTATTTACCACCATTTTATGGGTCACTCTATTAAATGACTTAGTGTAGCACTATAGTTTTTTTTTATCAATTTTGTCTCCCTTGTCCATTTTATCCGAAATATCTAGCATATAGCCCACTGAGATTCACATGAATGTCCTTACCTAAAGCCATGGTGTCAATTTAGAAACCATTTTCTTTCCTCGCAGACATTTCTGATTTGGTTGCTTCCCAATCACTCAATTACTTTTCCTACTACTGATTTCAAACTGATTGGCCTGTAATTTTCAACTCTATTTGTCACCCATCCTTTATGGTCTGGTACTACTATAGCACTTTTTCATACTTCTGGTAAGCAGCAAGTATCGAAACTCAATCTAAATAACATTTCAAGATTGTCTTCTGCTAGCTTTCACCCTCCCATTCCTGAATCATTATTCCCAATGATCACATCAAACCAGTTACTTAATATCTGTGTGTGTTTTTTTTTTTTAATCCTCAGTAACTTCATCTCCATCCTTATCTATAATTTCCTGCAGAAGGGACATATTTCTAAAATTTGCACCCTGGGCGAATAAGATTGGCCAACCCCCACCCCCTATACCAGTGGCGCAGATCTCGGAACTTTCCGGTCCGGGGCAAAAACTGTGATTATGCTGCCCCTTCGAACTTATTTTGTGGCCCTGATTGTCGTTGTCACCACAAGTATCATCATCACTGCCTCGATTGTCACTTCCTCATTATCACCACCTGGTTGTAGTGGAGCTAAAAAAATGGGGGGAGGGGTCATGACATGAAATGTCTGCCACCCCAGGTGATTGCGTCAGGCAGACAAGAAAAAATCTTCTGTTCATAATCTTGGAAGTTTCTGAACTTAACATATGTAAAAATTAAGCTAGAAATAAGAGATATTTTTGTTTTGCCCAAAAAATTCCTGGTCAGACATACAGGCAATCAAAGATGGCATCCCGTGCAACCTTTGAAAGATGGCATCCTGGGCAACCTTTGAAAGATGGCATCCTGGGCAACCTTTCAAAGATGGCATCCCGGGCAATCTTTCTCACTTGCGATTTTTGATATCTTTGGAACTGTGCAAGATATTTTGTTGATTTTTTTTATTTTAAAGATAATATTTTTCTGTTTAAAATGATATAATCGATTTTGAAATATGTGTTCAGATTTTTTTGCTGCAGCCTTTTGAATTTTTTTTTAAACCAAAATTTTTTTTCCAAAAATGCCAATCCCAAAAATTTTAATTTTTTTTACTGTTAATTAATACCGAAGGACAACTTCCACTTTTGAGTTTGACAGGTTTTAGAAACAATGTAAAATTTTACCATACTTTCTACCAGTTTCCGTTACATCATAGTCACAAATTGGTCTCGTGAAATCAAAATATAGCCTTCTATGTGGCATTTTGATTCCTAATAAATATTAGAAACAGTAAGCTTTTTTAAAAAAAAACTTATAAAATCATATTACAAGCAAAAAAATATATGTGCAACTTCTAAAACATACTACTTCCTGGGTACTCTGCTTAGAACTGAAATTAGAAATTCAATGAAATAACATTTGTTGAAGTACATCAGCATTTTCCATTGATATTGAGTGATGCCTTCCTGTTATACCAATAGGAACTGGAGTATCCACATTGTTTAAAACATTGTGAATTTGAAGTGAGCGCTGGTTGTGGTGTTGCTGTCTTGCAGCTGGAAATCTATATCCAGCAGCCGGTCTGTGTGGGAGCATAAAATTCACGATGACCTCATTTAACTCACAAGTGACCTCCGCAATCCACCAGTCACAATCATTTATACAGGTCACAAATGTCCCTTTTTGTAAATTTTGAATCTGAAGATTCTCCTTTCGTTTCAGAGATCATGGTTGGAATTCAGTGACAAATGAAATTTCTTCTTTCTTGCTATTTAAAGTTGATGCAATATACCACCCATCACTGTGAGTCAACACATGTCTTCTGAATTCCTTTCAGAGGCGCAGTTTTGTTGGACCATTCCTCTATTTTCCGCTGGCAGAATTCAACAACTTCCTCTTTTGGTGATATGATGAGGACTGCTGATGTGTATGACTTCACCACTCTTGTAAAATCCTCAGCATTTGAATTGCCTCTGTACTTGGTCTGGAAAGATTTTTTTGTAGCATCGAGTGTCAATAGGACTCCAGCACCATCACAGGGCCCCTACCCACGCCCAGTAGCACTGTACATCCATTCCACTGGCACAACTGACTTATTTACTTCAAACAGTTGTTAACTGTTTTTGAAGTGACAGGGGCACCATCAGAAATAATGATATCGTGCATGGTGGGTGAGTTGTAGGAATGTAATGGATATCCGCATCCGCAGGTGTGAAACTTTCGCATGAAATCCTACATCCGCTTCCGCATCCACAATTTTTAATGTGGATGTATTGCAGTTGTTTTGTTTACATTGCAATATATATTATTCTTTTCTGTTTATTCGAGATTCTGTCCATTCTCGCTTAGCTAGCAAAAAAAGTGGTTTTTTTCTGACGATCTTGCAATAAAAGTAACAATGAAATAAACTGGGTTTTTACCTAAGCGACAAATTTACAAGTTTAAACCTGCGTGTAAAGTAAAGGTCAGGCTACAATAGACCGCACCAAGACTGCACTGTCACCGACTGACACTTTTCTTATTTTTGTCACTCACTCTGTTGAAGTGAGCTCAAACGACACTGCACCGTATGTCGGCTGTCAAAATTTCTGGTCCTTTACGACTAAATGTTGTTTTAGTGTTGCTGATTGCTTTAGAAAAATCTCCTTTTATTCAGCCTTACTTTAGGTTCATCAGATGTTCGTAAAATGTAGGTAAAGTCATTGCATTTTTGCATTAACAAATCAAAGCTTTGCCAGAGGTGAAGGTCAATTTTAAGGCTTGTAAAAATTGCATCCGAGGCTCGGATGTAGAACTGGGGACCTTCCATTCCCGAATCACATGCCTCGAGCATCTGAATTTAGAAGTACTGAAAAATATGCAGTCAATCATATAAAACTACATTTGTGTTTTGGAATAACAAAAATAAATTATATAGAAAAAAGTACGTTGATTTTACTATGTTTGAATATTTATTTGTCATTAGGTCCAGATTTGTCTCTTGACTTAGATGGATACGATGTACGATTGGGGTACTGAAAGTACCTCTTTGAAATCTCTCTCTAAGTTGTAATTTTGATGGGTCTTAAAATTGACAGTCGCCTCTGGCAAAGCTTTGATTTGTTAATGCTAAGATGCTGGGATGCTCCATGGTTTGAATTTCACATTAATCTGTAGGTCTCCTTTTAAAAATAGGTGAAAATGATACAGGTGTACTGTGCGGCTGATAAGAAACTCTGTAACTGGAATTTTTAGGTCCCATTAAGTTGTTATTATTTTACAGAATCTTTGCAGTCTATATTTAAATTAAAAAAGATAATAATCTTTTTTTTTTTTTTTTTTTGTTAGAAAAATATTGAGTGAATAGAAAGGAACCTCAACCAAAACAAACATGTTAAATGTGAAATGATTGACGCTTCACATTTCATTGTGACTATGTTGATATACACGAGAATCTTTCAGTCCAGTACAGTGATGATCATTTCTCAAAACTGCTTTGGGATACTATTTTTGTGCATAAGAGATCAAACAGTTAGGTGATAACAGAAGTCAGGCAAAAAAAAAAAGAATTGTTGCGTCCAATAGTTTGTCTTCTCCTGCGAGCGGATCAGGAGCTGGGAGCTAGACTTCTTCTTGCTGAAAGAAATCTAAAAATTTTGTGGAGTTCGAATTTTCAGATCAGGGAACTCGGAATGGAGTAGGTTCTGGAGAAATAAATTAAGAACACTAGGATTATAGGAATAACACTCAACTCACAGAGGCCGACGCAATGCTCTAAACAATGACTAAGGGAGGCACATAAGGTTCATCTGGCAACGGACCCCCTACTAAAGCAAGGACGGGATCTAGCCCTGCTTCTAAAAACACTCGCTGAACGTAGCGTCTCCAACGCTGAATAATAAGGTAGGATCTGTAACCGAACCTCCTTCCCTCAGGATTCCTCAACCAGAGAGGCCTATATAGAAACGTAGTCATGAATGCAACGACGGTCAGGCTTGCTTTTCTCTTCGTGCTCTCGCTGTGCTGAAAGTGTAATCTTGGGTGGCGATTAACTCCCCGACCGGCCCCCTGGCGCTGTTTTTATAGTCTCCCGTGATGTCTCAGGCGGTGAATCACGCGCCTCGGGAAGGTTCTCCGTTCCTGAAGGCTCCATTCTGCACGTCAATGATGCAACCTGCCGTAAAGTTAAGCCCATACGACGCCTCCCTAACACTTAGTTGCACAATCTTTCAGTTTTAATGTTTCTTTCGCTGTTATTCAGCACTCTATCTCATATTTCATGACAGAATGTATTTTAACGAACTTTATTACTTTTGTAGATTGTGATGTACGCCTACGCAAAATAAAGTACAGTCCTCTATAATAAACGTACGTGTGGTAACCCTAGCTGCGATTCCCAAATCACTTTTAAGGTAATTTTTTTACATTAATTCCATGAAACAATGAGGTGTATACATTAGAGGAGACTGAAGACAGAGAAGGAACCCGTCCATCACACTGATGAGCTTGGGACCAGTGTGGATGTGAGTAGGGTGAGCCATCACTTGTCCGAGTGTCTGTGCGGTGAAGGCTCAGTGCAGTCTAGTGTGACCGAACTAAAAGCCGCCTATTCACGGTCCAACTTATAGGATATACTGTAGGGTGTGCTCACCCATTCACACTACTCTAGATGTTCCATGCAATCCATTCCACACGTGCTTTCTTGTGGCACACCATATGTCCTTATCACACACTTGTAGGATGTTTACTCCAATAGCTTCCTCCAATATCTATAGCTTGTTGTACAAGGACCCTTTTTGGTTTCCTGGGAGTTCAACAACATCCAACACCACCTACATGTGTACTTATAACCACTTTCACGGACCATCAAGAGTTCTTTTATCAAAATTCGGATCTCGTAGGTCCTACAAGGTGTACTGTGAATGTGAATGTGCCACTAGAATGGTGGGTAGGTGGGTGGCGAGCACAGAACTGAGCATGGTGGGTAGGCGCTAATGGCCTGGGCCTGCATTCGGGAGGACGTCTGTTCGAATCCCCATCCAGGAATCCAGATTTGGGTTTTCCATGGCTTCCTCAAATCACTCCATGCGAATGCTTCCTTTAAAAGACCATGGTTGAATTCCTTCCTATTCCTAGTCCCGATCTCGTCACGCCTCTAATGACCTCAATGTTGACGAGGCAAAGCAAGCGCGGTGATGTGCGGTGGCATGGCCTTTTGCTCAACACTTGAATTAGTCTAGCCATGAATTCCGCAAAGTTCATATGACAAGACTGGTTTTTAGACGTGTGCGTAGTTATGTAACTAATTTAATTCACTTGTGAAATCATCCCTCATTTTTTGTTGTTGAAAGATGAGGCAAAAATAAATCAATATGGCAGTATTATATGGAAATAAAATTTACTTATGAAAAAAGATTGATTTTAAATTTATTTTTGATAAAATATTAAAAATCTAAATAATGGAAATTTATTTTTCCACATCCACATCTGCTTCCTCAAAAACATTCGCATCTGCAGATGTCAAATACTGAATATGCACAAAGATGACATCCGCAACAACTGCAGTGAGTTGTTAACACTCTGGCTTCACATTCGGGAGGACGTCTGTTCGAATCACCGTCCGGGCATCCAGGTTTGGGTTTTCTATCGTTTCCCCAAATCACACCTGGTGAATGCCGGAATGCTTCCATAAAAGACCATGGCTGAACTCCTTCCCATTCCTTGTGCCCAGTCCTTTCCTACCTCTAATGACCTCAACGTCATCAAGGCGTAAAGCCGTAAAAAAAGGGGGGGGATAATGATGACCTTTTCTGGCTGTGATTGCAGCTGTAGTTGAATTTTACATATTGCCAGCAGTGTATATGCTGAGTCATTCCTCTGTCATCACAAGACCTTGGAACTTAAGGTTCTAAAAAATCTTATATTAGGTGCTTAAAATAGGCTTTATTCCAGTGCAAAATAGGTGCTAAAAATGTCAAAATAGAATAACAAAATTGTGGTTATGTTTATGAAATATCGTAAATAAAAATTCTTTAATTGGTAATGTAACACTAGAAGTGTAAGTCAGCACAACATTATTTAATTTAAATGATTTTAGCTGGCGGAGAGGATCTAAAATCGATGAAACTTTTAATTGGCATTTTTCACATATTTTCTATTGATGGAGAAATAAATTTGGAATACACATCTGTTGGACATTTATTTACGGATACAAAAATTTGAATGTTTGTACTTGTGGATATTTATTATAAATTACTATTTTTGCTGTATGCATAATATTTGTTTGGATTATTTATAAATCGATAGTTAAATTTACAATGCAGATAGTTATATCAACATCCTCAGATTGTAAATTCCAGAATTTGTGGATTGTTAAACTGTTGATCAAACACAATCAGGCTTTTATTTGAACAATCAAATTGCACCATCTACACATTTAAAATCCGCTGTTTGCAAAGTAGATTGTTTAAAAATTCCAGTTCTGTTGATGTGAAATTTTAAATTTACACTTTTTTTAAAATATGTTATTTTAATATAGCTGCACAGTCTTTTAATAATATCAAGATAAAATTGTGAACAGATGGCTGCATAATTCAGGTGGTAAATTGCTTGCCTGTGGCGCAAACAATTTTGATCCCCGATGAAGCTGAAGTTGAATGTCAGAATGACTTTCCAGGCCCACTCAGCATGCTTCAATGAGTACTGTGGAGGAAACTCCATGGTAAGGTGAAGAATAGCCAGAGCATGGCGCTGACCACGTCACGTCCTTCTAGTGCCAATGGTTGTAATGGGAATGTGGAGCTCTAACTCCCTGAATCCTGGGGGATGCGGCAGGGACCATAAAACCCAGTTACCTTTACCTTCTAAAAGTTTTCAACTTTTTGCCACGCATAGGCACAATATCAGAGCCATCCAACATTAGGAAAATCCCAGGCATGCTTTAATATCTGTCTGGTGCCAAGAAGCGATGTTCAATTTTGCGATACTGTGGAAGGATGCCTACATGTATGACAATTATACTATTAAAGTATTGATAGTATAATAGTGAAAGCTGTTCAACACATTGTTACTGTTTACTCTCCTGTTTGTTGCACACGTCACAATATATAATGTTTCCATCAGTTGAGAAATTAAGAAACTAGTTAATCCACTGCATAGTTAAAGACTATTTTTAGGTTTGAACCTTGGTCATACTGGCGCTTTATGTGAACACACGGCTCACTGCAGCCTCTGTGCGACTAATAGCAAACAGGGACCGAGTGACAATCACCCCATACACGTTCACTTCAACTGTTCGAAATTAACATTTAACAAAATATTTGCATTTTTCTGAATTAAAATGCTTTTGTTGATATTCGGAAGAAAAATACCTAAAATATGCAAAAAAAATAGGTTCTAACGACAATTTAGGCATTTTAGGCTCTATAAAATCGTAAGTAATGGCCATAAATCGTATATATATGACGATATTTTCATGTATGTCAATTGGGAACAAAATAGGTTTTTGCATAAAATCCAAGGTCTAGTCTTCACTTATAACTTCAAAACTTGTGGTCTTGGTTTGAAAATATGTTACTCCTGTGAATATTGAAATTTGGTCATTACTCCAGTGATATCCCTGTACTTCTTGTGGCAGAATAACACTGAAGCACAGAATATAGTTATTCAACCTCTACACTTCTGCAATGTGTTGCTGTTATGCACTTTCTTCAGATTTTGGTGTATTGTTGCTTTCACTGTCCATTTCCCAAGTTTGTCAATCATGGTATCAATGGCAATAGTTTTCTTAATGAGTTTATTTTCTTCCCATGTTGCATATATAACTTGAGTTGTAGACTAAGTGTCTGTAATGAGAGGCCTCCCTTTCCAGGGCAGTCAACACATTCATGAAACAAACAGGTCTCTCGCTCTATTACAAACTACTAAGGAGACTTCATGTGGCCAACCAAGGTGTCATATGTCATGCCTGCAAGTAAGTTTTCAAAGGTACCGCGCAGAGTTCAAAATTGGCACAAAACAGGCATAGACAGACATCTCTTTGTGGGTGTGGAACCACTCATTTAGCGCATAGTGCATAAAATTTTGATCTTACAATGTGGAATACAGGATGTTCTTTCTTATAAACGGCAAAAGCTTCCTTGATATTGTCAGTCATGTATCTTTTCACCTTCATAACTTTTTTCTCCTTTATCTCTCTCTCTCTCTCTCTCTCCCGCTCTGGTGAGAACAGTCGCATGTATATCTCCAGATAAAATGACTGTGCAATGTAAACAGCAATAGAATTAATAGAAGTTGCACCTTTTCATTGCAGCATTCACACAATCCAACAACTGAATTGATATGTGGAATGTGCCGGGAATTTAAATCACGCGTTTTTTTAGGTTCACTTTCTTCTGAAAGTGGAATTTCAACATTGAAGAGTTTGGCCAGTTTTCATTTGATGTACGCAGCTATAGCTTCACTAATTTCTATGTGCTTTCTTGATGCATAGAGCTTATGGCTTGACTTCACTGACTATAGTTTCTTAATGGGACTAACACCAACCTCTTCAGCTTCAGGGGAGTTTAATTCTTCTGCTGCATATGCAAAATCTTCATCACTCATACCATGGGAGACTTCTTCATGAAGTTCAGTCAGTGTCATGTTTAATACTCTTAAAAAGCATTTAGAACATAGAAAGTCACTATGAAACAGAGCCTTCAAAAGAGCACCAATCCTATTTCCCAACCTGTGCATATCACTTTTTAATGGATATGCAAATAGTCAGCAAACTTCACTCTCCTATGACTCCAATCAGAAGACATTTCAAACTCAGTTTTTCCACAAAACACCACACAAAAATCTTCACAAAAGCTTATAAACATACTTATTTTACCACAAAATTTGGTAAACTTTCTCTCTTTGCTTGTCTGTTGACAACTGAACTGTGAATTCATGTGTCCCTTTTGTATGCTAGGCCAAACACACAGAATCATCTGAATGGTTCCACATTGATCTAGAAGACACTAATACACTATATGGTTCCACATTATTCTAGAAGGTTTTGTTGCTTCAGGAATTATAAACAAGATTCAATTAGAATTTGAAAACATTTCAGCAGTTCCAACTTAGTTTCATTTATCAATTTCATTCACTCACATTGAGCATTGTTGCAATAATTGAGTTTTACAAAATAAATTATAAAAACTTTTAGAACAAAAGTGGCATGTTGTACTTTTCAGGATAAGTATTAGGCCTAACATGGCATGTTACATACATGTAGATAAAAATTCAGAGAATTTTGCTGGAATAGTGTATATAAAGTTCCTATAAATTTTCTGATTTTTTTTTAATGTTTCATAACATGTTAAACTCAAAAGTGGAAGTTCTCTTTTACAGAGAATGCAGCAGTCAATGGAATTGATCAACAGTAAAAAAAAAATCAAAATGTTTATGATTGACATTTATAAAGAAAAAAAATAATTGAGTAGGCTGCAGCAAAGAAAGTTGGACACTAACAGCCAAAACACTGTGATTTTGGGTGAAATGGACCCAAGAAAGGAAAGACAACCACAGTGCAAGGATGAAAGAATATAGGGCCAGAAAGAAAGCTCACCAGAGTTAAGAACCACATGGTCCATAAAGGCCAAAACGGAAAAGAAGAAAAATAAAAATCGACAAAATATCTTGCACTGTTCTAGAGATAAATTAAAAATTTTATCGAAAATTACAAGTGAGAAATGAGTCCCAGGATGCCATCTTTCACGGCCTGTATCTCAGTTTTGGTTAAAACAAAAATATGCAGGTATTTTTCTTTTACCTGAATTTTAACATATGTTAAATTCAAAAACTTCCCTCCCTGAATTGATATGGATTCAACCCTGAATACCTTCCCTTCCTCTCAGTTTTCTATTATAGCCATTGAAATTTCTAGATGCATCGTTCAGTGCCCCCCCCCCTTTTTCACTGATAATATTGTTCAATAAACCTGTCTTTAGCTTCCTTCTTTGCTGCTATTAATTCCTTGTTAAATTTCTTCAAATGTTTCCTACTGCCTTGCTGTCTCTTAATTGTGTTATGTCCTCTTCTTATAGCCTCTTTAATCTCGTAAGTTCCCTATTATAATATTTAGGTTCTTTACTATTCTTTATTGAAGTGAAAACTTCTATAGGCGATATTTTGATCTACGAGTTTGCGACTCCCTTTCACCGACATGCTATGACGTGTTCTATGCGTGATATGTGCATTGGACGCTTTTTGGGTGGGTAGAATGTTATTAGTTCGTGTCACCAACATGCTGCAATAGCTGTATATTTGTAAGATCTGTTGCACTTGGACAGCAGTGAAAAGATAGATTATACTTGTATCTAATATATAAAAATGAATATCCCCCCACCCCCAATGTTCTTCATACAGACACAGTTTTTATCCAATTATGATGGAATTTTGCATACGTATTCTTCAAAACAAATAGAAAAATTATGTATACGTTCGATTTACAAAAACCTAAACCCTCTACTCCTTTTTTCCCCCTGACCTTAATTTCTGTCAATGTTGTTCATACAAACTCACAGATTTTATCTGATTTTGATAGTACTTAGCACATGTAGACTAAAAGACGAGGCATTCTGGAACCTTCAGCTAACTGCTGAAACTCTCTCTCCTTCATAAGTTCAAATCCTGTGGTGTGCAAGAAATTTTAGGAGTTTTATTTCATTATATGAGCTATGCTGGGAAGTTCCATAGGTCTGATTCCATGTTAAACTGTAGGCCCCTAAGGAAAAGAATTGGCCTTCCTGCCTGCATCTCATTCGGGAAGATTCAACCAACTTTCAGGTTGTGGTTTAAGTTAGATTTCTAGTTTTTGAAGTGAAGCTTCTTTAGGTGCATTGGGCGATTTTTGGATAGCTAAAATCTTAAGAGTTCTTGTCACCGACATGCTAATGTTAACAGTATACCTGTGGCAGTTCAGCGTCTGAGTGGGGAACGAAAGGTCCATGGTTCAAATCTATGTATTGGTGGGTATTTCCATAGACCGTTAACTCGACCTTCACATCTGGCACAGCTTGCTGTGTAATGTGAAGTATGCCAGCACGCTTCCATGGTTCGGATTCCATGTTAAACTGTAGGTCCCCTATACCTGGCAGCACAATTGGGTTAGGTAAAGGCAGCTAAGACAAGGGGGGAATGCACAACCAATAGAAACCCTGTCACCAGGTCATTACGACCATGTAGAATTATTATTTAGTACACCAGTCAGCCAGAACATTATGACCACCTACCTAATAGCTGGTATGTCCACCTTTTGCATGGATAACAGCAGCAACACATGGAATGAAAGGAATGATGCCTCAGTAGGTCGCTGGAGGGAGTTGGCACCAATTCTGCACACACAAGTCACCTAATTCCCATAAATTCCATGGAAAGGGGGAGGGGGCGATGTGCTCTGATGCTATGTTCAATCAAATCCCAGATGTATTCGATTGAGTTAAGATCTGGTGAGTTGGAGGTCCAGCACATCAATTGCAACTCGCCACTGTGTTTCTCAAACCACTCCATCACACTCCTGGCGTGGTGACATGGCACATTATCTTGTTGAAAAATGTCACTGCCATTGGGAAAACATGGTCGTTCGTCATGAAGGAGTGTATGTAATCTACAACCAATATACAATACTTATTGGCTGTCATGGTGACTTTCGCGAGCTCCACTAGAGCTATGGATGCCCACGTGACTGTTCCCCAGAGCTTAATTGAGCCGCTGCCAGCTTGTCTCTGTCATGCAGTACAGGTGTCAAGAAGCTGTTCCCCTCAAAACGATGGATTCGCACCCTCCCAGCAATATGATGAAGAAGGTATCGGGATTCATCAGACCATGCAATGCTCTGGCACTGCGCCAATGTCCAGTGATGATGGTCACGTGCCCATTTCGGTAGTAGTTGCCAGTGTTGTGACGTTAACATTGGCGCATGCACGGTTCATCAGCTGTGGAGGCCCATTGTTAGGAGTGTTCAGTGGACTGTGTGTTCAAACACACTTGTACTCCACCCAGCATTAAACTCTGATTTTAGTTCCACTACAGTTTGCTGCCTGTCCTGTTTTACCAGTCTGCCCAGCCTACAACGTCCGACATCTGTAATGAAGGATGGCCGCCCAGCCCCTCAACATTTGGACGTGGTTTCACCTTGGTTTTGCCACTTGTTGAAGACAGCTCTCCTTGAACACCCAACAAGTCCGAAATACTCATGCCGAGCCTCTGGACCATCACAATCTGCCCTTGGTCAAACTCAGATTGCGTGCCTTCCCCATTTTAAACACGGATAGCATGCATGCTCACTGATACTACATGCACCGTGCGTGTGTCTTGCTAGTAGTCATTCCTCGTCAGGTGATGCTGCTATCGCCTGGATGGGTTTATATCGATAGTAGGTAGGTGGTCATAATGTTCTGTCTGATCAGGGTATCCCTTATAAGAGCAAAAAGAATCTTTTTTCGAAAACTCAAACGCATACCCTCTAATTCTTTTTAAATCACTGTAGCTTACTTACATAAGAAATTTTATCCTCCTATGACGACGTTAACCTGTGGTAAGTTGACCCGAAAGTTTACAAAAAAATGCTTATTTTGAGTGTCGCTTGATATGTGATTAAATCATTAAAATTTTGTATCATTCTGGGTTAACTATGAAATCCAGACAACAAAAAATAATACTTTTTTTTTTTTTAGCAAGACGAAAGTATTAAAATTATAAGGGGTATTTTCTTTTTAGAATCTCTTTTTTACAATGAAAGTATAATTTTCGCTGTTTTTGCTTGAAAATTGTTTCCATTCTTCGTCGGCTGTAATTAAACTAGGAAACTCATGAATTAATTTTAAAGCTCTTTCAGCTGTGTCATTCAGAAAAAATACCTTTATTTTAGCCTGTACAAAATTCGCAGTTTCTTCCTGAAGAACACTGCTTTAAATTTTCACCCGAGAAAACAAATGTTTGCTCATCGCGGATGTAAATTAATCGTGGTTTTTCCTAAAACAAAATGTAGGCAAGCATTGATCACGTAGCTAAAGATGCAAAATATTGTACAATGTACATACAAGACAGCTAATTTTGTATACCATACAAAATAGAGCAGGATATTTCTGCCAGCAAAGGAGTGTACCTTTCTACAAAGTCAAATGTACCCTCCTTTTCTAAATTGCGTACCATTTTGCATTCCTTGCTCAGTTTAGGTTTAAAACTTAGAAAACTATCTTGAATGAATAAATGGCCTTTGCCAAACATCACGCTTGATGCACTGCACGAGGATGCCTTATTTTCTACAACAAAAAATATAACTCATAGCTCAATTAGTTCTTTGTAGTCTTCTCACGAAGGATTTTTGTTTTAATTCAGTCAAATAGAAATGTAACAATTTCTCAGTTTGTGTGTCATTGAAATATATTTTTTTCAGAGTACTTATGTATATGAGAAGCAGTCATGCAAAAAAGTATAAACTTTCTTTCTAACATTTGCTCCAGAAGTGCCCAGGCACCATTGAGACGACCTATGTTAGACGAAATTGTGTCACAGCTCATTATCTGCACTTTATCACTAACTCAGAGCATTCAAAACAACTTCACCTTGATCTTTATAACAAGAAGTAGTTCCCTATTACGAAATGTAATTGTGAGATAGATTGGCAGTCCTTCTTTGTAACTTCTTACGCCCAGACCAGGCAACAAATCGCCATTCCACTGAATGGTCACTACTTGGGACATGTCATTTTAAAATCAGTTATTATAGCTTTTGCTCATTCCTTCCTCGTATGTGTCCTCATTCATTGAATGGAAGACTTGTATAAAGAAAAATCGTCAATGCTAAGTCTAGGTGCCTCCACGATAACTTGAACGTAAGATGAATCTCTTACACTTAACTGACATCTGTCCAACACAGCTATTAATTTAGGAATAATGATATCTTTTCTTCTGCACTTTGCAGAAGTTCCTAATTGTATTATTTAGTGTGGGTTTGTTAAATGCGCTTCCTGATGTTCTCTGGAGCTAAAAAATGTGTCATTGAGTTATTCATATAACACCAACAAATCATAGGACGCTGAAGAGCTTGACTACTCACTGGACAACATCTATTAAGTATTTTTCTTTATATATTTTCATTTGTTTTACCCTATCTTCTTTTTCAGCTAGTTTTCTACACACGCCGAGCAACCTGGTATCCCTGGCTCTTTCTGTCGCTGTATGAAGGTTTTGTTCTCCTTTGTTTACATCATTTCGAGGGCATAAGCGTGTATAATACCATAAACATTATCCTATTCATGTTTGAAATCCTCTTCCCTTCACTTATAAACATCCAGAGATTTGCTTTCATTCTTTTTGAACTGTCTCCATAATATTTTTCAGAATATAATGCACTCCTGTACAGTGACATTACGGCTTTCATGTATAGTCAATTTGCCATTGCATATATTAAAAATAAAACTAATAACTCTCCTGCAAATTGGTTTTTTGCCTCTCCTAATAAGAAATATGTGATACCTATTCAAGAATTGTAATGATAGTAACAATAATGTGGGGGCGCGCCACTACTCTTGCGTAACTTACACGAAGATGAATCGGTGCAAGTCGGCATGGGTTACAGTTCTCATAGTGGCTTAAAATTTTATTTGTGAGTGTTTTAGGGTAAAATGAAAAAAATTAGGACCTATACATTACAAAATTTTGACTTTGAAAAATAAGGGACACCCTAGTGTATATCTGTAGCTATAAGTATGACGTGTTGGGTGTATGACATTCATAGTTTTAAGCTTTCACTTCTGTTGGCAGTCCCCAATGACTGCCATTTTTTTTTTAATATAGTATAAACATTTATTTTCCCATTCTTACTACCACCTTGAACTGTTCCTTTTTCAACTCCTCTGTTCTTTTGCCTTGCTTCCATATATTGAACCTTTCCCTGAAATATCTCTTCAGTTCTGAAGTATGTACCCATTACCACCTTCTGTTTTGGCCACTGGTTTACTGAACCTTCTTGTATCCATCAAAACTGATTTATGATCAGTTACTCCTTTAGTTACTTCAGAACCCACAAGATTATCATAACCAATATGTATACCCCTCCACCAGTTGGTCTTCTATCTCTGTATACTGTATAACTATTGGGAAAAAACATCATTGTCTAGCACTTCTTCTTTTAACAGAGTCTTCTTTTAACAGAGTCTATTCTTAAAACTTATTATAATTTCTGTATCTCTATTAAGTTATCAAACTCTGTTACTGTGTCATTTTATTCCTACAGTTCACAAGTGAGAGTTTTATGACTGATGATATTTTCAGCATTAATTTTAACCTTCTCAGTTTTGACCCCGTCTCTAATTGTTTCATTAGCTTCAACTATTTTTTTAGCATTTATGATTTTTTCCCCTTGCATGTGTTTATTGATATAATCCAGACTGTGAATGTTTTTAATATTTCTGATCAAATGGTACACTTATTGTAGAAGCAGTGATTTGTCATTAGCGATATAATCTTAACATTTAAAAAACGTAAATTAAAACAGGAATTGGTTAATTAAATCTAAAACTAGCTTGTTCCACAACCCAAAGGTTGGTTGTATATAAAGCCATTGTGTCAGACGGCTTTTCTCTCAGACCTACAGTTTAACATGGAATCTGAACCACAAAACAACATGGCATTGCTCATATGATCAAATGCAATTCTTAAAAATTCCTGCACCCACTTGGATTTGAACCTGGGACCAGAGCAGCAAACTTTTGAAAGCAAGTTCCTTAACCACTGAGCTGAACAGTCTGGTGGCTCAGTGGTTTAGGTGTCTGACTGGCAATTGAAAGTTCACTGGTTCGAATCCATGTCTCAGCGGGGATTTCCATTGGCCCTTAACCCGATCTTCATCTCTAGCATAACTTGCTGTGTAATGTGAAGTACTCCAGAACACTTCATGGTTCAGATTCCATGTTAAACTGTAGGTCCTTTGTATGCAGTAGAACTACTGGATTAGGTTAAGGTGGCTACAACAGGGACTGAACACGCAGCCAATAGAAACCCTGTCATTAATAACCACGTGGAATTATTATTACCACTGAGCTACCAGATCACCTCGCCGAGTTTACCAGGGATTTTGTAAGAAATGGCACTGGTAAACTTAATTTATAATGTAGACCTAGCATATTTCTTTTTCGGTTTGCTGTTTTTTTTTACCCAGTTTTACAAAAGTGATCTTTTCTTATAATTAACAAAATTTTAAATTAAGTCTAATTATTTTTAAAGTACAACACTGGAAACAAAACACACAAATTTCAAGTCCTGTCATGAGAGATATCGCAGCCTGTTACTTGTCCACCTTCTTCACACTTGCATTGCTCCATGCCAACAAAAATTCTGTAATACACTAACACCTCTTGATTCTCTATCTTATCAGCCAAAAACAAGGAGATGAGAACAAATATAGTGTAACCAATATTCGTAAACAGTTATTAACATAGCAAAAATATTCACTCAAGAAACATTCCACTAATGCTTAAAATGCAACATTTTTGTCAACTTCATAAGTCGTTGGGGAACATGGCCAAAAAAAAAAAAATTACATTGGTTAAACGCATATTTATTATGTGTGGTAAATATTCTCTTGATGTTCAAATAATTCTTAAAATCCATACATTATTCTATATATATAAAAGGCAATGTTCATATGTGTGTCCTCTGTAGACTAAAAAACTACTGGGCATATTTACAGGTGGTTTTTAACAAAATTGTGTGCTTTGTCAGGAGAAGGTTTAAAGATATTGAAATCTTCAGTCTGACCCGGTAGGAATAAACCACTACTCATTCTCTAGAATAATTGGTTCAATGCATATACCAGTTGGCACAGCAATCATTTATTATTTCAGTTCTACTGTTAATCTATATTTACATAGAAGGCAATGTTCATAAGTGTGTCCTCTAAAAAACTACTGAACCAATTTACTGGCTATTTTTTGCAAGATGATCCAGGTTGCCTGGAGAAGGTTTTAAAGCTATTTAAAACCTGTATATTATCCCAACAAAAACCTTTACTCATTCACGAGACGAATTTGTTGAATGTGTAAGCCTGGTGGCACAGAAAACAACATTTTTCTATTTCAGTGACAACCACAGATTTATAATAGATCTCATTGGCAACCACATTATCTGGAATTACACCGACTTTTTTGGATGGTTTCCAACCTGAAACATTTCAAAAACTTCGGGAATGAGTGAAGTACTCCAGTGATGCAATATAATAATACTGGATGAATGCCCAATGGCCCCCGCAGGGGCCTGGTACGCAAGTGCCAGGTATGGGTTTGGCGAACCCGCGGTGCCCGAGCTGGAAACTTGTGAGCGCCGCAAGTTTCCCACACCGTAAACTCCTACCATGCTTCAACGACCACCGTAGGGTGTGGCGGTGGAACGTTGTGTGCCTAGGAGAACGGGGATCTTGGCTTCATCGCCCGGATCACGAGGACGGTACAAACCTCTATAAAAAAAAAAAACCTCAACCTCAAGGTCGGACCACGTGCTGAGGAGGTGGATGAGTGGTGAAGGCAAACCACCCGCTAACGTGCGACCTCAGGGGCACCTGCGCACCCCTGTTGTATGAAGCACTTCCTTTTTAAAATGGTTTTTTACTTGTGGGATCAAAATTCCTACTCCAAAAAACCCCTGCGGCCCGGGTGTGTCGCAGGTAAATAAAAACACACCCAGTTCATACAAACGGGCTAGGGTTGAAAGCCCTCCCCCGGATGTAAACAACAGTAACGGCAAGGGTTGTATTATGACAATGCCTTCGTTATTATGACAAGGGTGGAGGGATCTTTTGAGAAGGTCTCTCCATTCTATGTTCAGAAAGGTTTAGAGGGTATTGCGGGTACCCTCAAATCTGTAAAAAAGCTGAGGAATGGACACTGCTTTGGAAACATCCACCCAGAGGCAGGCTGTCCAACTCCTTAAGTGTGAGAAGCTCGGGGAGTTCGCAGTGAAGTGCGAACTCCATAAAACTCTAAATTCAAGTAAAGGTGTCATTACCAGCAGGGACCTTATGGATTAGAGACTGAGGAACTCCTTAAGGAGTGGTCAACAGAACATGTGGTCGAGGTTCGTCAGATTAAACGAAGGGTTAACGGCAGTCTTGAGAAGACAGCCACCTTCGTCCTGACGTTCGACACTCCAACGTTGCCCAAAAACATCAAGGCAGGATATTTGAACTTGAATATTCGCCCGTATGTACCGGACCCAATGCGCTGCTTTAAGTGCCAGCGGTTCGGTCATACGACGGCGACCTGCAAGGGCAACCCCACCTGTGGGAAGTGCGGAAAGGCGGCTCATGAGCCAGGCACTAGCTGCACGCTCCCACAGGTGTGTGTCAACTGCTCCGGGGCACATCCAGCCTGGAGCAGAGAGTGTCGATTGTATCTGGAGAAAAAAAGATACAGGAGTTGAAAACGAAAGAGCGGATTTCTTATGGCGAAGCCAAAAAGAAATATAAGGCTCTGGCTCCACCAGTCTTCGCTACCAGCTTCGCGAAGACGTTATCAACTCCCGTCAGGAAAGAAAGTATTGCTACCCAGACGTCCGTTGCGGACATGGGCACAAGTCCAATGTGCTCATGTCAGTGCAGATGTGGTGCCACACCCATCAAGGTCATTACACCTAGGACCTCGCACGTCGGTAGCAATACTCTGACAACCACATCGACAGCAGGTTCAGTCCACCAGCAAAGACACTGCCATCCGCTACAGCAGTGGGCCCCTGAAGCAGAAACTGTATCTGCAAGAGAAGTGGTAACGGCAACGCCATCTGCCGGTAGCGGATGGCAAACAGTGCAAAAGGTAAGGGGTCCGAAATTTAAGCTGACGGACCCCGCTATGTTTGTGAAATCCCCTCCGACTTCTCCTCCCAGATCCCCTTCTGGAAAGGAGAAGAAGGGGAACAGGCCTCGGCGGAGAAAATCCGCAAGACCCGAGGCCTCACAACGAAAATCGTCTTCGGACACCGAAGACGATATCATGCTGGTGGACGAACCTTGTTCCGTTCCTCAGCAATCAGGAAGACCCACCCGATCCGGGGGGGGGGTGGTTTTAAATAGGTAGAATGGCTCCCATACTTCAGTGGAACGTAAACGGTTTCA
This sequence comes from Vandiemenella viatica, assembly GCA_031002005.1. NCBI lineage: Eukaryota > Metazoa > Arthropoda > Insecta > Orthoptera > Morabidae > Vandiemenella > Vandiemenella viatica. The sequence goes on along the minus strand of CM061921.1, from coordinate 177,495,959 downwards.
GGCTCACAAAGAGGAAGTCCAGCTCTTAGCACGGTCTAATCCATTGTGTCTCTGTCTCCAGGAGACACACTTTAGACCACAACATCAGCCAGTGCTAAGAGGTTATGACATATTCCGAAAGGACGATACCGAGGGTGATCGAGCGAAGGGCGGAGTGGCCGTGTTTGTTCGGAACACTGTCCACTCCGAACCCGTCGCTCTCACCTCTCATCTACAAGCAGTAGCGGTGAAAATACACGGTCCAATACAACTGACCGTATGCTCTGTCTATCTGCCACCCAGTTTGTCCGTCGACTACGACGACCTGGTTGGCATTACACGACAACTCACTCGGCCCTTTCTCCTTTTGGGAGATTTCAACGCCCACAGTGCGTTGTGGGGTTCCACCACCGATTGCCCCGGGGCCGAGTGATTGGTAGATTGATGGAGCAGGAGGAAATTTGTATCCTGAATACAGGGCAAATGACTCATTTCACCACTGCTTCCGGTACGTCTTCTGCCATTGACCTTTCCTTGTGTTCTCCCCTCCAGTCGCGGACTCCGTGCTATGGGAGGTGGATCGCGACCTACATGGAAGCGACCACTTCCCTATTTGGTTGCACGTCGTAGTGCGATCGTCGGAGGAGGAAAATAACCGGCGCAAATGGAACGTCAGTTGTGCAGATTGGCAACTCTATTGGCACTCTGTGCAACTACAACTTGTAGGCAGTATACAAGAGAAGGTGAATCACTTCACAGAAGTGATTCACTGTGCAGCTGACGTTTCCATGCCGAAAAGCTCCGGAACGCTGCGAAGGACGCCCGTCCCCTGGTGGAACGACGAATGTCCGTTCCGCTATTCAGGATGGCAGACAGGCGTTGCGGCGTTTTTAGGTTGTATCCTACGTCCGACAACCTGGCAGCGTTCCGTATAGCCAGAGCTAAGGCGTGCCGTGTTATTAAGGAGAGTAAGAAGAGGTCATGGCAGAACTTTGTGAGCACTATCAATCGTTTCACACCTTCGTCGAAAGTATGGGAGTCCATCCGCGTATATCTGGAAGGTACTCCCGCCCACCAGTGTCTGGTTTACTGGATCACGGATGTGTAATTACCGACGAACGAAGCATAGTGCAGCTGATGGCGGAGAACTTCGCCGCTATCACGTCGTCCGCCAACTTTGACCCTCGGTTCCAGCGATGAAGAGTTGCTGCCGAGAGGCAAGCACTGTGCTTCGATTCATCGAATACAGAGGCCTACAGCTGCCCATTTACATTTTGGGAGCTGCAGTCAGCGTTGAATAGCGCTAACGACACTGCTCCAGGGCCTGATTTGATCCAGTACCAGATGCTGAGACATCTAAGTAAAGATGCTAAGGAGTACCTTCTGGATATTTTTAACGATATATGGACCGGAGGACACTTCCCCGACTCGTGGAAAGAAGCAACATTAATTCCCATTTTAAAAACCTGGGAAAGACAAATTGTTGCCAGGTAGTTATCGTAGTATTGCCTTGACTAGCTGCGTGGGGAAGACACTGGAGAGGATGGTAACCGCCGCCTCGTCTGGTGTCTTGAATCCCTGTAATCTGCTGAGCTGCTTTCAGTGTGGATTCAGGAAGTTCCGTTCCACCTTGGACAACCTGATCCTGCTGGAAGCGGCCATTCAGGGTGCTTTCATCCGCAGCCAACACCTTGTGGGTGTCTTTTTCGACATTGAGAAGGCCTACGATACTACCTGGCGACATGTTATTTTAAAACAGTTACACGAATGGGGTTTTAGGGGTAACCTGCCCTGTTTTTTAAAATCATTTTTATCGGGTCGTTGCTTCCGGTACTGAGTCTGTAGTTAAGTGTCTGATCTTCTTATTCAGGAAAACGGTGTCCCTCAGGGTCAGTTTTTAAGTGTTACACTTTTCGCCATTGCTATTAATAGCATTGGAGCGATTATAAGGAGTCCCATACGGTACTACTTATATGTGGATGACTTTTTAATTTTTATTGTATCGAACAGCCTGAGAAGCGCTGAACGGCAGTTGCAGCTTGCGTTGAACAGGCTGGACGAATGGTCAGTGCACACCGGTTTTTCGTTTCTCTGCTGGTTCACACCGGTTTTCGTTTCTCTGCTGAGAAAACCCCGGTGTGTACTTTTTACTCGCAGCAGAAGCCTTTTACCAGAGCCTCACCTTACCCTGAGGAACACCGTTTTAAGTTTTAGTGATACTTTCCGATTTTCTGGGCCTCATTTTTGACACAAGGCTCAACTGGCTTCCGCATCTAAAAGATATGAAAGCCAGGGCCTTAAAAGCTCTTAATCTTTTAAAATGTCTGTGCGGCAGGTCGTGGGGCACTGATCGCTCCTGCCTGCTTACAGTTTTATCGAGCCTTTGTACGGTCGCGTCTCGAGTATGGTTGTATCCTATATGGTTCAGCACGGGACAGTTATCTTCGGATACTGGATAGTGTCCACCATGCAGGAATTCAGCTCGCCACGGGTGCATATCGCACCAGCCCTATTGTCAGCATTTGTGCTGACTCGGGCGAGCCACCGCTTACCATCCGCCGGCCAACTCCTCATGGTGCGACACTATATGCATATTGCAATAACACCTGGCAGTCCCGTGTACGACATAGTTCTACATCCCAGCTACGAGCGGCTCTATACCAACCGGCATAGAGCCACTAAACCGTTCAGCTACTGTACAAAGGCTATTTTAGAACATTACGGATTCGAGCTTCCCTCTTTTTATCGCCAGGGTTGGAGTAAATCCCCTCCCTGGCTTTTAAAGAGGCCCAGATTAGTTTTAGAACTGTCGCGGCATAACAAACTGTTAACCGCTGACAGTGTTTTTATTAATATTTTTACTGATATTTTAAATCAATATCACACTTTCACCCCGGTGTATACGGATGGGTCTAAGCAGGCTAACACAGTAGGCTGTTCAGTAGTGTTCCCTCGAGCGACTTACAAATACAAGATGGATAGCAGGAGCAGTGTTTACACTGCGGAGTGCTATGCCCTGCTAAGGTCGCTCCAGCATATGAAGGCACGCCGCTACAAGAAGTACCTCATATGCTGTGATTCCCTTAGTAGCATTCAGGCATTAGCAACTATGTACCAGCAGACCGTCTAGTCCAGGACATCCAGGACACCCTCCTTTCCCTCCAGTCCTGTGGGAAGGAGGTCGTATTCTGCTGGGTACCAGGCCATGTGGGAATCGGGGAACGAGGCAGCTGATGAAGCTGCCTAAGTTAACCTGTGACAAGGTCCGAATCGACTTTGATCCGGTCCCAAAGTCAGACCTTGCCTCGGTGGCGAAGAGATTTGTTTTTTGATGTTTGGCAGAGGCAGTGGCTGGAAGTTGAGCATAACAAGCTCCGGCAGGTCAAACCGACCGTTCATCCGTGGAGCAGCTCCTTCCAGCGGGCGAGGAGGGATGAGGTTCTCCTTACTCGCCTCCGTATAGGGCACTGTCCTCTGACACAAGGTTTCCTTCTCCGCCGAGAGGACCCTCCGGAGTGTGATGCTTGTGGCGTACCTTTGACGGTACGCCACATTTTAACCGAATGTGTATTGTTTTTAGATTTAAGGGCAGACATCGGCTTAGCCAACGACCTGTCCCTTATTTTAAACGATGACCGTGACAACGTGGCTAAGGTTTTAAAGTTTTGCAGCTTGGCTGGTCTTGTCCCAAAAATTTTGGGCAGATCGGCCTAGGTTTTAGATTAGATTGGTGGCCGTTTACAACCACCAAGCCAAGTACTGATTTTACTTGTGACACTGCTTATATGGCTGGCCCTTTTACAGCCAGCCATCTATCTCGTTTTTTAACTGGTTGGCCTTTCTACAGCCAACCAGTTATTGTATGTAATTTTATATTCTAGTCTCAGTTTTATATTTTATGTTGCCGTCTGTGTGGCCGATCTCTTTACAGTCGGCCACGCAGACGGTATTTTAGTTAGTATGTTAGTATTTTATTGTGCTGTCTCTGTGGCCAAACCCTTTACAGTCGGCCACACAGACGGCAATTTTGCCACGTTGTCACGCCTGGTTTTTGTTAGGGCGCTAATGACCCCGTCGTCGACGCGCCCTAAAACCTAAATAACAACAGCCCAATGGAACTTAAAAAATCGTTGGAAGCGTTGGATCGGACATTGCAAGAAATATGTGGAAATGAACGGCCATTCAGTGGTGCTCTAATATTATTAGCAGGTGATTTTTGACAGACATTACTTGTTATTTCATGTTCAGCATCAGCTGATGAATGAAATGTGTGTTTGGAAGCATCACATTAGCGGAGACATGTTAATAAATTTTCATTGATGACAAACATGTGTTAAATTACAAAATTCTAAACAAATTCAGAACATTTTGCATATATATAATCGACTGAGATCAGAACAGGCTTTTGGCCTATCCATGAAGAGGAAGTAAGTAAGTTAGTAATATAATTGAAAGAAACATGGATATACATGTTTCTGTTTATTCCGTTGCAGTGAACTTAAAATTGAATGAACAGTAATTAAAATTTATATTTTTGAAAGCATAGAAATAATAAATGTAAATGTAAATATCTAATTTCGACTAAATACAAAGTATAAAATTTCAGATGTGTTCATTTAATCTATATGTGTACTTAAAGCCAGCAATAGCGAAGCATTTCTCTCTGCTAGTAATAAATAAGTTTTACAGTAAGGATCAGGACTAAATTGAATTAAATCAGAAGTTGCTTTTTTTTCCTCGTCTTAGAAACTTCATTTTACAATTATTACTTCATTAGCCACACTGCCAATAGACCTGTATTAGAAAATATCAGTTGCCTCTGATTGATATGGTATTTTTGTTACCTTTCCATTTCATTAAAGAGTATATAGTACTAAATTACGTGACACAGTTCATTTTGTTGTGTCTGAAGGAGTTGTTGACAATAAACATTGGAAATAATATTTTACAATAATGATACTAAGGAAAAAGGGAGCTGCTTTTAAGTGATATAAATAACAAAGGATAGGGAAAATAACCCATCACTCGCCAAAATTGAGGGCGGTAACAAGTGAATAACACTTAAGACAGATACAAAAATACAATATTTTGGTATAAAACCTTATTCATCCATTAGAGATGAGCCATTTGGCTCCGGATGTGCGCATGCACCAAAGTCAAATCTTTCTTAACCTCCAGAAACCAAATGGCACATTCTCTATTACATGAAAAAGGTTTTATACCAAAATATTGCATTTTTGTGTCCGTCTTACGTGTCATTCACTCGTTGCAGCCCTCAACCTTGGTAAGTGATGGGTTGTTTTCCCTATTCTTTGTTATTAAAATAATATTTTACACAATTTCTGCAAATGTTTGACTAACTTTACTATTCATTTTTCCTTTCAAAAGATGAGTCCTCATTATTTAAAACCATTTGTAGTAAATGTGCTCTGCTTTTAATCAGGTGAATCTAACTTTCCTTATTATCACTACTTTCTTTGGTATCCTTCTCTTTGACATTCAAAGAACTGTTAGTTTGCTTCTGTGAGCTATCAAAACTTTTATGTTTATTTTCATATTTTTGCGAGCTTAATTTATCTTTATTTTTACACTTTTAACTCCAAAACACTCATTTTCATTGCTTAGCAAAATATTACTCACTTCGTTTCCTTGTTCACTATGATCCATACTTCCTGCATCAATATCCTCCTTTGTTTTGCCGCAAACTTCAGCACTTCCTTTGTCCTTTTCTTCTTCTTCTTTCTGATAAGGTCTTCTGGGACCATGTTCCAATTTCAATTCTTCATCCTTTGTAGTTGTTTTTTCTTCATTTTAATCCAATATTCCTTCATCATTTCACTATATTTCTTTCCTCTTCTGCCTTGAAATCCTTCCAAACTTAATACCTTCTTTCTAAAGTAGTCTCTTTCCATACTTTCCTCTTCTCTTATCTTATTTCTTTCCAAATCTTTCTTAACCTCTTGAATCCAGCTGGTTGTTGACTTTTGAATATCTTTTTTGTTGGTCTGTTATCATTCATTCTGCAGATATGTCCAAAAAACTGTAATCTCCTTTTTCTTATTGATTCTGTTATATTTTCTCTGTTCTGGTATATTTCCTTATTACTTCTGTTTTTTTCAACTGAACCCAAGATTTTTCTGATGATTCTTCTTTCTGATAATTCTATTATTTCATTTTCATTATTACTTCATTTTCCATTGTCAGAATCATTATTTACAGGGCTGCATTTAGTATCTGTAGGCCCCCTAGGCTATACCTGTGTTGTGGACTCTTTAGGATCAGTAGGCCCTTAGGCTATAAATGTGGTGTGGGCCCCCTTATATATATGCAAAATATTGGATAATGTAATGATGGTAAAAATATACGAGGATAACTTACTGAAGAATCGAAAGTTTGAAACGAGTGAACAAGATTAGCAAGTGATGCTCGCACATGCAATTATTTGACTGATGAGCAACAGATAAACTAATGCCTATGGTAGTTTTGAAACCAAACACCCTCAACAAAAGCCCGTGGAATTACAAACTCATACATTTGAATAATATATTGAGAAAAAAAAAAAAAAAAAACAGCAAAAGATGATTAAGACCACCATAGCACGCAATAGAAAAGGATTAAAAACACGATGTTGATTATTCACTCGTGGATGTCAACAGGAATACAACACTTCACTAATCAGGACCTTCCCATGCCACACCAAGTGATCAATGGTGATGCTGAAATTTTAAATGAGAAAAAACTTACTGAAAACAATAAATTAAATAAAAACAAATTGGAAAAACAGAATTAATATTGAATTCTAAATACACCTAATTCAATTATAAACAAATGTAATGATATTTTTATACATACATACATACTTACTTTCAAACAAAACATTAAAACTTGCACATCCTTCCGCTACTCGCTGTTTACATCATATACAATATGAATTTATCTTACCTAACGTTCCAGGTATGCAGGCTAGGAGTTTTAGTTCATATTACACTGATGACAGTGACTTCAATGTACTTTCATACGTCCCTAGCACAGTATAATGCAGCCTTATGTTACTAGGGTTACAAGTCGTCATCGTTGAGCTGCGAAGTTGTTACTTTTCGGTACAGGTGCGCTCAAATGTTATTTTACACCCTTACTTAAAGGATTAAACTGCTCATCCGTGAACATTTGTTTTGAATTTTTTTTTAGCATTCCAGGTCTTTCACTGCTAAAACCGTTTCAGAAATAGGTTACTTTATTTGCACATGTTAATTTTTTTGAATGTGGTGCGGGCCCCTATGCTACAGCCGGGTAGCCTATGTCAAAATGGGGCCCTGATTATTTGAACCTTTTATTTCTGAATATTCCATTTCCAGATTGGCTTATATTTTCTCAATGTTTTCTTTATCCTCGTCTCTTCTGTTTTTCCTGCCTTTCTTGTCACCGCTAAGATAACCTTTTCTTCTTAAGTTCTTTTGATATCATTTCCAAAATTGTTAGTGCTCCTCACAGCCTGTTTTGCTTCTCTTCGTCTTTTCAGCTTCACTTTTTTCTTCATCGGATAGTGAATTCATGTAGAATTCTTTTTCTGCTTCAATTTTTTTCTTTTTCATGCAGTAGGTTTGTGAAGAAATCATTCTTTTCTGTTTCCCTTTCTTCCTCTCTGGGTTTGTGGATAGAATATTCTTTTCTGCTACACATAAAAAAGTCCAATAGCAGCTCTTTCTTGGTCTATAATTTTCTCCCTTTACGCGTTTTTTTTTCTTCTTCTTCTTCTTTTTTCATTCTACTGCAACTCTTGTGACCAGAAGTGATTTAGAAAGTTATATTTCAATTCTTCGTATGTCTTACACTTTAGAATTTGTTGTTTTCCCGATACCTATGCCCTATTCCTTAGATGTTGATATATGTAATTAACTTTATCATAGAAAGACTCAAAGGTCCTAAAGACTTCAAAACTCTATAGGCGTCTCGTATCTTTTGATTGTAGTGTGTGCTTGATTGCTTCCACCTCTGGCCCATTATCAGTAAGTTTTCCTCCTATTACCCCCAAGTGTGGAACCAAATAGGTGGTAACTGTTTTTTTGTTTTTCCATGTCCTTAGATGCTTCATTGACAGGTGAGCCAGTGTTGTCAGTGTGTGTTGTGATATAGTCAACTTGTTTTGTTAACTCTTATCATATTCGTTTCACAAATATTTTTGTGTGATTCAACTTCCTGCTGAACATTTTTGAGTTGCCTACTCAAATCCCAGAATTGCAAATTAATCTGTCTCTGTAAGCTCTCATGAGATTGTCTAAACTGTTCAGACAACATGTTTTATGTCTGATTGTGATTGTCAAAATTCAGTTATTAGGTCTTATTGTGACTGTCTAAACTCAAACATTAGGTCTGATTAAAACTGTCTGAACGTTTCAGAAAACTGTTAAAACATACTGATCATAAACTGTTTCAAGTCTGAATTATTCTCTGTTTCGCACGAAGTGTCTGTGTTTCAATATTAGTAACACCTTCGCCAGATAATGTAACATGTGTGACTGTAGGAGAACCCACTTCTGAACTATCTTGTGGTGTTTTTTGTGAAAGAATCAGTAAGGAAGTGTGCTCTAGTAATTGTTCCATGGCAGATATAATCAATTCTGGATTAGAAAAGTTACACTCATAGTTTGAAATGCTAACATTGCCAAAACTTCTATCTATTATTGGTGATGACAGGTTTTTAGGAAACCCGCGGAAGTCCTCAATACATCGTTATTGATCATAGTCCTACCATCAAAAGAGTTAGACGTCCCCTTTTCCCTAGAATTATTGGGTTCTTGCATATTAAATCATAAATATTCAAAGGAAACTGCAGGAATACATACAATCTGGAGTAGAAAAGGAAAGAGGAAAACAAACAATTAAATTGTCCCTACTGTACACTAAGTTATTGATATGCCCTTATTAACATACAGGTGGGATATTAACCAAAATTCAGAGTAAAATCACAGTTCAAATAAAAATATTTGTTGTTCTGTATCTAGTATAAATTGAGTAAAGATTCACAGCGTGAAAAAGTGCATAGCTTGTATGATGTGCACAGGCTCTGAGCTACCCAAATCAAAAACCATCAAGTATACTTGAACCAAATAAAATCTGTTATGATTTTGTACTTATTCTTCTGTTATATTTGATTCAGAAGAAATTCGTGAGTTTATAGGTGCTTCTAAACTTAAATTGAAAATGTGAAGAATGTTGACAAATTAACTATAAGATATTATACCAGGTCAAGGAAATAATTATATGTTCAAGAATTATGAGCAATGAAGTATCTCACAAAATCAATGTTTGATACTGGATGACATAAAGTAAATTCACTTATCTGTAGATACGATTAGTTGACTCAGTTTCCCGACCATATGGACACTGAAACAGCCAGAGGTAATACGTCTGTCAACAGCTGTCTGTTACTTTGTGATGTTGTCTACTGAGCAGTTCCCACTTCTCCACTAGTGGTGCTATTTTAGCTTTTTTTTCACGTCTACATCAAGTGGTCCTTCTTCCGGACGAACTTTGGTTTATGCTACAAAGGCAGTTTTTTTTTCCCAACTTCTGATAGGCCATAAATAAAATAATTGACATGGAAAAAATATTTTATTACCAACTTTTATGTACACTTATGGTTACTTTTCAACATAATCACCTTGAAGATGAAGTAATTTGTCTTACCTGTGGATAAGCTGTCCAATACCCTCTTCATAAAATGTTGCCGCCAATTACTTTAAATGAGTCATCACATTGTCTTGAAGCTCCTCGTTGGTTCGGAACCACTGCGCTCCTAGCCATTTCTTCAGTCCGGCAAAAAAATGAAAGTCGCTTGATGCTGGGTCGGGACTGTATGGTGGGTGATCAAAAATCTCCCATTGAAATTGTTCAAAAAGTCGCTGGGTGACACCAGCACTGTGAGGGCACGCGTTGTTGTGGAGCAGAACAATGCCAGAAGTCAGCATGCCTCTACTTTAGTTCTGATTGGACCTCCATATACTTATTAAGTTTCACGGTAAACAGCTGCATTAATCGTGGTCCCTGGCAGCATAAACTCCACATGCAATACACCTTTTTGGTCCCAAAACACAGTAGCCATAACCTTTCGGTTGTTGAAGGTCTCTTTGAATTTTTTTTTTGGTTTGTTCGGTGAATTTTGTGCATCCATTATTGGGATTGTTGTTTTGTTTTGGGTGTGTCATACGGAATCAGAGTCTCATAACCATTTCAAAAAATTATCTCCATCTGCGTGATAACAGTCAAGGAACTTCAAAGCTGACGCCATTCGGTGAGTTTTGTGGTTGTCAGTCAACATTTTAGCAATCCAACGAGCACAGATTTTTTTTGTAGTGTAAATTGTCCGTTACAATAGAATACAGAAAAGATCTTGACACCTCTAGAAATTTCATTTATAAATCACTTATCGTGAACCTGCGGTTTTCTCTTACCACTTTGTCAACTTGTTGAACAAGGTCATCTGTAGTGACAGATTTGCGTCCTTGACAACCTTCACTCATAAAGCTCTTTCCATACACTTGGCTCATTCTTCGATGGATTTCTGCTACACAGTTCCCTGCTGCTTGCAGAAAACGATTAACGCTTCTTAACTCACACTTGGCAGGAGAATTGATCAATGCAATCATGTTTCTGTGACTGCAGCTCAACTCAGAGTGACTGTCTTTTTTTCCTCATAACAGTTCATGCACACAATATACCCACTCTCTGTATGTCCACATCAGCATGAAAACTAAAACTTTCTCCCCCCCTCCCCCTGGAGTAATCGATGTTCGACTGTATTTATGCCAAGAATCCATATATAATTGGGTATGGAAAATTATTATGATTATAGTTATCCATTAATTTAACAAACTATTTCTGTTATGTCATAAACTGTGTGCAGCAAATTTCATACTTCATTTATTCTCTCACATGGCGGAGGAGTCACCAAAAAAAATGATGTGATTGTGTTGTTTCCTACGTAGAATCCCTTCCCTCCCTATTCCCTTTCAGGCTCCACGCTTTGTAAAGGTCATTAGAAATGGGCAAATAGTGAAGACAAGGAATGGGAAGTAATGCAGCCAGTCTTTTAAAGCAATCATCCCTTCTTTTGCCTGGAGTGATTTTGGGAAACCGATATCTGGGTGGCTGGACTGGGATTTGATATGAAATTTTTAACAGAATCTGCCAGACAACGATATATGACCAAAACACAAGACACACCAGAACACCAAAGAGAAAGTTGAAACCATGGGAAAAATAACAACTCTGAGAGTAACAAAATCTTTGAGAATTTTCCTGAAAGCCAGGTCCAAGCGATGCCATTCACGCAATGGGCACGGTTATATGGTTCCTGCCTCCAAACTTGATGAGTATTGAGTTAAATCCAACTATCCTTGATTGAATTCATGTTTCCTTACAGTGTTTATTTTGTTTTGTTACTATCTTCATTGCACTAAAATGTATTTAGTGATTGTGCTTGATGAAAGTATCTGCAAACTGGCTATGCTTTGATTTTTATTTTTAGAGACATTCAATGACAGTTCGGCTGTCTGCAATGTTTGAGGAACACATGAAATCAATTATTTTTAACTGGGAATCTGCCAGACGAGATTTGGCCAAAACAAAAGACACGCCAGAAACTGAAGGGAAAGTTGGAACCATGGGAAGAATGACAACTCGGAGAGCAACAAAGTCTTTGAGAATTATGAATGGAGCTGGTGAGTTTTTTCGTCTGAGTTTTCTAACACAGAATTACTTTTTTAAAAGATAAATATCTTTTTTCATATTCAACTTGTATCAGTTTTATGACAGTAATATTCAAAAAGTGTATAGTTACTACAACTGTAAATGTTAGAACCTGGTTGGTTATTATATCTAGCTGTGTCAAATAGTTGTTTGCTGTAGCAAAGCTCTCGTTACAGTCTGTCCAAGAATCTACTTATTGCATTTCTGTGGTATATAAATTAGCTAACATGGAACTGATTATTGAACAGCTGCTTTTGCACAAAAAGATATATAGGGTGTTTAAATATCTAAAATATTTACATATTTTTAGTTAATTAATTCTGATGAAGCTTCCACTCCTTTGGCAGTGACACATACCTACATTTTTAAGAGCATTGTGGTTGTTAACTTACTGTCTCTGGCATACGAGTTCTTCACAAATAATTTACTTAGTACCTGATAATTGTATTGAAGAATGTAAACATTTCTAAAATCTTATTGTAAAATTCATTGGTATTAATATAGAGGAGAAAGATGAAATAAACACACCAAAAATTGAAAGGAGAAGGGCTGCAATGACCAAAAACATGACACAAGTGCAAAAAAAGAAGAAAAACCACAATATTTCATGCTACTGTAAACCGGGGCTACTTTGTGGCAGCAGGGGCAACTTTGTGACATCTGAATTTTTCAAGTATTTGAAACATCTGCAGTTGCCAGTTGCAAAGTACCTTTGTTATGGTCATTGGATTTGTTATTGTTTTCTGCTTTCTATTACCAGTTTTTAGGAACTTCATTAGCAAACTTTTTTGAAAGGCAGCCATTTTTAATTATGGACTGATTTTCAAACTTTCGTATCACAAAAAAAAACTAGAAGACTACATTGATTAACTAGAAGATCGTTTGGGGAAAAAAAGTAGTTACAACAAGAAATACATGCCTTTCTAGCCGATAATCAAACAATATAATCTATAATTTCTAGAAAATTTGGTAATGTTTATTAACATTGAGACTTCTGCGGGGACAGTACCAAAGCAATTTAACTGATAGTTTACCAATAACTTATGAGGCAAACTAAGTTTTCTCTAAACAATGTTTCATAAAAGAGGTGAAAAGTACATTTTTTAGTACCAAACAAAATTAATTCAGGCATGTTTAATGGCATCTTTCCCTTACAGCCTCTTCCAATTTTTTATTTGATTAAATTAAGTAGATCAATCAAGAATTAAGTTGCAAGCAGCTCTAAATTTGATTTGAACTGAATTGTTACTAAATCTGACTAGTCCATAAGGTAGTGGCATTAGATAACTAATTCTTCTAACAATGGTAGAGCCTAAAATAAATTACAGAAAATAATTAATTAAAATTGAGAATATGAAACACATACATTTTAGGTCAAGTCAATTACACAATTTCAAATATTCGCTGATAAATGCTTCATGGAGGATACCATCCAAAAGACCACTGAAGTTTTTAAATAGATAGTCAGAAAAGTGGATCAAAATTTTTCTGCACAGGCCTTTGCTTACTAGGTGCAGACAGAAATATAACCCACAGTAGTTAAAAAATATGTGTAATAGGAGACCAAATAAAATGTTTCTACTTTAACTTTGGTACCAACCATTTTCACCACTGATTTTAACCAAAAAATGTCATGTCCCAATGTTTCCCCAATTCATGGGGTAACTTTAGCACATAAATAGAGGAAAATCTCTGTGTGAAAAATAGTCACAATTTGGTTTTTAGTATCATTATTCGAAAGAGGAAGATCGGATATAATCAAATAATTCACTTTGTTATGTTAAATTGGAACAGTTTTCTTTTGAGTTATCAAAAAAGTGTACCAAAGTAACCCCGGTTTATGGTATGCTTAACTCTATGAAAATGGAAACATGTGGCTGAACTCGTGCAGGCACACATGGTCAACACAGTCACAAGAATTGTGATTTTTACTTCATGATTAGTTCTGGGGTAGTGGGGGTGACAAAACAACATCATTGTAAATGTTACAAGAATTATATAAATCAGAAGAAAATAAAAGCTGATATATAAGAGTGGTGAAAAAAATATGTAAAAGATAAATGAAAAATCAGTGAAGGAGAACATGAATGCATCTGTGATAAAAAACTGGGAAAGCTCATAGGACAATTCAAATGTGCATTTCTAAGCAATTTCTTTCAATGTTGAGTTTGATTTCAGATGTTCAGTTTGTGACAGGTTGTGATTTTGTAAAGACTTTATTGAGTGATAGTTGAACAATTTAAAATTATCATTAATTGTCATAATACAAGTATTGTAGAACTGACTATAGGCAAATTAGAAATAGTAAAACTAAAATAAGTTGTATGTTCTAATTTTGTCTGTTGTCTAGAGATAAGAACACAAATTAGGCAAAGGCAAATGGATTTGTGTATGCAGAAATACCCACCAATATTCCTGCTCTCTAATCCATGAGGGAATGTTTGATTTTGGTGCCACTTATCCTGATCTTTCATTTGTTCATCACATAATTGCAGTAACATTTAATTTCATATCTTATTTCTGATTCATTGTCCAATATTCAATCATGTACTTCAATGATACAACCAAAATTCAAAGCTGCTCAATCCGCAAAACGAAATTCAGTGTAAGTGACAAACACATTGCATCATAACAATGAACTCTTCACAGGTTTGCTGCCGGATAGCGTTTGTGAACGACAAGCTTTCGGCGACCAACTCCGTCGCCATCTTCGGGTCTGATGTTAGCGCCGAAAGCTTGTCGTTCACAAACGCTATCCGGCAGCAAACCTGTGAAGAGTTCATTGCATCGACACGCCGGGAAAGTCTTCGTTCGCACATTGCATCATAAATAGTGACCTGATAATTAATGACTCCTTGCCTCCATATTAAGGGATCAGATTTTGCCATATATATTAAAACAAAAAATGATAAGAAAAGGAAAATCATTGCTTACCAAAGTTGAAAGAAAGAGGGCTGTGATGACACAAAACAAAATCTGGATGGGAGGTATCGCATCATGTTCAGTGATGAATTGTGGTCACATCTGACCACAGTGGGCATGTTCGCGTATGGTGGCACTGAGAGGAGACAACAAATCCTATCAAAACTGTTATTATGGTTTGAGGAACCTTAGGGAACCTCTTAAGGCACCTTATACAAGTGATTCGAGGGACCATGATGGCACAGTGTGATACCAGTGACAACCAGTGTCCACATCTCTTTCCCCTCAAGAGACAGAACTCTGGTTTAGTCTTACAAGAGGGTAATGTTTCTTCATGTCTCTATGGTCGTGTAGGTCCTCCCCTGCCCAGCCTGGCCCACCAATCTGTCAATAAATAAATGTGTGTGACATCAACTACATCCCAGCATGGGCATATCCAGCGAGGGGCATAAAAGAAAAATCAAGTTGCCTTCAGTACACTTCGACGAGTGAAGAACTGGCTCAGGAGCACTATGGGAGAGGAAAGTGACTGGATTATGCCTGATGAGTGTCCATAGGAATTTCATGAAAGTACACCGTGAGATATTGACAAATAAAGTTATTTAAAATTTTTCTGAGAATCCGAGACAATTAATGTTTACATAAAAAACTATAATTGAGTTACGATCTTGATATACTGCATAGTAAGTCCTTGGATTACTATGTTCATCAATAATAAAAATAGTTTCCTCAATAGGTTTGAGTTTTATTTTGTAAGAAATCTTCATGTTTCAGTCCCCCACCCCACTTCCTAAAAAAAATATTAGTGCCCCCCCCCCTTAATTCAGATATTGCTTCCTGCCCTAGTTCTGATCCTGGATACGCCCTTGCATCCCAGTGCTAATCCACCAAATCTCGAGAGCCATTTAATACTGCTCTGACCACAGGGCAGGATACAACAGTTTTATTACTACATTCCACAACAAATTGACGCAGGCATGCTTATACTGTGAACTCCAATATCCATTTAATCTTGTATTGTCTTCATTAAAATAGTCACATTACTATTCAACTTTTACAGCTTTGTTTCAATATCGACTGGGTGCTTACGTTTCTTTGTCATAGTGTGTATCAGTTGACTTTTTGAATCTCGAATTGAAGAATTTTAAAATGCAGCCTTGCCATTTAAAAAATTCAGTAATGCACACTAAATAATACCAGGGACCAATCAGTAAGGTTTAATTATCACTGTGGAATCATTTACAGTCACAAAAAGTATTCATGCTCATAATGTGCAAATTATATCTGTCTAGTTCAGTAACATTGTGATAATAACTAAATCTTAATGGAAAACATGGTTAATTTTTTGAGTTTGTGATGACTCCTGCCATTGTTTACAGTAAGTAATGGATTTATTTTCTATATCCTTCATTATTTTCATAGCCAAAAAGGATTATCTTTCTCATTGTTGTGTTAGCAATATAATAAGTCATATACAAATGAAGGCATGTTAGCATAATCATATTAAGGATTGATAAAGCACCCATTATTTACATAACAAAAGATATGATGGTGGTGAAACAGACACAATAGATCACGACACAAAAATGTGCTGAAACAGGCACAATGCATCACAACAATAAAATGTGCCATGGCCATATAAATATTCCGTTAGTGATAAACGGCTTTTGTTGAAAATTTTATCTAACCCACAATAGGTATGTGTTACCATATTTAAATAAGGAATATGGAAAATAATCTATCACTTACCACAGATCAAAGCAGGAGGACCAGGACGAACACAACGCACAAACACACTTTACAATGTTTCGTGAATAACCTTCCTCATGATAGAGGTGAGACATATGTCAAGGGAAAAGATATGCTCATATCCAGACCTACCACATGAATGAGGCAAAAATAAACCAAGAGCGAAGGGTGAGAATTTGCAATGGTGGTGCGGGGAAAAGGTTGACCTTCGATAATTGTCTCAACATATTATAATCTCTGTGACGACTAATTGAAGTAAAATATATAAATTTTCTAAAAATGTATTTTCAATCTGTTAAAAGAAATATATTGATTGTATATTTTTACAAATGTGACAGTTTAATTCCATCTGTTATAAGGAAAAATGATAGTTTGGGTTTATGTCAATAGAGTGAAGTAGCTGCATGACAGTGGCTGGCAACTTGTCCTGCTGTTTAGTGCCTACTATATACACAGACAGTTTGATTGTCACTATCATCAGATTGTTCACTTATTTAAAATATTTTATGAATGTGCTTTTCTTATTTACTACTGCTGACATTCTGATTATATTAGGATAAATTTCATATTCATTATAGAACTGTCATTTTTCAGTTCCTTCTTTGTTTCTGTAATCACATACCTGTTCCCATCCTTCCATAACCCCACCCCCTTCCTCAAGCCTATCTAGTTCTCTCCTAGCTCATAGCAGTTCTGCAGAAGGACCTTAATCTTCCCTTTTTGCTATGGGGTCTTCCAACATAATAGGTATCTTACTTTTCTTTCATACATCCATGTAACATTACTTCCTGTATTGGATCAATTGGCACACTAGTAACATTCCTCTTTGAAGCCCACAATTCTGCAGCAGTTTCCAAAACTCTCGACCCATTTTTCTGAGCTCCTCACTTGCCTTTAATACCTTGTTCCATGTCCTAGTACATAAGTTTTATATTTTTGGCCCATGCCTTTTGTAAAGGTGGTCTGTTAAGTTCACTGTCCAACCGAAGGCTACATTATTCCTCGTTTGTAAGAATTAATAAATTTACATAATGTTATAAGAAACATTTTTGCTGAGACTGATGATTTCCATATTGTTCTGGAATTTCACATTTCATAGTTTGCCGAGGCAAAGAACCTTAAATGGACTGAAAATACAAGGATTATCTGGAAAGTAGAATCTGTTAAATAATTTAAAAACAACCAGTAAAGATTTTCAAAAGAAACTTTTTATTTTGCATAGTCGTAACTTACACTACTTCCCTACGTAATCACATTGTAATTTTCAATACTTGTCATACCATTTAATCAGTTTTTTCTATCCCTGCCTCATATTCCTCTGCATCCACTTCATTGGAAATTGTAGTTATAACACAGGAATTAACTTCATAGGACCCATAGGAGGAAATAATTTAATGCTCTTAGCATTGGAACTGAATTTTATTCATAAACTTGATATTAAAGAATGTTAGAAGTAAAAGTAGGAGTGGAATCGTTTAGGCATGTAAAAGCCATAGGTTGGAAAACTGAATCATATAGAAAACATTGCGAACATTTCCGCTAAAAGTAAGTTAAAGGCAAACATTTTGATATGACATTTATAGTATTTGAAAATTTGATTGGTAGAGTAATTTGAAAGTCAATTTGGCATGTGCTTGGAGGAAATTGGGGACACAAGCATATAGCCACCAGGCATGGAATGCATATTAAACAATTAGAAATCTTTTATTTTAATAGATAATCTAAATTTAACTATTGGAATATGTTGTCAGCTCCTAGGAACACTTCCTGACGAAAAGTAGATCTTCTAGGTGAAACTTAAGTACGAGGTCTGTCCCAAAAGTATCCGACCTTCCTTCATATCTTTGCTCCTGAAAATTTTAGCACCATGTGCCGAGTATCAGTGTTGACAGTAAAGCTTCATGAACTCCCTAGATGCCACAGTTGTCACTGGGATGCCTTAGTTCATGTGCAGCATGCATTTGTTTACAAAGTGTTTTGTATGTTTGTCGCATTTTGCTGTTGTAAAAAATAATGGAAAGGTTGTAGCAACAAATTTGCATTAAATTTTGCTTTAAACTCAAATAGTTGTGTGGAGACCATCGAAACAATGAAGACAACATTTGTGGATGAGTGTATGAGCAAATCAAATAATGATATAAGTGGTTCAAAGATGGCCACGCATCTGTTGATAATAACCCACAATCTGGGCTTCCTTTAATGATATAAACCCCTTATAATATGGAACCTGTGCGACTTGCGATCAATGAAGGTCATTGATTGACTGTGTGAGAACTGGAATGTGATCTTGGAGTAATTTTAACTAGTGTTTGGAAGATTTTAACTGAAAATTTGCAAATGGTTCACATGTGTGCAAAATTCATTCTGAAATTGCTAACCGTGAAGCAGAAAAACCTTCGCTTTGAAATTCCTCAGGACAGTTTGAAAATGGTCAATAATGATGAAAATCTGCTTAAAAAGGTTATAACTGGTGATGAATTGTGAGTTTATGGTTATGATCTTGAAACAAAATGACCGTCTTTACAGTGGAAGCTGCTATCGGAGCCATGGCTGAAAAAAGTGCCTCAAAGTCTGAGCAATGTCGAGTAATTGCTGATTGTTTATTATGAGGGTAATGTGGACCACAAATATGCTCCTAACAGTCAAACGATCAACAAAGAATATAACTTGAAGTTATAAAAGATTGCATGATGCAATTAGAAGAAAATGGCATTAGCTTTGGTCAAGCAGTGACGCTTCTTTATCATGATAACGTGCCAGTGCATGCATCGAGCCTCATGCTGCAATATTTGACAAAGTACAAAGTCGTACATCTTCATCAGCTTCCATACAGTCCTGGCATAGATCCCTGTGACTTTTGGCAGTTCCCAATATTAAAAATGCCTCTCAAAGAACACCAATTTGTCAACAAAGAAACACTTGAAACAAATATGATGAACTCTCCAAAGGCGATACCAAAAAATTAGTTTCAGGACTACTTCCAAAAGTGGAAAGGCCATTGAGAGCATATCAAATTGGGGACTGCTTCAAAGGATGCCACCAGCCCGATGGCGCAGAGTAACACCAGTTTATTTATTTATTTTGCGTATGATGCTAGAAGACATTTACACAATTCAATTACAATTATACTGTAATGAACAATCTAAACACACATATATACACATAGTTAGGGTACAATCCCTGCAGCTGGGCACTGATACAGGATCTCCAGTCACAACCATTGCAATGTGACGTCGAGGCGCTCCAACCAGGCCACTGCCTCTGGCGTAACCAAGTTACCCGCATCCGTAGCATACCTTAAGCTACACGTGCTCCCTGGGGGTAGCTAAGTGGGTGACAGCGATCAGATGCCGCTGTACTACCCTTCTGGCCCTTCTAGGTCTCACGGCAATGACATTTATTACAGACATAACAGTCCTTCTAAAGACTCAGACTTTCATACAAGTAACACCAGTGGCGAAAGATGAAGGAAGGTTGGATACTTTTGGGACAGACCTCTTTTACTTTTTGGGGATTTAAAAAAAAGTCAACTCTTAAAATAAAATAGGTAAAAGACTGAAAGTATGATTAAGTGATAGCCAAAATTAATTAGAATAATAATACAAAGTCTGGATCTAAAATTTGAATTAAAGAGTGAATAAAATTGTAGTTTAAAAAACTAGAATCACGCTTTCGTAGTAATGTGAACTAAAAGGTTAAAAATAATATTTAAATATAAAAATTTTGTTTAACAGTGATAGGACGTCCCACAATTCAGGATAAATTAATTTTTTTGAATAAGCTTAAAGAATAAAGTCACTGATTATAAAATTAACTTTAATGTAAAAAAGCATGGGGTGCTATTTCAGTTGTCTTATATTTTTTGTAGTTGGCTGTTTGTAAAGACAGAGTCATTGTCAAAAGTTATGTAGAGCGCACCCCACGCTTTTTTAACATTAAAGTTAATTTTTTAATCAGTGACTTTATACTTTAAGCTTATTCAAAAAAAATAATTTATCCTGAATTGTGGGACGTCGTATCACTGTTGAACAAAATTTTTATATTTAAATATTATTTTTAACCTTTTAGTTCACATTACTATGAAAGCGTGATTTTTAGTTTTTTAAACTACAATTTTATTTTTAACTTTTTAGTTCAAATAGTTTAAAAAGTATGTTTCTTACTGTTGGCTTTTCTTCGCCAATCTCTCTTTTTCTTTGAGTTGTAGTTTCATTATTAATTATTATTCCCACGAGTAAAATACAATTAAATGGTCAACTCAACAAGAGATCCAATAGCACGGTAAACGTGGAAGGCTACTTTTCTATAATAGTACGAAGTAATATTTCGAATACTTACTATTCAACATCACGTTTAGCGACTTCAGACAGAGAAACCTTTCTGGATAGGAGACAGCAGACGACGATCGTCTACAGCAACCAAGGCTCGTAAATCACACCCGGGAAACTGGAGAACGATGATGATGGCTATATTGGGTGGGAAATCTCCGAAGGGTGTGGCCGCCAAATGACGAAGATTTCTCGAATCGCACCTGTACTAATGTCGCGGCTGCATTTGCCTAACTCAGTAATCCCATCAAGTATAGGATACACTGACAATGTGGTGAGAGTGAAATTATTGAATTTTTATCGGTTCTTAATAAGTGTGCAAAATTTAAAACGATTCGGACGTCAGGAAGCGGGTAAACACTGAAATGAAAGATTCCATTACATGGCAACCATTTTTCTATTGTTACCATCAGAGTAACGAGAATAGCAGGACGTTGCTAAGAGACTACTGTATTGTCAACGGTTCTTAAAACGTGTGCAAAATTTTTATGTTTTTACTGTCAACGTAATCAGAATATCAAGACATAGCTATGAAATTATTGTATTGTAATCAGTTATCAATACATGAGCAAAATTCCACAACATTCAACCATTTTTCTGTTGTTACTGTCAAAATAATGAGCATAGCAGGATATAGCTATGAAATTATTGTATTGTCACCGGTTCTTAATATGTGTGCCAAATTTCAAACAGCTCGTACATCGGGAAGTGGGTCAAAATGGAGTTGTAAAATTCGGTTACATTCATACATACATACATACATACATACAAGTCAAGCTAATAAAAGCGTGTAAAAATGGAATTTTGGTGTCATTAGTTCATTAGTGATTCAGTGACATGTGCCAAAATACGAGTAAGAAAGAGATTTGCTAAAAGTGAGATAAATACAAGAAAGAAAAGCAGTTAATTGTGAGAAGATTAATGCAAGTTTAATTTAATGTCATATTTAAATAACTGATATAAATTTCTGAAGTTAAAAATGAAGCGTGTTACCGGAAAATGAAAAATTAAACTCGAATAAAAATGGTCAAGGAGCTGAAACATGTGTCAAAGTAAATAGCAAATTAAAATGAAGATGTAAACATTTTATGAGCTACTCTTTACTTACAGAAATTAATAACGGCTAAATAAAGCAATTTAAGATTAAAGTTGTCATAATATAAAGTTCTCAGAATAACCTATTCTACAGAACTATAGAGTTTCGGGTAGATTGTTATCAAAATAAGTTTCATGCTTTCTAAGATTTTTGCGTTCTCAGGGTCGGAGACTAAAAAGAGGCAGCCATATTTGCATTTTGGCCATCAGTCTATCAGGAGGCACACTCGATGTTGGTCGTTGTCGCGGTTCAGGCAGTAGCAGAACTTAGAAATTTTTCATTATGTAACAATTTGGAGATGGAATATATTTTGGTAAATGCTTGCAGTTGTTCCAAGTCAGTGATGTACTTAGTACATTTTGAGGCAAACTGAAATTTATTATCATTTTACGAAGATTTGGAGGACTCAAAAGCAATAACATGTGAATTTTATTGTGATAACTTGCAATCTTCAAATAAGGATTTTAAAAGACTGATGCTGTTTTAGATAAGGCTCTTGTGATCTCATACTAGTTTAAATTCAACTAACTTTTTAAGAATATATTAACTGATGTCCAGCATTGACTAGCTATGACCATTATCTGTTGCAGTAAAAATATTCAGACTGGCGATCATCTTGTGAACCTTGCATAAACTTCAATAAGTATCAGATTATAACAAGTAGTATATCCATGGTTCCTGTTAACATCTAATGTGTTGCCCTTCCCCAAGCAACAGTACATTGTTACATAAGGACTCATTTTTACATTGTTACATAGCAACTCATTTTTTTCTTAGGTCTTCATCACTTTAAAAGCATGTTCCTCCCAATTTTGTAAAAAGATGAAAATCAGGAGGAGCCAGATCTGGGCTGTAGGGTGGATGGTTGAAAACTTCCCATTTAAACTTGTTCGGAAGTTGTATTGTTTTTCTAGCAGTGTGATATCCGACATTGTTTTGGAGAAGCACGTCACCACCAGACAACAGACATTGTCACCAGTTTTGAATCTCTCACCACAATTTCTTTAAATTTTCACCATATTCATCAGTGTTAATGGCACCTACTTGAGGCATGAAATCAATGAGAGAAATTCCGCATCAGTCCTGGAAGACATTGGCCACAAGTTGTCGAGTTGAAGTTTTTGATTATGATTGATGAACGAACATGTCGTCATACGATTGGCTGACATTTGCTAACCGGTGCTGAATAAGAAACCCATGTTTCATTCCCAGTAACAATATATGTCGGAAATGAATATCCTTCAGTCCAGTAAGGATCCAAAAAATTGTTAAGCATGCAAGGAATCTATATTGCACAATTTTTGCTGTACTTCAAATATTTGACAATAAGAATGGTATGTGAAACATGGGAAAATTTGTCACTGACTTCATCCAGTACGATACACCCATCATTCTCTATGAATTAGTCTACTGAATTCAGCAAGTCCTGTGTAATAAGTGATATGCATTCATTGCACTGGTTCATAAAAACTCATTGATTTGATGGCGAATATCACGTGGTTGGACATTTTTGTGTTATGGAATCGAATAACAAATCTCACTTCACAATTGTTGGCATTCTCAAATATTTTTGGAAAATATTGTAAACACTCAAAGAAACAAACATTAATTGTGGAATATATCCTCTCATACGGTAAACAGACGGTCAACTAAAACTAGCTGACCATGAATGACAGCTATTTGAGATTTCAGCACTGTACCATAGTGTAAACAGTTACTACTTTACAGATGGACCTCATAAAATGTTCTAAAACACTCATAGAACCTGCTAATAAGGGAGTGTCCATAAACTAAATGAATCCATTTTGACCTCTTAAGATTTCCGTAGTTCTTTGATGGCATTTTGGATATTGAAAACTCACTGGAAAAACATTTATTGTTTATTGTACAGCACCATTTCACACCACACTTTGATCTTGAAGTGAGCGATATAATTAAAGATGCATTGAAATTCATTTGACAGAACGAAATTAGAATTATTTTATGAATGTGGATAGTCAAAATCAAAATAACTTTGTTTCAGAACATCAAAACAATAAGAATGTCAGTGAAAGGAAAAAATCCTGTGCGACATCTGTAAAGTGGCGCATTCAAAGTTCAGGTAGTAGGACCTACGTTGATCCAATTTACGATGTGGTAGTCTTGTTTGTCTGTGAAATGGGGTGTGGGACTACATTTAGGATGTTGTTGGATTCCCAGATTAACCACATGGATCACTCACATCCAATATGCCACCGTGTTGGATCTTGAACGTGGAAGTCTTCCAACAAAATGGCTTTTCACCTTTTTGAACCTCAATAAGACATATTGAAATCTTTTAACTAGTCATATAGTGGCATCAGTTTAGTACAAACAAATTTCATTTGATTTTCTGGTTGCATTCAAACTACTTACAAAAATGAAACAAAATCTTCACAGGTTATCTGCTGGATAATATCTTTATTAAATACTAGCCTGTACCCACGACTTCATACGCGTGGATTAAGAATTTTTGTGCCAGAATTAAATAGAAAGTTGTTGGTAACGAAGGATTGGTCCCAAACAATATCGAGTTGGAATAATATGACAGGAAAGCTATCACTATATCATTGTACCGTCGAACCTGTCTCTTGAAGAGAATCAATTTCCAACATATATCTGTCACCATTCGATAAGGTCTCAAAATTTCGTGACTAAAACTGTTAATCATACTGGAAAAAATATCCTGTGCCCTTCATACAGATTTCCTAATAAAATTCCATCACAACGATATAGTCATTTAGTCGTCAAAACGTAACAAAAAGACAGAGACTTATTTCCGTGTTTATAAATAATATTACTGTGGTTCACACTCGCACACTGACTGCGAACAACACCTGAGGGATCATTATAACATAAAAAAGTGTATACCTACAACATTGCAAGACTACCTACGATTTGCCTCGCATTGCACCCGTAAGTTTCTAATATCTACAGTTTAACATTCAATCCGAATAACCTACGGCCCAGGCCTGACTCTTACGATGAAAACAATTTTTAAAAATTTTGGCCTCCACGGAGATTTGAACCGGAGACCACGATGTTTGTAAGCAAGTGCTTTGGCCACTGAGCTACCAGCCCACTTCACGGAAAAACAGTATGGAGACGTCCACATCCAACGTGTCTGTCTATCGCCGTTATTCGAAGTTATGAGACAACATGTGTTATTTATACAGATAATTTTTCAACCAAATGTAGACAGTATTTTTCTCCTTGTTTCAAAGGATAAGTGTGCAAAGTTCCATCGAGATAGGATGAAAACTGTTGATTTGTATGAAGAACAAACAAAGTCCAGTGCCCTCCCTACAGATTTTCTCGTCAAATTCCGTCAATATTGGTATAGGCATTTAATTGTCAAAACGTAACATAAGACAGAGACTTACTTCCGCATTTATAGTATTCCTACTGCAGATTACACACACACTGACTACAAATCACCCCTGATGGATGAGTATAACGTAAAAAAAAAGTGTACATCTACTGTATTGCAAGACTACCTACGAATTGCCTCAAGTTGCACCCCTACCTTTGTGATATCTACAGTTTAAAATTCAATCCGAATAACCGACGGCCCAACTGTGACTCTTACGATCAAAATTTTTTTAAAAAATCTTAGCCTCCACGGAGATTTGAACCGGAGACCACGACTTTCGTAAGCAAGCGCTTTAGCCACTGAGCTGGCAGTCCACTTCACAGAAACACTGTACGGAGGCGTCCATATTCAACGTGTCTATCTATTGCCGTATTTCTCAAGTTATGAGACAAAATGTGTTATTTATACAGGTGATTTTTCAACCAAATGTAGACAGTATTTTTCTCCTTGTTTCAAGGGATAAGTGTGCAAAGTTTCATCCAGATCGGATGAAAACTGTGGATTTGTATGAAGAACAAACAAACAAACAAACTAACAAACAAACCAACAAACAAACATACATTCATCTTTATATATAAAGATAATTTCTTTAATACACAATGTTTCAGCAGCAACCTCTGCTTCCTTCGTCAGGTAAGCTGTCATAACGAAGCTAAAATGTGACTGCGCAAGCGAGTCCTGGCTTCTATAAGTAGCCCAGAGAGCAGCGGGAAGTCTCTTCGGCAGCGGGCAACTTATAGAAGCCAGGACTCGCTCGCGCAGTCACATTTTAGCTTCGTTATGACAGCTTACCTGACAAAGGAAGTGGAGGTTGCTGCAAAAACATTGTGTATTAAAGAAATTATGTTTAATAAAGATATTATCCGACAGATAACCCGTGAAGATTTTGTTTCATTTATACGCCGGGAAAAACTGAATTCTCATACTTACAAAAATATTCAAATAATTTCTGTTAGTATGTACTATTCTGTTACAATTCTTTCAACTGAATATAAACCAATAAGTACCTTGAGTATCTGATTTTCTTTATGGTATAATTTTTCGCCTACCTTCAGACATTCAATTAAGATGACTTTATAAATTGCTCTGCATGTTTCAGGTATCACTTTACCAAGGTGATATTGTGCAACTGAATTTCAGTCATATGTTCTCCCTGTGGCCAGAAATTGTAATGTTATGAGGCATTGTTTTGCAGGTATAAACTCGTGCAAGAGTGTACTGCTTTTTGAGATTAATGGATCAACCTTGTCTGACAAGACTGAGAGACTAGTGTTGTCCATTCTCTAGTAGTTTCTGTAATCCTCACTATCTATTTCATTCTACATCCTTATATCACAGTAGTTTACGCAATCAAGAAACATTTTTAATCCACTTTTCCTTATCTTTTTCTCTAAAGTTATGGGAAGAAGACAAAGTACTGTCATATTTCTTCTCACTCTCCTTGAAATAATTAGCAATGAGGATGCTGCTGTGCCACAAAGTACGAGTGAAGATGTTGGAAAATCTTGTAAATCCTTCGTTGGAGTGTAAATCTGTGAATGCAGTGAATGATTGCTCTACAAGGTCATTCAAGCTGGACTGTAAAGGGGCTGCTTAAGTGAATTTGAATCTAGTTACCATGTGCCTAATTTTTTTCAGCACTTAATATGCCCTCGCTTGTCTGCTAGTTGAAATTCGCCAGCCTCATGCGATCCAAACATTAGATTTCAAGTCACCGCACACATGGCATTGTCAGTATAACTTATAGCATACTTAATTATCCAAACAACTTTTTAAATTTTTTTAATGAATTGTGCACTATTTTACAGAAGCCATTTACAGTACAGTACACCATTGCACTTGTTTTGTTGGAAAATTCCACAAACAAAAGAATAGGAATTGTTTTACACCTTGTGTTTGTTATTGTATTATCGCTGCAATATCCTCCTGACCAACTGCACACTAGCTTTGAGCTGGATGTTTATTGTAACCGTGACAACAATTCTTTCAGTGTGCCAATAGTTTTCAGTTTATGAAACTCACCATGTTCATCCTGAGCTTTCATTATTGATTTGCTCTGTTGGCGAGTTCTCTTGTACCGACATTATACACATATAATGGCATCGTGTTCCTCTTCTAAATGGAAGCATTAGTGTCTCCAAAATTAAGCAGAAGAAAAATAAGAGAATTCTTTGCCCAAATTATATAGTACCTAATGTAATTTTAAAGGCAAAATGAAATCTATAAAAACTGAAGCTATACCAATTGAAAATCTGAACAACTCGGTGATACGAACCACCCTCGGTTGTGATTAGTTTGGATTATTGATACTGTAGTAGCCTTATATCCAACCCCTCCCCCCCTTTTTTTACTGAGCCATGTAGTTTATGAATGCTGCTTAGCTTGTAATAATTTTTCCACACTATAAACGGACAGCACAGATATTTTTTAAAAATAATAAAAAGATGAAGAGATAGCACGCAAATGCTAAAGGCTCTGTCCGCTGTGGTTTTCATGACAGTTATGACTTTAGGCAACATTAACAGTTCCTTATATCTCCTCCTAAAAAGACACGTGGTTTTGATTTCTTATTATCTTAATAATATATGAAAAGAGGATTCATTTAAAAAATAAACATATTCCAGGTCCTTCTCATAAACCAGACAACCTCAGTGGAGACAGTGACACAGGAAGTGATTCAGATAAACCTCTTAAGAAACCATCTCTGCCAAGAAAGACGTTCACTGCTAAGAAGCCTCAAGGTAATATTTTGTATGGGTGTGTGTACATAGCCTTTAAAATAATGTTTGCAGTTTCCTTGCTAGTAGTGGCTTTCATTACTGTTTTATGTTTCCCAGGCACCGATTCAGTTGCCAACGGACATATGCGTACTCGTTCTCTGTCACAACCCAGTATTCGACTGACAATTAAGAACATACACAATGTGATGAAAGGTTCTGATAGTGACAGTGACAGTAGCACTAGTAGTGGCAGTGGGAGTGGCAGCCTAACTGAAGAGATACACATCATAAACAGTAGAAGCAGCAGCAATTCACAGGATGGCAGCAACAGTGGAAATAATAACAGCAGAAAGAAGGCTCTCATTAAAATGAACACTGCTAGCAGTAGTAGCAGTACGAGTAGTCAACCGTGCAGAAAAAGGTTAATGCGTTCAAGTTCCAGGACTGGAGTGCAGACGAGAGGTAAAAAGAGAACACACGTCACCGATTCTGAAGAAGACTACCGTACAGTGACGATAGTGACCGGCGTAGGGACGGTACGTACACGCAACCAGGGTAGGCAGAAGATACACTATCAGGATCAGCTGAGTGACCCCGGACAGCCGCCCGACAGTGACGGCGGAAACAGAGGTAGGACTGTAGGCAGGGTGTTGAGGCATTCACACCATCAACACAATGACAGCGAAGACAGTGACAAAAGGAGTCAACCTAGAAGGTCGAGCCGACCGCACAAACGGCGATACGTTCCGGACTACGAAGTGAGTGACGCTACTAGTAGTGACAGTACGAAGGAGGCGACGTGTAGTCGTCCCTCGTCCCGTGTGACGTTGCGCCGACCGAGGCGCCGGGTGTTTACTCCTGTTCATTATGCTGAAGACAGTGGGGGTGATAGTTCAGATAACACGCCTGCAGTCAGTGTAAGCAGTCGAGGACGCGTGCGCAAACTGACTGCTAGGGCGAGAGCACTTTTTGCTAAATAGCAATGGGCACACACCGGCACCGGTGTGAGTTCACGTGGACGCTTGCGAAGATTGACTGCTAAGGCTCGAGCTCTGTTGGGTGAATAAATGTTTGGGATCTGCAAACCTGGCACTCTAAGATGCATAGTGCAGTAAGTTATCGATATTGTATCTCGTAGTAACAGAGTCTGATCCTGATGTAGTGACGAGAGTTCTAATGCTCTCGTAAAAAATTAAGCGGTAATACGTTAAACGATAGCTTACAAAATAAAAGAAAATTGGAACATTTCTTTAATACACTTAAATGTTTTGTCCATTTCTGAAGCATACACCTATCAGATTTTCAGATATTACTTAAATTGTTATGCTAATGTTCTCTGGAAAGTAGGGGACAGTTGTTAAGTTAGGGGACCTGTTACTGTGTATCAATAAATTTTCCTTTTCTAATAAAAAACAATAATAAATAAAGTAATTATGGACTGGAAATTTATTGTTTAAAGGTATTTAGTATTACATTTTCTCTTGTGATTATAAACTTTTTTATCTAAATTATTGCCCATACACATGCACCATTTATTATTGGTGCCATAGTGTTTAAGAGATATTTCATTTTAACCATTTTTTTGTGAAATGAAAGGATAACTTATACTTATGAAAAAATTAGAAGGCATTTACTAAAATGATTTGTACATGGAAACTCAAGTTAGTTTGAGGTTAAGTTATTCTAGTACTCTAAGATTCCTCTTTAACTATTTGAGTGTTATGTTCATTTTTTTATTATTGCAAGCAGTGTAATAAGTAAAATAATTCAAAGTAATTAATGTGGCTAACTTTACTGCGATTATTGGAAGGCTGGTATGACATAAAATGTTAACACTTTTCTGATATCATTCATACACAGTATTTGTAAACAGCTTATTTCCTGACACAACTCTTATTCACAGAATAAAAAATTTCAGTTTGATTAGTTGGATTTGTGCATTTTCAGCTTCTGTTCATTGGGGTCAATGCTTTTTGTCCATAATTTTCTGTTTATGTAGCTTTAATTTAAGTCACAAGAACAGTAATACAGTTTTGGATAGAACAGTTCTGTATTTTCAATGGAAGCATTGCAGTTATTTTTGTCAGAATATAGCAACATATTCATTTTATTACTGTTCTAACACTTTTGTGAACCTGAGTATTTGTTGGTTCACAAATACATCAACAACTAGGAGTGGGTGAATCGTGTACATTTTAGGATTTTGAACAGTGTCCATTGCAGTATGTTATAATTTAGTGTGGTCTTCATGACAGAGTTTCTATCTGGCTGTGTAGTCTTCATCTATCTTAACCACCTAACCTGTTGCAGTAATCCTTACGTGGCATAGGTAAAATAATGTTTAGTATGGAAATCAAACCCATGTACAAAGCAAACTTTACCAGAGGTGAAGGATGGGATAAGGGCATTTGCAAATGCCAGCTGGAGTTGAGATTTGAACCAAGGATGGTTTGAGCCTCAGTCAGACTTCTTCTATATGCAGTAACAGTGGTGAACTGAACATCTAATGTGGCATCATACATTTCCTGTTTGTGAGATACTGTGTTGTTGCTGTTTCAACATTCTGACATTCACTTGTATTCTTTTGGAGTTGCTAGATATTGCAGCATATCATCAAAGATTACAACACTTCCACCCAGGGGTAATATTGTTTCTATCTAAACTGAATGTACTTATGTCATTATTTATTGGCAGAAGTTAGTGATGACTGTAAAATGATCACTTCATCAGATAGTGTGTTTGTGTCTGACGCTATAGTCGTAGATATAGCACTTCCTTTAAATAATTAAACTGTTGTTATTTGATACCTCAGACTGCACAGTCCTTAGGTACATAATTTGTTGATTAGAAATTATGTAGTTTCACCTCTCCTGCTCCTGTTGTCCTTCCACTGCCATGACAGAAAGGGCATCTACATAGCTCAGTCAGCAGGATGGTTAATTTCGAATTAAGCAACTAGGGTATAAATCCTGCTAAATTCAGGATTTTAATTTGCACCCAAGCATCCAGAATGGACTTCTTTTTTTTAATGACTCTACCTCTTGTTTACTGGTATATCATTAGAGTCAGAAAGGATGAGGGGCAAGAAACAGGAAGGAATTAGGCCATGGCATTTTTGAAGGAACCATCCCGGCATTCACCTGGAGTCATTTGGGGATACCATGGAAATCCCAAATGTGGATGGCTGGATGGGTATTAGAACCCATGTCCTCCCAAATGCGAGGCCAGAGTGTTACCACTCGCCCAACACACTCGGTCCTGTCCTACATATCACAGTGTGTGTGACCAACTTCATCCAACTAGTGAACTGGATTAATTGATTCAGCCAACTCATTCATTTAGTCTACTACTGTATTCTTAAAGTCATGAGCCTATGCACAACTGTAGACATAAGGATTTGATTCATAGTCACCCCACCTGCTTCATTGATTGAACAATATAAGTTTTGTTCTGTGTATTGTTAATTTGTTTATTAATTGTGCAGTTTTTGAGACTTGTATTCATTATTGAATGTACCTGAAAACTGTAATTTTTGGTCAGTATACCAGGTCTAAGGTTTCAAATTCCCAATGCAGTGTGGGGGTACTGTGGAAGGCATCACCAAACTGATGAATGACAAAATTCATTTGTCATTGCTTTTTTCTTGGGTAACTAGCCGAGTGAGTCCATTTGTGAAAAAATGAACTGCTTACATACTGTGCAGAGTTCGTGCTAGTTAATCTCTTTTCGTGATATGCCATGCTGACCTTTTTTCAGCACTGCCAGCAGAACAGTGTTGTGCCACACTTTACTGAGATACTTCACCCAATCACATCAGCTGTAGTGAAGAGGATTCTTTGGCGAGTGGGTTCCGCCATCGATAGGGAAAGAACTCACTTCACAAGGGTCGAGCTGGACAAAATATCCAAGCACCTTGTTTAGTACCATTTATGCCTGTCTGGAATACTGTCCAGTGATGTACGATGATGAGATCCATCACCCTCCAGCAGCAGTCACTTGACAATAGCGGCAGAGAATATGGCTTCCAAAACGTCGTATTTCACAAACATTCGGCTAGTTACCTTAGAGAATTCTATCTATTTACAGAAAACCTTCAGTCTTACACACAGTAGTATTGTCTGGTGCTTGACACAAATTTAGCTGGTTTGATACTGGTTGAAGGAATTTTAAAATTGTCAGCATATTTGTTAAGTTATTCATCACTTCCCTTGGTAATTTATGCCAGCCTTGACTCCCTTACCTACAAAAGAAAATTCCCATGACTTTATGCCTGAAATGAAATGCCAGCTTGGGGTCATGGTCATCTTTTTCCTTCCATGTAGCACACTTAATTCTTCCATCAATATCTTTCCACACCTTATCACCACTATATGCCTTGTATACTTCCAGCACTTTGTTCACCCTCCTCCTGTCTTCCAATGAATCCCATTCCAATTCCTTTAACACATCAGTTACTGATTGTTTTCTGCAGTAAATTCCAGAGACAAATCTAGCTCGCAGCCCTTTTTTGCACCCCCTCCAACTCCTGTATTTAATGTCCAAAATTTGGTTCCCATACTACATCACCACATTCAAGCAGTGGCCTAGTACATCACTGTCCAGTAAATGAAGTAATTTGAAACCTTTTCCTACCATCTGCCAAATGCGTCCTGTCCAACTGAATTTATTATCAACTGTTATACCAAGATATTTACATTTCAAGGCTTCAGCAAGTAATTCCATCCCAACCCTACAATCATAATCAACCATCAGGTTTCTTTTTTCTTTATACCTAATAAACTGACTCCTCTTTGCATTTCTCTTTATCCTATGTTCATCTGCCCAGCTAGATATCCTGTCCAGGTCACCATGCAGCTGTTCAGTCTTCTCCCACGTTGATCCTATTATATTACATTTTGTCATTTGAAAATGACCTTACTTCACACTGTAAACCATTAGAATAATTAATAGAAATCATCCCAATCAATACACTAACCTGCAACGCTCCAATTTTCACTTTCACTTCTTTTAATATTCATCTCCTATCTTAACTCTTTGCTTTCTACCTTTTAAGAATTCTTCTATGCAGTAAGCCACTTTTTCATCTACTCCAATGGTTTTTACCTTATTTACCATCATTTTATAGCTCACTGTATCAGATACCTCAAAAAGATCTTGTGCTACACTGTCAGTTTAACCTCCCTTGTCCGTTTCATCCAAAATATCTTGCATATAGCCCACTGACTGAGACACATTAATATTCGAAAACCATTTTCTTTCCTCATAAACAATTGTTTTGTGGTTCCATATCTATCTTTTCATTAATTTACCTACTGCTGATGTCAAAGTGATAGGAATGTAACAATTTGTCACTCCTCTTAAATGGACTGGTACTACTATTGCTCTTTTCCAGTTCTTTGGTAAGCAGCAAGTTTCCTGACTCAATTAAAATAATATTTCTAGATAAGGTACAATGTCATATACTGCTATTTTTAAGACATTTGTAGTATTATTATCTACCATTCGTCAGTACCTTTACACTTTTTTAGCTTTTTTAGTTCCTTCATGATGATATTCTCAGGATGAATTTCAATAATTTTTTTTTCAGTCTGCTCATTTCTAATTGTGAGGATAAGCTCATTCTCTGAACACTAATCTCTAATGTTAGCATCAAACTATTTACTTAATATCAACCCCCAGTTACTTCTTCTCCATCCTTATCTGTAATTGTCTGTATATCTTCTGTACCCCTCAATTTTCTAACATAGCCATAGAAATTTCTAGATGCATTATTCACCAGTCCCCATGCTTTGACAATATTCCTCATAAACCTATTTCTGCCGTCCTTCTTTGCTTCCCTTCAGTGTGTTCGTAATTCATCCTTCAAATTGGGGTATAAATCTGTATCAGAATTGATTACAGCCAGTAGAAAATAGTTTTGTTCCTGCTTCTGTGGCATACCCACAAATGAGTTTGGTAGTCACAAGTCAGTTGACAAGAGAGAAACTCTAGCATCCTTATGATCATAACTATGGCTGTATAAGGCTGATCACAATGTTAGTCACTCTCAGACGGGAGATAGTCTTTTGTAAACAGGCAGACCTATTGCTCCCTTCTATGACTGTAACCTTCTCCCTACTTCTGTCTCAAAATCATTTATCTCATTCAGCAATAATCATTTTATTCAAAATTTTATAACTTACTAATTGTATTGTGCATGCCATATTATTTTTTTAAATGGAACATGATAGCTCCTACTTTGGAATGATGATAAACAAAATAATATAAATATTGTAAATTCAATTAACATTTAATTCCATTTACCATTTTATAGTTGCATATACTTCTGTTTATCGCTTATGTTCCATTGATCCCTGCTAACGAAAGACCTCTGAGATATAGAACTTGTCATAGTTAATACATATACATAAAAGATAAATAATAATCATAGTAAAAAAGTATTATATGTTACAAACAAAACAAAAATTAAACTTTAAAATTTGCAACAGAAATTTGCAAAAACCATATTAAATAAAATTAGGTGTTTTTATGTACAAATTTTTGGATGGAGTAGAAGCTATTTTGTTTATGCCATTCAGAAATTTTTCAGCATCTTCACTTTTATCCACTAACAGATTAGTATAATCAGAAATTGATAGCCTGGATTATTTCTTTCTGTACCTATATGCCACACTGATATTTGTCTTTCATTTCCTATCTTGTTTTTTCTACATACATGAATATTTGCTTGCTATTATGGTTTATATACGTACATTTTAAATTATTCTTCAGTCTCGGCATTTTAGAACCGTGAGATTCAGCATTATCAATAGCCTTCTACTCCATTCAAGAATTTGAACAAATTAATTAATTGTATTCAATATGGCTTTTGCAAAATTCAGTTGTAAAAATTAATGTTTATTGTTATTCTCTTTATTTGTCTTTGGAACATGTACTTGTTTTTACTATGATTATGACTCGTATTGTATGTATGTGTATTAACCATGACATGTTTCACATCCCAGAGGTTTTTCCTCAGCAGAGATCCATGAAACAAGATTGATAAATAAAATAAAAATATCCTTATTTTTCTTGTTGTGTCCTTATATTGATAGTATTACCAGGGGACTTGTTGCTTTTATCTGGAGCCAAACTTTCCACCAAATACTTCTACAGCTTTTCTTTCTATTCTCTGTAAACCTATCCATCCTTCCATTTGACATCAGTAATCCTACTAACTTCTTATCTAACTGGTCAGTTTTGCTCTTACAGCCTGCCTTGGTCTTTTCCTCTTCTTTTTGTTAGAACTTAATGGCTCATCAGCAAACAACAGCAAGGTTATTAGAGATAGGATAAGATTATGGATAGGTCTAATTAGAGGAAAGTCGGCCATAGTGTATAAGAAGAAAATATCTCAGTACACACCAGGAATTATTCTGGGAAATCATGGAAAGCCAAAATTTGAATGAACGGTCTTCCATTTCATATCACAGGAAAGTATCATTATTTAATGAATTTCGTATTGCATTGATTTAAAATACCTCATTAGATCTGAAATTTTTACTACAAATTTTAATATATTGAAAATACTTTTTATTGATACACACAGGTTCCTTACTAGAATAGAGTAGCGGCTTTTTAATGGCCAATTTTCAAGTGTATTATCATCCACTTTAGTGGAAACATTAAACAAGCTTTAGTTGATACTGTTTGATATGTGCGTGTGTATATGTAAATATATGCATTCATACTGTATATTTGTATGGAATCATTTGAGTAGCAAACAAATTATTTATTTTATCTGAAAAGTATTTTTAGATATAAATCTATATTTTTATGTTAAAATTTAGTTAAAGCAGATTATAGTGAAGAAAATTGAAAATTTAATTTTTTTTCCTTTGAAAAATAAAAAAAAAAAA
The DNA here is from genome assembly GCA_031002005.1 of Vandiemenella viatica. Lineage (NCBI taxonomy): Eukaryota > Metazoa > Arthropoda > Insecta > Orthoptera > Morabidae > Vandiemenella > Vandiemenella viatica. The sequence continues at coordinate 177,460,128 of CM061921.1, read as the reverse complement.
CCTCTTATATGGAAAATAACACTGCCATTTTCATTCCTTGTCAACAAGACTTCTATGTCCACTTAATATTGGAGTTATAGTTTAACAGAGTGTGGTAGATTTGAAACAATTTTAGTTCCTTCATTTTTGATGGTGTAGTTGCAAATGGCAGAATATGTGCTCAAATTGTGATAATTTGCCATTTTTGCAAAATAGATTTTGTTAATATTAAGTGAAAATGACTGTTTTTTCCTAACACTTAGTAACAGTTACAACTGGCTAGTGCTCTACTTATTTACCTTGTATTCAGTGAGCTTATTTGTTTGGCAAAACTAGAGTTAATTTTCATAAATTGTAACTTATATTGTGTAACTTACCCACTACCTTCACTTCCCTAAATTTGTTGCTCATTAAACTTAAAAGCCTGAATTCTGAAAATTAATGATGGTACATATTATTTTTGTTTGGACAATGTTGACATTTCAAGTGTTACATAAAAATTTCATATCTGATTACAGGCACATTTGTTTGTTACTTTCTTTGCTTAGGCAGAAATAGATATTAATACCAAGACAACAGTAGTATTACTTTATATAATCTATAAGCTCGCAGTATACAAAAAGAAAGTTATAGTTACTTGTGAAAAATCCTATTCATTAAACGTTTACAGTCTCTTTACTTAATGTATTCAAAATGCTGTTTATTTATTGTTGGATGTTTCAAGAACTAGGAATTAATGTTTAAAGGCATTGTATTTAAATGTTTTTAATGTGTGAATGTAGCATTGAGATGTTACGATGTAGTTGCAATTATATTGTGTTATAAAGGAACTCTGATCTCTAATTCTTATTTATTATAACAAAACTTTGTGTTTCTCATGTTCTATTTCTTTTTGAGAAGTTGATTAATACTATGGTTGCGTTGCTGTAGTAGCACAAGGAATTCCTTGGTGGGAACAGGTGTATTTGGTATGAGGTGCACTGAAGATATTAGAAATGATACACTATTTTTAAACAAATTTCTGGAAGAAACTTGGGACGAATAGAATTTTAACCATCTCTTGTAAGTTTCTATCTTTGCTTCCATAGTGGCTGTAGAGTGGGCAAAATAAAATTTCGTCATTTATTGTGTATGTGGTGTAAGCATGTAGCTATTAAGTGTAATTTTTCTTTTCTTTTGAAGCTTGTATATTTTCTCTATATGAAAAGGTAGGGAAGCATCAGATTTAATTGCAGTCATGTAAGTTTCCAATCTTCTATTGGTTACATTTCCATTGAATGAAGTAATTACTTGCTACAGCCACTATATTTCTTTCAGTGTTATTACATATTGCAGTGTAAGTTTGTTTTTTATAATCATTTGTAAAATTTGGTATCATCAGTTGACAGTAAATCTGTATGCACTGTATAGAATCAAATAATTTAATTTAAACATTTATATTTCTTTTGTCTTGTTGTTTTGGATGTGTTATGCTGTTTTCAAACATCTCGTTCCATGAAACTTTCATTTTTTCAGGAACAAAGTGTTATTGAGAATTTAAAATTACACTCTATTTTTCAAATTTTTAATTACAGTTATCATATTGATTAAAAAGAAATCAAGGTTCAGTTTGTGTTTTAGCCAGGGAAAGGCAAACTGTTTACAAATGGCAATTTTTGTCCCCTTTAATTCTTCTGATCATTACAAGTGTTTCAAATTCCATCTTGAAACAATATCACCATTCATTAACGTAACCAAAGATGAGGGGGGAGGGGGGGAAGTAATAATTCATATCGAAATTCATACTTTATATATAATTTCCTGCTATGACAGGCATACACAATGTTTTTTGTAAGTACTTAAATTTATATTTCTTATATGCATTCAAATGATTTCCTTTGAAGCAAGAAAAAAAAATATATATATATATATTTTTTTAAATGATAATTTTCACATTTGGTTAGATTTTCATGTCTATTATACATGAAAATGTCACTAGTCCCAGAGGCTTTACAGAAAAATGACAGAGTATATGAACAAGGGTTGTCAAACTTGAATTCTTTCATTCACACTCTGCTTCTATTAGCATGAATTTAGTATGTAATAAGGCATCAATTAATGTCTGCTAATGTTTTTCACAGTCGCTGTGAAAAAGTTTCCTCTTTTTTTATTTACATATGATTTTTTCTGAGAGCTTATTCTAAAAATATATGGATGTTGCAAAGAGCTGCTTCCCATTGTACGTCAGTCAGTAATTGTTTCATTGCATGCATAGTGATTTGAATTACTTTTAATAATGTTGCTACTGAGGTTTTATACGTACTTATTGGTAAAGTGTTACAATATCATGAATATGAATGGAGTGGTATTTATGGATATCCTCTTCATATTACTGTCAGGTAAAATGTGTTTTCAATCTGTAAACATTCTAAAATTTAGAATTGATACAATATGCATGTTTAACCATTTAAATGTTGCTAAATTTTTGTGATTGAAAGATAGTTATTTTCAATTATTTGATATGCCATACTATCACATATGAAATGTAATGCTTTGGTACTGATTCTGAAGTTTAATCTTAAACAAGATGTGCCGTAGTAACAACTTCAGTCTCTTCAAGCCATAAATCCAAAAATAATTGAAGACAAAATAAGTAACAGTGTTTCAACCATTGCTTAAATTGTATCATTAAACATAGCTGAATAATTGGATCAAATTTTGCCTGTGAAAAATGGCTTTGGTTGTATCAACATTTAATGTTTAATTGTAGTGATAATATAGGTAGGCTGCCTTACTCTTCATATGTATATTATGCTTCATATTTTTCAGTTCCTTTTATGTAATTATCTCAAAATCTATATATGTAGTGCTACACACATGTGATTTACAGATTGCATTAAGTATTTATAGTAGCTTGGGGTTCTTTAAATGGGAAAATATTCTGCCCACAGTTTTAAAGACCTATTTTTTTGTCTACAATCAAATGCCATTTTTGATGCAGCTAAAGCTGTGTAAAAATTTTGAAACATGTATTTTATCTCCAGTGTAATGTGGAGCTGTTACAGATGGTTACTCCTGAAGAGTTGTCAAGTAAACCCAGAAATGTGTATATATATTTAGTATCATTATATTTGATCAAAATACCTTTTTTATTTACACATCTTGTGATAGGGTTCATAGTGTGTGGCTAGAGAGCATCTAAAATGGACATGAGCTCCTATGCCTTATATGATTACAACTAGCAACTGCAAAGTTGTAACTTTATTTTTAAGTATTTTCCCATAATATGTATCATTTTTTTAGCATGTGAAAGAAGTGTTAACATTTTTCTGTTAACATCACCAATTCAAGCAAAAAAGAAGAAGTCTTACACAGCTTCAGTGCATTAGAATGGCCATAATTAAACTTGTCAGTTCTCAGCCCATAGTAGTGTTTCTAAAAGCAGTTTTCATTTTGAATTATTTTTTTACTTTTTCTAGATTCTGTAGGATCGAGTCACCAAATACTGTACAATAATTATTTGAAAGTGTTAACCAACTGAAAAAAACTGCTAATAAATGCTACTAATTCAGCCTCCTTCAATTTATAAATAGTATTAACAATCATCATTTCACTTGCCAGTATCAAAAATCTTCGCACATTCTACTACAGAGTTTTCCTTTATTTTTCACTACTTTTACATTTATGGAATAAAAATGCTGGGTATCATTTACCTAAAAATTGTGCCTTAAACCTCAGGAAATGCTCTGCATTAACAGCCATTTCTGTATTTAATATGGTGTTTTATTTTAAAGCAATTGCCAATTGTTTGTTGCCGTATATTATATGAGTGGTGTAGCATAAAGTTCTTTCAAAAGTAAGCTTTTATTGTAGTTCATTCTTTGGGGGAAATACTTCATGAACAAGAGGGGGGGGGATTATTTCAGGTTATCACAGGTGATTGTAGCATGATACAAATGCACATGTAAGACAGAACATGAAGCTGTTCTTCATGCTAAGCCTTTAATCATGTAAGTGTATTCTTTATAACACTACGGCAAACAAATCCTCTTTGCAACAGTGTAGATTCCTTCTTAATTAATGAGTTTGGCATGAAAATTTGTGTCTTTCATACTTATTTTCAAAATTGTGTATGCAACCATCACATTTGCAAAGCTTTAAACATTTTTTGCTATCCACATCCTAGTTCACATTATTAGCCATCAGCTTTGTCCATCTGTACACATTATTAATGGAGGAAATACTTTGGTACTGGATATATTTGCCTTCTTTTATGACATGTAATTAATTATATAAAACATAATTTTGCATTAGTGTATTTCAATTATAAGTACCATAATAAGACAGATTGTGTTACGAACACATTTAATGTATTAAACATTTTTTTTTATTTTTTTATATCAGTTCTGGCTACACGTACGAGTGCTAAATTTTCTAATTTTCAAATATCTTTTCTTAAAAGTCTTCAAATACAACCATGTGTTAAGTGTGTCACATTGAGTTTCAGTGTAAATAAAAAGTTAACACCTCATTGTCATTTGAATACATTGATATGATGGTTGCATCAATAAAACTTTAGTTATTAGTACCAGTTTTGTTTAACAGTGTTGACTTTTGCACATGAATGAATCCCCTGTTCCATTAGTTGTTTTGTTGTGTAAGAATGTGTAGTATTGTGACAATGTTACCTTTTCTTGCCATGACAACACTGGTGGTTATATTAGTATGTCATGACATTGTACAGGACTATTGCTTAGTTATTAATTTTAATTTAGTAAAATTTCCCAGAAGTTGGGAAAGGCGCATATAAAGAAAATGTATTTCCACCAAAACATTGTTAGAAAATTGTATTGAGAATGATATACACATTACCCACAGATGACAGAACAGCAACATGTTTTGGCATTGTAAGTATAACATAGCAAGATACGAATATATGTGTGTATGTGTGAGAGAGAGAGAGAGAAAGAGAGATAGAGAGATTTACATGCTAATTTATGCACATGTGTCTCATACTGGGTGTCCTAGTACATACCAACAGCACCTGTATCACAGATCTCCATTGGTCTGTTAGACCAGCAGTAATATACTTCTTTACCATGATATCTAGTCTAGAGTCAGATTGTAATGTTAACAAGATATTATATTGTTAGCGGATGAAATTTTTTGTGGTAGGATCATTTAATGAGCACAGAATTATGGAAACACCTACATTTAAAATTGTAAAGCCTGCTAAACATTGTTTTAGATGTTTATGAAACATGTTCAGTTTTGATACCATTAAATTTCTTTGAACCACCATACTTCTGTGAACTAACTTTAAATATTAATGTAATTGAAGGATACAGGGTTTAAATTATTGTGGTAGATGACAACAACTTTATGATAGCAAAGTGTGAATGAACATTATACATTCCAGGTGTAGATATGTTTTGGGAGGGGGGGGGGGCATGGTTTCTGGTATTGAATCAGCTTGATTATATTCAGAACAATTAGAGGTATTGCATGTAACCAAAGATTTTTGAAAAGAGATAGGTTGGAATATTTTAAAGTCTGAAATCGTGATGTATCATCACTGAAAAGTATTTGTGAGTGCATGTAAAGATTAGGGAAATTTTAATTGTTGTAATTCCTATTCAGGTAAATGTTTCATGTTGATTAATGTGGAAATAACCATGTCTGCTGTACTTGTACACTATGAAATAGGAAAAGATGAAGTGGGGTAATATCAATATCGAAAGGAAAAATTACGAGTACCCATCATCTATTATAGTTGAAGGATGCACAGGTGCAGCCAAAAAAAAAAACACACACTATAAAAACATAATATATGCCCCCCCCCCCCCTCTCTGTTGCCCATGCTGGTAGAAGAACCAGCACATGGCCCAGTTCACATAAGTTATTGGAGCAGATGACAACAGCTTCAGGAAAGCCAAGTTTGGTTCATAATGCAAGTCAACCAGATTCGTGTAGCTAGGTTGACCACATGCGAACCACAGTAGCCCTATTTCCTTCAACTTTAGTAACTGATGGGCATACTTTATCTTTCCTTCCCATTTCTGGCTAGTCCCATGGATTTTTGGTTTCAGTATATTTAATTGACTCTCCTCATGTAGACCAAGGCTTGTAAATTATGAGGTCTAGCCACATGTTCTTTTCCCTGAAATGTATTAGGACCGAGGCACAAGTTTCACGTGTGCATCTTCTTGCCCCACTGATCAAAATCGGAATGTTCTTTGATGTTGAGAATATAGAACTGCATCTTTTGGGGGTATATTTTTCACTTAATAATCAGTATTAGTTTTTGTTACCTTCCAGAAAAGAAGATAGATTACACCAAGGCTTTTTTTTTCTTTTTTCCAGAAAATGTGAATTTTAGTAGACTTCAAATGCTGATTGCCCAGTGAAACTATGAACTAGACATCTATTAGTTCTGACAATTTAGCATATGCTGGGCACATGGAGAAGCAAACCCAATCAAGAAAAAATAAAAATGGCATTAATCAGAACATGTGAGCATGTGCAATTAGCAATTGTCAACAGTAAATGATTTGAATTTAAGAAATCTTTATGTGTACCATTTGTTTTATCTAAATGAGAAAAAGAATTTTAGGTTGTATTATTTTTATGACTTAATTTATTTGTCAAAACCTAAAATAGTTTTTTTTTTAATTAACAAAGAAAGTAACATGCCTTCATGTCATATAAATTGGAATGTTGTGCAAGAGAAATCTTGTTGAAAGATTTTCTCTTGACTGTCAGAAATTCTTCCTGTATGTAAATGTCGCAATGCTATTCCACATTAAATTCATGGGGGAAAATAATTTGAAAATAGCTGTAATATTAACACTTCAAGATGTGCTCATTATGTGATTTTGCATTTGTTTACTCTGTAACAGGTTGTTGAACCATGATAAATCAGTAAAAAGATGTTCGGTGAAAACTGTTTGAATGTGAAATTGAAGATATCTTCTACTATTTAATAATGTTTGTCTGTACTGGAAAAATGTGTGTTATCAGTATGTTAAATTGTTCAGAGTGCAAACAGCATGTTTATCAATGGGTGATACTGGTAAAAAAGAAGCAAGAAGAAAAAAGTGGGTTTAACCAATAATTCTTTTTGAATGTTCATGTGTAATCTATATCTGTAAGAACCAAAGTGTTTACTGTTTCAATGATTTCCTAATTTCAGTGAATAAAGATTTGTTTTGTATTAAAATATTATTATTTTACAGTTATCATAGTTTACCCTGCTAAACCATTTTATCTTGTAAATTGAGGTTTTGGGTTGTTTAGCACCTCAAAAAAGATCATGAAAATGAAAGTCTTACCTGAATAAAAATTGTAATTAAGAAGGCAGTATATGTTGGTATAATGAGTCATAGGTAATAACTAGAGGTCTTAAAACAAATATCCTGCACTAAAATGTGTAATAGCTTCGGATATTGCTTACATGGAAAGGGAATAATGCTTGTTACCATATTGTTAATGATGAGAGGGTGTTGTGATGGAGTATAAGCATGAGAGAGTTAATGTGGAATTTTTATCACACTGGTGTACCTTCTGCTATTGTAAGAGATTCATATTTTTAGAGATGTGGAATTAGATATTCTAGGTTTCTTCCAGCTTTATTTGTCTGATGTAGGGACTATATAGCTTTTAGTACCAAACAATGAACTGATCTCTGACTATTTTTATGAGTTACCATTATTACTTGAAATAAGGTTCAGTCTAGTAGTATTATTGTGTTGTGGACTATGGAAAGGGGAGGCTTATTGATACAATATACACATACTTCAGTTTGTTCTCATTGCATTTGGAGTGATTGTTTCAAGAATTTACAATCAAGGAACAAGTACTATTTGGACACTTCAGCATTGAGTTTCTCAGTAACAATAAGAGATTAAGTATTAAAACAATGATGTTCACTTTTATTTTAACTGTAGTTAATGTTCACTGTTTCAAAATGATAATAGTACTGCAATAGATAATTTTTCTGTAATTACCTTTGAGCACAGTAATTGTAGCATACTACTAAGCTATTTTGTACCACTAACAGAATAACTGGAAACGTAGTTAGAAAAAATGTGGATTAAAATGTTTCATAAATTGTTAAAAAAAAGTGAAAATAATCAGATAAATACACCTGAGAAAGCATTAATTCAAATTTAATTTATATTTTTGTAGTATTTTTGAAGGATACTGTAGGAAAGAAAAAAAAACTTGCCACAATCCCAAACAACAGAAAGGCCAAAGGTATGCATTAAAAAAAGGGTAGAACTTCACTAATAAAATTAATATTAATATGGGCAATATAAATAATCAAGGAAAGGGAAATTAACCCATCACATACTTAAGTTGATGGCTGCAACGAGAGGAAATACGTATGGTGGACACACAAATACAATATTTCGGTATTAACCTTCTTCATGTAATAGTGAACCATTTGGTTCCGATCATGTGTGCACACGTCATACTGTTACAAAAATTAATTGTAAATTTTAATATAAAATATTGTATTGTATGTGTTTGTAACATTTAATGGTTGATGCCATCTTCCAAGGCCATGCCCAGTGCTGCATTTTACTGCTTGAAACAGTGCAACCTGTGTTCGTGAAGAAAGCAGACATTTTGTATGTACGCCCCATGTGAAAGCTGCGTGATAAATAGTCATTAGCAAATGACCATTCCCCACCTTTAGGTCCAGGGAAGCCATTTGGCGACAAAGAAGTGAGGCAGTGTGCCATGTAAAATAATGGAGAGCAGTTCTGTAATTATAGAATAACCACCATTTTAGGCCAATACTGCTCATTCTCCCCTCCACTAGTTCAGAAAGCAACCACTACCATTTTGGATAGGATGATGCATTATTTTACACTGGCGGAACATCTGTAACGTGTAATAATTTACTACCACCCAAGAGAGTATCTATTCTGTAATTAATGCCTTCAATAATTTTTGCAGTAAATCCACTTAACCATATCCCTTGAGATCGTTCCAAGGAGTTACCTACATTATTATAGTTAAGTTATAGCAAGTCTCTCTGCTCTTTTCTACGTATATCGTTACAGATGTCGACTGGAAATATTTTCAACCACAGCTGGTAGTAAGTGTGATATAACAGACCAGCTATAGGGTATGTGTCGTATTCAGTCGACCAAACATGTGACAAACCTTAAGGCGGAACCTCCTTTCCTTTCTCGAACTTCTGTCCACATCCCCCTCTGTTACGTCCAAATTACTTCTTGGTTTCCATTTCAACTTCCCTATATATAGACATGTCCCAAAGTCAATGCCTCAGCGCCAGTACATACTTTCTTGCATCAAGGCTTACTTCTTCCTTTCCAAAAATGTCTCCTCTAATTCCAACAGCCTGTTCCCTCGTGCTTACATGGCAGCACCCTATATTAGGCGTCATCCTATATCAATCTTTTCCTGCCGAATGTAGTTAGACGCAGTCAACACAAGCTGCCGTGGCTTCAAATAACACGAAAGAGAAAAAAAAACACCCAAATAGAACATTCGAGAACAAAAAGAAATGGGTGAAACTACCCTAAAGCCGGTTACACATTACACACTGGGCGTTTTCGGCCGCGGCGGAATATTTGCCGTCGCTGTCGTTCCAGTAGTGGCGCGAGGGATCAAATAGGAGCTTACATACTGGGCTAGGGAAACCCGCGAAGAGCTGCCGTCGACGGTAGGTATGCAGCCGCGCGGCCACTGCATTTGACGGTAGTTTGGCCGCCCCAGTCCAGACAGTGGCCCATTTGACTAGATAGACGCTTACACACTCGGCGGATTTTTAACCGCTTGTATGTTTTCAGTCTGTATAAAGTTACGATTTTTTCAATTTAAAAATCGTAATATTAGTTAAGCGGTGATAGATAACGATCTTCTTATTTCGTTAGGAGAAACGAGACCAGTTTTATGGGACAAACCGTTAGATTTTTTAAAGATCAACACACTACCAGGAACGCCTGGAAAGATGTGTGCCTTGAAATTAGGAATGATTTTGACGTACTAGAAAAAGGGGATAAAATGCCTTTAGATAGTAAACTCTTATTTACATAAATTTTTACAGCTCCACATTTTATAGAAAGATTTTGATGTTTAATATTGCATAACTGTGTCCTTATATCTTAGACATTTGCCAAGGAACACTTCCAACATTAGACCGAAGTTCTGCTGCTTAACATTATGAGACTTTTTTCATGACACAGTAGTGACGAATACAGTGAAACCAGCCGTTCAGTAAATTCGGCGTCTTCGCCAATTACTTTCGATTTTTCTTTGCAAAGTAATAATTATTCAAACACTTGACATATTACATCTAACTACAAAAGTTTTAACTAATCGATTGTGTTTGTAAGGATAAAGCAATATAGAGAAAAAACTCAACACTGAAGTGTTTTGCTACACAGTGAAGTACTGTATATGTATTAGCAACAAATAAATGTAAGTATTAGGCTTTATAATTATGACTAGTGTATTTTCCAAACTTTTCCTGTACACCTATTCCTATTCACCTCAAGGAGTTTTCACCCCAATTAACATAAAATAATTGTAGCCGATTGGAATTATATAAATTAAATGTTTATCTATAGTGGGCCATAAGAAAACTGCTTACTTCAACGTGACTGCCAGCATTTCCACCCGTTGAATACAATTCGTCAAATGGGTATTTCTCCTTTCAATGGTGTACTTTAGTTTCCCAAGCAGTACGTCAAATAAACATCCCAAAATAATTGAAAAAACTTCGGGTCGTAGTACCTCAAATATTCTGTTCTCCTTGGGTTGTTTTAATGGATCCAAATAAGACTATTTTTTCTTTTTTCTACAGCGACGGAACCGTCAAAGTAAGAATTTTTAAACCTAAACATGAAGTAATAATAACCAACTTAACTTCTAATTTCACAAAGTGAAACTCAGGTCAGCAAAAGCAAGCTATTGACGGCAGACCACGTCACCTTTCGCCAGTTCTTCGCAGCAACGGCAGTTCTGCCGCTGAATGTGTTTAGGCCGGTTACACACTGGGCGGTTTCTCCCGCAGCGGAAACTATAGAATGCCGCCTATAGAATGTGAGGGGTTTACACATTCAGCGGCAGAACTTCCGCTGTTATTTCAGCGGGAAAATTTCCGCTGCTATGAAGAGCTAGCAAAGGTGACGTGGTCGGCCATCAGTCCCTTGCTTTTGATGACTTGAGATTCATTTTGTGAAATTGGAATTTAATATAGTTAAATTAGCGTTTATTACTTCGTAGTTAGGTTTTGAAATTGTTATTTTGACGGTTCCGTCGCCATAGAAATAGGAAAAGATAAAACCAAATGATAACAGAATATTTGAGGAACGACGACACCAAGTTTTTTCAGTTATTTTGGGATATTTATTTCAACAGTTGCTTGTGAAACTAAAGTACGGTATTCAAAAGAGAAATACCCATTTGATGAATGGTATTTAACGTGTGGAAATTCTGGCAATCACCTTGAAGTAAGCAGTTTTCTCATGAACCTACTATAGATAAACATTTAATTTTATATAATTCCAATCCACTATATTTGTTTTATGTTAATTAGGGTGAAAACTCCTTTAGGTGAATACGAATAGGTGTACAAGAAAAGTTTAAAAATACACTATACCATATAATGGCTAATACTTACATTTATTTGTAACTAATACATATATTTCACTGTGTAATCGACTAGTTAAACTTTTTTGCTTAAGTTGTATTATGTTGATTGTTTACCATGCAATGATGAGTAAAATTTATCAGAGGCAGCCAACCCCTTATGAAAGGAAAAGATGGTGAAGAAGAAGAAGCTCTTAGATTAATATCACTGCCCTTTGAAGGAGATAAAAAGAAACTCCGCAAATTTATTGGAAAGGGGGCATCCATAAATTACGTGAGGTGTTTTTCTGGATTTTCGCACCCCCCCCCCTTTGGTGAGTATTGGTGATATCTGGTTCGACCCCCCCCCCTCTCTGGTCAGATCTGACCCGTGAGACCCTCCCCTAGAGAAATACTCCCCTCCCCCTTGGTGAGATTTCGCTGAACCCCCCCCCCATTTCACCTCACGTAATTTATGGACTCCCCCAAAGTAGATATTGCTTTTGGACCAATTTAAGAATGCGATTATGATTTATTATTGCGATTAGTCAAAGCAAAAATCACTTGAAACGCTAGATCCCAGCCTACGGTTAGAGATGAAAATGGGTCATGGAAAAAGGTTAAAGAAATTCCAAGTAAGCTTGCTGTTCGCCTGTAAAATATTTCAAGCCAGACAGGGTAAAATGAAATTGTAGCTTCATGTGGAAATCGTATAAACGACATGCAGCAAGATTTTAGGGAGGCTGTCATGAGAATCTGCAACACTGATGACTTAGCGGGAGTAGTTTGTCTTTTGTACACGTTGGGAAAAGGATTAGTTAGTAATCGAATCCAGACCAACTTACATTCACATTGTGATAAGATTAGTCTATCAGAATGTATTGAGTTAGCTACCCAAGAAGAAAGCGCTATTTTTTCAATGGCTGAGAGAACCTAAATATACAAAGGATCCCAGGAAAGGTTCAGATTGTGTTTTAAAGGGTGTTCCATCTAGTCAAGAAGGTCACAAACCAGGTAATTGTAATGTTTTAATTGTTTTTCGTGTGGCATTTTGAAGGTGTTATGGTAGGGAGAGTGCGTACTAGTATCGTGCAAATTGCCATCTACTCAGTCTCGAACTCGCTCATCTATCTACTCCGGCGAGCTGTGACCGTTGGAGCTTCCCCGAGATCGGTGGACAATGGAAGCCTCGGCAATGCAGGAATAGCGCATATGTTCTCCCTCACCGTGCCACGCAACATGAATAGTACATCTGAGAAAACTGGACAATATTGTACTCTAGAAACTACAGTATACCAATAACAACAATCAACCATTTTTGTATAGTTCATCAACCGAGTCGCCCTAGAAGTGATGTGTAACGTGAGTAGGTGCTGAATAAGGAAGCTCTATAATCCCAACTTCCGGTCACGTGACACAAAATGGCGGCTTCCCTTCCCCTTTTCTCCCTCCCCTCCATGACGTCACTTCCGGTTGGCGGGAAATTCAAATCTAGTGCAGTGTTGCCACACTGACGGCATGACGACAGCATATTACAAATTAAACATATATAACTGTTATTTAGTCTTTATTCTAGCTGTTATTTCACTTATCTCCAACAATGTTAATCTGAAATCAGCGATATTATTTCCGATTTTGTCCTATGTGATGTAGATATTCCAGCTGCACAAATGTTGCAATGTAGCATATACACACATCCTGCCACCAGGTGTCTCCACCGAACAGCGCATGACACGAGAAACTTCATCTGCGCATGCGCCGGCCAGAGATATTCCACTTCGCCACGAGATCTTCTATCCTTGTCTTGCGGGGGAAAACCCTACCCTAAGGCGTATTTGCACAGGTGTCGACATGTACGTACTTGCTCGGCCGCCGAGACCCTGTTGCGACATGCGCTATAACATGCATAACTATCGCTAGAGGTCAGCACACGGCAGTAGACATTTGTCGCTAGATGGCGCGGGTGTACCAATATGCGTGAAATATTTCGACGTTTGCGTGAGCGGCTATTGTTTGCCCAGAGTCCGACAGGTTACGAAATGGCTCCATTACAGAGCGAAACAGTTTGGCTGGTGTGTGTTTGCCATCCACCATTATGGAAGCATAGCTGGGTGTCTGGCTGGCGGACAAAGAAAGTAGGGCGTCCAACACAGCGTTCGTGTGATTGCAGAATTTTGTACAGAGTCTCAGGCTTGCAGCGTATTAGTGTGTATCCTGCTATCGATAAGGAATTCGGGTTGCGCCATATGCCCATTGCACTGCGAAACCACTCCCAGCAGGATACATAGAAATATTCAGCATTCACCTTCGGTTGCAAGAAGAAATTATTACGAGATCTTGCGCCTGTGAAACATCTGGTACTGTCGACGCAGCTATAGGTGCAAGTATTTCAGGCACAGTAAAATACTTTCTTCGGTTCTGTGTCGTGAAAAATACTTAAGCGTGAACCATTACGATTTTTTACTAAAAACTAAAAGTCAACATCAACGGATATTACGTAAACAGACGTCGGTAGCGTTGGGGCTAGAGTGCCGAAGGTCGCCGGTTCGAGTCCGGACGCGGTGTTTAAGTGTTTTGTGATATTATTGAAAAAGCCGTTCCAACTCCTCAAAGTTACGTAATTTCCACGCCTAGAGAGTATGGCGCCAGCTTGAGTTGTTATAACTGAGTAAAAAATAAGTTGAAAAGCATAAATTTTTCCTTTAAAATACGTTAACGTTCGATATGGAAAAAAACCGTCATAAACTCCAGATATAAAACCGAGGAAGAATTCTATGTGTACCTGTTTTCATGAAATTATTTAGCGTTCTGGCCTCGCATTCGAGAGGACGGCGGTTCCGGGCATCCAGATTTGGGTTTTCCATGGTTTCCCCAAATCACTCCAGGTGAATGGCGGGATTCTTCTTTCAAAAGGCCATGGCCGAATTCCTTCCCATTCCTTGCCCCCCATCCTTTCCCCGTCTCTAAAAACAACGTTGTTAGAGAGACGTTGAAAAGTTTTAAAAAATGTAATTATTGTGATAAAGTATAGCAATACCACAAATACGTTATTCCTTTCAAAATTCGTAGCCTCAAAAACCCATCAATGGGTGAAATCCTTTCATTGAAACCGACGAAGGTAGGGAAAACCATAAATTCCGTTCATCGAAGCAGGCAGACATTAAAAATTAATTCACCGACGAAGAGACTGGAAACAAACTCACTTTTTTCACATCATGTTGGATTCGTTATGAACAATATAATATAGCTCACGAGTGTCACCTACATTCCGTGTATTTTTAAAGGATGTATTAAATTAGGGGTAATGAAACACAGACACTTTTTGAACTCAAAGAGACATTGAAGGGGTTTAGTGATGTATGTAAGTATAACCTCGATGAATAAAGCAAAGTTGTCGATTTGAAAACCAGTTTCTTTCCCTACAGACATTTCTGAAGTGATTACATGATGTCAAACCAATCAGGCTGTAATTTTTTCAAGCCTATTTCTCAACCCTGTCTTTGGACAAGAGCCCACTTTAAAATATTTATGACATGATTAACAAAGCCTTTCCCACACCAAGGCTAGAAAAATCAAAGTTTCCAGTTTGACCATGGCAAAACTCAAGGAATGGAAGCATCAATACGACACCTTATTTCTCTAACTTATCTCTGCTGCCATTGGTATAAAATATCTCATCGCACTCGTAATTGTTGCCATCCAGGTCAAACCTTTGTCGTCTGTCTATCCATACCAATCTATGTATCAATTCTGTTATGCTTTCGTAAGCAATCACAAATTGAGTGTCCTTAGCTGCACTTTGTCTAAAATTCCAATCAATCCCTTGTGACACATCAGTGATTGACACCTTTAACTGTATTTTACAGCACAGCACTTATGTTCCAGGAACGAAATACCGTTTGTTAATCTTACTAATTTTACCCCTGTCGAATCGAAGTACGCCAGTCCTATGTGATAAAAATCTAGTCACGCTAAGCACAGAACATGCCTGAGACCATCGCCTGTGACCAAGGTGGCGATATAGAAAATTTATTCACCCCCTTATGGAAGAAATCCAGTGCCGGCTCCTACTTATTGTCTTTTACGCACTATTCCTAATTATTTCACCAAGTTCCACCCCTAGCCTCATCGCCAACGTACCCACAGCACTTCCCCAAACCTCCTTCTGTTATCCAATGATTCCCACTCCAATCCCTGATCAGTTACCTTTTGTTCGTGCGTTAAAGTAAACCAAAAACTCATACAGTCTTCTCCTAATCAGTAGCAGGGATTCCAAGTTCACTTAAGGTGGTTCTACTGCAGTTTCCCAGGAAAATACCCCTTTTTTCCAGGAAATTATTTTTCAACCAATCAGGACACAGGAGTGTTTCTCCATTCGGTTTAAATGTTCCCATCTGACGCCAACCTTCGGATTCAGGACCAAGTATAACATTTGTTTGTAATTGTGCGCTTCATCCAACTAACCACCGATAAAAGTGCCATAATGCCCTTAGCTAACTTGGTCATCAAATAAACACCATAACCCACATTTTCATAGAAGATCCCCACACATCAACAAGTATCCAAAGGTGCAGACACTAGATCTATTACGCCGAAGATAGCACCCACACTTGAACTGTCGTAAATTGTTAGGTCAAAGTGGGTTTTAGATATTTATCCACTCAGGCCTCATCACCTAAAGTCTAGTGCCAGATTGTGGTCATGGTCAACTTAGGCTCCATACACCACTCAGAATTATTCCACCAATATCCATTCTAACAGCATTATACGCCACTACAGCCCCTGACACTCTTCCTATCTTCCAATGACATCCCACCCCAGCTCCTTTATTATGTCACTTACTGAATATTTTCCACAGATAAATCTAGCTGCCATCCTTTGCACCTTGCATTTGATGTACAAAAAATGTGGACTCCATACTACACCACACAAGCATGGTCTGACTGTGGGTTTGTACCCAAGTCCTTCGCTTCTCTGTCATCCCTCTCTGTTAAATGATTTTTATCCCGAAGTGCATGTATGAAAAACGTGAGGAACACAATTCGTATGCCAACACAAACGGCAGTAAACTGTAAAGAGCACAATGAAATGGGAGACTGCCTAAGCCCTGAATCAATGGTTAGAAGCACACGTTGATAGTGAGCATAATTCTAGACTCAAATCCACAGAGGGATGACACACGCACATTTCCATGCCTACAGCGAGGTCGACAGAACAACCAGCACCAAGATAGAACTCCCACAGAGGAAGAAGACAACACACACACACACACGCGCACACACACTTGTACATGCATACAGCGAGGTCAATAGAACTAACAGCAAGCATCATGAAAACGATGAAGTGGGGCAGAATTGTCGTTACCACTGATTATCTGGACAGAACTATCGTTACAAAAATCATCAGACAGACGAGTTAAAGTCAGGTACCGCCATACTTATGCTTACATCCACAAAGACAGACGCAGATACACATGTCCAAGTCTACAGAGAGTTCAGTATAGCTACCGGCAACAATCATGGAAACGAAAAAGTGGTTTGCCTCATGACTGGCTGAAAAACAGAAGTCTCCTTACATATCAGCCTGGCGAATAAGGTGTGCAAAAGATGGCATGTTTTCACCATCACCATAATAAGTGTTTATACCATAAATAGTGTTCATCACCCAGTTGATTACATTTACCATCAACATGTCTCTCCCACACCGCAACCCTTTCTACCATTCAGTAAAAAGTGACCCCAATACCATGAGTTGCAATAGACACTTGACTATCAGACAGAATCATAACCCGCATATTCATACTAGGTCTCACCCACAAATCTATACACTCCATGCACAAGCACAAACAAACATAAGTGGAGGGACAGCAAAATCATACGCCCAGACAGACGTGTTTATGGAAGGTATCACCATATTTACGCATACAGACACAGAGAGAGACGCACAAACACTCACATTTCCATGCCTACTATACAGCGAGCTAGACACAATAACCAGCCCAATCATGGCGACGAAAAAATGTGGTAGAACACCCATGACTCATAACTGACCAAAAAAAAACATCAGTAACATATGTTCCAGGTACCATACTCTTCACATCAACATCATCTCATTTATCTCACACTACAGACCTCACTACCATCCAGTATCAAGTGTGCTAGGTACAAAACTGTACACATCAGCACCACCACGTCTATCCCACACCTAAGCCTTTTCTTCCATTCAGTAACATGTACCCCTGTATCAACGAGTAGCAGTAGACATCTGGTCATCAGTCAGATATCATAACTCCCATATTCATACTAGGTCTCACCCACAAATCCATACGTCACCTCACACAAGCATAAGTGTAAGATCAGCATATCATACATCCAGACAAACGAGTTAAAGGAAGGTATCACCACATTTACGCAAACATACACAGAGAGAGACACATAGACACGTACATTTCCATACCTACAGCGATCTCGACTCAACAACTAACCCAATCATGGCAACGCAAAAGTGGAACAGAACACCCATGACTGGCCAAAAATCATAGAAAGACACACATACACACACACTCATATGTCAATGCATTCACACAGTTCTATTCATCACCACACACATGCACATAACTGGAGGAAAGAGACTGAACATGCTAGATCCAAACTGAAGAGTTAGAGGATGTGTGAAGTTTGAAATCACAGCCACGTCTCTCCCACACCGCAACCCTTTCTGTCATTTTGTAACATGTGACCCAGGTACCATGAGTTACAACAGGCACTTGTCTATCAGACAGATATCATAACCACCATATTCATACTAGGTCTCACCCACAAATCCATACATCTCCACACAAGCACAAACATATGGGAGGAACAGCAATTCATACGTCCAGATAGACGAGTTTAAGGAAGGTATCACCATACTTACTCATACAGACACAGAGAAAGACGCACACAGACGCATATTTCCATGCCTACAGCGAGCTCAACACAACAACCAGCCCAATCATGGCAAAAAAAGTGGGACAGAACCCCCATGGCTCAAGATTGACAAAAAAATCATCATTAACATGTGTTCCAAGTACCAAACTCCTCACATCAACATCATATCAGTTAACTCACACTATCGAACTCTCTGCCATTCAGTATCTTTGGTAATATGTACAAAACTGTTCACATGATCAGCACCACCTCTATCCCACACCATAAGCCTTTTCTGCTATTCAGTAATATCTGTCCCACGTATCACAAGTATCACGAGTAGACACATGGTCATCAGATAAATATCGTAACTCCCATACTCATACTAGGTCTCAAGCACTAATCCATACGTCACCACACACAAACACAACTGACCAAAAAACCATCAGACAGACGTTAGAGTGTGTGCAATGGATGACATGTTTTTGCCATACATCTCAGTACTTATCCCATATGGATTATTCATTACACCCAATAAATTACATGTTCCATCAACAAATAAGTAGCCAGTCATTGTGAAATCTCAAAGTCTAGTATAATCCTATCATGATCGACACACACAACCACATAGAAAGACACACTCACATGTCCATGCATACACGCAACTGGAGGAAAAGGATTGGACACCCTAGGTCGAGACTGAATAGTTACAAGATGTGCGAAATGTGACATGTCTTTGCCACAAACCTCGGGTGCTCATCACACCCAACTGATTACAACTTCCAACAACACGTAGGTGAACTCTCCAGATCAAGTAGACTCCTATCGCCATAATTAGACACACAACCGCATAGAAACACAGATATATGTCTATGCATACACAACAATTACATCCGTCACCCCATACATACAAGTAACTGGAGGAAAGGGACTCCACACCCCACGTCCAGACTGAGGTGTTACATGATGGGCAGAGGACAGAATGTCTTTACAATACACTTCAGTGCTCACCTGATTTCATGTGCCATCAGTATCGATGGCTACTGGAACTGAATTCTTGGCACTATTTGGTTAGATAAATTTGTTAACAGCAGCTTCTGAATGACAAATTTGTTCCAATATGACAAGGCGGGGGGGCGGCGGCGGGAGGGAGAACACTCCTGTGTCCTGATTGGTTGAAAAATAATTTCCTGGAAAAAAGGGGTATTTTCCTGGGAAACTGCAGTAGAACCACCTTAAGTGAACTTGGAATCCCTGCTACTGATTAGGAGAAGACTGTATGAGTTTTTGGTTTACTTTAACGCACGAACAAAAGGTAACTGATCAGGGATTGGAGTGGGAATCATTGGAAAACAGAAGGAGGTTTGGGGAAGTGCTGTGGGTACGTTGGCGATGAGGCTAGGGGTGGAACTTGGTGAAATAATTAGGAATAGTGCGTAAAAGACAATAAGTAGGGATGGACTGAGGTTTGTCTTTTTATGTGTATAACGGGCCAACAGTTTATTGAGTATTAGCTGAACAGGACCAATTTCGCCGAGTCTTTGGTGTTTTTTCAATGCATCCCATATGGATCTCCCAACTACTGTCACTTTCATTTCTGGCCAAGTCCTGCTGCCCATTGTGTCAAATGAAATTGTTTTTGTATTCAGTTTTATAGCTATTATAGTATTTATAATACTCTTTTTGTATACGACATTTCTTTTCTTGCCTTTCTTTGCTAGTGCATGTAGGTTTTTGGGGCTGGAGACACGTGAGCAGGCATACACATTTTAATTCAATAACTTTTTATATGAAAAGTCAAAATATGAATGAGTTTATTCTAACGAAATTACATGAATTGCTGGAACAGGTTCAGAGCAATACACGCCTTTAAATATATAGGCCTATTGTAATTACATCAGATACGACTTTCTCAAAACTGAATCTGATGAAGGACTTCTCGTGGAACTCCACGCATCAGAAACTTCTGTCGTCGCTAGCGAGAGTTTCCATTAGATGTTGAATAGCTGAGAAAATAAATTATAACTATGTTATAAATAACATCATTAATAAGAGCGTTAGATTAAGCTCAATTAGATTTTATTTTTCTGTCTTTAATTGATTTTAAAATTTCGACAATAAATATTGCTACTAACTACTTATATAATGAACTAGAATTCAGAAATACAAGTATTAAAAAAATTTCTAAGTAGTTTTCTTATACCGTAAGAGAATGTCCCATTTCAGTACCTTGTACAGGAGCCCGTAAAATTCGTTTTCACGTTTGGGAAAGCCCATTTGCGTCAAACTATATTACGAAGTAGTACTACATTAGAGTGAACTTGTGTTGGAATGACGCTTGTATAGTAATCCTCAAAAAGTACGTCCGGAATCATAAAATCTGATATAGCCCTTAATGCTTTTAATTCGCAATCTTAAGAGTAAGCTCGCATATACTTATTTTGATATGAGTAAAAAATTTCTTACAATTCTTTCATATAAATTGATGGAACCACAAATTAATAGAGATATTGCAACCACTGTAACTACTGAGCGTTTCATCGAAGCTTAAATTTGTTTAAGAAACAGAAAATGGTTGGTTCAGCGTTGGTTCCGAGCGAATCTAGGCTAACCAGTCTGTAATAACGCTATAACCATGGAAAATTAGGTCTATAGTGTAATAGCTGATTATGTCTAACGCTAAATAAAACTGAGAAAATCTTACTGAATTGTAAGAAACATTACTTTAAAAATTATTCACCTAAATCATCACTTTTCTTGCTTCCTGAGCAGGGAAGACCTGCACCAACGTCTCCACGTCGAGGGAACGCGCAATTTGCCTTTCCTTTTCACTGCTATTATGGCAAGACATCTTAGCCGCTTGTTGCTAATTGAAGATCTGAGATAGTTTTTAATTATCTTTAACGTGGAGAAGGTACGTTTTGCAGAGGCAACAGATACTGGCATGCACAAAAAATTCTTAACGCATTTGACACATTTGGGAAAATTTCTTGCAAGTTGTTTTCGAAGATGTAATGAATTACTTCTAAACATTGTTGGTTTCTTGTGGAAGCATAGGCGAATACAGTTCCAATCAGTGGCGGCCGAAGTGATTTGCTCAGGTAGTGACAACAACAAAATGTTTCTAGTGGCGGATCCAGGATTATTTTGGTTTGATTGGGGGGGGGGCTAGGATTTGGTTTGGGGGGCTCATTACTCCAGAATGCCGCCCTTATAAGAACAGCAAAAAAAAAAAAAAGTTCCCAAAATCCATGACCTTGGTGCTTTTGGGGGTGGCGGGCGCCTAAGCCCCCCAGCCCTCTCCTTCCCTGGATCCGCCACTGAATGTTTCCGCGGCTTACTGATCATCATCGAAGTGAAAGGTGAAAAACAGCTCAGAGTAAGAATCTCGCTATATAAAGATTTGTAACGTGTGAAAGTCTCATTACCTGCTATTACTGCCGGATTAATTAAATGATTTTGAAATTAATCAATGATAAATGTTTTAAAATTAACCAAACGGTAAACATTTAGTGATTAGCCAAAAACCGGCAAGTTGATCTACAAGCAGTGTTGGATTACCCAAAAGTAGGCACGACTAGGCAGTAGCCTGGAGCCCCTGATTTTTGAAGGCTCCCTGAAAGTTCACTTTTTTCACTAAATAAAAAAAATAAAAAAATAAAATCATCCAAAATAAAACAATCAAAATATTATGAAAAGCATGGAAATTAATTTTTTTGTTTCATAGTAGTGTACGCTAAATAAAAGTAATTTTCAAAATATGATAAATTGTAAAATTTGTTTGTTAATTGAATACAAATATGATAAATTCTATTAGTCATCTACAAAACCTTTTCTTTGAACTTATAAAATACATATAATTAATTTAAAAAACAGAGGGAATCAAAATTTTTTAGTGCCTAGGACACCATACTTTCTTATCCGGCACTGCCTTCGATGACCACGACGGCAGTGGAACACATTTCGCTTGAGAATCGTTTCCTGTTGCGTGCATTCATAAACTTATGTAATTCGCCTTCAGAGAATCTAAGAAAAAAACAATATTGCCTGCTTGTATTGACAAAGCTTCTAGGGCAGCGTATCCAAACCTTTTTCAACCCGAGGACCAGTAAATTTTCAAAAATAATGCTATAGGCCACTATCTCACACAGGCCCATTTTTTTTTTTTCCTCCTTTTCGTATCAGCCGACTATGGACGACGATTACGCAACTTCATTTTCCTTTTCTGAGTTTCCTCCCTCCGTCGCCAGTTACCTCCGCAATTTTTCCTCTGTCTTTTTTAATGTCTTCCACCCTGTGCCTAATTTTATTTTGTTGTTATTAAAACCATTATAACATAATAAATCTAAAACCACGTTTTGAATTCTATGAAAACGCAGATATAAAACTGGATGTGAACTATTAAAAGCTAATTACATGTTAATCAGACCAAACCAGATAAATAATAATGTTACTACAGGATGGGCGCTACACTATACCACTGGCCTACATACATAAACCAAAATAAAAGACGCTAGACTGTATGCCTTTTATTTTTATTTACTTCACCACTCGCGTTACAAATCTTATGAACCACCGCGGTTCCTCATACCCACTTAAAACCATTAGTAAACCGTCATTTACTTAATTTCTAGACGCCACATGGAAGTGAATAGACTGTTGTAGAAACAATGGTGTTCTATCTCATCCTGGAAATGCCACATTTTTGCCGGGTCATTGAAATATTCAAGGCTTTTAAATGTTGGGCATACAGCCTTATACAGTACAGATATGGTATCAGAATTTATGATATTATGCCTGTGGAACTCCTGAACTATGTTCGCGGACCACCAGTAATCAGCGAACAGGCTGAAGCACTGTTCCAGTGGGTATTTAGTTGAATGCTACAAAAATGGCAGTTGCTGCACTCTGCCGGCAGTATTACTAACTTTATCGAGCTGCAGCGTGTGACAGAACGAAGTTGTCACCATTCCCCATTAACAAAGCGAACCCCTGACCTTGATTATTTCCACGAAAACGCTAGAGAGCATGCGCGATCTGTGCCAACCAAGATTTGTCTCCACGACAGCGAAACAGTTCACTGATGTGGCCAACAGATGGAGTTCAATACTTTCCCTAGCTGCGGAGTAGAGAATGCCGCATTTATAAACATTTATTTTTCTTTCACTGCATTTATTTTTTAATTTATTTATTCATGATTAGAGGTAGTGACATGTCACAGTGGCACTACGTCTAGAGCCGCCACTGGTTCCAATTAATTTTCAAGAGCCTCCGAATTTAGTTGTTATGACAAGAGTTTTAGCGTCTCTCAAAGCATCTGCAAGTTTTCTACATCCTCTGTTGAGATTGTATTTATTTGTTGCCAAGTTCTTAATGTCTAAAATAACACCGAACCCGTCGCAGCAGTTACTGAGCTGGTGAAATCTTTCCTTCGAAGACACAATAGCGGTGTCTACGACATACGAGAAGTTTACTCCCCTTCTCCTTAAATGGGTTCATCCTTACTTTCGTAACAAAACTGCGGTTTAACAGTAGCAAATCTGTATTCTGTCAATTCAGTAACATTTCCTAAAGATGTTATAATGACCTCTCCTTCTTTCATAGCCTTTTCAAAACCGTTGGTCCTATATTCTTCAATGATGCTGAGCGTTGATTTTATTAATGTTGTTGTAGTGTCTTAACTGCATACCCTCTTGCTGTTCTGCTTTACTGACCCTATTGACATGGCAAAGGACGGTATGCCATATCACAGCACACAAAGAAAACTTAAATTTTGTGATTTCTTTAAGAACACTAGATACTTCACTGAAACACATTGGATCGTTTTTGCATGTGTTCCTTAACTCTGCTAAGGCAATTCTTAGGTTAGTAAGCTCAGATTTCACAACCCGTACACTTTCAGTCCTAGCCTCCCATCTTGTATCACACAGTGGCTTCAGAGTTAAGTTCACATGGTTCTTCAGCACTTCCCAAAGTTTCACAGAAGCAGAGAATAATGTAAACAGTCTTTGAGCTATATCAAAAAAATGTATCGCAATTACTGATGATTTAACTGCATCACTAAGAACTAAGTTCAAACCATCAGCACAGCAAAGGATGTAATGAGCCCTTGGATTTTCTTCAAAAATACGAGCTTGAGTACCATTCTTCTCGCCCTTCATATTGCTACCGTTGTCGTAAGATTGACCGCGACAATCTGCAAGCGGTAGGCCGGTTACACACTGGGCGGTTTCGTCCGCGCCGGAAATGTCTCCGTCGCCGCCCTTCAGGTAGTGGCGCAAGGGATCAAATGGGAGCTTACACACTGGGCGGAGGGGAAAACCCGCGGTAGCGCTGCCGTCGACGGCAGGTATACGACCGCGCGCTGCCACTACATTCGACGGTTGTTTGACCGGCCCAGTCTTGACAGTGGCCCATGTGACCAGATGGGCGCTTGTACACTAGGCGGATTCTAACCGCTTGTGCGTTTTCAGTCTGTGTAAAGTTATCATTTTTTGAATTTAAAAATCGTAATATGAGTTAAGTGGTGATAGATAATGATCTTCTCATTTCGTTAGTGGAAACTAGACCAGTTTTAAGAGGTAAAACAGTGGTTTCTTTTAAAGATCGGGACGGTACCAGGAACGCTTGGAAAGAAGTGTGCCTTGAAAGTGGAATGATTTTGACAAAATGGAAAATTAGGAAAAATGCCTTGGATAGTAAACTATTAATCACGTATTTACATAAATTTTTACACTTCCACTAGAACTTGAAAAATATTGAATCACATTTTATAGAAAGATTTTGATGATTAATAGTATATAACTGTGTCCTTATATCTTAGACATTTGTCAAGGATCACTTTCAACATTCGAAATTCTGTCGCTCGACATTGTGAGATCTTTTTTTCTTTTTTTTCTTTTTTTTTTCTTTTTTAACACAGCATTGACGAATACAGTGAAACAAGCTGTTTAGTAAATTCGGCATCATCTTCGCCATTTACTTTCGATTTTTCTTTGTAAAGTAAAGATTTTTAAAACACTCAACATATTACAATTTAAACAAAATTGTTTAACTAGTCGATTGTGCTTTTAAAAATAAAAGCAATGTAGAGTAAACTCAACAATGATGAGTCGATTACACAGTGAAGTATATGTAGGCCCTATTAGTTACAAATAAATGAAAGACTTAGTCATTATATGGCACAGTGTATTTTTCAAACTTTTCTTGTACACCTATTCATATTCACCTAAAGGAGTTTTCACCTTAATTAACATAAAATAAATATAAGGGATTGGAATTATATAAAATTAAATGTTTATCTTTAGTAGGTCCATGAGAAATCTGCTTACTTCAAGGTGATTACCAGCATTTCCACACTTTGAATACAATTCATCAACTGTGTATTTCTCCTTTGAATGACATACTTTAGTTTCGCAAGCAACTCTCGATATAAACATCCCAAATTAATTGAAAAACTTGCTGTTATCGTTCCTCATATATCCTGTTATCCTTTGGTTTTTTCTTTTCCTATTTCTATGGCGACGGAACAGTTAAAATAAAAATTTTAAAACCTAACTACTAAATAATAAACGCCAAAATAACATCTAATTTCACAAAATGAAACTCAAGTCACCAAAAGCAAGGTACTGACACCCGAACACGTCACCTTTTTCCTGCTCTTCTTAGCAGTGGAAGTTTCACCGCTGAAATAGCAGCGGTAGTTCGACCGCTCAATGTGTAAACACCTCAAATTCTATAGGCGGCGACGGAGAAATTTCCGGAACGGACGAAACCGCGCAGTGTGTAACCAGCCGTAGGCCTATACCAAGGTTATACACTATCTGAAGGAGCAATTCTGTTAGACCCTTTCCCGTAACGTCATTCGCTTCAAAACTCCAAGAAAATATTCTTCAATTTCAACTTGTTTCGAAAATACATCTTCCACTCTTAATTATTCCTAGTGACTTAAATGTGGTGTACAGTCCAATATTATTGAATTATATTTATTTTTAAGTATGGTATCCTTCATGAAAAAAACTATTTCATCAGAAATTATGGTAATAATTTCATCTTGTATGCCATTACTTTAGTAAGTACCAATCTTCCAGGTTTAGCTACACGATTAATGCGCTCATTTAATATGGGATAGAACTTTGCCATTAATTCTACTTGTCCTAAAAAGTTTCTATTACCTGGATTTCCTAACACTTCATGGTCGCCTCTTAATGGAAGATTTCTTTCGGCAAGGAAGCACACTATTGAAAACAATCTTAGAAAAACCGACCTTCACTTCCTCTCTTCCTGATCAACTTGATCTTGAGTTGCCTGATCAATTATTTTGAATTTTTAAGTCTCTGTGATAGCTCTTTCCACTTACAGATTTGTATAATATGTGGTTGCGTGACAGTTCATGCCTAGAGAGAATTTATGACAAGCTTTGCCAGTCTCTTAAACCATTTGTTTTGATACAACCCCCATTCGAATTAAATAACTTGCAAGAAAAGCAATAGACTGCATCATTTGTTCGAGAATATACAAGCCACTTTCCTTTAACTTTTTCATCATTTGAAAAGATGACGGGAGCAATGAAAAATACAGAAACATCTTTAATGTAAAATTCACAGGAAATTTTACATTTTTTCCACTAATGTCTTGCGGACCTTCCTTAATTGGTCTTATCCTAAAATTATCATTCATAATATCCGGCCAGATTCTCTGATCTGCAAGATCATCGACAACTTGAAGGCCGATACCTTTCTCAGACTATGTTCTTTCTGCTCGGAGGTGTCCAGTTACGGTTTCTTCTGCAGGAACACTTTGACTACTAGTAGGTGTTTCCACTAGTGAGACAGTTTCGTCAGTCAATAATTCATTCTTGCACGGGCCATACAATTGATCAGAATTATCGACAGATGACGTTTTAATAACACTACTCCGTCGCCATCTTCTGTTGTAGATGGCGACGGAGGTTCATATCGCCGAAATATCGTGTGGAAACACTTTGATTACTCGGCTAGTCTCTCGAGAAGACTACATCAATTCTCAACGCCGAGAAAAACTTTGTTCTTACGTAGATCACAGGTTCTTATACCACCAGACATATACACACAAACTGCGTTCGTACTTCACACCTGACTAGGTTGCCTAAACAAGGTACAGTCTTTGACTTTATTTCTGGCCGCCGCTGAAAAATTCTATCACTCTTATTTTGCACAATCTGGCATCAATGTCATCCCAGGCAACAGTAACGCAATACTGGCTCCGCCTCCTCGCAATTTCATTGGTGGATATTTTATTCAGAGCCATCTATACTGCAGATTTTTCATTTCCTTAAGTCAATGCAGGAAACAATTGGCTGTCAGGTAGGAATTAAGCTCCTCCCACTGACGATTCTTTTTGGCAGAACAGTTCATCAACCTTCCATTACATTTCTATAATACTTTACCAAAATTAAGATCTTAAAACTTATCCCAAAAGATGTAATTAACGGGATTGCATTAAAGTGAGGCAGGAAACAGGCGCTATGCTGTATATTACTACAGTTGATTAGCATAAAATTATAACGATAAGATTGTTATACTCATTTTGATAATTCCTTCGGATAATATTTCACTCATATATCTGGTCAGTCCACAAACCAAGGGATAATCATGTTCCATGAGGTAGAATTTTTAGTACTACGAAACTACAGAAACAAAAAATTATTTCGGAAGTGTCTCTCTCCAAGATGGATTGAATGAAACAGTCTTCCTTCACTGCGTTGTATACACCAATACGATGAAAAAAGCACCGAGCGTGCAGTGGTCCTGTGGTTAGCGTTCTCGGTTGTTCAGCGAGCGGTTCCGAGTTCAAATCCAAGTAGTTCTTATATTTTTTTTTTTAATTTAGAAATTTATCTTTACTTGTATTTTCTTTTTAAGAGTACCGAGACTGCACATTGCTTCTGAGTATAAGGTATCCTTGATTCTTTCCTAACTGCGTCAGGAAATAAGATAAATATCTGCGAAAGTACCCAACGTTTCGTAACTAATAGCCGACGTAAGCATTAAAGATTTGCACCGTCAGAACTGACGGAAATTAGCAGACTAAAATTCAATCATGGCTTCTTCCCAAAACACTTACACCGCATTAATTCACTGAACACCCCAACCTGCACATGCGATGGAAGCAGCATATGCGAACCCAACCACCTCCTATTTGCCTGCAAGGAAAAATGGCGGGAGAGCACACAGCTCATACAAGAACTAGTGGGATTAGGAATACAATTACCAATAAACGTTACCCACCTCCTGGCTCTGGAAGATGTTACCATCTATAAAATAATAACGAGGTTCCTGGAAGAGAACAACATCAAGATTTAGTGTTATTGTTTTGATCTTGTAATTCTGTAATCACATTGCATATATTATATTATATTATATTTTAATCACGTTGTGTACAGAGTGAATGCGATTGCGTTGTTATATTGTATATTGTATTGTAGTCTAGATGCGGTATGACTGTGGAGTGACGCTCTGTATTGAAATGTGTCACATTTCTGTGTCAACATTATACTCTAATTGTATTGTTGTGCTGTGTGTGAGATTGCATTGTTGAATTTCATATTATACTATGTTGCGGCATGGCTGCGGTATGTCTGTGCAGTGGTACCGAGTGTTGAAACATGAATGCCGTATCTTTGGGTGGTCAAATTATGTTTAATGGTATTGAATTGCTTATATATACTATAGATGTAATTGTGTTTTTATATTGTGTATGATATCATATCACAGTTTGGCATTGGCTTTGGATGTGTTATCAATGGTGAAAATAAGTGTATTCCTATTTCAGTCTTATGCTGCTATTGATCACTGATGCAAGTATTATAATGATATGAGGCTGGCTGTAAGGAGAATATCCAAATGCCATTAAAATAAAATTAAAAAAAAAAAAACTGACGGAAATCTACACGGGTTTCAAGCCGCGCCGAAATCATATCATCTGTCCGTTTTCTAACGACACACATGTTTCCAAAATAATTATTTCACAGTACAACGATCATCGCGTATCAGAAAGAAATAATTTACACGAGGAATTATTGCTCTCTTTGTAGGTGGACGATAATTATTAAGCAATATATAAATAAATGAGAGTTAATCGCGTAGAACCAAATATTAGCACCGCAACAAATCAAACGACCATTGTCACTAAAATATTTACAACCAGATTATTATCGTAGGACAAAAATAAATTCTTTTATAACTGGTATAAGTAATTAAAGTTAATTGAGAATCGGGCTTAAAGGCAGGGAGTTCTTAAATTACCGTTTTTCCCGTTTTCTACAATGCTGTTAGTAGTTTCTGACACTATTACTTCATGATCTTTACAGCACTGGGATTTATTAAACACTGGGGCTAAATGCTCATTACTTAACAAGGCGTGAAATTACCTGCGTTATTCTTTGTTTGGAATAACATAAATAAATACAAGCATTTGGCGAATGAGGATGTCGCCGTTCGCGTGACTGTTTTTTAGTCTCCGGTATAAAGTGGAACGCTCAAGTTTTGTCACCCGTCATAATCGACTCCATAATCGCCTAGGTCTCAAGGATTCAAACAAACACAGTCTACCGGTAAAGTAAGGTTGATAATGTCTAAAGACCCGAAGACCGAGCGTGGCGTGTGAGCGGTAACGCTCTGGCTCCAGGCAAATGCTGGGATGATTCTTATAGAAAGCCATGGCCGTTCCCTTCTTTAATAACTTCAACATCGATGAAACGTAAAGCAATTAACAAAAAAAATAAGGATAGGGAGGAGGTATCGTTAATCGATTTCAAGCCAGCTGCGACCTCCTGAATAAATTTGGCCAGCTGTTTTTTTAAATGATTTTACGCCTCGTCGACATAGAGGTGATTATTGGCTGGATAGGAGTAGTGGCAAGGATTTCGGCCATGCCCTTGTAAAGAACCCATTCCGGTATTCATATGGATTGATTTGGGGAAACCTTGGAAACCACAAATCTGCATGGCCGAACTTGGATTCGAACCTATGTCCTCCCGAATAAGAGACCAGAATGTAAACGATTTTCAGACGACGCTAGTCATTCACAGCACCGACAAACACGTGTTCCGAAATGGCAATGATGTAGAAAAATAGATATTTGTTGAACCTCTAAAACGGTAAATAAATTAAATAAAGTAATTTGATTCTTTATCTATGAATGCTTAGGAGACATTACTTTTTGTATTGCCCTCATGCAATTAACATGGATTCCCACCGTATTTTCAATTACCAGCTGTAAGTTGGATAACTGTGAAACCAACAAAAACTTTTGCCAAATGTGTTGCTCGTGTTAAATTATTACGTGTATTATTTACGCGTTATAAAGGTATTCTTCCTTGCCGAAGGAAGTAGGAAAGTTAAGACTACTTCCTGGTAAGCGTTGCCATATTTACTTTGTTGTACACGTTGCCACGATGTTCTGCCTAGTAGTAGCGCTATAGCAATTTCCCTATACAAGAAATAGTGTCTCATAGCTGGACACACACAGTGGCGAAATGAAAAATTATTTATGTTCCAGTGTCATCTGGAATATTTTCATTTAGGCCTAACTGATTACTTTTCTTATAACAGTTCGATTCTTTATACAGATTACTATTCAATCACGGAATGTTGTATCTATATGTATATTTTTTCTTTGTTCATATAATTGATGAGGCACAATGTTCTGTCATTCCAGGTGGCTGAGTGCTCAGTCGCTTGCGACCAGCCGTAGCGAGCGGTCGCTCCGCATTTTCCTGCTGTGTTGTGTGGTTAAGTGCCTACGGAGTAAATAAAAGCAAGTGTAGTGAAATTGAAGAATCATGGAAGTTAATCAATTCGTTCGAAAATCCACGCTAAAATTCTCGTTTGCGTATGGATATGTGCGTCCAAAAGCAGTTGAAATTGATGAGTGGTTATACAGTGAAATTGGACTGAGAGAAGAAAGTGTGTACGGTATCCAGGCGGACTTCCTCGCTAATGTTATATACGTCAAGCTACGAGATGAAGAAGAATGCCTACGAATTTTGAGGGAAACCAACGGAGAAAGAAAATTCGTACACAGCAATGGCGAGGTAAGCAACGTTTCCATATCACATGCTGGTCTGGGAATAAGACACGTAAAAATACATAATATTCCCTTTGAAATCAGTACAGATATCATACGAAAAGCTTTGGACAAATTTGGAACAATCATGAGTGTAACTTCTGATAAAAGATATGGTAGCAAAAGATTCGTTGTAGACAGCGGCATTAGAACCGTGAAAATAGATCTGAAGTGCCACGTACCATCCTATGTAAACATTGCCGGATTTAAAGCACTCGTTATTTACGACGGGCAACCACGTACGTGTGTGATATGTAACTCCAACGAACATTTCAAGGCTGAATGCACCAAGAAGAGACCTCTGCAGTTACCATCTGAGCGTTTGGTCCCTGATACAGCTTTCAGTGGCGAACCCTTAAAAGCATCATATGCTCGCGTGGCAAATGGTAATTCTTCAATCAATAGAAATATAAATGATGAACATGCTCTCAGAATGGAAACGGACGACCCGTCGAACATCAGAATGGAAACAGAGAATCCTTGTAATGTTGAAGCAACTCAAGAACCACCGATGGAAAAAGAGGAAAATTATACAACAGAACAAGAAAACATCAAAACCGCTAAACTACATTCACTGGAAATGCAATCAACTGAGAAAAAAGAAATCAAGAAAAATGTTAAACAACAACCTGTGACAACGCCACCACCTGAGAAAAAAGAAACTAAGCTAATGGAAGAACGCAAGCACGAAAACACACCAAACACCAAAAGACCGAGACTTGACAAGAGAGGAGTTGATTCCATAGCGGAAGAATTGGCCGAAAAATCCAGAAAAGGTACCACTCTACAAATGGAGACAAATGTTGATGAACCCCCTCAAAGTGCAAACTCCAATAAGGAAGACAAAAGCTATGAAAATAAGACCAGCGAGATACTTGAAATAGAAAACGTCTGTGGAAACACTAAAATACTTTGGTCCGACAACATCGGTGACTTAGAAGAAGAGGATATTCAAAGCGAATAAGAAGTATGAGCAAGGTCTTAATTGTTATTAAATTAACGCAAAAAAAACTGAACTGTTTGTTCAACACTGTGTGGCAATACTGATCTAAATGGCAGGCGGTAGTGGAACAACGTCCGCTCAGAAGTACTGCGTGACCACCTTCAATTTAAATGGAATAAAGCGGGGCAGAAATGGAACTACACAAAAAAGATGACACATCTGTACAACATAACTACAATTAATATAAATTCTATAGAAAGTCACCCTAAATTGAGAAGTCTCGTGGATTTTATATATACTAGTAATACAGACATTGCTCTGCTGCAAGAGGTGCGCCACCAGTTTTTGAAAACAATTACAGGATTTAATATTCTACTCAACACGGGCCCAGATGTTGGTTTGGGCACGGCAATACTGCTGAGAGAAAGAATAGAGTTTAAACAAGTTGAAATGTTAGAAAACGGTCGTGGTTTGGCTTGTTCAGTGGATGATACCCACATTATTAATATATATGCACCCTCTGGGAACTCCAAACGAGAGGAAAGAGCAACATTTTACAAATCTGAAATAACGTACCTACTACGCAATCATAAGACAAAGAGAATAATAGGAGGTGACTTCAACTGCATTTTGAAACCAGCTGATCAAATACCCAACTACAACTCCTGTAATGAATTAAAAGAGATAGTAAATAAATTACGTCTAATAGATGTTTGGGAAAAGAAATATCCATCTAAAACAGGTTTCACCTTTTTATCCAACACCTCAGCAAGCAGATTGGACAGATTCTACATCACTGAAACGCTGCATGATCAAATACAAAATATAGAGATCTGGCCAATTCACTTCTCAGATCATCATGCTGTACAAATAAAAATAAGCCTACCAAGACAACTGATATATAAACACCCAGGATGCTGGAAATTAAATACTTCAATCCTGAAATGTGACAACCTTAAAAATGAGGTCCGTGCCCAAATCCAAACAGCATTGAGTAAAACTGACAATTATGCAAACAAAATTTCATGGTGGACGCACTGCTTCAAACCAAGGATCCAGTACAGCCTAAAAAATTACTCTCGTGTCCAGAAAAAATGGCAAGACGATACTAAAGAATTTTATTACCGATGTTTAAGAGACCTCTACACTGATCATATGACTGCTATGAAGAACATTCAAAAAATCAGGAAAATAAAGGCGAAAATAACAGAGATTAAAAGGAATCAGTTAGAAGGTCTAAAAATTAGATCCAAAGACATTACTACTCAAACGCTAAAGAACCGTGAAATGGCGTCCGTATACCATGTATTAGCAGAACAACGAAAGGGGAAAGCAAAGACCATTACTAAACTGAAATCTGAATCAAATGTGCTACTGGCAGACCAGCAACAAATAACAGAATACCTCCATAGATATTATACGGAGCTCTACAGTAGAAAAGAACTTAACACGCTCGAATCGGAGAAAATATTGGAACATGTAGATAATACAATCACTGAAGAAGACAACCAACTTCTCCTTGAAGACATCTCCGTAGAAGAAATATGGAGTTCAATAAAGAAGAGCAAAAGAAACAAAAGCCCCGGTATAGACGGCATTCCAGTAGAGTTTTATGCGACGTTTTGGAATGAAATCAAGGAACCACTGACGGATATCTTCAATGAAATATTAAAAATGGTGACAATCCCGAAAGAATTCAAGGAAGGCCTGATAGTGTTAATCCCTAAGTGCCTTAAACCTATCAACGCCAATGAATTTAGGCCACTTTCTTTGTTAAACACCGACTAAAAACTTTTTACCAGAATAATAGCAATCAGAATAAGAAGCAATATCAAGAAAGTAATTGGCGAACACCAAGCGTGTACTGGAAAATCACGGTCGATAATACACACGCTAATGGACATCAGAGACACCATGACTGCAGTGGAGGCAGCAAAATGTCGAGTAGCAGTCCTCTCCGTAGACTTCCAAAAAGCGTTTGATATGGTTAGTCATGAGCACATCTACAGAACACTAAAAACCATGGGCTACAATAGTACCTTCATAAAATTATTAAAAAGTATCTTAGGAGGTGCAACATCACGAATGCTGATCAATGGAAGATTATCTAAGCAAATAGAAATAAACAGATCAGTTAGACAGGGATACCCTCTGTCTATGGACTTATTTGCTCTCGCAATAGAACCACTAATAATATGTTTGAACCGCCACCTGGAAGGAATCATCATAAATGGGAAAAAAATTACCACCCGAGTATATGCAGATGACGTCACCGTGTTGATAAAAGACAATAATGAGCTAAAAATCGTGGAAAATATACTGGAATCATACTGTAAAGCGTCGGGCGCAATAATCAACAATAAGAAAACAAAAGTAATGAACATTGGGCGAGGTATTAACGAAATGAGATCTAAATGGGCAGAAGTGAAGAAGATGAGAATACTTGGCATTGACTTCACTCCCAGCATTCAGAGAATGATGGTGCTAAACTGGAAAGAAATACTGCACTCTGTCAGAGCATTACTCAACAACAACAAAATAAGAGAATTGAACATGATTCAAAAGATGAGATTTGTAAATTCCATTGCACTATCAAAGGCATGGTACACTTCACACATCTTGCCCATTCCCAACGAGATATCAAAGAATATAGAGTCGGCAATAGGATGGTTTGTACAGCAAGGGGAAATATTTAAAATAAAGTTTAAAACCCTGACTCTACCCCTCAGCAAAGGAGGTCTCGAGCTACAAGATGTTAAATATAAATCTCTTGCTATATTTATAAAAGACATGTTACGGAACTGGCATAAATATCCAGACAGCATAACTGCATATCTAATAAATCAACTACTACCCGCCAGTACAGAACCACCGATCGACATACGTCACATCAACCAGACGCTGATGCAATTCCGGACATTTATTATTGAGTACAGTTACATACATAACAAGATTCGAAATATATCTGCCACAAATAACAAAGAGATATACAACCTGTTGATGGACAATAGATATCATAGTAATATAGAACGAAAAAACCCAACGGTTAACTGGAAGAACATATGGAAGAACGTCCAAAACGAAAACCTACAATCACAAGTAAGATCCACATGGTACAGAGTAATTAATCGTTGTGTAACAACAAACAGTCGTCTATATACCATTCACCTCGCTCATTCACCCAACTGTGTTAAATGCAACCTCCAAGATACGATAGAGCACAGACTGACTGGCTGCATCGTACCACCGATCTGGAAGTGGACGAGGTGGAAACTAGGAGTGCTCAACAGAACTTCCGACACAGCATTTAAAATCGAAGATATAATTACACCTGAATTTAGTTCTTACCCAAAACAGAAGAACAACGCAACATGCTGGCTCTTAGCAAAATATGTCCATTACATAATACACAACAAAGAAAGAGCCAATCTACAAGAATACTGGTATTATTTAGTAACAGAAAACAAACGAGCTACGTCGTATCGATACTACAAAGAAAACTATGCTAACTACCTGAATAACATAATGCCTTTTTAAGGAAATGATTGTAATCCAACTATTATTATATTGAAATTCAAATACTTTCCTTTTTTTTTACGCTACATTTTGTAATGACTAGAAAATGTATTATTTTACTGTAACATTATGTGAAAGTGAAACAATAAAAAAAAAAAAAATGGATAAGTCGTCGGACTTCGGATCCGAAGATTGCAGGTTCGAGTCCTGTCACGGTCGGAAAAAAAAAAGTGGTAACGCGCTGGGCTGTAAACGTGCTGGTTCTCGGTTCAAGCCCACATTCTGTCAATCTTTTTTTTTTTCATTCTTTATCTCCTTTTCACTTGTTGCAAAATACATATCATATAAGTAAAATTATATATGTTTCGTGGTCAATTGGAACAGTGGAAAAGAATCATAAAATTAATGTTTTGGCTGAAATGAGAAAGCGTCAACGCAGCATGCGTGAGTAGGAACTGAAAGCCAGTTTTCCGATATATTTAATTTAACCATTACAATTTGTGCCACTCAACATTACCAATTTTTTTTCTAGTGCTGATGGCAAAGGCGGGAAATTGATGATTGGGGTAATGATGGCTGTTTAAAAATAACCAAGGACCTAAATCAAACTAATGTGCAGTTTTTGTAGCTAATGTTCCTGTTGGACACAGTGGTATTAGCAAGCAAATCAGAATTGAAAATGTGAGTAGTTATTCTTACGAAAACAAAAAATCATCATTGACGAATAACATGCGAATAGGAGATTCCGTATTTAACAAAATGCTGCTCCTACTAGTGATCAGTAATGATATAATTGATGTATATCCTCAATATAATGACAGGATAACCTTATTTAGCGAAATCTGAAATTGCAAGAAAGAAACAGGAAATTTGAGGAACGAGGAAAAATAATGCCAGGTTGGTTATAAGTTGTTGTTTACCTTAGCTTCTGTCTCTGGTAATCCAGAGAGGATGGTACTGTAAGTGGCTCAGATTCGCGGATGCCATGCTGATCCCGGAAGCTAGTGCGTTGTCTCGCGGTTCCACGGTTCGAGTCATGCCGCGGGCAAAAGTGGTTTTACGAGCGTTTTTCTTGTGTTGCCTGTACACTGGGACAGTGAAAACATATTATACACTTAATGAGAAGCAAAAGCTACACATGTCTGCATGTATCTATTAAGCAATCCAAATTCAATTTCGTTGTTATTCTTTAGTAAAGTCATTATTATTGCAATGGCTCGGAAAAGATTGGTTTTTAAACAACAACAAAAAAAAAAAAAAAAAAGAAAAAAGAAAGAAAACCGACCACGGTCCATCAGAAGGGGCAATTCTAATTCCTTTGAGCAATTTCGGATTTTTTTTATTTAAACCGACATTTTGATGGCTGGATCGTGAATATGTATTGAGTACTGTCTAATGTCACTGATGAACGTTACCCCTCATCCAATTCGTTCGGCAATGAATTAATGTAAATATATGATTTGTAATTGCATCTAAACATTACTGATAAACATTTTTAAAAGTGAAGCTCAAAATTTTTTGAAGTTAATAGATCAGTCAAATTCCATCAATGAAACAATACAGTTTCTAATCCATCATTCAACCAAAATATTATTGGATTAATTTCCTATTCGTTTGCGGAATAGTAACGCAATCAAGATTTAATTTATAACTACTGGTTTCTACATGTATTGAGATATTAACCTGTTGTACGCTGAAGTGATGCTAAAGTCAGACACAATCCGTTTCAGAGTACTGAAATGAGTAACAATCCAATCTTACAGTACAAATCAGGATACTGGATGTAAATTCATTTAGCCAAAGTTTCAAGCAAGTAGTTTGTTTCCTCATAGTTGTATCAAATATCAAATATCTACGTACTGAAAATTTTCAACGAAGTGAAATATATGCATTTCAGATGGTGCTGCAAACCACTTCAAAAACAAATACCAATTTCATGAGTTTTCTATAGGTAACAAAATCTTCTCGGGTGTCCCGCCGGATGGTTTGGGTATAAAGCCAACACTCTTGACCAACCAGAGCAAAAAGTATTAGAAATATGTTTAGAATGAAATAACTATGTTTTATTAAAACCCTTTGAAATGTACATTTCTGAGCAGTTTTTACTATTTAAGCAATATATGGAACGTTTTATATTTATGAATGTTACCCGAGAAACATTCATAAATAAACAACGTCGAGAAAAACTGCGTTCATTTATGTTTTATATTGTTTTCATTTCTATACCCAGGATTTTTTTAATCTGAATTACAATACTTCTGGATTTGATACAAAATGCTGGGCATCTTGATAAGAGATATCATTTGTTACTGGTAGTATACCATAATCACTGTGCTGTGAGAATGCCACAAAAAAATATCAATTGCTGTTATTCCTTACTACATTATAATTTTGTAATATAATTATGAAAAGGTGCACATTTTTTAATCAAAGAGATATTTGAAGAAAGGTTCAGTATGTGGAAGAAAAGCAACAGTACAGAGGAGAGGAAGTGATAAAATTCAAAGAAAATATTAAGAGTAGGGAAGAAATATTTTTCTAAAACAGAAAATAAGAGAAACATATTTACTTTATTAAAAATGTGAGAAGGCTAATGATGTTGTTAAGATAAGAATGCAACAGAGTTTACAGACCAAAGGCAATAGGAAACACTTAAAACAGCTAAACAAAGAAATAATAAATGCAAAGAGGGACGCTAAGGTCAGGATTCTGAAGAATAATATGGTTGCATGGGGACCACTTAATGATGAATCTCAAAATTTGTATGTGAGAAAAGTGAGAGGAAGAGAAAGTATACAGAATACCATGGATAAGGAAGAAAAAGTTAACACAGATTTGGAAAAAAAAAATATGCAGAAATACCAAGAAATTGGTTCAATGAGACCATTACAGACTGTCATTAAGAAACAGGAGAGGGAAAAATAGATAAGGAGCTTTTTACTATCCAAGTACAAATGAGCAGATTAAAAAAATTAGAAATAGGTCATCAGAATATTATGAAGGAAATAAGAATAACAAAAAGGCACAAATGGGCCAGTGTTGATAATATTAATGCAGAAGTATTAAAAATAGGAGGATACAATAATGTACCATGCCTTGAAATATTAGTTAGATTGACTCTAGAGACTTGCTGCTTACTAGAGGGAAAAAAAAAAAAAAAAAAAAAAAAAAAAAAAAAAAAAAACTGTACTGGTACCCAACCATTAAGGAAGTGAGACAAATAGTGTTGACAATAACAGTCCTGTTAGGTAAGCTAATGGAGAGATTGACATGCAAACAAGCTGGTTTTCAAACCAGTAAAATGGGTTCAGCTATGGATATTCATGTGAATCTCATATAGTGGGCTATGTGCAAGATATTTCACATGAAATGGACAAGGGAGGTCAAGATGAAAGTGTAGTACTGGATTTTTCCGAGACATTTGATTTTAAGTGTGGAAGTAGTGGTGTTTAGAGCTACAGCACGCATTAAAAATTGATTAATTAGCATCTGTTGAGTTTATAAGTGAAAGTTTTGACTTGTGATAGTGTTTTCCATGTATTTTGAGTTCAGTAAAAAATTAGAGCAAGTATATCAGGATGATGAATGAACTGAACATATTCAATTTTATACATTTTCACTGTGATTTTGGCAACATATGAATTTCAGTAATTAAAAATCTCAAAAAACACATTATAAACTATCAATATGGTCTCTTTAGCTCTGATTTCAATCAGAAAAACTCTTTGTTACCTAAGTCAATTAAAATGGTATCTTCAGTTTAAGAAAGCATTAATTTTTTCATGGTCATTAGAATTAACAATATAAGGAATTTAATACAGAATTGACTTACTTAGTTAAAGAAATTAGAACACTCTACAGTACTTCAACAAATTATGAAGCCATGTGTAGCTCAGCTACATGGAAAATGCAAACATTCATTGAAATAGCCACTGTTCAGGTAATGTTGGGTAGTAATGTATGACTGGTGATTCCAAGCTTTCGAAATAATCATTGAAAGCTTATTTACAACTTCTAAGAAACATTTCAAAATATAGTATGGATTTTAGTACAGAATCTCTGGCTCATAATGTATAAATTTTGCCATCAGAATTTACCCGTAAAAACATTTTTTACTAATAAAGAAATAAGTTAATATTTAAAGAAACAGGTAAACCCTGACAGTTTTGAGAACTCTAAAAGGTTTGAAGCTGTAGCCAGTAACTAAAATTCCATAAATATTAAAGTAAAGTAACATACTTTTTTTAAAATTATGGCTTTACGCCTCGTTGACGAGGTCATTAGAGGCAGGATGGGATTGGGGACAAGGAATGGGAAGGAATTTGGCCATGGCCCTTTAAAGGAAGCATTCCAGCATTTGCCTGGAGTGATTTGGGGAAACCATGGAAAACCCAAATCTGGATGCCCGGATGGGGATTCAAACCGACGTCCTCCCGAATGTGAGGCCAGAGCGTTAACCACTCACCCACCACATTCGGTAGTAACATACTGAATAACACTCAATTAGCTTATATGATTTATACGAACAGCTGAATCAATCATTCAATCAAAGAATAACTGCATCATCATATTAGTAAAATGTAGACAAGAAAAAAGTAAATCATTTCTAAGATGGTGCAAGTTGGATGATAAACATTATCACAAGATGAATACCAAGAAGCCTTAGTTTCCTGCAATTAAATCATCATAGATGTACAGTCAGATTATGTCCTAAAAACACGGTATTTCATCAGGTACCTTGTGAATCTATCTGTACTGGTCAGCTGTCAGCCCTCTGACATGGTGAAGGGGTTAGCTGGAGTTTGGAGTGCTTTCCAGAATAATCTTGATGGTTCTGTCTCTGCCCTCTTAACTGACTAATAACTGGATGCCATACTGCACTGAACTGCCCTGTGTATCTGTTCACAATGTCATCTGCAAGACAAATCTCTATGGCGTCCATAAGCATGCTGTCCCAATATCCTTTTGTGTGGGATAGTATTTGTGTTCACTCGAAGTTCTCTATGATGTACAGTGCAGACTACGTCACTTGTCCCAGAACATTTTCTGAACAGCACTGAAACACAGAGCATACATTCGCCAGGGATGGAATAAGTAACAGGCTGTCTGACACCTAAGTCATCATTTACACTGTATAGTAAATCCCTTATCTTCCTGGGAGAATGGAAGAACATGTTCATGCCAACTGTGTCTAACTATCTGCAGATTTTTGCAAAAATTGCTCTAGGGTATGGTAAAATGCATGTTATTCAGTCTCTTGCTTCCTTGCCTTTCTCTTGTGTTTCTTGCAAAAGGCACAATTGGTGGGATATATAGTAGCAGTCACACCAGGAACCACACATTTCACCTGAAGGCGAAGTCGGAGAGTAACTGTGAAATGTCAAATCAAACTGATGCAATCCCCGGTGGGAGGCTTGATAACATTTTATATAATATGGGCATTCAGATTTGTTAAAACAAATGAATGACTATCTGAACATTACACATAGTTGATTCTGTTTCCTATAATGTGATTAAAATATTCTGATATATTCACAAATGCTAAGATACAGAATAGTTTACTAAAAAAGACAAATGAGAGGTTTACATACTACAAGGAAATCTCTAATCATGTATTGAGTATGAAGATACTATCACACTAGAATTGAACAAGTATAAATACAAATCCCACAGTAGTCACAATGGTTATCTGTGCATAAAATTACAAACTGTATTACTCCACAACACAGTCATTTACACACGGCATAATAGCTTGTTAAAATACTTTTCTTCCTTCGTTTTTAAAATAGTTGTCAAATGAAAGCTTTGAAAAACAGAATTTATGAAAATATCGGACAAAAAATTCTTTTAAAAATTAGATATAAATGTCAATTTATGTGATCTACATGACCTTTTTTAATAAAGATATTGCAATAATACAAAACAAGGATAGGGGAGAGAAAAGAAAATATTTTGAAGTATTCACAAAACGATAACTTTAGGGCTGTCGTAAAAATGTTATCAATAAGTTTAAATGAAGTCAATTGTAAATTAAATAAGATTCAATTCTGAGCAGTTTACAAGAGAAGTAACTACAAAATTCTGTTAATTTACTTAAACCACATTTATTGAGAAGAATATATTATAACTACATACCTACACTTTTTGACATATAAGGCTTCAAATATTATTTACAAATGCATGAGATTCAAAAATGCATGTCATGATAAAAAATAACACTAATGTCACTGATGAACAAATATCAGTTCCATTGCAAGAATTTTAAATACAAATGCAATAGAGTAATGAAATGGTATCATACACCAGCAATGTGTCACTATGTTCAGGCTGAATATTTTAAAAAATATTACTTTTACCAAAAAACAAAGACGTAATTCTTCCAGTATGAACAAAAGAAAGAAAAAGTTTTCACTTACACACAGATTGTACATACAAGCATCCTTATTTCATCAAGTTCCTAACCTTGCAAAAATCTGTTTAACAGCTTGCATTTTTTTACTTTTACATTGTTTAACACCATTTACAATAGATAGTGGATAGAAGTGTTTAGCAGCAATATGAATTGAGCCTGTATAACTGTTCATCAAAATTTTAACCTCATCTTTAATTAGTGATGGATTCTTTCCTGTCGCTACTACTAGACTGTAATAACTATTTCCAGATTTTGTAAATATATCCAAAAAGGACAAAAGATTACTTGTTCCAAATGTAATGACAAAAGGCAATTATAAATATTTTAATATAATTTTTAACTGAAATATTTCTGATTGTAATGAACCAGCCAAGGGGAAGAAATATTACACAAAATACAATAAAAAAGAAGAATATTAGTATTTCCAAGAGTAAAATTGGAACTATTGCTTCCATAATACGATAATAACATTTTTGAAATGATAAAATTTGAAAAGTCAAAACCAAAATGTATTCCACTTTGATATAACCCACATGTAAGTCAGAACAGTGCTACTTTTTCTGCAAGTTAAAAGTTTTCTTTGTCCTGCATGAAATGCTTAATAATGAACTCATATTGTTGGCCATTATTAGCATTTAAATTTATTGGTCTATTCCCATAAAGGAAGAAATAACCTACATAATTAATTTTAATAATGCCATTGTGTTTCTGAAAATTACCAGACAGCAAGCGAGAGAACAGATTGCGTAAATCAGAATAATAGAACAAAAGAAAGGAGTTTTACAATTATAAAGCTTGGGGAATTTTTTACTTAAAACTGTTTGATAACAGCAATTAATCTAGGGCAAGTCAGGTGAGTACAAGCCTACATGCCGAAGTACTTAATTCAGTTTTAAAATTCTTTCTTCAAATAACCAGCCAAACGTACTGACAGGACATAGAATACACTCTTTAAGCTGTGGTTTGATCAAAATCCTTTCACAAATGCTAGTGACCTTATCTTAGAAACATGCAAAACAAATTGTCATGAATATGGCTTATAAAGATGGGCATATGAGTACATGAATGTAAAAATAAATTACTGGAAATTAAAGAGAGCAAAGCAATAAATGAACTTTGCCATTAGTTTGTTGCAGAGTATATCTCAGATAGTTTAACAACATTGAGAAGTGGCAATCACTACACAAGTCATACTGGTCTTACAACACAAACTGTGGCAAATCAGCACATATTTTGTACTGTGTTCACAATACATCATGGAATTGTTTTTATAAAATATTCTCTTGCGAAGTTAGTCACTGACAATTCAAAAACTTGTACTTTTCACTAATAATATTATTGCTTACAAATAATTTCATCAGGCAGACTATTTTATAGCATTATTTATGTTCTTTTATTTCTCTTAATATTTCAGTACGAAAACACTAATAGATTACAGGCAAAGAAATTTGGTACTCATAGATGCCTGTGTTTTTATACTGTAAAGCGAACAGAAAAATCACTGATGCTCGTTTCCAGTGACTGGTGTAATTTGAACAAAAATTCAAAAAAACAGATCTTGTTTCTGAAAACTGAGGCTACATGTTATTTTTGTTCTTCCATCTGGTACTAAACATAACAGGTGTCTATGAAACACCAGAATTATAAATATTTAATCACAAATCTTACGTGTTTTCAGAGGCTAGTATCAGATTTGTACAAGTTGACTGAACAACAAACAGATGCATCACTAAATAATATTTAACTGTTATGTTATTACATCAATGTTTTCATTTTATAAGAGCTATGAATATGATATGTCAGAAGAGTTAATGAGACAAGTGTTAACGTTTCAAGTTTTTGACCAGACTTTTTTTAAAAATATGATGGATTGGGATGGATCCTAATCAAAATGAATTGTGAAATAGAAGACATAAAGGTAAAGCCACATTTCTCCAAAAACTTTTGTTACACAACCAAGTGAACTTTAGATTTTTAATACTATGTTTTGGAATGATTTTAGTAAAACTATGCCAACTGTAACTAAATTACAATTCACAAGACATATTACATTTTATTGAACTTCTGATATGTATCACGACACATTGCCAATTCAAATCTTATCCTCA
Source organism: Vandiemenella viatica (assembly GCA_031002005.1). Classification (NCBI taxonomy): domain Eukaryota; kingdom Metazoa; phylum Arthropoda; class Insecta; order Orthoptera; family Morabidae; genus Vandiemenella; species Vandiemenella viatica. The sequence goes on along the minus strand of CM061921.1, from coordinate 177,415,569 downwards.
GTCCTCTGTTGAGTAACTTACATTAACTATGTCTATCTTTTACCAAAAAAATAAAAAGAGCCATAAAACAGCATAAATATACCAGCCCATAATACATTTAAGTACAAGGCTGCCTATAGCATACTAACAACATATGTACTGAACTGTTTTAATCATATAGTTTTGTACATATAATAGAAACATTATTTACAATGTCTGCAGATAGAATTCTTGTTTTTAAAAAATTAAATACTAATTACAGTCAATCAAGCTGACAGTGTTTTATACACATTTAACATTATTACCAGAGAAAAAAATGTATATTTTCTATATGTCAAGAGCACTTCCGGTGAACAAATCTGTTCACATAACTGCAAAAATATATTTGTATAAAACTTATAAAATAATTGTTCACTAGGAAATTTCAATCAAATAAAATGTGTAGAAAAATAGTAATGGGATGAAAGACACTTCACATCAAACATCAGTCCAATGTCACATGGCAAGGTAAAAGGCACTTTTTTCTCATCCTACTGAAGCAAGCGACACTTTAAAAAAATACCTGGTGAAAAATGAACACATACTAAAAAAGTGTACAGTGTTCAACACACTAGGAGTCTTAGGCCTCTCATGCCACCATAAGCAGTCACATGGTCAAAATATTGTGCGACACTGACAGCAACATTATATGTAATGTAAGCAAATCTAGTGAGGCACTACACAATACCCCACACCCCTTCCTTTTTTTAAAAGTCAGATGTATGAAACGTCACAAACTAAGATTTGAAGTTCAATATTTGTATCTTGATATAAAAATTTCTAGTAATTTCCTTTTACAAAAAGGTACAAAGTTTGGCTTGTTTCATCAAATTTGCTATCCACATTCCCTAATATACAAAAATGTATAAATCTTCTCAAAATTAATCTGAACAGAAAGAGTATATGAGAAACTCTTGTAATAGGCCCAAAGCAGAAAGCCTATCTTTCTCAAAGAAGAAGTATCACTTTTAACTGCAACTTTAATGTCTATCCTCCAAAAGGTGTAAACATCCATATGAGGAGCACAGCCTCCACCAAACAACATAGTACAAATATACACAGACACATGAGGAAAACAACTCGCTTACCACGAGGCTACTAAATGTAAATGGCTTCAGCTTGTTTCTGGTGCTGTGAGCCGGCAGCGTACGCAGGACTGCGTATGCCCTCGGACCAGTCGGACGCAGAACGCGGGGACGAGGACGACCAGTGTCCCGGTGACTCCGGAGAGGGTGTGGGGAAGTTGTCCGGCGCCTGTACGTAGTGCTGCGGAGTCGCTTCCGAGTGTTGCGAGGGAGGAGTCAGATAGTGATAATACTGTTGCTGCAGTCCGTAGCTCAAGTCGGGAAAGTCAAATCCGGGCTGTGGGCCTCCCTGTCCACCCAGCCCTCCACGTTTCTGTTGCGTAGCCGCTCGCAGTGCGGCCATGTGTGTAGGTGACGTGGGCAGTGAAGGGCGTGATTTGGCAGGTGAAGGTGAACCGCCGTAACTGGCAGCAGGGGAACTAACACTGTGAGGCGGTGACTGCTGGTTACTGTACGGCGGTGATAGGGCGTGTGCTTGTAAAGCGGCAAGTTGCAGCTGTGCGGGATCAAACAACCCACCGTAGCAGCCGTACTGTGGACCTTGGGCCGCACCCTTCACACAGTCCTCGTAAGCCGGTGGAAGTTTTGGTGGAAGTGGTGCTCCATCGTAGGGGCTAGCTGCACCGCCGTCAGGAGAAAGTGATGACGATGCACTTTCCACACTCTGAGGCCGTGTACCTGTTGCTACTACTGGTTTCTTGCCACCAGACTTCTTCACACTGGGCTTTCTGCGCACACCTGACATGCCGTCCGTGTCAGGGCTCGAAGGTGAGTTCCCTCCGCCACCGGTCGGTCCACTGGGTTTCGGCCGCTTCTTCGACTTGGACGGTTTTGTTCCTGCTCCTATCACTGTAGGATGTGTGATCAAGTGGTGGTGGTGATTTGGAGAACCTGTAACAAAATCATTGGGGTGTTTTAAACGTATATCAAATAATATTATATCCAATGTTGAACAAGTTGATGAAAATGAATTTCTGAAATATTTCAGAATATGCTGTATATACTCTTATTTAAATCTACTTTACTCTGTATGTGATCACTCATTCCAAGCACTTATCTTAGAGATTTGAAAACTATTTGTAGGTGTCTTGGAAAGTATCAGTGTATTTTCTTAATTTCACAGCATAAGATACTCAGATATAATGCAATGCAATTTACTTATATAATTAGCATTTTCCTTTGATTTTGTTTCACTTATTATCTAGATTATTTTTTTTAGTAAACAAATGTTCTTATGAGATGATTTATTCTAATAGACAAGCCTTTTGATGACATGAGCTATTTCCACAGACAATATAATTTAAGCAGTAACAGTACTTTTAAAACAGGCAATTACAAATATGCAACAGAAAAATATCTAACACTACAGTAATAACATTAAATCAAATTACCTATTATTGGCCCATTTTGAATTACAGTAACCATCTGTGGACTACGAGGGACATGTTCGTCCAACAGTCTCACTATGTCGTGATGCAACCTCTCCCCTGCAACATCCCTTGGCAACCGATCCATGTGATCTGTAATTTCCCTGTTTGAAAAATTGTCAAGCAAAGCTTTGCATGCTTCGTAGCTCCCCTCCCGAGCAGCCAGGAAGAGCGGTGTTTCATCCTGCAGTGCAAATTTTAAATTCCTATTAAAGTCTGCTCAATTGTTTCTAATAATGCATCACAATTTCAGAGTAAAAACAACATTTATATATAAAAAAATATATTTAGTTGACCATTGCTATTAGTTGCAGGGAACTATGACAAATAACTGAAATTATGAGAGGAATTTAGGTTTAAAACAGTAGAAACAGATTTTAGGTTCAAGAAAAATTCAGTACAAACTTACCTTGTCATCTTGAGCATCTCTGTTGGCACCATGAGCTAACAGGATATTGACTGCTTCAGTATTATTAACAGCAGCTGCCCAATGAAGAGCTGTTTTACCAGAATTATCAGCAGCATTTATATCTGCGTCTGCATTTATTAGGTCTTCAACCATACCCTCAATAGCCAAACGGGCAGCTAGAATCAACGGAGTAGTACCGTCGTGCATCCGAGCATTTAAGTTTGTTGCACGATTACGGAGGAGTATCTACAATATGAAGATGAGAAGCATTTTTAAATAGGCAAATTATATCTCATAAGATGAAATTTATGAGCCAACTGAAATCATCTCAAATAATACTGTTTGTGTGGGTGTGTATTCACACTGCAGACGAGCAAATGTATCCTAAATCCCCGTATCGCTCTTAGCATGCAGACTTGAAACTAGCGCCCCCTTTCCTCCTTCATTACTCTTTTTGTAAATCTGTCACATAGTTAATAGTTAATCCCAGGCACTAGACTATGGATTAATTACTTTACGATATGACAGTTCTTGAAATAAATGATAAACTAGTTACTCAGTGTTAGACTCATGATGTGTCAGGTAGTCAGTGCCAGTGTGTACACATCTGATCCCCTTACCATATGTCTCACCCCAAAACATGATTAAGGATGCTACCAAATATTGTAATGTGTGTTCGTGTTTATTTGTTCATTACAGACCTCCTAACTCCATTTGTGGCAAATGATGAGTTTGTTTTCCCTATCCTTTCTTATTTCCATTATCTAACAGCATTTTCAGTGTCACTATTATCATAAGAATTAAAGTCGTTTACACAAGCTACTAACTAGTGAAGGAATATGTGGATGACATAACATCGTACCCAACAACTACAACATTAATTTAAAGTTCAGTAAAATTAAAAAACTCAGCTTTGATTCCATGATGGACTTGACAAGAACTACATTGTTTACCTGAAAAACACCCATGGCATCTGCAGCAACTGCCGCATGAAGAGGTGTACGGCCAGTGTTATCCTGGAGGTTGGCATCGGCGCCAGCATCCAAAAGTCTCTTAGCGGCATCCGCTCGAGCGTAGCGAGCTGCCAGATGCAGTGACGTTTCTCCTGTCTTGTCCATGGTAGCATTCAGTTCGGCTCCCTGTGCCACCAGGTCCGTGATTACTGCTGCTGCACTCCCGTCTTCTTCATCCTCCTCTCCCGTATCTAATCCTCCACCGCGTACTGCTGCTACCATCAGTGGAGTCATGCCACAAGGCCCACGGACATCCACATCTTGACCACTTTCCTGTGTGAGCATTTTATCGTCAGTCAATGTTGGTATTTTAGTTTTGTTTCCTTATGACTTAACCCTCCACCATGAAAAGTACCCACTGGTCATAAATTGTAAAGGCTGACATTGGCATACAAAATGGGCAGTTTTCCTGTTATTTCATAATCACACAGTAATTTATTACAAATGTGTTTACAATAACATTTTCACTGAATCATCCAACACGACTCAGCTAATGAAAGCAATAATGCTTGAGTGTCAGCCTGATAAATTTCTGAAAATGAGCCATTACATCTGAATATCTAAAAAGTTATATCATCTCACTGATTGGAAATAAGCTGACACAAATAAATCCAGTATGAAAATTGACAGACATGCATTGACTTAAAAATTAATTTTATAATTGCATTTACTTCTATGTATATGTAAATTACTTATTAATACTTGCTCAAAACTTGTAATTTTGTAGTGCCAATATTGAATGCTTGGATATGAAATAATACAGAGAACTCATTATAGGGACTGTCGGCATGAAGCAGAAACAAAAGATGGTACAGGAAATCAATGAAAAGAAAGAACACCTTGGTGAATACACCTTTGACAGAAATTGTAGTCAAGTAAAGACTTTTTTTTAAGCACCTAAGAAAAGTGCATGAACAGATTTACCAAACATAAGATCTGCAAATCGCAGGTTAAACATGGTTTTGCTACAAATCTGTGAAAAGTTTGCTGATTATTTCAACAGATTAATAGGTATTGTGTTACTAGACAGTACCAGATTAACCACGTAGCAGGAGTTAGCAAATGCTACGGGCCTAGCGTCCCCATCAGGCTAGATGGGTGACCTTTTTTTTTAGCTGTCTTAATCCAGCCCTGGTATTAGAAAGATTACCGGGTCTAAAAATCTCATTAAGAGTATGGATTTCAGAAACATAACATGGGAAAAAAATTTGATACCTGCATATAACTATTTAAATTGAATTTAATCATTGCTACTGATCACAGATATTAAATAAAACATGTTTAAATAATCAAAATCATCTACTTTAATGTGTAACTATACGATATTTAATTCCCCCCCCCCCCCCATAATTATTTTTTTTAAGTTTATTACATTGTTTCAGTAATTTCTGTCCTTTGTTTAATTTATTAAATATGTTTTTAAATTTATTAATTTAGCAAGAGTTATTTTATCCATGGAACAATGTATATTAAGAAAAATGTCAAGATCAGCAGCTCTTGCACTCCATGCCTTTGCTTTTGTCAACAAGTTTTTGGAGTCGATGTAACTGGTGTCATATAGAATACATACTCCAGCACTTTCTCAGACAATTTTTCTTCAACAATGATGTCATCCTACTGCGTAACAATTCTGCAACTCTGTACAAGACTATTGCATGTTGCTATGGTAAAGACTGTACCATTATGATGGATAACTTTGTGTGTGTCTGTTGTAATGTAACACAACTCTACTGCCTTGAGACACAGTATCACTTGCCGTGTTCGCAAGCCTTTAATTAATGCTACTGGGATATTAGTATGTAAAAAAATGGTAACTGAAAGAATTTATTGAAAAATATATCAACAGTTACAAAAAAGTCTAAACCTGATAAGCCATCCTCAGATGATTTTTAAAAATAGCACTAGTCATCACTGCCTCAACTCTTGTGTAGCTGTATTTCTGCAGAATATTCTGCTAAGATTACATACTACACTGGATTGGGGATGTACAATGGGGTCAGGTTTGAGTGATTTTTAGATGGTTTTCAGCAACCAACAAGGTGAATGCTGGGACAGTCCACAATCTCAGCGTCATAAACCACACATTACACGAAAAAGTCAATAACTACACACAGAACAGTTACACTTTTTGCAAACAGATGGCAACACATTTGCTTCCCCATAAGATTACGACAGTCCAAGCGAGCCGGTACTCTGACTGATAAATATGCGTTCAAAATAAGCACAAGCCTCTGGAAAGAGAAGTGCCAGGACAAACTCGTGAAAGCAGAAAAAGTCCACTAATAGCTTAACATGGTTACTTGCAATTTATATGGATTTAAGCTGAACTTTCCTACCAGTCTGTGTAAGCTCGTTTTGCCTCTCAGGAACAGATGAAATACTTATACTCAACTAGCCAAAATAATCAATTTCTAATAGCATCTCATTGGTAATAGGGAAAAATAAAAGACTGAAAAGTCTTTCTGAACTTTCCCTCTGTCAAAGCTTTTTTTGTGTATCTAATAACACTTCTTATCTTACAGTCTACATAAAACATTTGGTCACTATCTCTGTTTGCTTAGGTTAATGAGATGACTGAATTAAGACCAGATGTCACCCAGTTAACAGTGCCACGCAATTGCATGGAAAGGGAGAGGTGGTGTGGGGAGGGGTGAGGTGCCTTCTTTCTCTGACCATTCAAAAATACAGTTACGTGAATAGGTTGTTTAATTAATTTTTGGAAGCCAGAATCGATACCCGCTTATTTTCTGAATTGAGAAACCTGTGTAACTGTGTACTCTCTCATCTAAATCATCACTCAAAAACAGTGGTCACTCTCGTCTCAGTTCACACTCACCAGACTGGGCGGAGTGAGTATAGCCGGATCGGGACGGTGCCTCGGATCTGCAACTTCGAGGTGCTGCTGCGTCCAGGTGCGAGCCTCTCCTTCCTCATAGTCAGTAACGGCTGTGTGGTCAGAGGCATAGCCCGCCTCACGCAGCCTCTTGGGTGGGTGGAGGTCTGCCTCGTCGTCTGACCACTGTGCGGCCTGACCTGGGACCGCTATCCCGACAGGCGCGCCGGCAATCGGTCCAACTGTCACATCTACACAACCTGCCGAGGGCTGCTTGTGCAAATTGCGCATCTCTTGTCCATCCGGGCCCCTCCTTCGAGATCTTCGCCGCTGCCCACTGTAAGTACAGATTACTCTCAACCGAGAACAAAATAAACAGGAAAATTTGCTGTTCAAAAACAGAAAATGCCCATAAAGATTTTAGCAGAAATTATGTGACAACATCTTTATAACTATACACAACTGTAATAGCATTAGTAAAACTTCAATCGTACATTATCTCATTCTGTCATCTGGTTATAAATCTGGAGCCCCAGGAGAGATATCATGAATAAAGGCTATGACAAATCAACCATAAGATAATGTAAACAAAAAAATGGGACATCCTATCTCATGTTAAGGAATTGTTGGTAGGATTGATAAAATACCAACTAAAGGATATATACAATACAGATATAAGAGTGACAATAAAATCAGTAAAATGCTTGGAACTGCTAAGGGGCATAGAGCTCCTTTATAGACCTGCAATATTTACCAAGAATCGTGTGAATGTGGGGAAGTACCTATTCATAAAATAGTACAGAATGCATCAATAAGATTAAATGAGCAAGCCCACTACAGCGGCTACTAAGTCAACTATTGTCAAACACCCAGTAGAAGAAATAATATGTGATGAGACAAAAAATCCTCACTCTATCCAAAGGGTTTCTAGACTGGAAATAAATAAAAAATTTAGATGCCCTAATAATTTAAATACTAATGGCAGTTATGGCCTAAGTCAAACTTGGATGTCTGTATTATACAAGCCTGGGAAATTAAAAAATATTACCAGAAGAATCTTTGGTGTGATAGTCGCCACACATTTTCAGTAAATGAGATCAGAGGGATTCTGGGAATTATCAACCCATATCACTAACATCTGTTTGCAATACACTTCTGGGGAATGTTATATGCTCCAATATTATGAGGTTTTTAGATGAAAATCAATTGTTTATACTGAACAAACACAGATTTCAAAAGAACAAATCGTGTAAAGAAACCAGTTATTGCCACATACTGTTATGAAAGTTATTAATACAGGTTCACAAGTTGATTCAATTTTCTTGGATTTTTAGCATGGTTTAAACTCAGCACCATGCGATTGCCTTTTAGTAAAGATTCAAGTGTAAGGTATATCAGATCAGACATATGAATGAATATGACATTTTCTAACTGGTCGGTCAAAGCATGTTGTTACTGATGGGTAAGCCTCTTCACATCTAGATGTTACTTTGGGCATTCCTCAACGAAGTGTAATAGGGCCACTTCTTTTCTTAATTTTTATAAACGATCCCAGTGACAATTTTAATAGCAGTCTGTGATTGTCCATTGATGACACAGATATCTGTTGGGAAGTAAGGTGTTCTGATGATTGCTTAGAAATTCAGTGCAGTGTGCTATGAATGGCCACAGAATTTATACATAGATTGGGCTGGGATTGTTTGGCAGACAGATGATGCAGGTTTCATTTAAACTTACTGATGAACATGCAAATATCCTCTTTCATTTACGAGTGTGATGTATTTCTTCATCCACCAACCTATTTATGTCGCAATGACAGGAGAGATGAGATAAGAGAAATAAGATGCCATACCCTCATTCTATCTGGAATTCACAGAGTAAATACTTGTTCTGGTGCAAAGCAGTCTCTGCCACCCACAATACTTGTGAATTGCAGATTATCGATATAGATGTAGACGATAACCTGTGAAGAAATAATTTTACTGTTTTAGCATAACAAAACAGTAAGACTAAGAACTGAACTCTCATATTTGCCATTTCATCAGATTTGCCATATTGAAATGGGGGGTGGGGTGGAACCACACATACAGCATCAAAACTGAAAGAAAACTAAATTACTCCATTAAATTTGGATGTTGAATAAGAGAAAGAAAGAACAGTTGTTTATTTACCTAAGCTTCATTTTATGGCACTCTGGCATATATGTATATATATATATTACAGCACCAACAAAAAATATAGTTCACTAATACAAAAAATAAACTATATTTTGGGCCGTGTCTTTTTTCAAGAAAAGAGAAACATGTAACTGAACTCACACAAGCGCCTACGAACACACAGCCACATGCAGTACGGAACTGACTGTTGTAGGTGTTGGTGTTGCAATTATAATATCATACAAAATATTAATTTTGGGAAAGAAATTAATCAAAATAAGAAAAAGGAGACATGTAAAACAAAAGATTTTTTTTTACATTTTTAAAAATAATAGTGACAAAAAAATTAATCAAATATCTTTTTAATAAGATCTATACATATGAATTATACTGGAAAATGATGGGTATACTAGGGTGAGCAGGGCAGGTAAGATTGTAACTCAGGAACTGTCACGTCTCCAGAATATGTTGGAAGCCCAATTCCCTACTGCAGAGTTTGAACTAGGAATTGGTATCGGGGAGTACTCTTATGAGTTTTGTGAGAGCTGGCATGGAGAGCAAATGTAACATCAGCGGTGCAGGAATGGGACCACGTTGATCAAGAGAGGGACAAATGTAAGGGAAGCATTTGTGATGAGGAGGAGTCAAAAAGTGAAAGTGATAGTATTAGGGTAACGAACAGTGACAGGTACGAAATGCTTTTTAGATATTGAAAACGTTTTAATGTCTAGATTGATAGGGAATAAGAAGCTTTATGATTTCAATATTGGTCTGTGGAGTAAAAAAAGTGCTTCAACAGTTTACAAGTAGAAGAAGTTGTTAGGCAAGGACCTGAGCAAACACCGAAAAGACTCCTGCGGAGCCAAAAAAGTAATCAACCTTTCCCTTCAAATGAACATCTTAAAATATGGGGAATTTTCAAAAAAGGGAATAGCTTGTTTGTAGCAAAGAAAAGCAAGCATTGTACTGCTTTGCTTGCTGATTGTTTCTGCGATGCACGGATGTCTCCAAGTCCGATTTGGGTCTAGGCTATGACTGGGGATTATCAAGAGGCTGGAAATAAACTAAAACAATATATGAGTGAACACAAAAGTTGTACTTAGGGTGATGCAAATTGGAAAATGCACTTAATATTAGATCAGACAAAGAAAATCTTTTATACCAGAGCATTGTAAAAGAAGAGACGTATTGGAGCAAAGTAATGCAGCACATAATTGAAGCTACTGTTTTCCTCGCAGAAAGAGATTTAGCATTGATTTAGTGGGATATTGTTGCAATGGCAAATTTTTGAGTGTCTTAGAGTTTTGGGTGAAGTTTGATCCAATTATGAAAGAGGATTTAAGAAAAGCTGAAACATCGCAAAATGGAGGAAAACACAAGGCTCATTATCTATCACGTGATATTGAGAATGAATTTATTGAAATAGCTGAAGACTATTATTGCCAACTATTTTAAGAGCTGTAAAATATAATAAATTCTTTTCTGTTATGGTTGATGCAACCTTAGAAAAATCCCAAATAGAGCAAAATGTTTTTATACTGTGCTATTTTGCTCTAGGTGAAGAAAACCAATACAGAATTAGAGATCATTTTCTCAACTTTCTTGACTGTGACCAAAAGACTGGTCAGTCAGTGGCGTAACTATACTGTTAAGGCCCATGGCAAATTCATCAGATGGGGCCCTCCGTCAGTGCTGTATTAATGGGTGGGGGGAGGGGGCAAACTGGGGCAGTTGCCCCAGGAGGTAAAATCATGTTCTGAAGGAGTGGCAAATGGCAAATTTATGTGACGAGTGAACTTTTTTTTTTAGCTCAACTACTGTCACAGCTGGCAACAACAGGGGCAGCAAATGGTAACTGTAGTGGTGAAAATGGGTGGATCCTCCTGTGCTCGCAGCACTCTCAAGCTGGGGGCCCCCGGAATTTTGCCCATCCTTCCACTATATTGTTATGTTACTGTGGCCAGTCAATTGCTAGAATGATTTGCCATGAGCTGAAACAGCTTTCACACTGTTGTGGGCAGGCTTATGACAATGGGAGCAGTGATGGTAGCACCTACCAGGGAGCTCAAGTGCATATATTAAAAGAAAATCTGTTGGCAATTTTTTCTCCTTGTGTTACTCATTCATTAAATCTTTGTGGCATCCATGTCATGGAGGGCTGCACAGACATACCTTTTTTTGCTTTTTTGGAATTGACTCTAAAATAGTTTTTTTTTTTAATTCTAGTCCCCAAAGATAGAAATTTTTGATCAAAAATATTGGATTGTCCCTTCAAAGACTATTGAACTATTGCCCATATCAGTGCCTCATATCTGATGGTAGACAAGGGATTGGAAGGTAAAGAAACTTTTGTGAAGTAAGCCAATGAAGTGAAAAAGCCAGTTCTAGGGAGAGTGTGGAGAGTATCTTCTTGTTACATTACTCAACATGGATGTAAATTACTCATTCATTCCCTCCTGTAAATGATTACAGTTCCGGGGGAAAATTCAGTTTGTAAATATGAGTTATGGTGATAATATGAGCTAAACAATCATTCCATTTATCACTCTGATCCCAAAAATTTAGTGCATGGTAGTTTTGACTGACAATACCTTTGTATTCCTGACACTTCAAACTTAAGCTGTCTACCATTTTTTTTTTACTTTTTTTTAAAAATTGTTATATAAAGAGTTGGCACAAAAAATTCAAGGAATATATACCATAATACTTAACATTTGTTACCTAAACGCATATTGATTAACATTATCACCCACTACAGAACAACTGATTTGTGCCTATCAAGCATTGTTGAAATTAGATGTTCTAAGGTTATAAGCATAAGCTATAATAAAGTTTGTGAAATGCAATTTTATTCACCTGCTGCTGCGTAGAAATCCTTCTGGAAACCATGTTATACCTTGTGCTCGCTTTCGCTGTGCGGTAACTAGTACTCCTATAAGACAGCCAGCCAGCAACACAATAACCACTCCAATACAAACGTACTTCACGTTTGCACCGGGTTCATCACCCGGTAGAGGGCCTTCTACACCCCTCACTTGATAAATGGGGAATGTTGTGGAGAGTGAATGTCTTGCTGCAGTAGCAGCCAAGAAATCTGCAGCCTGAGAAATAAATCATGAAGATCATAGGTCCAAGAAGTTTACATTCAATGGTATTAAGCCATTATATCATAGCAACTCAGTAAATGTTCAGATATTAATCCCATACCTCATTTGCAGACCTGAAGCATTCTGAATTTTCCAAAGCACACTTGCGATTGTCCAGTTCTAGGTATGCTATCACTCCAGAACTGCCACGACCAAAGATAGAATTTGATCCCTCATCATTTTCAAGTTTCCATGGGAAAATCATGTCATTTCCCACTTGGTCCTTTTTTACTCTCAGTGTTGTACGTAATTGGTGCCCAATCTAAAATATTATTATGTCCAGAATTATTGATATATGAATGATATATATATTTTTTAAAATTAAAGCAATATTGTAAATTTTGTTACAGCATCTAAGGATTAAAACTTAGAGATATGTAAAACCATGTAGGCAACAATCTGAGAGATAAATTTATGATCAACTGGTGTATCTATTATTCCTTGAAAGCATTAAATATGTTGCAACAAAGTTCTTTAGATTAATGTAACAGACTTACTACATACAAAAGTATATACTATGATAATATCTCTCACCTCTCGAAGAAATGCAACAATATTGGAGCGGAAGACTTGCATGTCCAACAAAAGTACTATTGAAATAAGACCGTCAGCTAACACTGGCTGTTCATTCTCACAGTCCAGTCCATCCCAGTTACATTCTTCATTGTTACAGCCATAATCACAGTGTCCATTTGCATAGTGCTTCTGACAATATGCATCATAAATTGGGCTAAAGAAAAAAGAATTGCAGTCAGGATTACTGTGTCCATCTTACATCCAATAATAATAATGTAAAAGTTGGTACAATATGTGAAACCGTTTCATTAAAAATTGGATAGGAAGGAAGTTGAAAACATATACTAATTACATAGGATGGCCTTTCCTTGTATCAATTGAAGACTGAACAAAAACTAAACAAATGCATCAATTACTGGTTAAACAATGGAACCTTCATGTATTAATTCTGCTACCATTGCTTTGTTCTATAATTTCAAACAGCCACATATATCAAACACTGCTTTCCGGCACATCCTCTGTTCCTTAACTTGCACCCTTGCTTCAGTCAGGGAAAACAATAGTCTGAACTAAATATGAAACATATTGATTGTTGTATCATGATATCAAGTTATGTTGTTGGCAGTCTTCCCCTATTTGATCAATTGAAAGCACCATTAAAAGCGATCCATATTCAAACCAACTGTAGCACTTAGTTTAAACTTCCTGCTAGCTTCCAAAATGATATCTGTATGCTACAGTCATAAAAAGAAGCTATAAACCAGTTTGTTACTGACTGTAGTTCAATAAATTTAATTTTCTTATATTTATTTGGAGTAAGAAAATAATGTAATGGAAGGCTCACTTTCTGGAAATTTATCTCTAGCTCAAAACTAGTGCAAAATAAAATAATGGGAATAATAATATATCATGTACTGAAATAAAGGAAGAAAACAATAGAGGAACAAGAAAGAAATAGAAAAAAAGAAAATTAGTAAAAAGGCAGATACGAATTACACTGTAACAGAAAAGAATAGCACAACCATTTAAGACCGGCTTTTATAACAAAAAAATTGTTAGGGGGGGGGACACTATACCAAAACAAAATAATTACAATGAAACAATCTAACACGAGGGAAAAATTTGCAGAAATGGTAGACTTGGGTCAAAGAAGTAACACTGAAAGACGCTGAACTGAGGACAAATGGAATGCATTGAAGAGAGAAATAATGAAAGCCGATAAAGAAACATTAGGCTTTTTGAACAAGCCACTCGAAAACCTTGGATCACAGAAGAAATTTTGGAGCAGTTGTATCAGAGGAGAAGGCACAAAATGCTCAGGATGAAGCAGGAAGAGAGCTGTACAGGCAATGTAGAAATCAAATAAGCAAAAATGCAAAAAAGCAAAAGAAAAATGGCTGCAAGAAAAGTGTGAAGAAGTAGAAAAGGAAATGGTTGTAGGTAAAGTAGATGTTGCATATATGAAGATAAAGCAAAATTTTGGAGAAATGAAGAAAAGAGGTATAAGCAATACAGCTGCCAATGGGAAACCTCTTTTAAGCACAGATGACCAATGCAAGGAATACGAGAAACTGTATGATGGGGATGACTTGAACAACAGCATAATGGAAAAGGAAGGTGATGTCAACACTGATGACATAGGATATCCTGTTTTGAGGACAGAATTTGATAGAGCTCTGAATGACTTGAATGAAAATGCAGTTGGAATTGATGAGATCCCTGCAGAACTTCTTAAATGCTTAGGAGAAGAAGGAATCAAAAGATTATTCTGCCTGATATCAAAAAGTTATGAAACAGGAGAAATTACAACTGATTTTAATAAAAGTATCATCTTCACACTTCCAAAGGAATGACTAGCCAACAAATGTGAGAATTATCACACCATTAGTCTAACATCACATGCTTCAAAATTACTGACCAGAATAATATACAGAAGAATGGAAAGTGTAGTGGAAGAGATAGTAGGTGAAGATCAGTTTGGGTTTAGGAAAAATCATGGTACAAGGGAAGCGATTCTGGCTTTAAATCAGAAATCAAATATGCTGGAAGGGAAGATCAAGAAGCACAAGGATACTTTTATGGCATTTGTTGATTTAGAAAAAGCTTCTGATAATGTTAGGTGGGACGAGATGTTTAAAATTTGAAAGAAGTCAGGTCTAAAGTATCGAGATAGAAGAATACTTTGTAAACTATACAAGAGTCAAGTGGCTATAATAAAAATAGAGAATCATGAGAGACATGCATCAGTCAAAAAGGGTATGAGACAAGGTTGTAGTCTGTCCCTATAATATTCAACATGTATGTAGAGGAAGCAATAAAGGAAGTAAAAGAAAAATTTCCATGTTGCATAAGTATTCAAGGAGAAAAAATCAGTATGCTACGATTTTTTGATGAGATTGTCTTGTTAGCAGAACAGGCTGAGGATATTGAGAAGTTACTGAATGGCATGAACAAAATACTGAAGGAAGATTTTGTCTGAATACAAATCAAAGCAAGACAAAAGTGATGAAATGTAGCAGAAATAATACCAATCATAGTAGATTATAAATAAAAATAGGATCAGATGTGATAGAAGAAGTAAAAGAATTCTGCTATTAGGGAAGCAAAATTACAACCAATGGCTGAAGCAGGAATGATGTTAAAAGCAGAATAGCACTAGCAAAAAGCATCTTCATGAAATAGAGAAATCTTTTAGTTTCAAATATTTATCTAGGACTTAGAAAGAAATTTTTAAGAATCTATGTGTGGAGCAAAAAAAAGGATGAAGTGAAATGATAGAAAAAACTGATACCTTCCTGCTTAGAGCGTTATTGATTTATAATTCAAGATTACAGGAGTATCCTGAAAGTGAGATAATGTTACAAATTATGTACTTGACAACATGTCTAGTTACTTACTTGCAAGGACTGAGAGACTTCTGACAGTCTCGACCGTCGAAGAGGCACATAGGATTGTTACACACTTTATCACAGACACCATTCATAAAGACCCTACGGCAATCTATTGGAGCAGTGCAGTTCTTCCAGGGGTCAATTCCAAGAGAGCAGTCATTTCCATCATAGTCACAAGCCGCAACATTGCACTCCTCATCACAGTGCCCATTCCGAGACTTATCGGCACATCCGTTTTCGAGACACTTGTGTCTCTGCCTCTCAACATCCAGGTCTTGCACACTATAAACACCCACAGTGCCAACAGTCGTATCAGGTGGCAGTGCTCGGCCTAAGCCACCTGGGAATGTCGGGTCATACATCTCACAGTTCTTTCCCGCCCAAGAGCGCTGGCAGAAGCAAACGTAGTCCCCAACCTGATTGTGACATGTTCCGCCGTGTTGGCAAGGGATACTCGCACACTCGTCTCGCCCATCTAGTTCACAGTGTAATCCCGCAGTCCCCGAGGGGCAATCACAGCGATAGCCTCCACTCTCCATTATTCGGCAGGCACCGCCATTTTGGCACGGTGACGAGTCGCACCCGTAACCGGCAAAACGACAGTCCGGTCCGTAGTAACCTTCTGGGCAGAGGCACGTGTGACCAGTTTCCAGTGCCTCACAGACACCACCGTTAGCACAAGGTGCACTGGCACAAAAATCGACGCGGACATCACAGCGACGTCCCATGTATCCCGGTTTGCAATTGCACATGTAGTTGTTAACAAGCTGCACACAGTCCTGAGTACCAGGTGACGAACACGGCTCCGACAGGCACTCGTTGATGTCACCCTCACAGCGTGGCCCTACAAATCCAGGTGGACAGCGACACTCGAAACCCCCGACACGGTCCACACAGGTGCCGTTGTTATGACAAGCTCCTGGCACACAATCCTCTACATTGATCTCGCAAATGATACCCAGTGTGCCGGGAGGGCAGGAGCAGCTAAAACGGGCAACAAGGTCGTGACAGGTACCGCCGTTCTGGCATGGGTTGGGATGGCAGTCGTCCACATTTAGCTCGCAGTTCTGTCCCTGGAAGCCGGCTGCACACTGGCAAGAATACGATCCTACTAGATTCTTGCATGTTGCGCCATTTTGGCACGGTGCCGACTCGCACTCGTCTATTTCCTGCTGGCAGTAGCTTCCGCTGTAGCCTTCTGCACAGTGGCACCTGTGACTATTTCCAATGTCCTCACATGTACCGTTGTTGCACAGGTCTTCCCGGTTGACGCCTGAAAACAAAAGAGGCTTATAATCTGGGTTCAAATATTCCATTAAGATAAAATAAGAGATAGTACCTTCATATAACAGTAAATTTAATACATTTTACTAAGTGATAATTTATAATGTATAACCTCTTTCTTTCAAGTATCCATTACTAAAAATGTACCTGGAATTTTAAATTAGCAGTTCAGCTATAATATATAAGCTATTTTGTTTTATGCTTAGTTTTAACACCTTTTTAACAATATATTCTAGAGGAAGAAAATAAGTCAACTCTCTGATAGTGAAAAAGCATTCCGCGTGCATAATTTTTCAAGTGGAATTGGGAACAAATCCAACAGTCACCTAATCAATTATGGAAAAACACTTGAAATTTGTACTAAGGATGCCTGGTTCCCCAGCAGTAGGATTCTAACTGACACATTTAACTCCAGTTGGCAGTGCCTTAATGCCTATACACAATTTGCAGGGTATACATGCTATAGCTCTTTGAAATCGTCAGAACAGCAGATAAACAGAAGATGTTGATGATATGCTACAGCCCTTTAGGACACCTGGCAAAATACTGAACTTTTATCCTATATTTTCAAAAGTGTTATCTACATTCTCCTATATTCTTGATGACTATCAAATTTATTAAAAAACCTGATTCCTGTTGTCAGCACTGTAAACAAAAGTTGGTAAAGTGACTGGCCGTTACTGAATCTTAGGCTAGATGATAGAAATAAAAAACAACTAAGGTGAATAAACACAAAAATTCCATGTATAATTAATAGAGGTGTCTTTTGGAAAACAATGTGTTCTGCTGTTATGTGTTTGTGCCTGGTGTTTTCTATCACTATGGCCTTTGGGGAGTGTGAAAATATAAGACATATTGAGAACCAGCAAAAACAGCCATTGTAAACAATGAAAAGTGTACAACACTCAAACAATTGCTTTCTCATATCTATTCAAGCAGCAATAGTCCATCATGAACAGATTAAAGACACAATGTCACTCACCTTTCCTTAATGCAGCATCATTACAGGATACCATTTCCACATCACATACTTTTCCAGTCCAGCCAGGAGCACAGAGGCATTGATATTTATTTTTAGTCTGTAAGCATGTAGCATCATTCATGCAAGGATCTGTGCTGCACCAGTCCACATAATTATCACAGTGTTTACCTGTGAAACCATATGGACAGTGGCATGTGAAATACTTTACATGATCTTGACAAGTCCCTCCATTTAAGCAAGGATGACTATCACATTCATTAATGCGGTACTGACAGTTTGAACCAGTGTACCTGTGAAAAATGCATTTAAAAAAATAAAATTTGCACAACAGGGACTTCATATTGACAACACAATCTTATTTATACTATATACATGAAAATAAACATTCAACAGCAATTGTTTCTTACTTCATGTATGGGAAGTCTATGATATGAAATACACCAATAAGTGAAATACACGTTTTGAGAAAACATCATTTAATCATATTTTCTTCCCATTATGAACTGAAAATAGCCTACTTTGTAGAAATGTGTATTGCAGACATTTAATTTTTATCAGACTTTTAACTAAATAACTTACCCTGGTGGGCAAATGCACGTGTAGTTGTTGATCCCATCCACACATGTTCCACCATTCATGCAACTGCTGTCTGTACAATCTTCATCGTTTGTCTGGCAATTCATTCCAGAGAAACCAAGTGGGCAGGTGCACGTGTAAGAATTAACATACTGATTACACGTAGCACCATTGTGGCATGGGGACGATTGACATTCATCAATGTCTGTTTCACAATGTTTACCTCCAAATCCTTCAACACATAAACAGGTGTAATCACCTATTCCATCAAGGCATGTTCCTCCATTCTGGCATGGGACTGAAAAATTCAGTTTTTGTTATAAAACATAATACATAAAAGTGAACACTTTTCATGACTAAATGGTAAGGAAATGGAGCAGCAAATTAAACTAACAAGCTACAATTAAGATACCTCAAATCACTAAACTTACACGAGGCACAATCGTCAGTGTTTGTGATGCAATCACGTCCTTCATACCCGAGTGCGCAAATACAGTGATATGAACCGTTGGTATTGCGACATGTTGCTCCATTCCGACAGGGTGAAGAGAGAACACATTCGTCAACATCTTCATCACAGAGTCGACCTTTATATCCCAAGCCACACGAGCATAGAAAGTCCATGAAGTTACTGGACGGTGAGCAGCGAGCTCCATTCCGACACCTGAAACAATTTCGTCAGAAAGTTACAATATCTTCCTTGCTCAATGCATTACAGATTTTAAAGATGTAACTGTTAATCTCTCCTTTAGATTCAACAATGATACACCTGTGTCTAGGCAAAGCTTTTTTCATCAACGTCATTAGACATGGGAAAGAACTGGGGGTAAGGAACAGGAAGGAGTTTGACCATAGCCCTTTTTAAGGAAACCATCACTACATTAACCTGGAGTGATTTGGGGAAACCACGGGAAACCCAAATCTGGAAGGCCAGATGGGGATTCGAATACACGTCCTCCAAAATGCGAGGCCACAGCATTACTGCTCACCCACCATGCTCCTTCTGGGTAAAGAAGCAAAATTCAGCTTACAAAATCTTTAAAACTTAAATGTTTAGTAATGCAACAAACAATTAGAATAATTTCATTAATTTTACAAAGCATATTTGAAAAGCTTCCACACTTTCATGTTTATCAACTGATATGAAGAGAGTGTAAGTGGCAGATAGTGTGGTTTTTGTACAATGCCATGTGGATAGTCTGCATGCCAGGCCAGCTGTGTGAGAACTGCCATGCTGTGATAAATATGGTAGGAAGGTGTACCAGGAGCACAAATTCATCAAAACATATGTGTTCAGCATGAAACAATACTCTCTCACTTATATGAGTGGTTTGTGATGTGTGAAAATGGTAATTGGATTGTGACATGCAGAACATTCTGGGTGTCCAGATGCAACTACTCTCATGTTCATTGAAGAAAGAGCTGTCGTGGCTATATTTCCGTTTTACATAAGAACAAAGTTTCTCTCGGCTTTGAGAATTAATATAGTCTTCTCGGGTGACTAGTCGAGTGAGCAGGGTATTTCGACAATCGGATGGCAACAGAGATTCTGATCGCCAAAATATCTTGTGAAAATACCCTGCTCACTCGGCTAGTCACCAGAGAAGACTATATTATATTTTTTTTACTTCAGTTTAAAGTTTTATTAAGTTCCACAAAATATAATAATCTGTGGTGGATGCAATAGAAACCTGCCTGTTCAACTGAGCAGCAAAACCCGCCGATAATGTCAGCTCGAGTTCCGGAGTGTGGCAAAGACCACATGTTCAGCAATGTTCACTTGAGGCAATCAACAGGCGATCCTGCCTTCACTCAATTATAGTTTACTGAAGTAGTAATTACAGCCTCAGGCTGCCTAGCGATTCTCACCTTAATCATCTGACTTAGAAGTTTATCAGTCAAGGAACCTAGCACTTGCTCACATTATAATGTTTAAAGTTCACAGCTGTATATCACTTTTAACTATAGCCATATCTATGTTGCAATAAACAGAGACTTTCAGCAGATTCGGTATTTCTGTGTAATAGAGCAGTAGTGAAAACCCGTACGATACCTCAGATGCACGAAAAGAAGAGGTATGACATAAGTTTCATGGAAGTTAGTGTAAAGAAATGTATTTAGTAGTATAACAGAATGCCCACGACAGCCATAAAAAAATAGGGGAATTACAGAGCCTTGGAATTGGTTCATGAAGACAGAAGAGTAACAGTCAAAGTGACTGCAGAATAGTTGAGACATGGATGACATTCTCTACTTCTACAAAGTATATGAGCTGGTTGTCTAGGAAACTGGCAAACAAGCATAAGTGCAACTGCACAGGCATCTTTTCCTATCACTTGTCACATTTTAGTAAAATAGATGAAAACTTTATATAATAAATCATTAGGGATGATGAAACTACACAGAATCATAATTATGAAGAACAAAATATGCAACAGAGCATGTAATGGAAGTATCTGTCATCACCTTAGGTGAAAATTTCAAGAGAGATCCACTGACAGAGGATGGATTCTTAAGATTATATTCTCAAGTTTTACCAGGATAGTGATACAACACTGCAGTCCATCCACTGGAAACCATCACTGAAATGGAAAGTCAGCCAACAGCAGATTTTCACCCGGGTTAACTGGTGTAAAAACTTTACAGCACAAAAGATTTTAATGTGAAAAATGATGTAAAAGATTTTTTCCCTAATTACATTAATATGTAAGCAGCAAAATAGAACAAATTAATTGTAATACATGGTGAATATACAGAAAAAATAGCGTAATTTGTTTTTGCAATGATTAGTAAAATCTCTATAAAGCAAGTTGCTAAATGAAAGTTTCATACCTGTTTGGTGCACAAGGATCAAGCTTTTCCTGGCAGTCTCGACCTGTGTACGGTAGCTCACAAACACAACTGTAATCATTGACCAAGTCTATGCATGAACCACCATTCTTGCATGGATTTACAGCACAGTCATCAATGTTTGTTTCACAGTTAATTCCTGTGTATCCTGCCACACATTTACAAGAGTAAGCATTCAACCTGTCAGTGCACGTTCCACCATGCTGACAAGGATTTGATCCACACTCATCCAGGTCCAACTCACAACGCTTCCCTGGAAATAATGTTTCAGCTTAACAATCTGACCCATTAGGAAAATAAATAAATAAAAGAACTGGCAAATGTGATAAAGAAGCAATGTGTACATCCTCCATTATAATGTGTGTTTTATACACAAATTACACTTCACATACCTCCATAACCAGGTACACAGTGACAGATAAATTGATTTACACCATCTTCACATCTGCCTCCATTCATGCAAGGATTGCTCGCACATTCGTCAACATCACTCAAGCAGCGTGCGTCATAGTAGCCACGGGGACACTCACAGCGGAAACCGTTTATCAGATCCATACAGCGTCCCCCATTTGCACAAGGATTACTTGCACATTCATTTATATTGGTTTCACAATGCTGCCCAGCAAATCCAGGAAGACATTCACATGTGTACCTAGTAAAAGAAAAATGTCAAATAAATAATGAGAAGGTGTTCCATTTGTTTCAGTTTCGTTAGTTCCATATGATTCGTCTGTTATTTACTACCAACCAAACTGAAATTCTGAAAAGGTGGCATTTCACTCAAGCAGTACTTATATATACAAGAGGAGAATTTAAAATGAACTTACTTGCTGATACCATCAACACAATTTGCTCTGTTGCGGCAAGGGTTACTGAAACACTCGTTAACATTGATCTCACAATTTGAGCCAGATGTTCCTGGCCTACAGCGGCACTGGTAGCCTGCAATTAGATCTTCACAATGTCCACCGTACTGGCATGGGTTGCTTTCGCATTCATTAATTTGATTTTGGCACAGGTATCCGGTGTAACCAGGATGGCAGTTACACGAGAAAGAATTTTCTCCGTCCACACATTCACCGTGATGGCAAGGTGAGCTCTGACAATCATTTATATTGGTTTCACAATTTGTGCCTGCAATGAAACATCACACACCACTAATGTAACTGAACAAGTACACATTACAATGGCTTGTGAGAATTATGTATAAGTCATAAAATCAAAAAGTTCCTCATATTTGTCTGACTCACCAGTAAAACCCGGCGGGCAATCACAAGTGTAACCAGCCACAGAGTCACGGCAAATACCCCCATTGCGACATGGACTACTTATACAATCATCTATATTAGTCTGACACCTGTTTCCAGTGAAACCAATGGAACAAACACAACTAAATGTATTAATCAGATCATTGCAGATACCACCATTTAAACACGGGTTGGACTGGCATTCGTCAATGTCCGTTTCACACTGGGTGCCAGTAAATCCTAGAGAAAAAAAGAATGTTCAATTAGTAAATCTTCTTTCTGCATAAGTGTTTTAATAAGTTTGGCCAGGGAGTGACAAGTTTATAACAGTGTATGCTAATAAATTTGATGGAGGTTTTTGTTATTGTTAGTAGATTTGGGGGTATGGCAGATCTCAAGTATTTAGCAGAGTAACCAATGTATTAGTTTCACTGTATATGAGACAGTATTTCTAATAAAAAAGTGACTAATCAAATTTCCATTTAGTTTTTCATCAGCCTTGTGGAAATGCCTTGTATTTTAAACAACTATTGTTTAGAAATTATTTCTTGGTATTTCCATTTTAACAGAATCATTTTTATTATCAAGCATTATATCGAAATATAAGACAACTTTGCTACTAGAACTCCTTAATGTCAAATGGAATAATATTCTGGGACAATTCTACTCATAGATACAAAGTGTTGGGAGTCCAAAAGCGAGTAACAGGTAAGAATTATGTGTGGGGTTAGCAGTAGAACTTCATGCAGAGAGCTGTTCAAAAAGTTAGGAATTTTAACATTGGTGGCCGAGTATATATACACATTGATGTCCTTTGTAGTCACAAATTATACTCTATTTGAAACAAACAGTAAAATACACAATTATGGCACTAGAAGTAGAAATGATCTTCACAAGGATTACAGGTCATTGTTATTTGTTCAAAAAGGGGTCTGATATTTAGGAATAGATATCTTTGACAAGCTCCCAACGCAACTTAAATGTCTATGGGATGATAAGATTAAATTTAGGAAATTTTTTTAAAAAAAATTAATTGACAACTCTATCTACACAGTTGAAGAATCTATTTCTAAGGTATCCACAAAATAACTGTCAGTGTGTAAATGTAGTTGACGTAATTAATGTACCATGTATGCTGTGATTGTATGTCTTCTGAAGTATTTATCTATTGTTTATCTGTAAATTTACAACTTTCCGCACCTCACAGAGCCAGTCTCTTATATTGGAATCTATGGAAAATGAATGTATTGTAGAACTACATAAAAATTAGAATTATGTAACAATATTAAATAATTGTTCTACGCTAGAAATTTACTTTTAAAATAGCAATACAAAATTTATTTCAAAATAATTGATAGTTTTTTGGTATCAAACACTTAACAGTGATGGACAAGCAGAAGTTACATAATTTTATAATTGTGTTTGCTACTAGAGCAATCTGAAACTTTATCCTGTCAAAAAAAAAAAAAAAAAAAAAAAAAAAAAAAAAAAAAAAAAAAAAAAAGAGAGAGAGAGAGAGAAGAAGAAGAAGAAGTCTTATTCACAGCAATCGTCGAAGGATGATTGTTTGTTATCGATTTTAAATCTAGGATATTTTTTTATTTTGTTTCAGTTATCTCTGTCATAATTTCTCTTTTTTTGTGTAAAGTGGGCATGAAAGTATGAAAGAGGGAAGATGAACTGTAAAGTCCATCTCTAGCATGGTCAGATATTGTAAACTCATAAGCTTTGTTTTTTATTTCATTGCTTGTGTAGACATTATGGGTCAACACCTAAGTATTATCAAACCATCTTTTCAGCATCGTATGAAAAATAAGTTTTCCTCAATCTTATTTTTTTTAAATGTCCATATTTTTTATTATTGTTTTATATAGATCACTTCCCGAGTAGAGACTTCTGGAATATAGAACACATCATAGTATTTAAATAAACATACATGATGAATAACATAGTGAAAATTATTATTTGTTAGACACAAATATTATATATTAATTACAAATAACACCTGAATTTTGTAGAGGCCACACAGAAGCAATTATGTGTGATATATAAATCCTTGGGTGCTAGCAATAAGATGATTTCAGCTATTCTTTAAATATACTTTTATTTGGTAGAAACCGTTTTTTACTGTCAAAAGTTTATTAAACAGGCGCGTCTCGAATGAATAACACATCTTCATATTAGTAAACAGGTGCGTATCGAATAAATAACATTTTTTCGTATTAAAAACAATGGTAGAGTTTTGTAGAAGTTATTTTGGTTTCTCGTATTGAAGCTATGTACCTGGGATTATGGTACAAACAAATGAAACTTTCTATTATGGAGCATATGAAGAGAGATTGATCTGTTGTTCTAAGGTAGTAGCTTCCCATTAAGCTTTGTGCTAATCTGATCACGAATCGCGTTTATTTAAGGGAGGACAGCAATGCGTACCATTTCTAATGCAATACTGAGGAAGTTTAGTTTAAGCCGAGGAAGCTCCAGTGAGCCACTCGCGCCTACCGAGGTCGTGAGAAACGGAGCGCTTTCTCGCCACGCCTGCAGCTCCAGCGATCTTTCTGAACGGTTGGCAGGCTCAATAGACATATTTTATCGTCACTTGGGGAAAATTTAGATCTATACGTACAATACTGCTTAGTGAAACAGCGCAAAATCATTAGTTACATCTATGTGACCTCCACTGCTTCCAAAATGTACAAAGCACTTAACAAGAAATAAATCACACAAAGCTGTCAGAACCATGTAGGAAGGAATTTCCTCCATCATGGGTGGATCCAGGGGGGGGGGGGGGGGGGGGGGGGGGCTAGGGGGCTCAAGCCCTCCCCCCAAAAGTATCTAGGTCCATCTCTGACATTGTAATTTTGACCTTTTTTTGTAGGTCTACGGATTTGAGGCCCGATTAGACTATAAATACCACCTTTTTGCCCGACTCAAGCCAAGCCCAAAATACATTAAAGGCAAGCCCCCCCCAACCAAAATCCACTCAAGCCAAGCCCCCCCAACCAAAATCCACTCAAGCCTAGCCCCCCCCCCCCCAAACCAAAATCCTGGATGCGCCCCTGTCCTCCATGGTCAGAACGCGTGGCATGCTATTACAGTAGTTACAAATTTTCGTGGCTTTAAAGCGAAACATTCGAGGCCTTGTGACTAATCATGATTTTCTCGTGGATCAGATCATGAAACTCAGCCACGCTATGCTAGAGAGGGATTTTAGATTCACGGATGTAACAGAAGAGTGCAAATAGAAACTAAACGATTATCACTGACATTAACAGAAAATCTAAAGTAATGACCATGACAGCAGAGCGGGGAAATATGTTGTAAATTGTACAAAAAGAAACTATGATTTAGTTAGCGCTCCGAGGGTCAGGTATACTGTAAAATGGCGCGTTCGTTCGCTTCAAATACTTAATTCGACGTCTGTTACCTCTGATATACTTTATTATTAGGATCTTTGTACTACTAGCCCATATAAAAAGTAAGTACAGTATCTTGTAAGCGCTTGTTAATGTTTATAACCTATCTTGTTTGTGAAATAGGGTGTCTTTCAAAGAAGAAGAAAAAACGCTATTTACTTTCTTTGAGTAGAGCGACGGAAACATTAGCAACATATCGTTATTTATGACAGCAAAAAGAATTATACACAAATAAGTCGCGTATATAAGAAAATCACAATAACAAACTCTTCAACAAGAATGAAGTGAATTACTTAGAATTTTAGCCGAAATATGCAGATAACACATAACTTTACGCCTGTTAGAATACTGTTTGAGCATGAGAGAAATGAAGGGCTTGGAGGAACAACCTCTTCCCCGTTTATACTTCATATCGAATAAATCTATGCCCCTGTAACTGAAAACGAATGTTATTTCTGATAACAAACAGAGTTTCGAAATTATGAATTAGATTAGTAAGCTCGCATACGTAAGTTTTGAGCTGTCTTCTAAGATTGAAACGCCACTTTCAGGTACGTCCCAAAAAGAAATTCCAACTACACACAATCCCTCAGTTTTAGATTTATATGAATCAAACTGACGACTAGGTGTTCTTATGCATTTGAGAAATCCTTCCTCGTATTTTGCCAAAAACTGTGACTAGCACTCTCGCAGCACTAATAATTTAATTTTAATCCAATTGCGATGAAGCACATGCTCCGGTAGCAACATTCCTACACACTTTTCCCATGTACTGAGTTTTTTATCTTAAAATTTTCAATATATTTTTGCAACTTTGCCCTTACGAATTTTAAACGCTTTCGATAATTTTTGGTATGTTGTTCAGCACTTTCCTTTGCAATTTATTCCAGTCCCCGACACCCTTACCTACAAAAGAAAATGTTCTTACTCTCTTGCGCCTGATGTCAAGTCGCAGCTTATGGTCGTGGTCAGCTTTTCCCTTCAACGCATTACTTCTAAACCTTCTAAAAATATACATGAATGCGTCTTCGCGATTATAAGTCTTATACAATCCAAACTCCTCACCTGCTTTCTGTCTTCCAATAACTCCCAACCTCGTTACTGATTGCGTTCAATGGTAATTTCCATAAACAAATCTAGCTGCTCTCTTCTGTACCTTCTCCAACTTCTGATTTTGATAGCCAAAATGTGTGTCCCGTACCACAACACCATATTCAAGCAACGATCTGGCCAATGTTTTGTAAAAAAATTTCCTCACTTCCATGGTACATCCTCTCAACACCCTCTCCAATAAATGAAGGATTATAAAATCACTTTCTAACACCTGCCTAAAGTGTCTCACACAATAAAGTCCACTGTCAAATATAATGCCAAGATATTTACACTAAAGGTCTTCTGCACCGTAAAATCATAGAAAGCTTTATATTTTAGTTCGGTAGCTTCGTTTATATGCAAATGTCTTCCCTCGTATTGCCGCTCACATTTGCACTGCATGCACAGAAATTTCTGCCATTTCCATCTATATCGTTGCAGGTATGTCATTACGTCAACCACACATTACAAACAGTTCTTTTTATTTTTAAAAAAAGCCTTGTGTGTGTGTTTCACTGGTACCACCATCGTCAACGATGACTCCTTAGAGTGAATAAAGAAGAGACATTTTATTGTGCGTATGTAAGCTGGTCACTTCGCAAGATGGCAGTTATGGTCTTGTTCGTAATACCATTGCATAAAGAAGAGATAAAATATGATCCAAATAATGCCTCAAAGTGGATTCAAAGTTTTAATCAGCTTCTCAGACGTATCGGATTCTGCAACATATAGTGGAATAATGCTGGCAACGTAAAAGCTTACAATGCATTGGTCCACGTCAGCTTGAGACAGGCTGCTGTCGATAACTACGATGCCAAAAGATTCACCAATGCTTTTTTTACGTAACCTTTTGTTAGCAGATGGTGATTGAAAAATAACTTCTGTTGCTATATACACCAGAAGAATCCACAGTACTTGAAGAAGGCTTTGAACTGTTTTCCCTTTTCCACGAGTTGACCCCGCTTTCAACTTTTTTTCAAAATGTAAATATTTGCTTTCTACTCATGTGTTGTTTAAGATTATTAAAGCTAGAAACGTAAGCCTTGATTGCAGAAGGTTTAGACAAGCACAGTTTGAATTCATAAATCAACTGTTTTCCCATTCTCGATTTAAATGCAATATAACCGCATAAATGTGTTGCTATTGCTAACGTTGCTGCTTTCACTAACAGTTTCTACGTATTCAGTTTCCATCATGTAATCTTGTAATGAACATCAATTTAACTTATTACACTAACAAACTCCAACACAAACTAAAAAGTGGCACTATGTTAGTAAAAACGTTAAGTTATAAAACATTAAAATCAATCAATGATTGGATTTGAAACTTGTATGCGGTTTGCAGACGTAAAATACAAATACTCGATAACTCTAGCCATGCCTAGCATACCAGTTATACATTCGCACTTGCGCTTCGCGTTACCTAATTCGTTCGCTATTCGACTTGTCGAACGTAATGGCACGAAATTCAAACAAACGAAATGACGTCAACAACCAATGTAACGGACCGAAGTTAACGGAAGTTCAGAAGTTAAGAAGAACGTTAATGATTTTTTAGGTTTTTCAATTTTGTTAACCTTGTTAATTAACGGTTTTCTACCATGCTGTGGTCTATACATCAGTTAATTTTCATGCGACTGCCTATTTTGGTTGAACTTTGTAACGTTCTTATTAATGAAGCTCTCCGAATAAAATGGACAGCCAGATCTTTTATTTTTTTTTTAATTTTCTTCCACACAGGGGGCTCTCTTGAATACCTGATAATAACAAAATCGAGGAATGCGTTATTCAATGAAACTCCAAAATCCAGCTATACCATTTGATAACCAAATATGTTGCGCCGGGTCCACTACTCACCGGGCATGCAGACACAGCGGAAGGTGCCTGGGTCGTCTAGGCAGGAACCGTCGTTCTTGCAGGGATGGCTCTCACACTCGTTGACATTGGTCTCGCAGCGTGGTCCTGTGAAGCCCTGTGTGCAGTTGCACGCGAACGAGCCAGGAGTGTTCACACACAGACCGTCGTGCTCGCAAGGAGAACCTGCAAGCAAATCATTGTTCATAACTGATGATCTTACTAGCGTATCCGTATAGCGTACAACATTTAATTCACAGTTTATAAAAATAATTTAACTGTATGTAAATATTGTGGTAGCATGGGAACTAGGGCCCAGTGAATGCTGTCACGGGAAAAAAAATACAAAATAAATGTAACGACAGGAGCGGATAACGTTGCTGTCACATGCAAATAAATGTGACTAGAATTCCAAATCAACTTTCCGCAAAGTTCTTAATTTCTAGCGTTGATGCTTTATCGTTGTGATAACGACGCAAGAATAGGGAAGTGACAGTTTTAGGAAGCAGCAGAAATAACGATTTTAGCTTTAAATAAATATTTGTGGCAAGTACTACGCTTCAAAATTTCTTTGATTCGTATTGCTGACTACTAATTCGAGAAAACGCAATCTTTACAGTAGCTACAGTAATGAATGCTGACGTGGAAAGAAAGACCCTAGGCAAGAGTGGTAAATCCACTAGTTAGTGAAGAAATACTGTCTATGTAATAAATCACTCAAATGTGAAACCAATGAGAATGCCGTGTTTATACTAAAAGACAAGAAATCTTCGGTCCACACTGAATACTTGCGAAAATTGTACACCTAGTTAATGTTATTCTTTGTGTTAGATTCGCTGTGGAACAGACAAACTTGCTTTAATGTTTGAGCTTGACCGTAATAGGCAAAAGAAAAACCGGAAGGTTCTTATAAAAAAATCGAGTAAAATGGAATATATTAACGATCCAATAGTCTTCTTGTGTTATGAAAACACGTTTGGTTTTACTGTCGAAATATCGTCATCCGAAGGTACACGCTTGAAGACATATCGGCAAAATGTAACTTCATATTTTAACGCTGTTATGCTTGCACAATACAAAACAAAATCTGTTCTTGGAACAAAAACGTTCACTTGATTCGATGATCCATTTTAGAATTTTTGCAAGAAGTACAAATCCTGTATTGTCACACGTCCAAATGCCGAAAACGCCCATTGAACGAAAATAGCGACTACAGCGCCTTCTGGTTTCTTGAACACGTTATTTGCGATACGGCATTTACAGAGAACAGTCAGAACGCAGTGTACCTACTCAAAAAGGACACAACGCGAAATTCCCGTCGCATCTCCACTACTGACGATTCACTTTTTTTATTTTTAGATACTTGTAACGCGACGGGTAAGAAGAATCATATATATTAAATGTAGCCTGGACCAATTCGTCGTGAACACAAATCTAGACACTGATAAGCCACAAGGTGTTGTGCCTGTTTTCAAGAAACCACAACGCGTAAAATATACAATAGTCTGCAATGAGTTATAAAATCTTGTCCAATTTCGACGGGTTGACTTTTAGCTTCCAACCAAAAGTAATGGACGGTATCTATCAGTAAACGCGAGGAAATGAAGATGAAAGGTGTGCCGCGAAATTTTACATATTGCAACGAATTAACTGTCCGGCTTTTTTGATTATTTTATTCCAGTTTCAGTTTTTCATGTGCCGCGAATTGTTATATATTATCGTATTCTAACAAATCAAATGGCCTTCTTCACATTGAGCAATTCAGAGACTACGCGAGCGGTACTTATCTAAGAAATCACTTCCAATGTTGTGTTTTGGAGTGGCACTCCCAAGAGATGCTTATTCTACACGCTACCTGCAAGGAAGTCAGCCATCAGTCGCGTCTCTTGCCAGTCTTGTCACAAGTGGAAAACATGCTGGATGAACGCGCGTTCAACGTTAAGTTGAGAACAGAGTACGTGTAATTAGTACCTAGTAATTTTTAATCATTTAAAACTATTTCAAGCTGATTTTAATAGATTGCTACCTTCACCGAGCACTCATTGTCGGAGAAGCGCAATATTATTCAGTTAGTTTAAGTAGCTAACAAGCAATATTAATCAACAACAAGCATTTTTATTGGAATCAATATGTGAAAGAACAGTTTAATAAAAAAGACGCTAAATTTTATTATTTTGTGGGTCATTTGTATAGCAGCAGCCTGTCATCTGATCAAGACAGTCATGAAGTTATAATATATGACGTAATATATTGTGAGAGAATGCTTTCTGCTGTATTGTTGGGCATGTGTGGTGAAACATCAAGAAGTATAATTGGCAGAGAATTTAAATAATTAACACCTCGTTACAAACCATGTACGTTTATTTATTTTTCATTAATTTAATATTCTTATTGTTAGTTTCAATTTCAAAATTCCGCAAGTGATCGGTATCTTTTCTTTAAATTTGTTTACTTACTTACTATTCATTAAGTTTTTCTCTCTTTTTCTCTTGTATGGATGATTTAAGAATGACACCACATTCTTCGGATTTTTCTTTTTCGATAATTATTGTGGTAATAATAGGCAACACTGACATATCATAACTTAGCAGAGAAATTTGTAAGAAGTTACGTGGGAGTTGTTATGCATTTCTTTTCACGTATACGTGTTCGAGGAACATAAAAACGAACGAATTATTCAGTATTTCAAAGGGGAACACACAATCCATAACCCTTCGTTTTTTGCACGACCGAAGCAGGCTTTAAAAATTAGTAGCGAATAATATGCAGGACACCATTTTTAATGACACACGGTTGTAACAAGTTATTAGACGCATTAACATCAAAACTGATTCAGGAAAATCTCTGTTAAGCTCTGAAGAAGGAAAACACTAATGGAGGGAACACAGAGAACCTGAATGGTATAGATGTTGATATTTCTGAAAGAGAGGTTCCTTTTATAAGCACAAAACTTGAAAGAAGTTTTAAAGACTTAAACTTTAAAGAGAAAATGGGTGTATATGAGACAACGCAAGTAATGCAAGTAATGGGAGACACTGTGTCAGATTTTCATACAAGTGCCATTTTCGCGCATTTGTATTACTACCGATTTCATATCACATCCTTCATAGTTATTAATTACGATAATATAAGTAGTGTAAAGAGGTATCAGGAAACCTGAGGTGGAAGAAAAGAAATCTGTCTCTACGATTATCAGAAGGAAGGATCTAGAAAAACAAGGATACTGTTATGGCATTTTTCCTATTTGATAGAAAAAGAAGGTTTTGCTAACGTTTAATGGTACAAGCCGTTAATTTTTTTTTTTATCTACGTTAGGCCTAAACTGTCGGAATGGAAGAATGAATTACAATCCATGTGCAAATAACATGGCTATAACTGAGACAAGAAGATTTGATAATAAGATAAACAATTTCACTTACATTAAGCGGAACTGTTTTAACTAATACAACCGCATTTTACGCACTTGGAAAAGAAGAATGTGAATATTCCATACAAAAAAGGTACACTGGCGTGTTTAAAGTGGAATGTCAAGGTAGTGACACAAGAGAAAGTAGCGCCTCGTTCATTATCTAATTGCAGACTTCATGTAGTTTTGCAGTCAAATGAAATACTATTAGAAATGACTTCAACGACTGATGATGATATGATGATGATGACAATGATTTGCACTCACAATAAAAATGTCAGCAAGTAGCATTATATTTAAACATCGCTGTTAATCATTCTTTTTTTCTAACAACATTTACCTACTCTTAACGAGCCTGATATGTGGGCGTTAACACCTTAATGCATGCACTGATTCTGCGGGGAGTAACACTGGATGCAGCCATACTGCAGAACCGCGATTCTTCGCTGAACGGAATGCGACGCCATTCATTAACAGTCAGGCACGGCGGCACTGTGATGACAGGATGTTGCAGGGAGTTCTCGGATGGCAGGCGCAGATGTGACAAGTATGCCTGCCCTCACGTTTACATGCAGTCAGCCACATTCCACTACGACATCCGAATGCTCCACAAATTTCGATATTCTACGGTTCAACCAGCCCGCAAAATGTAGATCCTACACGAGGCACTTTCAGTCTCTGTCAGGTGTTGACAACGCTGTCTCACGTGCACGTGGCATCTCCGTGTCCTTCACAGTGATCACGCCCCTTATATATCCAATCAGACCTGGCAAAAACACTAAACACGAACAACACAAATACATTCTGGTGGCTGTTCCTTCACAGAGAATTGCAAATCTAATCATTTACATAATCGAAGATAGTGTATATTTGTACGAAGTTTCATGGCATATCTTCTGTGTGCTTGAATTTTTCTCGGCAAGTGTAAGTGTTGTGTTTGTGTCTTATGATTTTTTTAAAAAATTTTATTATCAGATAAAGCAGTTAGAAGTACATACAAACACAGGTTGATCATATAAGACGCAAAAGCTGGTTGTCTGGCTGTATGTCTAAACGGCAGAAAGCCATTTAAAAAAAATGAACCCGAAATATGCGCGTAAAGTTCGATGGAATGCGAAGGTATGTGTGTGCTTTTTTTTCTTAAAAAAATTATTATTATCATTATTTCAATGCCGCTGCACATCATGAGTTTTAACCATCAGGTTGTACGGTCGGCGAGGATTATTACTTGGAAGTTGTATGTCGTTTGCGTGACCAAGAGGAAGAAAAGAGCCGAAACAATTCATGGCAATTGTAAAACGATAATGCACCTGCTCACACTTCATGTTTTGTTCATGAATTTTTGGCCAATTCACCGGACATGGACCCCTGCGACTTCTTCCTGTTTGCAAAACTGAAAAGAACTATGCAGGGACGAACTTTGCAACATCGAAGAGATGACGACAGAATCGTTGAAGCAGCTTAAGGCCATACTGGAAACTGAGTTCTAGGCTTCGGAGATTGGAAAAGGCGCTGGAACGAGTGTATTATTTCTGAAGGGGAAAAAGTATCAACAAATAAACGGTTTTACAAGAAAAAACGAAATTCCACGTATTTTTTTTAATCACACCTCGTATAATAGTATTGGCATTACATCTTCGGATGTGGAGAATCTTACAAAAAAAAAAAAAAAAAAAAAAAAGAAGCTACACATACAATGTCCAAGTGAGTGACCCGTCCTTGGCGAAATTTAAATGCTTTACCCTCTGGATAAGGTTGCTGATACGGGGTTAGCTTAGCTGGTCTGAGTCGTGGTGGTAGAAGAAATTTTCATCATATGGACTTGGCTGACAGTATAGGAGATGTTATGGCGCACAATTCCTAATCACGATATTGTGCGCCAAAAGTCCTGGGTTAAACCACAAACCTCCTAGCTGGGCGTATGGAGTGATGGTGATTTTTCCTTCGAATGGGACGTAAAACTCGGCAGACCCATTGTCATGGCCTGAATGTGGCGGCACTGGGCTTCATCCTATCCGTTCTTTATCTCTCATTCACATCATGGCCATCTGCTCTGGAGACGTCAACGGGAAACCACTTTATCTCCCCGCTCTCCATAACAACCGCCTACGCCCAGACACCAGATATTGCAGACACTTCGAGTCTTGACCCTTGCCTTCGGAGTATGGCTATTAATATTGTATGTATAGACCACTCTGATGTTGAAATTCTAAATGAGAGCTGAAAAAAGGGAGAAGTTGAAATCCGGTGCCAGCCTATTCAAGCCTACTCTCCCAAACAACACTTTTGTCCTTCTTCAGTTCCAATTCTTACAGTGAAGACTAATCAAAAAACTGTTGACAAATGAAATAAACAGCTATATGCACAGAAAAATGTTAAGGCCCGTAAATAGTAATAAAAATTCTAAATTAATGTTTAAATTGCCAAAATTCAACTTTGTCCTTACAGCAAACAGCGATGGTCACAGAGTTACTCACCTTGCTCGCACTCGTCGATATCTTCGCTGCAGTCGACGCCCTTGTAGCCACTGGCGCACGAACAAGTGTACGAACCGTTGATGGGGCTCGTGTCACAGATGGCGTCTGCGTGGCACGGGTTCGATGTACACGCGTCGTCCAGGTGGCATAACAGACCTGCAACCACAAACTTTAGTCCTTATGGAGCGCGTCAATTCTGAATAGCACGCTGTACATATAAGCTTCTTATTTCTCTAATCTTCTGTCTCTTGTCATAACGACCTGAATAGGTTGGTGGAAGAAATATTACGTCGCACTCGTAAATGAAAGAAGATGTTCGTATATTCGCCAATGAAATCAAACGAAACCGATGTCGTCTGTCTGCCAGACAATACCAGCCAAATCTATATACGTATCAGTTCTGTTATACTTTCGTAAGGGCCGTAGCAAGCAGTATCGAATCGAGCGGCTCTTGTTTGTACTTTCTCTATCACTGCGATATGGATCCCACTACAGAAATCTAAATGCGACCTCACAAGTACTATAGTGCTTTACTTTTAATTATGGCCTACAGAATATGTCGTTCTACTCTTCTTTCTAACATTTTCACTGCAGTAAGTCCCTCTTATGAGAAACAGTAATTGTGTGGGTTTTAGTTCTGGTGTGTCTTTGAATTAGTGGCTTATCTGGGGGGAGGGGGCGGGGGTTAAATAGTGGCAAATAGTGTGATAATTTTTTTTTTTTTTTTTTTTGACAGACATCCCGTAACCTTTGGTGGCAAACCACTCCTATCTTTATTGTTTTTTAAGTTGATCTTGAGCTTTTTCAAATTCAATCGAGAGCACAGTGCGCTTTCGTTAAAGGAGTGTACAATTATTGGCAACATTGAGCACTTAAACAAAGAGAGCATCGCTCTTAGACTCCAGGAATGCCACGAAATTGTCGTACTTGCCGTCCATCATCGTTGTTTGGTTTGTGAGCGGCGGTTGCTATAATGTAAGTTTTCTTCGACAATTAATGCATGAAGCCAGGAAATCTTGAAATTAAAGGAAGTGATCTAAAATTGCTAAAATCAATGTAAGTGCATAGTTGAATTGTAATTCCTCGTAAATATTTAAATAAAAATGTTGTATTTTCTTGTAACACTTAAATAAGCAGCCTAGTGAATGTCGGAACACGCACAGTCTAGGCTTCCATTTCCACAGTCCGGTCAAGAATTAAATTCAGACATTTTATGCGTGGCACGAAATTCAATTTTTTATTTATTCATTTTTTGCTTTTTTTTTAAATACAATTAGTTTCCAAGTTAAGATTCACAAATACCTTGAACTATTTTCCGTGTTCGTAATTTCAAATTTATCATCAGATAGAGTCGTGTAGTTGATAAACTGAGTACATTACTAACTATCCGATTTACATTCTTTTAAAACCGCTCATAAGGTAAGCGTACCTTTTGTCGACAGTGCACCCACAGACGAAATGAAATTGTCTCATGTTAGAATTTAAGCAAATACGTTGGTTCAGAAAACGTGCACAAAACCAGAAACGCAGTCAGATTTCAAGTCAAACTGAACGGGGTCCAAGTGTTTGGTGATGTCCCGTCTGTCGTTGGGAAACAGTTTTTATAGAGCGTGTGTTTAACACAGCCGGAAGCACATAACGTCGATAAGTAGGCCTAACCTGACTCTCAATTAATGTTAGTTTGCCTTGCTTTCTATTGAACTAGAATAAGCAAATGTGACGACGGTAAAAGAAATAAGCGTAGGCTTCCGTAGTTTAGACGAGAAGAATATTTCTATCATGGGCAACCTCTTTGTCGAATATAGGTAACTAAATTCTTACGTGTTTCTTAAACTGACAGGGACGAACTTATATTCCTCGCTAAAAATTGAGCTTTAATCATAAACTGAACGAACCTTCATGCCGGTTACAATTTATATATATATGCTATGGCGTGTTGCTAGGAAACTAAAATTACATGTGGCGCCAGTCCTCGGTACATACGATGTCGTATTTAGTAGCCTGCAGTTTTTATTTTGAAGGCAGATAGTGAAATTAACCACTTGCTAAGTACTTCGTCTAAAGCCGGCAGATATTGCAAAGGCATTTTTTGCACTATCTGACCAGTTTTTTAATTATTTTTTGATAAAAATGATTGCATTTTAGTTATTCCTAGGTCTTTACTTTTTTAAATGTAGAGTTGCTTTTCTTACTATATATCATCCCCCAGGGGCTCACGACTTATGGGGCATCTGGGTGTGGAATTATTTCCGCTTCTGTTTACTTTCCTTTGGTCATCTACAGTTCTTTTTTACCCTGACGGTATTTCGTGATATGGAAGGCTGTCGACTATAGGCGCAAAATGTGTCGTCTTTGGGAGTCTGTCCAATTCAGTGTCGACTGTAGGAGGAAATGCAGAGGTTCATTTTTTTTTTTAATATATATGTTAGCATTCACAGTTTACAAGCAGCTATACGGCTATGTAATGAAACAGAAATTTTCAGGAAACAGAAAATTATTTTGGAATACAGTTATTAACTAGTACGATCAGTGGCTTCGAAAATCGACAAAAATTCTTTAACGAAGCGACAACCGGTGTTCTTACTTTATCTGTCAAATGATTAATAAACGTATTAGAAAATACTCTTAGATGTTCTCGAATATGATTTTGAATGCTAATTCTTGACTATTCAAACAATAAAACTCAAAACCAGCGAAAATCTGAATTTCGCGTTTCACATAAACATTTAATCTTTAAGAAAATTAAAGAACATTAGCATTAATTTTTTAATTAAAATTACGTAAATTTTTCGCATATATTAATGAGAACATACATAAAAATAAATATATTATCACCTCCACGCTAGCAGTCTGGTGGCTCAGTGGTTAAGGCGTCCAACTTAAGACCGAAATATCCCCGCTTCGAATCCATGTCTCGACTGGGATTTTCAAAGGCCATTAATCAGAGCTTCAACTCTGTCACAGCATGCTGTGTAATGTGAAGTGGTTCGGACTCCACGTTAAACCCGGTGGATTACCTGATTAGGTAATGGTGACTACGATAAGCGAGGATTACGCAGCCCGACACCAGGTCATTACGACCACACGAGCCACATCCATGATACTGATGGATAATGGTTTTTAGCTGTTTGTACCAAAAAGTGAAATATGCCTCGAGGTGTCCTTACATCGAAGAAGAAACGTGGATTTCGTCAGAGAAAAGCAAAACAATCTAAAATTGCTGCAGTTCAGAGCATATCTGGACCCATCTTTAAATATGTTACAAAACTTATGATAGTCACAGCTCATCAAAAGAAACTGATTCTCATCTTGATACAAGGAATAATTAATATGAAGTCAACCCATCTTCACGAAGCAAACAAGATGCTGAAGGCA
This sequence comes from Vandiemenella viatica, assembly GCA_031002005.1. Lineage (NCBI taxonomy): Eukaryota > Metazoa > Arthropoda > Insecta > Orthoptera > Morabidae > Vandiemenella > Vandiemenella viatica. The sequence goes on along the minus strand of CM061921.1, from coordinate 177,377,517 downwards.
CAGAAATGGAGAAGGAAAATCAGAACATATTGCGAGTGACTGTGACCCCCCCCCCCTATTCCCTCCCATGCAGTTAATGGACGCCCCGTAACGGTGGTGGTATACTCCTCCGTCACTAAAAATCTGCATTGCTGTCAATAATACTAGTACTAGATCTGTTTCTGTGACTGGATTTCAGAAATAGTGGAAAGGAAATCCTAAACTGACAGACCATGAAACTACAAATAAACATCTGGAAAATCTTTAAAAGTGGGACCGAGCATGGTGGGTGAACGGTTAACGTTCTGATCTTCGGGCCATCCAGATTTGGGTTTTCCCAAATCACTCGAGGTGAATGCGGTGGTATAGGCCATGGCCTAATTCCTTGCTGTTCCTTTCCAGCTTCTGATGGCCTCGACTTCGACGAGGCATAAAGTCAAAAGCATTATATATATAAATTAAACGCGGATTTTTTCGAAATAAGGCAAAAATTCCACACAAAAAATAGATGAAGCAGCCTTGTAATTGATACTGAAAAGCAGAAATGGAAGGGTTTTTACGTTTAGATTATTGGATTTAATTTTGTTACTAGCTAAACAAAACTTAACATTTCGTGGACACAGTGGTCATATCTCTACAAATACAGGCAACTTCTTAGAAATGACCCCACTACTTTTAAATATATGATGTAGCACTGAAAGAGCAAATCTTGGACTTCGAACATAATAAATCATCAAACATCGCCAGATACAGAATATGAATTAATTAGTGTCCTATCCAACCAAGTGAAATCTAAGCTTGTTGATGAAATTAAATTGGTAAAACTTTTAGGTACTGTGTTTGATATCGTGGCCTACATTTGATATATTAATCAATTGTCTGGAAGGATTCGTCTTGTGAAAATTGATAGCATAAAAGTGGAAGTCAAAGAAGTATTCCTTTGATGTTTTTGCCTTAAAGGAAAAAAAAAACCGTTGATTTAAACAATGAAATTTTTAAGAAGCTTAATAGTGATGTTTTCGACTGTATGATGTGTCGTTCTCAAGGTTACGACAATGAAGCGACGTACGTGAAGGAGAACAAGCCATTATTAAAGCAAAAAGCAAAGCCGTTTTCGTTGGATGTACTTATCATTCATTTAATTTATAAGGCCAACATTCATTTTTACAAAATGTATTTGTGTAACATTTTTTCGGAACTGTAGAAACTATTTTTAAATTTTTCTCCACGCTGGGAAGTGGTTACTAAACACAGCAAATCACATGTTAAGACTTTCAAGATCGCGTTGGGGAGCTCATTATGCCACAGTAAAAGTACTACCAAGGTTGCGGATACCATTGAATAATTATGTAATCATACAAGACTAGAGGTGCTACTCATAATCTTATCCCTGCAGTATGTAATTTTACTTTTATTTGTTATCTTTTCCTTTGGAATGATATACTAATGAGAAGAAAAATAGCAGTCAAATTGTATTGCAGAGTAAAAGCTTGATTCTTGAAGCGAAATCACTTAACTGCGACATTCCAAAAGAACAAAGAGTTCGTCGTAAAAAACGAATAGCCGTTGAAGTAGGCACAGATGCAGGACTCACAATGAGAGCTGAAAGTCGAAAGGATATTGTAAGATAACTCTAAGTTTTGTGGCAAGGGTACTATATAAAAAAAAAAGTAGTTGCTGTTTACCCCTTTCTTTATTTCCATAGAAGTCACTAATTTGCCATCGAGCTCTTAAGTACTTAATCAAGTTCGCCCCTATGACTAAGAAAGAAGCTTTTCGGTAGTTGTAGTATCCTCTCTACGGGGCCAGCTAGTCACATTGTCTACCCACACAGCTGAGTCGTTCCGACCTCCGAACTGGTGTAGTTTAATTATTATAGGTTGTGCAGGAAACAAATTGCTATACCTGAATATGGAGAAATTAAAAATACCTATATCAAAATTTATTGTTTTTTTTTATGATGAATTATCGGAAATTATCAACCTGCACGTGCGCTGCTTCCCAATTAAATATATATATTTTTTAAAACTACTAAGGTTGAGAAGTCAATCACAAGCAGCTAATGTTACAGTTTCAGTGACAAATGACTGGGTAGCTCTAGAATTTTTAAAATTTCATCGTGGAATTGGGTTCTAAATCTCAAGGTCGCACTAAAGTTATTTATGATAATTTGTGTTTCAGTTGCTACTTGTGAGAGGAGCTTCACTAAAACAAAATTAATCATAAATTATTTACGGTCAACAATGAGCAACACGATGCTAAACAATCTTACCATGTTGACTATTGAACATGAAGCATCTCTAAACATTAATTTTGAAGATGAGATTTCCGAGTTTTGCAGTTGTTAAAGCTAGAAAGATGATATTGCGAAACCAATTATTTCTAGCTTACTAAGCTATCTTTTAAATATTGCAATTTTATTAATAAAAAACGCTTTTGTAAATAAGAATAAATGTTTATTTGAGCAAGTTAAGATCATGATTTACAGTTTTAAAGATTTTTTTTATTTTACTCAATGTTGACTTTAACAGTCTTCATAGGGGTGACACCAACAATATCCGCTTTTGAATCTTAGTCAGGTTACATACTCGATTAAATATGTTCAGTGTTCTGTTGCAATTCTTTGTTTTGAAATGTACAATTTTCTTCTTCCCAATTTTTTTTTTTAATTTTAAGTTTTTTTAAAAAAACATTATCTGCAACGAAAAAGTTCAAGCTAGTGAATGTTCCTTCCCGTATGCCAACAAAGCCGTATGTTGCACCAGACACTCGTTTATTCTGAAAGTATCTCATGATTGCAAGTCCTTCTTTTCAGTTTAATTCTTCCTAAGCATATACAGTTTATTGTGCCAGTATTTTTGGTTTTTCGAAGGCGTGCAAACAAGTGCCGGTATGCCTCGTCGACGTCAAAGGGCGCAATATAAACACGTGATTGAATGATTTGTCTCCGGGAAACGGGTTTGGCATTGCGGCTCGTACAGCACAGAGCAGCTTCGTCCACGGTGTTGGAGCACGCGACGTATGTTGGGTGCTGGATACCACTGCGTCGACATTGACCAGAAGCCACCAACGCCTCCGCAATCGAGCGGCATAGCGGACAAACGCCTAGTATGATGGTTTGGGGCACTATTGGCTATAGCTAGGATTACCGAACCGGGAGATTAGAACAGATAGTGGGGAGGGGGACTGAATGAAACTCGCTAATATATGTTCATTTTAATTTTGAAATATTTTTTTACTTTGATTTCAAGATGCATCTAATATTTGTCGGTTTTTTAATACTTAATCATAAAAGGCTTTACATGAAAATCAAAATTTTATAGAAGACCTATTTGTAACTCAGCTTTTATTAAAGAAATGTTCATTCTGTTTCTTTTTTTTCTCTCCATAGTTGTTCCATCGAATTGAATACGGGTTTGCAAGAAGCATTAGAGACAGGAATGGAAAAACAAACGTGACAAGTTTTTTTTTCAATTCTGGACAAGAATTTCTGTCATTTAATCTCACAAAGTAGTTAACACAGTGTAAATAAACTCTATTCACTTCAGTGAGATGTGGTTGCCTTTCACGGAAAAAGTCCAACCTCGTTGTACAGTTTTTCAGTACCTAAATCAATTTTTAAATACCTTTGCAGTCTGCTAATTCCTTCCTATGTAATCGGTTCTTTCAGTGATAACATTTTCAGTGCATGCTATTCCGTGTCTTCAAAACTATACCACTTTTGTAAACAATTGAAACAACATGTGAAAAACTTACCGACATCAGTTTTAAATTTTTTTTTTTTGAGAATCGTCAAACTGATTTAGTATATCCATAAAATTTATCAGTTTGTCTGTTTTGTACCTTGGTTTTCAAATCAATCAATCATTACGTAATGAAGTTCAGTGCTTGTTACATTGTCTGCTTCCAGTAATTTGATGGTGTTCTGGAAGACATGCATTAAATCTTGCATCAAATAAATACCACATTTGTTTCTGAATGACTGGCACAAAGATTTTCCCATACAAATCCGGAACAATTCTTTTTACTTAGCGACTTGAAATAGCCTGTTAAGGTTGGCTACAGCGATAGAATTTTGTCCGTGGCAGAAGTAACAATAACCAACGAGATGGCATATGCCTTAATATTTCTCTAAACTCAGTTTCAGCAGCTGAGCATCTTAACATCTATTCATTATTCATTTTAGCAAAAAGAGAAAATTCTCTGAAAAACCTTCAAAATAATTAATTCAAGAATTTTTAACGCAGTCTAGTAGAATATGAAATTTGTAATTCGCTTTAAATATCTTTGAGTTTAAAGTTTGAAGCTTTTGATAAACGGTAACTTATTCCATACTTGACAGTAGCATTGTCGGCAGAATATGATTAGATTTGACTGTCTTTTAACCGTTTTTAGTTAAAATATTTATTATTTGGTCTTTTATTGATTCCGTGTTTTATTGATAATCTTTGTAAAAGTCTAATAATCCAATTTCAGTAGCAATGTTCAGAAAAAAATACTTAATCAATAAAGGATAGATTTTTAAATTTCCTCTTGCTACTGAAAAATATTGACTTGTTTTTAGATTATTAAGTAAGCTTTTTTGACTTGTCGGACCTAAAATATTTTTAGCAGTACTGCTCGCTTTTGTACTGCCGTATAATATTTTTTTCGCAATTGACGAATCAGAAAACATGGCAACGTTTAATTTCTGTTCACAATCCTGACCATAACTGTGACAACGGTTTATACCGTGAAAAGTTGAAGTAACTTCAAAAGCAGTAATTAAGTCCTCTTCTTTACTGTTTTTAGATGAAGAAAGACGTAATACCTCGACTTCCTTCGGCATTCTTAATAAATGTTTGACGCTTAGAAGATATTGTATGATGTTTTACTACTCCAAAACAGTCAAACCTGACCGAAAATAAATGCTGACATATGTTATACCTTGCTGTGAACTCGTCTTTTTCCAATAACCACGTATGTCGTTGTAATCAATGGTGACTGAAAGAACGATAGTACTACCACTTTCAGCCCCCGAGATGAGACATTTAGCAATACCATACGATCTCGCCTCGTACGTAGTGACGGCAATATGAACAGCTACAGTTACATGAGGAAGGTTTTAGAGTCCGAAGCACTGGCATTTCCACGTAACATATTTCAGCAGCACAATGCCTAAGAACTGCAGGTACCACTGCTTCCCAGGCCTGACATTTCTCCTATCTAACATGTTTGGGATATTGTCGTACTGGTCCTCCGGCAACCACTGCCGAAGTTATGTGGACAGGCCTACAACATATCCTGGCTCTCTCTGATTCCATGCCACGACGTCTAATGACATTGATTGGAGCACGTGGCGGCTTCACAGCGTACTGAATTCTCACGGTCAATGTGCAGGTTTATTCTGTAATTATAATCATTTGCGTATTTACATATTCCTAATCTGTGGAATAAATTTCATTGTAATCCCAATTGGTGTTACAATTTTCACAAACAATAGAGTACATTTAGAAACAATCCTGGGCTTCAGACGATCTCAGTTTTACTGGCAGCCTGAGTCGTCGCTCAACTAACCTGATTCGATCTCCCTTGATCCCAATTGAGACATCATTTTGAGTAATACTTTCATTAGCCTTTACAAGATGATGGGCTACAATAAGCGCAGCCAAATGTGGCTTTAGCAGTGCAACTGTCGCCACTCCGTGACAGCCTGCTCTGATAAACCACTAGTCTCAGTACACAATATATTTGTAACGGAGATAAACGACCCCTACTTTTTAAGAAATTCATGAAGAAGACTGATAAGTGTTAAATTAAAGCCCAATCATTTCTCTCATAAATGGTTCGTTCTCAATCATTCACGATTCATTCTTCCTACTGTCTCAATACTTCATTCCACGAAGGTTACAATTTATTGTCGACTGTACAGAGAAGAATAACATTCTTTGGAGCTTCTATTCTTAGTGCACAGCCAGTGGAAATAAAATGTTATCTATAAAATCCTAACTAAGATGGTTTTTTGCTTCAGAAGCCATTTTACTTTGTGAAAGATTTTTCTTCTTGGAATATAGAAACTGAAGAGGACTGAAAATATGTTTGGGGGAAAAAAGGGCCAGTTACAAAGTTCTTCACAGTAATTGCAGTGGAGCATTTTTTAAAAAAAAAAATAGGCACTAAAGCACCAATCAGTAAGAGTCTTTTTGAAATTGCATTTTAGTAACTACCATGGGGTGTTATGTGTTTGTAGTTTAGAAATTGTGTGTTGGTTTGGGACTTGTAGTGAGAAGTTGGAAATATTATCGGACCAAAGCGAATATATGTAACCTGATCGGAAGTTATAGGCAGCCATGCTATATACAGACATGATTACCGTTTCTGTAGTCACCCACGCGAAAGGTGACACTTTTGAATACTACAAGTTACATAAACAGAAAAACACCAACTGCCAAAATCTACACGGTCCGCAGACTGAAGGCAGTGTCCTGTCGACGTTAATGTCATTAACTGCCATTTGTTGTGTTATTCTTACAGGAAACAAACACACCGCTGCCCCTCACGCAGAGCTGCTCATTCACGCAGTAAGTAGGTCAGCTTGGTATAACTGTACGTGGAGAAGGTTTCGATACAGCTCCTCCCATCGTTTATGAGTGAAATGCAATTAGCAGTCCCGTACGTTGACGACCCGCTGTCCCTTGGTCCCTCAATGAAGAATAATAGGATCCCATTGGCTCCACTTGAGCTGTTGGAATCGTTAGGTGCCACTACAAGTTGGCTTCTTGCAGCTGAACATTTGAATCATACATGGCGCTGGAATTCCTTTGTTCTATAAAGCAGGCTTGTTTTAACACAAAGATCAGGGAATGTCCCGAGAAGGGACAGAAATTTTGTAGGAAAGAAAGTACTACTGCTGTCTGAAAAGTTATCTTCTGTTGCAATTAGATATGGAATGTGGTAAGAAATTGTTAGAGCAGATCAAGAAGTTCTTAAACGAGCATAGGACTCTTGAAAGCAATATCTTAAATGGAGATAGTGATGAGAAAACAAAAGGCAAAAATTTCCACACGACGTACGGGACTGCTTACTTTAAAAAGGTATTCGTACCATTCAACGACAGACAGTAATGAGAAACCGATTAGAAACAGTAACGGAAAATAACTTAAAAAGCGAGACAAAGCAGGAATGCTGTTATTTCTTTCAACTCATATACGTTTCCTTAATTTTTAATACTGTTTTCGACATTGTCATTTTCAGTTCTGAAGTCACAACAGCTTCACCTCCTCTTCCCTTCCCAGATACTGGTAATATTTGCTGCAGATACGACACCACAAAGTGATCATTGAAAACCATATCATGTGCGTGTTTCACCCTGACTGATTTGATACAGTCCTCCAACTCATTCTATCATGGGCTAACCGCCTCATCTCAACAAACCTACAACCTAAATCTTCAATTGTCAGCTTTCAGTATTCTAATCTTTGCCTTCCTCTACAGTTTTTGTCTTCTTCAGTTGTTACCCCCACTAACAAATTAATCAATACCGCATATCTTAAAATGTTATCCAACATAGAGATTTTTCCAGAATCTTTTTCCTCAGTCACTATTTCCAAAATATATTCAAACCATAACTTAACTGTTCACTTCATTTCAACATCATTCTACGGCAATTTCATTTAAATGCTTTTATTTTTCTTCTTTCCGATATTTCTACAGTCCAAGCTTCACTCCATACATACAAGTTTAGAAAATTATTTATGATTAACAAGTCAATTTTTCTTTTTGAAGAAGGATCTAGTGCTATTCAGCTTCCTTCGGCAATCATTGATAATTTTATCAGAATTCTCTTATTACTTGTTCCATACCTGAACCTATGTTTCAATTTCATCTGCTGTTTTTGCTCTAAATTATGCATCAATTCATTACTTTTCTTGCGTTGGGTTATGTTTAGTCCCAATTTGTATTTTGTTCAAGTCGTTCAGTGATTTCTCAGTTGTCTCACTCTTGTCTGCTAAAAATACATTATGAGCAATAAATCGCAGCATAGTATGCTGCTATTCTATGCGATTCAAAATAATTCAGCTCCGTATTAGATAGAAAATGTGCATTTTCATGTATCTGAGCAATATTTCGTCTCTCTGATTTTCGCACACTATACATACTTAACAGCTTTGTTTTACTGTTTCCCACCGAGACTGTAAGAAATTCTATTAACAAATATGGTTTGGCAGCTGTTTTTTTTATTGGTTCAGAGGCCACTGTGCCAATTCCATTGCTATTAAGCTTTCCTCGACGCACCACTACAATATTCCAAAGTTAAACTAATGTGACTTACAACTCTACATAATTTAAATGTTTGTTCTGGAAACTGAACTAACTACGGGGCTCTACACTTCTCCCTCCATACGCTCGCGTAGCAGCTGCGCCTGGCAACAATGTTCACCACAGATACACGGCCAGCCAGGCACAATCTTCATCATATGACCTCTCATCCGACAGGCTCACTTGGTGTTTTCGTATGAAACCCGGAGCAGGATTTCAGCATCTTTACGTACAGAATGAACATCACAGTACACCTAACGTAAAAGGGGCAGCTATATTTGTGTGTGGAGAGTGCCATGGAAGATAGCTGGAAACTGATATTATAAAGAAGCTAGATTCGGATTCATTGGAAGAAGGCAGATAAGAGAATGGTTAATATGTGTAAGACATACGTTGGCGACGAGGCCATGAATTCAAGTATACAGAGGAGGAAACGAATCGAGGTACTTGTCTCAACCGGTAAAAGAATTGAAAGTAAGAAGGCGCAAGTAGGGAAACTTGGACGCGGACAAGCTCCATGGCCATTTGTTACATTAAGGCCCTTCTCACACGGCGCTACTGAAAAGAAACCAGTTACGAACTAGGATCACAAGCCAGTTTATTTCCAGTCACAGCACTAGTATTTGTATGGAGGCTCTCACACGGGGCGATCGGTTGGAAACCAGTCCGCAACGCGTCCGCGATTAGTTCGAAGCGATGCAGCATGCCAGTTGCCGCGCTGCTAGTTTTCAACTAGTTTCTCAACAAAAATGGCCGATCAGATAATAAATTTAAACCTTGTTGCTGAAATCGAGAAACATTCGTGTCTATGCAACTACAAGTTGAGTGAATATTCACGGAAAGTTGACACAGAAAAAGCATGGAGACATCAGACAGAAAGCTAATTTAGCAACTATGTAAACATGTTTTTAACAAAGAGTAATGAATAATGTTTTATATAAACACTTCAGATTTATTTTTCTTAAATTAAATTGCATAACTCCATTGCCACGGAAGTGCTCTTTGTGGAGTAATAAAGTAATTGGCTAAATAATTTTTGGCGTAATATGCCGATGAACGAAAACTAATTTTAAGTTGTGACATCGGAATTATGTGTAGTGCGTAAGTTGCATTATTTCCAAATTTAATCGGACTGTACAGGACTCCCACTCCTGACAATTGTGAAAGCTGATTTTAGTATATTAATCACTTTTTGTTAGTCATTACATCGTATGTGACTGTAAAACACTTGAAATTTTTCCATCATGACAAATGTACATTCTATAGTTGAACGGGAAATCGTTGGTATTTTCATCACTTCGTAGCTATTCAAACAAAAGCTTTTGTTTATAAAATATATATATATTTTTTTTAAATCTCCTATTCCTTCTTTGAATAATATAACATCCTCATTTGAATCAGAAGAAATCGTCGCCTCGCTCAAATGTCACGAGTGACTGAAATTCCAGAGGTTTGAGTAGCATCGTGTGCGAACATTGGTCAGTAACCAGTTAGCAATTTCAGTCTGTGTTCAGTTCCGTTTCCTTTGAGTAGCGTCGTGGGAGAAGGGCCTAACTGGTCACCCTACAGGGGACGTGAAACCAGTCACAGTCTTGCGCTGGATATGGAAAGCAAGCCGTGCCCCTCTGACTGAACAAACTAGTGATGCTAACACAACAAACCTTCTCTGAGTCATCTGTTGACGTTGTGCGTGATAATAGTAGTTGTCCAGAGAATATAACACAATTTCTGGCCTAATACGCATTATGGCGCTCAAAAGACTTTATTGTATTCATAAGTTTCCCCCGTTGTGAATCACTGACATCCCTCAAGGAAGTGTAACATTACCATTTCTTAATTTTTGTAAACGAACGTTAATAGCAGTTTAAATTGGTAGCTGAGGGTGCACTTATATAGAGTGAAGTAAAAATCAATTTGCCAATTGCATACAAAATCACGCGCGATCTTGACGTTATTTCTGGATGATTCGATGAATGGCAACATATACTAAATTGCATAAAGTACAAGGTAATACACCTAGCGAAGTGAGTAGTATCATTATGGGCGACCCAAAAAGGTGAGACTTCAGGCAACGAAAAACAAAATGGCGGTCGGCTCCATGACGTTGCATTCTCTGGCGGAAAATTCAAATACAACTTAACCTCTCTACCCCGCTACATCCACCTATCTATATATATATAAAAATGAATGGTTGTATGTTTGTCCTCTATGCGCTCCTATAACGTTCATTCGATTACGAAACTTTGGTAAGTTGTTTAGTGCGTGTCTGCGAAGGTATATATATAAACCACCCCCTCTTTCCCTTTATAACCCTTAATTTAATCAAACCAACAGATTTTATCCAATTTCGATGGAAATTTGCAGATGTATACTTTAAAACACACAGAAAAATACTACTTACATTTGATTCCCAAAATCTCAACCCCTCTTCCCCTTTACATCCCCTTAATTTAAACAAATCCACAGATTTTATCCGATTTTGATGGAAATTTGCACACTTATACTTTAAACCAAACACAAAAATACTGCCTACATATGGTTTCCAAAAACGCAATCGCTCTTCCACTTTACATCCACTTAATTTTTGCCAATGCTCTTTATACAAATCTACAGTTTTTACCCTATTCTAAAGGAACTTTGCTCATGTATACTTTAAAACAAACATAAAAATACTGTCTACATTAGGTTTGCTAAAGCCCACCCTATCCCCTTTTACCCATTCCCTCGTAATTTCCAATGATATTTATAAAAACCCACAGTTTTTATCCGATTTCGATGGAACTCTGTATACGTATACTTTAGAACAAGGGGGAAAAAAAACATGTCTATATTAGGTTTACAAAAACCAACCCCTCTCCCCCTTTCCACTCAATTTTTGTGATTTTTTTTTATATACAAGGCTAGAATAGGTACCGTTTGATCGATCACCTTGAAAGTTGGCACATATATATTTTCATGGAGGTTTCTGACCAAATAAAACATACAAAAGCCATGCCCTCTTCCCCTTTACACCCCTTAATTTTTATACAAACCCAAAATTTTTATCCGATTTCGATGGAACTTTGCACACGTATACTGTAAAACAAAGAGAAAACCCTATCCTTCTCCCTTTTTCCACCCCTATTATTAATATAAATGTTCTTTATACAAAGCTACAATTTATATACAATTTTCAAGGAAGTTTGAACACGTATACTTTAAAATAAACCGAAAATACTGTTTACATTTGGTTTGCCAAAGCCCAACCCCTCTCCCCATTTACATCGTCCCCTCTTAATTTTCATTGATTTTTGTAGAAACCCACAGTTTTTATCCAATTTCGATGGAGCTTTGCATAAGTTCCTTATACATACCCATAGTTTTTATACGAAACCGATGAAACTTTGCACATATATACTTTAAAACAAACAGAGAAATGCGGTCTACATTTAGTTTCCAAGAACCCTATCCCTCTCCTCCTTTAGCTCCCCTCCCCCTTATTTTTTGCGAATGTTCTTTATACATACCCACAGTTTTTATTCGATATCGATAATTTAAAACGAACAGAAAAATACTGTCTACATTTGGTTACCAAATCCCAACCCCTCTCCGCCATTACTCCCTCCTATCTTCATTTCCAATGTTCCTCACACAAACAGTTTTTATTCGATTTGAATACACGCATACATTAAAGCAAATAGAAAAATACTGTCTATATTTGGTTTAAAAAAACCTACCCACTTTCCCCCATCACCCTAATTAAGCAAAATTTACACTTGAAAACATTCAATTTTTTGCAAATATCTCGAAAACGGTGGGGAAATTAGCCAAAGTAGGTAGCGATATTCTCACCTGTTAAATAGCACTGGACTGTTTCCGATCCGACAGTTGCTGACCAAGAAATTCAAACTCGAATTTTAAAAATTACTTCAAAGTTTTTGTGACAATACAAAAATCTACAGTTTTTATTCGATATCAAAGGTAGTTTTCACACAAATGCTTTAAAATAAGTGAAAATGATGTTTACATTTAGTTTACAGAACTGCACCCGCTCTCCCGTTTCGCCCCTCATAAGACTCATTTACACGTGCAACTTTTCGGTGTTTAGCATATATCTCCAAAACGAACAGAGCGTTTTTTTTTTGTTTTTTTTTTTTGTGTGTGTGTGTGTGTGCCGAATGTAAACACCAGAAACATTGTATATCTAAGACCATTGCAATGAACTTGAGATTGAATGAAATAGTAATTTAAATTTATATGTTTATATCTAATTTTAACTAAATGAAACTTTCAAATGTATTCATTTAAACTATATGTGTACTTAAGTCTACCAATAGTGAAGCATTGCTGGGTCAGCTAGTACAGTACTCTAAACAATGTGCTGGAAGTCGTGGGCAAGAAAACCCATCGTCAGTCACCTCAAATTCAACGCTATTACTGCGTGCTCTGGGCCACACTTTCGACGCCCGGTTACGGAATTTTGATGAATTTCTCAACATATACACCCTCTGTTGCACATCCTACAAAGCACGAAGCTGTATTTGAGACAAAAGTAGGCTTACATCATGGTCAGTTGCAGTGTTGCGTATTCGGTTCGATTTCAATCGATGGAATTTCAGCAACTTTTCAGCATCTAAGCCCTACAAAAGTTCTAAGATGCTAGGGCTAGGTTGGAGCTACTTTTTTGCTTAGGGTCTTTCACCTCGATGAAATTGTACTCCGCTGTTCATTAGTGGTGACATGTTCATTAGTTGCTTGAAAATAGTCGCAGGATGATGGCTTAAAAATATTGACAGTATTCAGTTGTGAGAGTTTATGGGCGTGAGTTTTCAGTACATTGTAATTTAGATATAATGTGAATGTGTGTCGCAATACAAATTGTTAAAGATGTGATGGATTGTAAAAGCTTTCTCAGTACCATTGTGTGTAAAGACAAGTACAATTACCAACATCAGTGCTTGCAGTATCAATATCACTGTTCTTGAAATATCAAAGTTAGTACTTGTAGAAGTAATGTATCAGCTAAAAACTCAATGTATAGAACAGCAATGTTCTTTACTTAAGTTTGTCGGATATTATTTCTTATATTCCCTTTCCTCTGTATGATTGATGACAATAATTGTGCTGCGATGATATGTAATATCGTTAAGACGATCCTCACTATAGAAGACAGTATTGGCTAAAGTAATGGGGTATTAATTAATGTTCATGGCACTGCAACCGACTGTCGGCCGGCCTCTTTCGACCCGCCAGTTCGTTCGAATATAGAACCCAGATACAGAGGCAAATATGCCAAACTTTTATCAACTAAAAGTTTTTTACTACAAGACTAAACTTATGTCCTGGCATTTATCATTTGTATGTAGTGGTAAAACTTGTGCGAGCCTCATATTGGTTGTAACTATGGATTGCTTCGAACCTGCTGGAATAGTTATTAGTTCCATTGTTAGCGTCGAAGTTTCGGAAACAACTCCAAATCTGCAGCTCACCAGGATTGTATGTCTTTTCCCAACAAATTCTCTTCTAGGAATGGAGTTGCGCCAAGGTAAGAAAACATTCGACATAAAGCTTCTTTTTTTTTAATGAAAAGATTTAACTCTACGTAATTTTTTAACGATATTTTTTATGCAGGCCTATTGTAGGTATCAGTCTTCTTACTATTTGATATACACACAGTGTATGTCATATGTAGCTTTTTTTAGGTTCATTACAGCACTATAAGTATAATTAACAACACTAAGAGTATTCCAAATGTCTAAACATTATGTGTTACTGCAGCTTCCAGATCTCGCGTCAAATCACCATACTATATGTGAAATAACCAATATGGAGAGTTTATATAATTTTTTTAACTTCAGTCAACGTAATATCCAGCATTCTTACGATTTTTAAAGAGTTTTTATAGTTTCAAATTTATGTGGTCTCCAAATACGCAACATTCATATGGCTGATATAGTCATCATCACTGTGTATTTTCTTGTGTAGCCTACATAGGGCAGTATTTTGGTCCTGTGAGGGGTGAGGTTTTATCAAGGAGCTCTATTCGTCTTTTTGCTCGCGTCATACCCTTTGGTTTTGGCCACACGTTATCCTGTTTGCCGGCGTGTCTATATTGTCACATTGTCTTCATCTGCAAGTTTGAGAGATGCATTTCTTATAACCTACTGCTTGCAACGACCGGCGTACGCTGTAATACAGTGACTGATGTTGCCAATTCAGCTATGTGTGTTGTAGGGTACAGATGTCAAAAATTCACTGAAATTTCGTCATCGGACATCAAACCGGAGACCCAAACAAAATTCTCGCAAAGTCAAACGTAAGGTACTGATGTTGCGAATACGGCTTTGTAGGTTTATGGTGCAAACGTAAAAGAATTATTAAAAATTCCACCACCAGGCATCGAATCAGTAACCTGAGCACGCAAGGACATCATCGAAAGTGTGTTTAATTGGGATTTGTTTTGTAGGACATAAATGTATAAAATTTCTGAAACTCCGTCACGAAGCATAAAACCGATGAACTCTGGCTGGATGTACAATCGTCTTCTTCTCCAAGTCAGCCATCATCTTGCATACACCGTAAGTAGATGTAGTGGAAAAGGAGATAAGTTTAGCTGTACTTGAATTTCTCGCCAGAGGATGTGACGTTATGGACCCAGTCGCAAATTTTGTTTTACATGACAAGGAGTCTCACAGTTTTGGCTCGCTCTTTATGGTACTAATGGTACTATGGTATAGGCCTAATGTTAGCTGTCGTTGAATCCCTGAAGTTCTGTTATAGGTAAAGGCAATTGTAGACTTGGATTCATCAGTTGATATTTGTAAAACTGTAACGCATATACAAACGAGATAACGTATACAACTCTCGTGCATTCTCATGTCGACCACTGTTGTGATTTGTGAGATCCACATTGCAAAGGGTTGGTTACTAGCATCGACGAAGTACAGATAAGAGCCGCTCGCTCTGTGACCGCTTGTTATAGCGTTTACGAAATTGGGATAGGATTATTTGTCAGACATATTTGGATCGCACTGAAAGAAGAGAGAAAATCAGGAAAATGCTGATGCTTATGTGTATTCGTTCTTCACCTGTGCCGTTAAGGTTTTGGCATAGAGGGGAAATTAATTTTGGCACTAAGCACTCTATGCCACCCAGAATTTTGTGAAACCAGAATACAGATGTACATTACACAAAAACATAGCAATAGCCGGGTTCGGCGTACATATCAATGCAACCGTGCCCCTTTGACAATTTCCTGTAGTGTAGCACTTGTTTTACAAGGTTTAATAATAATATATTAAATATTAAAATACGATCGGAAGCAATAGGAGAAGTAAGTCAATTCTGTTTCTTAGGAAGCAAAATTGTAAGTGATGGCCGAAGCAGGAATGATGTTAAAAGTAGAAACACTAGCGAAAAGAGCCTTCTTAAAAAAGAGAAATCTTTCAGTTCCAGTTATTAATTTAGGATTACGGAAGAACTTTTTAAAACTCTGTGTGTGGTGTACAGCAATTGATAATAACAAAGCATGGACTTTAAGAATACCAGAAAGCAGGAAAATTGAAGCTTTTGATCTGTGGTTCTATTGAAGGTTGCTGAAAATTAAGTGGACAAATAAAGTACGAAATGAACGCTTTTTGTAAATGATGAGTGAGGAAAGAAGAGGTAACTGACCTGTCTTGCCCGGGGTGCACTGGCAGTAGAAGCTGCCGACGCGGTCGATGCAGGTGGCTCCGTTGAAGCAGGCGGCTCCGGCGCAGTCGTCGATGTTGAGGGAGCAGTCTGTTCCAGTCCAGCCGTTGACACATATGCAGGAGAAGCCTCCGAGAGAGTTGGTGCAGGTGGCTCCGTTCTGACAGACAGAGGGTCGTAGCGAGCACTCGTCCACGTCGTATTGGCAGTGCTCGCCCGTGTAGCTCGCTGGACACTCACACGTGTATGCGTTCACCAGGTCCACGCACGTGGCTCCGTTCTGGCACAGGTTACCCGGGCAGTCATCGATATTCTCCTCGCAGTTCTTACCGCGGTAACCTGTAACAAACACGCGGGTGTCCATTTGCTATCACCATTTATTCAATTTTTCACTCACCTCAGCAACTGTAATATTATTAGGAATAAGATTATTGTCGTGTTACCACCGCACCGGGACATTTTGTCATGTGCTAAACGTTTTTCCACCTAGCATCTTGGCAGATTGCTTTGTACAGTGATCAGTATATCGTCATTCGTCTCGGCTCGGGAATTTAATTGTTAACAGAAGCAGTGCAGTTTTTACGTGGAAAGGTGTTTCACACATTCCACAACGACTATGAAATGTCGCTGTACTTATCGAAAAAAAAACAGATAGTTGCAGCTGTATCAAAAAGAATTGTAGTAACGAAATAGGCTTACATATAGTAACATGGTTGGAAGGAAGTCGAACTTCACTAGACACTGTTGTACTTTTTTTTTTTTTTTTTTTTTTTTTTTTTTTTTTTTTTTTTTTTTTTTTTTTTGTCGTCCATCGTTCATCGTGGATCCTAATAGAAAAGGTCTCCCTACCCTCCATTAGGAACTTTGTATAGCGGTATTCTGGGGTAACGAAAACAGAATGGTTTTATATTTGCATCCTCCGGTTGTTTAGTAATTAATAGGGAAGCATACCTGTCGTGAGAAGCTTAAGCCGTGTTCTGCACAACAAGTGTTTATGTATTGTGTTATTTCTGAAGACCCTCCTGGTAATCTCCTAGAACTAGATCATTATGGAAACCCTCCTTCATATCCACAACACACGGCCAAACTGTAGTAACTCGTTTAGCATGCAGTATTTTAGTAATAAGTAAAGACTGCGTAAGAAAAAAGGTCAATAACAGTACTGTATTAATGGTGTACTTTAATTGTTACTGTCCGCACGGCGCTATCTCTTTACCTGATTCTAGCAATTAAGACTAATGTCTGCTTTAAAAATTACAAAATTCACGCCTAGGAAGCGTTCCGTGTGCAACGCCGCTGCCATCAACGTTCTGAGTAGCTGTTGAAAAATCTGATTTTATTATATAATAAGATTGTACAAAAGTTGTATCTGTACATAAAATTTATTTCAAAAACAGTAAATGTAATGTGCGCTACTGATGATAAGAGATGCAAAAACTTTGGACTTTTTGTCGGTCTGTCCGCTCAACACGCAAAAGCTAACGAACGAATTTTAACGGAACTGAACATAGTGAAAGCTTATGTCTTTTTTTGCTCACGGCTTTACACCTCGTCGACGTCAAGGTAATTAGAGGCGAGAAAGGACTGGGGACAAGTAACGGGAAGAAATTAGGCCATGGCCTATTGAAGGAAGCATTCCGGCATTCGTCTGGATGCCCGAACGGGGAATCGAACCCACGTCCTCCCGAATGCGAGGCTAGACCGTTACCACTCACCCACCACGCTGGGTGCTTATGTCATGAGTTGTAATTTTGGATACTTATAATCCAGATTAGTAAGATGGTTCCTAATGACACAGAGTAACAGATTTCAAAATTTACAGTTTTGGTCTGTCTGTCCACCCTCACGCAAAAACTAATGGAAGGTTTGTAACGAAACTGGGCACAGTGACTTCTCATGTCTTGGGTTGATGTGTAAAACAAATTTTATTTCGATAAGTTTCCTATGATACTGTAACAGGTAATAATAATTCCGTGTGGTCATAATGACCCGGTGACAGGGTTTATATCGTCTGTGCATTCCGTCTCTGTCGTAGCTGCCTCAACCTAACCCGGTAATCCTACTGGGTACAGGTGACCTACAGTTTAACGTGGAATCCGAACCACGGAAGCGTTCTCACGTACCTCACATTAGACAGCGGGCTGTGCCAGAGGTTAGGGTGGGGTTGAGGGCCTGTGAAAATGCCCGTCGAGACAGGGATTCTAACTGTGGACCTTTCCATCTTCAGTCAGACACTTTATCCACTGTGCCACAAGGTCGCTCCGCTGTAACAGGTGATCTCTGCTACATCTAATAATAGCTATGAAAATTTAACTGCGAGAGGACTGAGTGTACCTATAAATGGGAAACAGACAGCCTGGCAAGCGCAGATGCAAGAGCAAGTAAACAGCTCGGACAATAGAATTTGAGCTAGCAGTCTCCAGAGATTATAACGCTTGAGTGACATTGTGAAAGAATCGCGGAAATTTGGCTTGCTAGTAAACGACACACGATACGACAAAGTTTATGTATGTACGAAAACCTCTTATGGGAATTTATAAAAAATATTGACTCGGAGAATCCGCCATTAAACTGTCTCACTCGGCGACTTGCGACGCCGAGAAAATAGCAACTTTTAGGAACTACGCACATTTCCATATGAACAGCGGTAAAGAACAGACGCGTACTTCCTGCCCTCCAGTGCTCGTCTCGCTAACGGAAAATTGTTCTGACACAACGTCTTCTGACTGACACTGTTTAAGCGTGTGTGATCAAATATTCTAGCGATGCGACCCTACAAACTGGTAAGTGGTCCTTCGGTGGATGAATATAACCGAACTTTCTCTATACTTAACGTTATGAACAGCAAACACGAACTTTGCTTCAGCCATTTGCACCGCTATCAACAGTGATATTTCTAGCATAAATGCCGTAAATCCATCTGATACGATCAAAGATATGGCTGCCCCGGAAAAACAACGGCAAAACTTCAAAATACGTAATTTTCAAGAGAGTAAGAAAACAGAACATTTATTAATGACTAGCTAACCAACAAAAGAAAATTGGGAAGTTGGGAAGTATCATATTTATTATATGATATCATGCAGATTCAGGTAATAATGGTGGGAATTTTTTTAGAATCACTAACTTTTTCTCGATTATTCATTAAATAAAAAACACAATTTATGTTCACGAGAAGAAATAGAAGGTGGCATAATCTTCTGGGTACGTTTACTCATCGTTAAGTTGATCTGTAATTATTGAAAGCAGAATTATGTCATTGCAATTGGAACAACCATCAAAAGCACAGTTAAAACCCAAAACTTACAGAAAATTGACAGCAATAAGGACATAAACTTCATTTAGGTCACTTATATTCTGGTGTAATAAACAATTCTTAACACTTGCGTAACTTCCGTAAGGCCGCAAAAAATTAATTTCAATTCTGTCATTGTTCCACTGATTGAAAAGGGTCATCTTATACTTACTACGCACTTGAACAGAAAATTTCAAATTTTGTAGTTCTGCCGTCGTTCTTCAGGGACCAACGAGCGTGGTGGGTGAGCGGTAACGTTCTGACCTGGCACTCGGGGGGGGCGTGGGTTCGAATCCCCGTCCGGCCATCCAGATTTGGGTCTCCAGTGTTTCCCCAAATAACTCCGGGTGAAAGTCAGGATGCTTCCTTCAAAAGGCCATCGCCGAATAACAGCCCGTTCATTGTCCCGAATCCCATGCCCCTCTAGATACCTCGACGTCGACGAGGCGTAAAGCCATAAGTAAATAAAAAAAAAATTCCCGGACAGTGACAAGATTTCTTGAAATAAAGCAGCCCAACCACCCGTATTTGCAGCCCCAGAAAAGTAGCCAATTCAAACAGCTCGTCACCAACGGGTCACAGCTTACCCGCAAAGTTATCTTCAACATCAACAACAATAACAACATTAACACCAGCAGTAGCAACAGCAGATGCTTCAACATCAACAGTAGCCTCAACCTCCACATCTTCTCGCTAAGTCGGACCGATTGCTGAACCAAATGTAAGTACAGCTTAAAGGTGCGTTTCCACTTGAGAGTAAATTCTGGCGAGAAGCTCTCGATAGTGGACACGCCAGTAGTAATCGACTTGCTCGCAAGTAGACACGTCATTCCGCAGATTACGAACCCTGTTCGAAAGTATGAGAGCTCGGTGGGATTTATTGGATAGAAATTGGTCATTAGAAGATGCAAAGGAATTTATTAAAATCTTCGAATGCAGAGAATTGCTGTGGAATGTGAAATGTGCCGATTAGTGTTATAGAATTTGAAAACCAAATGTTTTGAAGAAATAGGAGAGAAATTTTTCTGTTCAGGAGAAGTTCAAATGAACCTTCAAAATTTATGGAATATGAACCATGTTTATATACAATTTCATAACATTTATTTTCCTGACAATGTGTCTATAATTATTATAGAGACGTTGTAATGACCGTAGGAAGTTCAAAAATGAAGTAAAATTTTATTTACTTTCCAAAGTATCTCAAGAACTGTAAAAAAATAAAAATAGGAAAAGTGGAAGTGGTGCAGATGAAAATTATTAATGTAAGTAGCTTTACTTCAATGCACTGAAGTTTGTAAATCCGGAATTTACTGTCTTTCCAACACATCGTAAATCGGTAAGTAATGTAATGGAGGCTCGAATACGAATCCCCCCAAAATTATGTCAAGACGATGTAATAAATATTTTTTTAAAAATGAAATCGACGTAGTATGCAATAAGTAAATTTACCTTATGCAAAAAATCGAAGATTAGCCGTAACTCGTTCATGTACTGATTTAGATTTTTTCATTTTAGTGTCGTTTTTGAAAATTGTGGGTCCCACAGATTGTACGAGTATGATACACTCAACTTCACAGCTCATTAACCTACGAAAGTTCCTAAACTGTTGCACGTCTTCAACCTGTAACCATATGTCTGGCTCCAAAAACACTTCTTCTTTTAATCCAAGGCTTAACCCAGCAGCTTTTGCTATTCAGTTTTTCCTCTTTTTAGTAAAAGAAGCTAGTATGATGACAGGTGCGCCGCCATCTTGATTACTCTCCGCTGCTCTCCAGTGGACAGGGTTCGGAGAGTTATCGCGAGAACTGTGGAAACGCACCTTCATGCAGGTGCCAATATCGCTCAGCCTCCCTAGTTCTCAAATAATACTATTTGTTTTATGTCCATTATGGATGATGTTAATGGCCACAAAACAACTGGCCAAAAGCGCTGAGACAAAAATAGTGGAAACAGATTGCAACAACCCTCTTGGGCAATACCAAAAATGAGTTATGTAGTTAATATACAAACGCAAAACAGATTTCAAACCTTACTTTGCGAAGAACCGGTAGGAGAGATAACCAAATCACAAAAGTAGAGACAAAATGCGACCAGTGGTTCTACACGTAAAGATTCATCAAGGACATTCCGGGATAAATAACATATTTTGTCATGAAATTCTGAAAACTAACGGAACAGTGTGTGTGCTGTAATGTGAACTGTCTGTTGGCTCAGTGGTTAATGCGCTTGCTTACAAAAGTTCGGGGTGCGGTACCGGTTTCAAATTCCGTTGGGGCTAGGACTTTTTAAGCGTTGGGTTTGATCACGTGGCTTGGATTCCATGCAGGCGGCCAGATAATGTGCTCATCAAGAAACGGGAAGGAATTCGGCCATGGGCTTTTTGAAGGAAGCATCCCGACATTCGCCTGGAATGATTTGGGGAAACCGGAAAAACCAAATCTGTATGCCCGGACGGGGATTCTAACCCGCGTCCTCACGAATGCGAGGCCAGAACGTTAACCACCCACCCACCACGCTCGGTCCGATTAGTGTTGAACGCACAATAATACAGCATGTACACGAAAGTTCGCGACACAAAGAACTAAATATCGCTTATGCTAATGAATTCATAGAACATCAGTCCAAAAAACATTATCATGCGAATTAATCTAGTAACTGGTGCGCAATTCTATGAACTAGGGAAAAGAATGGAACAAACAAGATTAAAGAAACACGCTTTCTTCAAGACAGTTATCTATGAAATAGTTATTTCGATGAAATAGTGAACTAATAAAAAAAGATAAAAAATATAGTGTATCACATTTGGCCACCTATCATCTTATTCGCTTGTTAACTGCATCTGCCTTATATGTTACAAGATAGATTCTGCTCAGCGCTCAAAGCTAAACGCATTCTATCAACAAAAGAGTAATTATTTTAAGCCAATTCCATTATAACTATTAATGCCTATAACACTGTTTTCATTATTATCATGAAGTGTTTATTGTATAGTATTGTTCTGTAGTTACTGATGGCACCTGATGGGGTGATCACAACCCATGTTAGAATGTATGTTACGTTTTGTAAAATTCAACATTGTCCAGTTAAATCAGAATTGCTGAACGGATAATAAATATAAAAACATTTCACTGTGGGAAGTTAGCGTCGTAGTCACGTGCACACATCTGCAATTTAACAGCGAAATTGAGTTCTTCGATAGCGAATTGTCAAGCATTGGTATTCCTGATAAGGCGGAACGTTTGCATGGATCACAGTGCCATTATGTGAAGAAACATTACCGTCTGGCAACGTGGTGTTCCGATGTCATGCTGACTGATGAAGACATCGGCGTGCTAACTTCAACTCAACAGAAATCATAGCCATCCAATCGTGCCCTGGTGTTGCAAATCACACGATAGAAATGTTCATGTTTCACTGAACTAATGATCTGCTCGTTGTCTTGCGTGATTATCTATTCAATTTCGTGTTAAATATGTGTGTCAACAGTATTGTTAATTTGTTTACTGAGCGGTCTGGTAGCTCGGTGGTTAATATGATGCCCGAGTGGGGATCGATAGGTCCCCGGTTCGAATCCCTGTCTCGGCTGGAATTTTCATAAGACCTTAACCCGACCTTAACCTCTGGCACAGCTTGCCGTGCAATGTGAAGTATGGATTCCACGTTAAACTGTAGGTCCCCTGTACCCTGACCACACGGAATTATTATTATTTGTTTACTTAACGACAAGATAATTAAATTTGTTTGAAGGATAATTTTGAATTTAAATAAACTGTTTGTGAATTTGTTAGCTTTATTGGGTCTATAATTCAGAGAGAAGTAATATCATTCCACCTATCTTTTGTAGCTTATTAATTTCAATTAATTTTTTTCCATGGTGCCCGGCATTATAAGTAAATGATCAAAATTGTTATTATACACAGATTAATATTTTATTTTGTATTATTGCAAAATGGTCATGTACAGAATAATACGGAGTCTTTTTGTCCGCGCATCACGCAAAACCTAAGTAGCGCATTTCAACGAAACTTGACACAGTGACAGCTTCTGTCACCAGTTAACCAGTTTATCCCGTCAGTACCACATACTACAGGGACCAAAACCATAACTTTTCGAATCTTTGTGTGCGTGTGCACGGATCGATATAATTCAACGAACTATACAAAGTGATAACTTATATCACGTTAGTGATAGATTACGTTATGTTTGGATGTGAGAAATAAAAAAAGTGCCCACTTATTTAATTGCAGCAACAATTAATATTGTTTGAGGAAAACCTTCTCGCAGACGAAATGTTTACAACGATCGTATATAATCTGACGCGGGCGCTGTAGCACATAAGAACATACAGTATGTATATTTGCAAGTATTTTTATTCTACTGTCAATTTCTTTTCCTTGATTCTGAATGATTGCATCGTTCGAGTCCATTTTTAATAAATTAATGAAGACAAATGATTCATGTAATAATGTAAATTAATTTTGTTCCATTCTCAAACTACCTGTTATTGATATTTACCCCTGGTGTTGACTCATTTGTGACCTGCCTTAGTACATTAATGGTGGTAATTAATAAGACCAAAAAAAAAACTGATCGTGAGCTTCTCTGAGTCAGGTTGTAAAAGTCACGGGCACTGCTAGTATATGTATATAAGTGTGTCCTCCGATTGGCTCGTTTCTGTCACAAAACACTCGTATAACTCTAACACTCAAAAAGGTCAAGAGGGACGTGATTACTCGAGATAGCAGAACAACTACAAGACATCTACCTTTGAATCACTTAAATATGTAACAATGTTATCCACAGCTGGAAAGATGATCTAATGAATACGGCCAAGTGATTAATGCGGACATATTTGTTATATAAGGTCAACATTAAAAAAAAAAAACACCGTGATATTTAAGAGTATATAACACTGAGAACACGAACAAGGCTCGTAGACGACGAGGTCATTTGGTACAGTATGGGAAGAAACTCGGCCACACCCTTTTGGAGGAACCATCCCGTTATCCTGGAGTGATTTCTGGCTCTGCGAGATTATCAGGCTTATGACAGCGCATGTGACCGAGATAAGAAGGCATACTCTCACTGCGATCAGTAGTTAATTCAATTTTTCTTTATATCGCCGGAAAAGGTAGACTTAAAAAATGTACTCTTTGGGGAAGCATTTAATAGAGATTGCATAGCATGAAACGGTATCTCATTACACTGAAAGTGTCATTGGTGCGCATCAGCAGCTGAAACGTGAATGACCGTTGATTGTGTACTGTCAATAATGAGAGGTTTTGCATAACTTCCATCGAATTTTATGGCATGTCGGAAAATTCTGACACAAACTATTTTAAATATTTGTCATAAAATCCTTAAAATTGCACTGTTTTTCCGTGATAGAAAAACTTCCGCGGAAATCTCTGCGAATTTATTGCCGCACTGTTATTTAAGTCCAGCACCTTCTGAAATAATATTTTTAATGTTTTACCTTTTTTATCTGTTAGTCCTTGGACCTTCCATCAGTGTAAACGGTAGCCAGATAAGGATGACATCCACTTACAACAACAGTGCCCGTTTGAAGTCCACTTTTATCTGAGATGCCAAGTCTCTAGGAGCTGCAATTACTCTAAGCGCTGGTTTAGTGTAAGAAATGCATAACATCAAAGTCGCTAAAAATCAGTGATTCTCGTATACAATGATGATCAACAGAAATTATTTAACAGATAAAAATTCATTTGGATTATTCAAGTAACTGTAATAGAAAATTTTACCACACGTTTCGAGTTTAATTCTTTCCTTTTCCTATTCGTCACAGTGGAGACTTGTCTAACTTTCTTGTGTGACAAAATACAGTCAAATTTTAATCGTTAATAACTCCGAGAGCAACTATTGAACCAGACACAGGTAGCCCCTGTTACTTCGGATGAGGTTCACCGTTGACATCACTGCGTTCGTTTAGGCACATAAAAGTGACAGTCACGGTTTTAATCGTTGCAAAAATTAAAACTACTGTAGCTCCGGAGTGCGTTGAGATAAGACGTTGCTTATGATGTCTTTGAGAGTTCGTGGAGCACAAGTAAGACCTAAAGTGGAGAAGTAATCGCCGTAACAGAAGCGAATATTTATATTAAGTTTAAAATCTCAAAATAACATTAATATTTCTTGAAAATATGTTCGGAATTATACAAAATGCCAGTAAAATCAAATCGCGCATCAGAAAGAATCCAAGACCGGGATTGAGTGACTCCGAGAGCTATGACAGAGCTGGAAGGAAAAATTGAAAATGGCGCAAGACGAATGCACTGCGACCGACGATAGGGCATGCACGGATGGAGAAGGATAGAGTGACAATGTGACAGACGAGTATGTTTCGCCACCATGAAATGTCACGAAAGAATCTTAGGGAAGCAGCGCGTACCCACTGTAGTATGAGCGATCGCCCTATCTGATGGAGTTCCCCGCTGAGACGGTCTGGATTCTAGATGGCACTGTTTCGCACTATCGGTGACCAGGATGGATGACAACTGCGACGCTGTCCAGCACAACGAACTATCGGCTAGGTGGTCGATTTCTTTTTTTGCTTATGGTTTTACGCGACGTCGACGTCGTTAGATGTGGCAAACGACTGGGGGCAAGGAACGGTAAGGAATTCGGCTATGGCCTTTTGAAGGAATCATCCCGGCTTCACCTGGAATGGTTTGAGGAAAACATGAAAACCAAAATCTGGATGGCCGTCGTGGATTGACCCCACGTCCTTCTAAATGCGAGGCCAGAGGAGCGGTGGCATTGTCATCTATAGAAATGTCGAATCTGTTGTTTATTGTTGCTACAGGTTCACAATCGAGCTGTTCGGTCGACGTGAGCCTGCGTTAGTACTGCATTCAAACTCTGTTCATCCTATCACGTGGATATAATATTTATAGATGCTGATCCTCTCGTTGCCGGCATTGGTATCATAGTGATATTGGAAGATTTGAGACATGTTCCCTTCCTCACCACAGGAGGCTTAAATGTTAACGCCGACAACTAGAAAGCAGTGCTTCGCGACGTCATGCTCGCCCGTTCCGTATGATACCAGCGGCAAGTCGCGTTCCTTCAACATTACCAACATTTCACTAGATACTGTGTGAGATGTACTTATGTTACTTCATCTACGAGATGGCCCTTGCTGCATTGTATCAAATTCTAGTGCTTTATATACCGTGTAACAATAGTCCCAAAAGGTTGTTTCTAGTGATTTTTTTGAAAAACTCGGGCGCATCCAATAGGAAGCGTTGGCGAGGTTTCGAATTCAGCCAATAATAGGCCTAGATGGCATGACGTCAGAGGTCGGTGGTGGGGGAGATGGCGGGTGACATCAGTACTTAGATGACACTCAACATCAAACACAGCAATTACTCGACATAGAAAACATATGCAGGCTCAAAGTTATGGGATCAATATTCATAGGACGCCAAGTACAATCGACTCAGAAATGAGTTTGTTGTTAATTGTGGTGGGGTGTCATTTAAAATACTAACGTTGTCTTGCTCTCTACACGGGATTAACTGTGGCTGGAGTCGCAATGTCACGGTGCGGCAAACCCGTTTCCCCGACACGTTCACGTGCTGGTATCGCACCCCTTATCGTCTACGAGGAATTCCTGAAGATAAAAACAAATAAAAATGTTTGATACTACGGGGATTTTAACGCGGATCGGAAAATTATGTGGCAGACAACTTACCACTTACACTACGCTGACTCAACATCTAACCATGCAGCAGATTGAAATCCATGTTTAACATGACTAATGGCCACCATGTAATTCACGACCTTTCATTAAATGCTTTTCTGCTACTTAATTAAGTTACTTGCTTCAAAGCCCGTCAAAAATTATGGGTTGAACGGAGTGTCCATGCAAGTTATTTTTTTGCAATTGATTAACTTAATAAAGTTAATATTCACCCTGTTCCAGGGTGCATTTAAACCTTCCCACGAACTCCGCTAACAACTAGAGGTATATTTGAATTACATGCATATTTTCTATTGTCAGCAATTTCATTGTCGGTTATTCCGGCGTGTTTCTTGATTCATATTAGGTTTATCTAGTACTTAACTAAATGCGTAAAAAAACAAAAACAATCAAATATCTATCACTTAATTAGTTTGCAGCTTTCACTCCTCTGACCTCAGCGATCATAAAATCAGGATTTCATGCAAAATACGTTGTCATCATTGAAACTTCTTTTTTGGGAGATTATCTGCCCGTGCTTTTACAAAACCGCTTTCATTCATTAAAAATTCCGAAAAGTATTCTCGCATAAGGCAATATTTAACCAATTATGCTGATAAATTACAATAAAACTGAAACACAAAATTAAAGAAACACCCAGTAACTACGCCTTGGTGACAATATGAACGTAGACTTTGAAGTCACTATTCGATTCGACCAATAGAGTTGCGTTTAGCGAAGTCAAGTTTCCCTTAGGTTTTAATACTTTTTAACAATTAAAACCAATAAATAAAAAGCGAATAAATAGAAAAATAACATTATAGTTGTAATTTTACAGTAATAAAGCTATCAAATAAACATACTAGACCTATATTTGAATTACATGCATATTCCCAATTTACTCAACAATATAAATAGCTTAATAAATGGGTACTGCGTTCACTATGATACTGAGCATAAGTAAATTGGGAACTTTCTGTTCAGACGTTCTGTCAGGGGTGGCAGATCACCTTGCGGCCGCATAAACACCGTCCGTGCCTAACACCCCCTGTGCATATTCAGACACACACACACAAAACTACTGCTTGCAATATAACAATGAAAGCCATCAACGTACGATACTAAAACTTAATTAAAGTGATTTCTAGTATCTGAAATATGAAGTTTAACCATCTTGAGCAGAACAGTTCCTGTTATCCTCGTAGAAGACGATCCACTCTACCACTTGTGCATAGATCTTTGTAACTTCAATATGGCAACCGAAATGAAGTATACGCAACTTGCTGTTTTTGCGTGTCCTATCGTCACTACAAGGGTAATTAAAAACGGAATTTTACCGCTTAATTGTTGTGTCTACGGAAGTTCGGCAACTTCGGCAAAAAATAAGGGATTCAGTTATTCGTTTTTCCCAAAGATAAATGCTGGTGAAAGCGGCGAATTATACAACTACGGCATGGAAAAACCGAGAGTGTAGGCATCATTTCACTGAGTCAGCGCTTGATAGAAGTGGTAAGTGATTGCTTGGTCTTCACATTTTGAATTAGTGTATCAATTCAGTTGGCACCTCTGCTATAGATCAATTATTTAGTTTGTTGTTATGCTTAGATTACCACAACATAACCTAGATTTGTCGTAGTTCTGTTTCTGCTACAATCTGACAGAATTAACATTGAAAAATACTTTAGATTTACTGAAAATATATTTATCTGACAAAAGATACGATGGCAATAGTATGTTGCAGTTAAGATTTTTCTCGGATGTTGATTAATTCATAATGTGAAAACCTTTCTACAGGAATGTCGAAAAATGGCGGTTAAAACCACAAGCGATTCAAAGTCTAAATTTGCCATCATCGAGTAACCCAGCGGCACACAAAGTTTTTTGGAAGATAACCTGTCGATCAAACTTATTTTGCACACACTTCACAAACTTTCTTATGGCTAACTTTTTTCCTGCCTGCACGCTGCTCTTTGCTTTTCGTTTCAAAAACCAATGACTTAAATTAGCTTCTTCAAAGTTTGAAAATTTATGTTTAGGAACGGTACACAACTCATTAAACCTATCTTCAGGAAATTCATGATCTGCCTTCGCAGGAACTAGTTCAACTTCAAACAATGTTTCATTGATGTATGGAAGGTCTTCTCTCCTACATAACCTATAAATACAACGCAAAAACTCCTCTTAAACACAGAGATAAAACTTTTTGACCTGAAATCAGCCATTTATAAGTTTTAAAAATGATTTCAAGCAATTCTGCAAACAAGAAGGGAAACACCGGCAAGAGGCCCAAATTAAACGGTCTTTTCAGGGATTAATTGGCTTTGATGTTGTGAATTCTTATCTGTTAATTATTGTTTACTGCACTTCCAAAGATTACATGCTCCATCTTTAAAAAGTAACCCCATCAGCTCTTTCACTGTTAATTTCTTGTAGACATGCTCTATCATATATATAAAACACAATCGATAAGTGCCGAACCGGGAGTGAATAGTACCACACTTTGCATGGTGGCGCTGCAGGTGGCGAATAGATCAACTAATAAATTACAAAGCATTGTAGCGAATACACATTAATTTTGTCACTGTTAAGAGCAAACAATCGGGAGTACACTAGTTCGCTTGGAATTATTTCGTGGCAGGACACAAAGTTTCAAGCCCGACGTGTTCGCATTGTTTAGAACAGTCCTCACCGCTGAACAACAAAGCATAGATGAGTTATTGTTTGCGCTAAGCATTTTGATAAATAGCCCTTGTCGCAATTACGTGCCGCCAATTATGTGTTCGAAAAAGACTAGTTTACTGATTCAATAAACGGGAGCTAAATCGGAAAGCTAAGATGAATCATAAATTGAATGTTCTTGTGACAAAATGCTATCACGTTATTATACCATGGGATTTCTGCAACAGTACAAAATATACTGATAGTCTTGATGAATTAGACAGACATGCGCCAAGTACCGAAGGTATCTATCATTCTAAGAATGTAACTGTCTGAAACAGTGTTTCCGAATTGTTCAAACACATAAAGGCGCAATGGAATGTTCTCTGCCTAAACCACGTACGGTAATTTTTCAAAAATCTGGTGATCATTATCAACCAATAAATTAGCACGACGTTTTGAAACTATCAATAATATGTAAAATAATGTAGCAGCAGAGAATGAAAGTTCGTCCGCTCGTGTTAAAGTGCCGCTTTTCTGGACTAGAATAGGGTAAAGAGCGAGTTGGTGGCTTGTTATTACATCGCTCTTCAAAATTCAAGTTCCATTATGTGCGAAATTTTTTTGACACTTAATATGACTTAACTCTCAGGCAGGTTATAACCAGCCTGTCGACGTCGCGTTCAGACCAGCAGCAAGCCGTTAACACGACATCAAGACCCTTTCCAACCCTGGCCGAGCCAAAGATTAGGGTTTTTTAAAATTATTTATCAGCATTTGGTGAGTAGCCATACAGACAAGCCACATACTTTTGTATTTACATATTTAACTATTTACAAATTTAACAATATACATATTTAAGTAGCCATACGGCCATGCCACATACATTTATATTTACATGTATGTTGGTGTGTGAATGGTTATGTCGTAACTAATGTTCAGCGAATGTAGAGTGTTTGGTACATCTGAGAGCTCTCAGGTGCTCCTTACATCTGGTTTCAAATTTTCTGGCTGTTTGTCCTATGTATATTATGTCACACTGTTGGCATGTTAATTGGTATATTCCAGATTGTCTCAACATACAAACAGATATGCAAATACTAAAGATTAATAATCAAAACAAAAATAATGGTGACTATTAGGGAAAACCTTCACACAGAAAAAGCACTCAATAATGGTAAAAAAGTTGTGAATGAATATATACACCTAACAAACCAAACCTTGTTCAAGACACTAAAACAGGAATAAATTGGACACATCCTATAGTCAAACATACCACCACAGAACAGACACAGTTAATGACTACAGATGCAAAATAAGAAAAGGTTAGACAACACATAATCTTTGGCTCAAGGTGGATGTCAACAACATCAAAAGTTTATACACAGTTCGTAGCCGGCGAAATCGTTAGAATGTATCCTACAAAAACTTTGGACAGTAATGGAAGTGGGACAAAAGTAGCTGGTGTGGAAATACGAACTTGCGCGTGTTAATTCATGATAAAAAACTAAGTAGTTGGCAATATAAAACAACTGAATCATTTTGCAAACACAAAATCAAGTAATATTATTGTATATATATATGTTTACCTAGGGCACTTGAGATGTATTAAACACGAAACGCGTATGCCATAAAAATAATTTGTTTTAGTTGCAAGACGGCAAAATAACCTAAAAAACTGTTTATATTTACATGTTTAACTATTTACATATTTAGCTACTTATTTAACTATATACATACTTAACCAATTTCATGTTACATTTACACATACCATGTAGGGACAAATTATCTTGTTTCTCATGTTTTAGATCGTTATGTTGTTTCTGTCAACAATGTTATACAGAAGCCAGTTATTTGAGGCTAGAAGAGCTGGATAGATGGTAGGCCCTTACTAGAGTGTCGCTAGCGGCAATGTAATTGCAGCTGGGGTTTCTGCTTCATTGCTGTCGCAGGTTGGATTATCGACAACGTTCAGGTGATGGAGGTGTTGTTGGCAGTGCCCGTGATTTGTTATCAGGCGGACTATCTTTGTTTATGCTAGTTTTTTGGGGGTATGTACTTTTGTCGAATCACTGTTTAATAGGGATATGTTGCTTGCTATACAGATTCATAGAACCTACCTTTCGTCTGTCTTCCATTATTGCAGCCAGACAGTGGTCAGTTTGTTTCTAAAGTAACTGAAGTAGTCGGAGTAGGGTGTGTCGAGATGTTTCACTAAGCCCCTTCCTTGGCAAGTGCATCTGCTGTTTCGTTTCCCGGTACTCTCCACCCCGTAGTGGCTGGCTGACCCCTTTCCTCTAAGATGTATATCCAGTTTATGTTGTCGAGGGCCAGAGGATTTGGATGCAAGGTGGTTGTGTGGTGCTGTAAGAGCTGCAATGCCGACACTGAGTCAGTCAGGATACGTTCGAAGTGGCTGGCATTCGGCAAGACCATTAGTTCCACTGTCAGGAAGTAGCTTACCTGTTTGTTAGTGTTTCCACGAATGTACACACTTTGACAGTAAATTTGGCCGCCGCTGAAAAATTCTATCACTCTTATTTTGCACAATCTGATATTCTAAGAAACAGTAACGCAATACTGGCTTGCCAGTATTGCGTTACTGTTTCCTGCGATGACATTGATGTCAGATTGTGCAAAATAAGAGTGATAGAATTTTTCAGCGGCGGCCAAATTTATTGTCAAAGTGTGTACATCCTACCATGTCTGCGTACTTCGAATCATGTGTAAAATAAATCAAGGTTTCTCCCCACGGCCTCTGAGCTGTGCCAATGTTGTTAGTTTGAGAGTTTCGTTGATGACAGCGTTCTAACTGAATGTTTAGTTCTTTTATGAGATGATTGTAGTTTGTGGTGTAACGTCCTTAGTGATTTGCTTTTGTGAGGGTTGTACGTCGATGTAGGCTGCTGCTATGCACGGCATAGTCCTGTTACACCAGTATCTGTTGGTGACGCAGTGCATCAAGCTGAGATATTTTTCTCAGCCAGTTCCCTCCTAGGAATTGCGACCACTTCAGTAGTACTTTCATTGCGAGACATTGCCTTCTAGGGTGTAATGGAGGCTCCTTAGCTTCTACCAGCAAAGAGTTAGTAGGAGTCGAACCCATGGCCCCAAGACAGGAAAGCAGAATATTTATTGTAGTTTACTAAGGTTTGAGAGTGTGCTGTCTGACGCCGATCCAAAGAAGATACACACATAGTCTAGGATTTATCGTACAAGAGCCCTATATAGGTGGATTGCAACTGTGGGTTCGGTGCCTCACCATACGAATGTTGTGGCTCGTAATACATTATATGATGCATCACATTTACGTTCCTTATAAGGGTCGACTATTTCACGACAAGGTACTTGACGTGAGGCTTAATTGGGAAGGTATTTGGGCCTTTTTGTATACTCATTATGGTGGGTATTCTGTGTCTAATAAAAATACAGGCTGCTGTGTAGATATCTCCATACTGTTGTTCAAAAGCCAGCTTTGTAATCTTTGTAGTGTCTTGCTTAGCCTTCTAAGACATTCCTCAATTGAGTCCGCTTCGGTATAAATGAGAATGTCGTCTGAATACTGTAATACTGCTGTTTCTTCTTGAGTTATCAAATGCAAGTCAGCCGTGTAAACAGGTACGGGGCCAGGATCGATCCTTGTGGCAGGCCTTATTTGACAAATCGAATACCCAAAACTGAACCATTTTTCTTCACAATTAGCCACCTATTACGCAGTAGTGTGTACAGTTGCGTAGAAATTTTTTGGATCACCCCGATTTTTAACATATTGTTGACTAGTATCGGCAATACTACGTTGTCATATGCGTTTTTCAAATACATGAACACCGCAACAATGTATTTATTTGTACAAAGAGATAACTGAATGTCGACCAGCAGGTGGGCGAGTGTTTCGATAGTTCCTGGGCCTTTATTAAATCCAAATAGAAGACGTGGTATGAGGAAATGATTTTCAAACCACCATTCAAGCCGTGATTTAATCATTTTTTCTAGGCATTTGTAAACCCACGATAGTAATGTGATTTGTCTATAAGATGTTGATTTGATGGGAATCAGGGACGTTTTCATTAAGACTGCTATTCTTGCTGTCTTTATTTCTGTTATTTCTATGCTCTTTGACCAAGCTTGGTTTAGTATCTTTAAAAGGTGCAGTTTAGAAGTGGGAGGTAGATTGGCGAGCATTGGATAGGCGATGTTGTCTGGGCCGGGGGCTGTTCCTCTACCCCCAAGTAGTACCCGGTTAAGTTCTTCAACGACGAATGGTTGCATAAGAACCTGCAGTGGCTATTGTCATTGTTATTTCTTGGTATAATAGGATTTCCACCGATTGATGTGCTAACGACATTAAGATAAGGGCATGTTTTTATTAAAAGTAGAACATAACCCTTTTCAGGACATTCTTCTTCTTTTCTTTTCTTTTATTTAATATACGTTTGGCTTTTTCCTGGATCTTATTTAGAGCGAGGAAGTTACTTTCTGTGGCCGGTCTCCGATATTTGCGGAGTGCTTCCTTCCTTTCTTCCAACTTCTGTTGAGAATCGTCATTCCACCACGCGGCTTTTGCATGTTTACATGTACACAGACGGAAAAAAAAATCCCAACACCAAGAAAAAATTATTGTAGAGTAATGAAATTTGGACAATGCATTTGTCAAGTTAACATGTTTAATTGATTAAATTTTCAAGATCACAGGTTAATTTAAGCTCAAGAAAATGCATTTCAAATGTGAAATACTGTTAAATTAATAGCCGGTGTAACCTCCAGAATTTTGAATGCAAGCCTGCAAACGTGAATGCATTGTGTCATACAGGTTTCGAATGTCACTTTGTGGTATGGAGTTCCATGCTTGTTGTACTTGTGCTGTCAATACTGGGACGGTCAGTGCTGGCTGTGGATGATGCTGGAGTTGTCGTCCAATGATATCCCATACGTGTTCAATTGGAGACAGATCTGGTGATCTCGCAGGCCAAGGTAACATGTCGACACTCTGTAGAGCACGTTGCGAGACAACAGCGGTATGAGGGCGAGCGTTATCCTGTTGAAAAACTCCCCCTTGAATGCTGTTCATGAATGGCAGCACTACAGGTTGAATTACCAGACTGACGTACAAATTTGCAGTCAGTGTGTTTGGTATAACCACAAGAGTGCTCCTGCTGTCATAGGAAATTGCTCCCCAGACCATGACTCCAGGTGTAGGTCCAGTGTGTCTAGGCCGCAGACAGTTTGGTTGCAGGCGTTCCCCTGGCCTCCTTCTGACCAACACTCGGCCATCACTGGCACCAAGGCAGAACCTGCTTTCATCAGAAAACACAACAGATCTCCACTCCGTCCTCCAATGAGCTCTGGCTTGACACCACTGGAGTCGCAAACGGCGATGGCTTGTAGTCAGTGGAATGCACGCTACAGGGCGCCTGGCTCGGAGCTGTCCTTGAAGTAACCGATTTCTAACAGTTCGTTGTGTCACTGTGGTACCAACTGCAGCTCGAATTTCTGTAGTGCTGCCATTCATGAACAGCATTCAAGGGGGAGTTTTTCAACAGGATAACGCTCGCCCTCATACCGCTATTGTCTCGCAACGTGCTCTACAGAGTGTCGACATGTTACCTTGGCCTGCGAGATCACCAGATCTGTCTCCAATTGAACACGTATGGGATATCATTGGACGACAACTCCAGCATCATCCACAGCCAGCACTGACCGTCCCAGTATTGACAGCACAAGTACAACAAGCATGGAACTCCATACCACAAAGTGACATTCGAAACCTGTATGACACAATGCATTCACGTTTGCAGGCTTGCATTCAAAATTCTGGAGGTTACACCGGCTATTAATTTAACAGTATTTCACATTTGAAATGCATTTTCTTGAGCTTAAATTAACCTGTGATCTTGAAAATTTAATCAATTAAACATGTTAACTTGACAAATGCATTGTCCAAATTTCATTACTCTACAATAATTTTTTCTTGGTGTTGGGATTTTTTTTTCCGTCTGTGTAGTAAAGGGGCGCGTAATTGGTATGGCGAAAGAAGCTTTCTATAAAGTTATGGTGGCCGCTCGCTACATTGCCGCTCATTTCAAAGTCCGCTGCCAATTTTCTTTTCTTATATACCGAGCGTGGTGGTGTAACGGCTAGCGTTCTGGCCTCGCATTCGGAAGGACGGTGGTTCGAATCCCCATCCGGGCATCCAGATTTGGGTTTTCCATGGTTTCCCAAATCACTCCAGGCAAATGCCGGAATGCTTCCTTCAAAAGGCCATGGCCCAATTCCTTCCCATTCCTTGCCCCCCATCCTTTCCCGTCTCTAAAGACCTCGTTGTTAGAGAGACGTTAAGCAGATTTAAAAAAAAAAAAACTTTTCTTATATTCCATTTATTGTTTGTATATCTCGTCGAATGCTGTTGCTTACTACCTGGGGTTGATTTCTGTGCCGTCGCCGAGAAGGTAATCATTACTGGTAAGTGATCACTGATCAGATTCGACGGATCTGGGATAACCTGCCATCTGCCTGCCGGAGAGATAGATGAAGAGGCTAGCGTTATATCCACTACTGTTTTTTGGTGTATCGGCCCAACTATCCTTGTTTCGGTGCCGTCATTTACGAGTATTAGATTTGCGTCCTCCACGAGCAGCCTCACAGCCCGGTCTGTTCTTCAGCACCCTCATATGCTATGATGTGCCTTTAGATAAGAGCAGGCTGCGGGATATTTTGTTTACTGAAAGGGGTGTTCGGAGGTCTGTACAGAGCCATGAGTGTTGTTTCTATCCACATAACTTTCAGCCGTATCGCACAAG
The DNA here is from genome assembly GCA_031002005.1 of Vandiemenella viatica. Lineage (NCBI taxonomy): Eukaryota > Metazoa > Arthropoda > Insecta > Orthoptera > Morabidae > Vandiemenella > Vandiemenella viatica. The sequence continues at coordinate 177,341,120 of CM061921.1, read as the reverse complement.
CCTCAATAGCTGTATTCTGAACCTTTATTTCAGAAAAGTTAAGGTTTTTCTTAATTAGTAAAGCCACTCCCCCGTAGCCTACCTAGACGGTCGACACTATTATGTATCCCGAGCACATAAATTTCTCATCGGATTTCAACCAGGTTTCTGATACGGCTGCTATGCTGACATTATGTGATTTCAGAATGTGCTCTAGGGATTCTTTGATTGAGCGAATAGGATGTTTGGACCATGATTCCCATTGTTGCAGGGCGCTAATGACCTCGCTGTCGACGCGCCCTAAAACAACAACAACAACAACAACAACCATTGTTGCAGTTGTAAGGTAGTGCGATATTTTCCTTGTTAGCTCTAGTGGGTTGTGTAGCCCACACTTATCTCGTGCGGTTGTCTCTACTTCCTCTTGTGTGGAGTCAGTGTTTAGGAATGCGGCTATGTGGTCCCTCAAGTCATGTGGAATGCTTCTTGTGGTGGCCGTGCTGAAAAGTGAGGTAACGACTCTACATATTCTGTCGATTATTTCATCATTCACTGCCGTATTGCTGGTACCGTTCGGGTTCTTTTGTATGGGAGGTCCACTGGCATGATAATACAGCACTGCGGGTACTGCTCCGGGGCTTGTTATTTTTTGCAATATGTTTCCTGGGTATTCTGATTTGCTGCCGAGGTCCACGAGGAGTGGCAGGTCCATACCGCTGTAGCTGTAGTGGTATGATGTGGTAGCGATGTCTTACGGTCCTGGCTTGTGGTTTGGGTGGAACAATTTCGGGTGTCTGACCAAGTGGCGACAGTTTAGTGTGCTTCACGTTATTAAGCAATGGTAAAGGCGGATAGTCCTTGTTGCTCTTAGGTGAGGGTGGCGGATCTGTGCGTTTGGCATAGGTGGTCGGATTTTCTAAGACTGTTCAAGCGTCGTGTTATGGAGGATCTTGTTTTCTTTTATATTCTATTGTTTCTGGAATTCTGGACAGTTTATGTTAGTGGCCAAATGGTTGACTTCGAAATAGATCCGCACAATTGGGCCTTGAAAATCACAGCTAGACGTTATGTGTTTGGCACAGCGGGATGCGCTGCAACATTGATTGCTCATGTGAGTTACTCTGGGTGTGTATGGCTCCACACTACATCTTGTGCTAAAGATACTGATACATTCTGACAGTCGCTGCACACCCAACATTAGACGAAGCGATTGGCAGGAGCGTATTCGTCCCTCCGTCTTTCACAATTTTCCTCATTATACGTCGCACTTCCAGAACTTCTATCACAAATTCTACTTCCCGTAGAATTTCTGCATCAGTAAGCACTGGGCTAATATTCCTAACAACGCCCTCTTTAACAGTAAAGAAACGAGGGATGTAAAACTGTATGTGCCTAGGATGGTTATTGCAAGCTGCCAATAGGCTTGCCCAATTTGGAGATGTAAGCTCAATTTATACTTTGTTTCTTATGTCTGAAATAAGATTTATAATGCTAGGCACAGTGTCACGTATTAACTTCACTACCACCATTGGATGAAGCCGACCTAAATTTGTTTTGTGCTTCTCCGCATAACTTGATTCATATTATACATACACAACATATGACCCGCAATCTGTTTCTCTAAAGAAATGAGGCTGCCGCAGCTCTGCGTTAATGTCTTCACTCACCAAACTAGCTGGGCGTGCGGGGAACATTGCTTGCGCAGGATGGAGCTGGTAGCGGCTTAGAACTGTTTACCTCCTCTCCCAATCCTGATGCGCTTTAGTCTTCTCGGCGTGGTCTTTTGTTGCACTGTTTCTGGGGCAGTGTAGAACCGTCAGCATAGTCCATTAGTAGTGTTTCCAGCGCATCGCACACTGCAAAACTGGTACACACTGTGCTAGTAGCTTTCACCACATTTGTATGGGACGCCAGTATACCCGCAGGCTTAAGATGGGTCGTGTGTAACAGACTTCCGCCCGCAACTCCCCTTCCCGCGATTAGGAGCGCCGGAGGTTTCGCGCTGTTCGATATTTGAATGAGGGCGAATAGTGGGTAATCGTCGGACCCACGTTGCTAATGCATGTTCCATGCCCAGGACCACATTGATGACTCGGAGGAATGCCTGAACATCGTTGGGTACGGCCGTGCGCCCGCTCGCCAGAGGGTTCTTCCGCCAACCGTGGGACCACTCGGTCGCGCCTAACGGGACGACCCTGCCTGCAGTGTGTAGCCTCTACTGTGCCGCGTGTGAAAGTTTTTACACCGCCTATCCGGGCTGTGGCGTAAAAAGTACTGTGCAGGGACGACTTCTGCGTGCCGCCGCCCTGCCTTACTCGGCTGACATCAGATGCCGGACACAAGTTAGTTAGGGCGAGTGGAGCTAGCCCTTAAGCCGGGTACTCACTAGCGAGCTGTAACTGTAACCGAACAGATACAGTAACCACGTTCTAGTGTGCACGCGTGAAACGAACTTCGCTCGCGACGAACACCGAGCCACCTCACTGAGCGTACTCACTAGCGAGCTGTAACTGTAAGCAAATGGATACTGTTACAGGGTTCTAGTGTGTACGCTCACTGTAACCGTAACGACAAGCCGACTCTATCCGCAGTGTTCGTTTGGAGCTCCGCGATGTCGGACGAAGTGTCTCTCGCTTGTGCAGCATACTTACTTGTATATGCTTTACTGGATGATTATAAACGACCACGAAGATGGCGTATTCATATATTTAATTGAGAAAGAAGCGATCTAATTATTCTTTTAAGAAATCAACAAATGAGTGGTCATTAGAAAAATTTCACGAGAATCCCTTCAACTGATTTTGAATATCTAATGAATATAATTGGACCCAAGATAGAACGAAGAAACACTTCGTTCCGAGAAGCAGTGTCGGTTCAAGACTGATTAGCTGTGACGCAGAAATACTTAGCTACCAGTGATTCTTTTACACGTTTACAATATCTTTCTCGCATTTCCAAACAAGCCATAAGCTGAATTGTCCCTGAAGTGTGCCAAGCACCGATAGGAGCTCTGGAAGAATAAATGAAGGTAATCCTTTATTCAATAATAAAAAAAATAATAATGTAATTTATTTTTAAAAAATCATACGTAATTTTCTAAACTCACATCTGATGAATATTCGCTATTGTTGCTGTACGGGGAGTATGGCGGGTTGTGTAGAGGAGTTTGTTGGTTTTGATTTGGTGAAGAAGTGGAAGGGCAAGCTACATCTGGATTTATAATGGAGGAAGAAGCTGAAGGGTGTGGAGCTTGTGTAGTGGAGTAATAACCATAATTTTGTATGGAGTTATAATGTCCTTGATGAGCACGCATAATTATTTGAAATATTTCATGTTGAATTGCATTTTTTATTTCCTTGGTATAGTTTTTAAATTTTTCTTGTATAAAATCAAAGAAAGACCGTAGTTCCGTACCCTTTTTCGGTTTATCTGCCGCATTTTTTCAGTATTCCGAAAGCCTCATTCAGGATTTGTAATTTCGGATCTGGTTTTAGCTTTTTATTGATTGGTTCACGTAGAGCATGTCACTGTCACTGTGTTTTTGTGTTACCATTGAGGTCCTCCACCTACAAATAAATTTTTTTGTTTATTAATGATCAATAATAATAATTGGAATAATTTTATTTTTTAATGGTTTATTTAGCCTTGCAAAATTAAGGCTGCCAATCCTTGGGTTTCCATAGGACACTGCTTTCGTGATAGGCTTCTATCAGCTGAAGACATTTATCTTCTGTCCATTCACTCATGACGCTTGAGGATACTGGTAGGTTCGCAGTGTGCAACAACCTTCACTCTCGGCGTCCACGAACGCACTGCGAGCACCCTTTGATTCGCAGCAAAAACCGACAGTCGTCGGCTAGCTGGGAATGCAACGCGTTCCGCCCCCGGCAGGCTCGCGAGCCACGTACTCACTATAGTTCACGGTAACAGTAACGTGCAACGGTTACAGTTACAGAATGTGGACGTGTTTCTTGTCGGCTCGCTGCGAATGCAAAGCGTTCCGCCCCCGACAGGCTCGCCAGCCACGTACTAACTATCGTATTCGGTAACAGTAACGTGCAACGGTTACAGTTACAGCTCGCTAGTGAGTACGCGGCTGTATACACTCACTGTAACCGTAACGACAAGCCGACTCTATCCGCAGTGTTCGTTTGGAGCGCCGTGACGTCGGACGAAATGTCTCTCACTTGTGCGGCATACATACTTGTAAATGCTTTACTGGATGATTATAAACGGCCATGAAGATGGCATATTCATGAAATGTATCGAGAAAGAAGTGATCTAATTCTTCTTTTAAGAAATCAACAAATGAGTGGTTATTACAAAAATTTTACGAGAATCTCTCCAACTGATTTCGAATATATAATAAACATAATTGGGCCCAAAATAGAACGAAGAAACACTTTGTTCCGTGAAGCAGTGTCGGTACAGGACAGATTAGCTATGACGCTGAGATACTTAGCTACTGGTGATTCTTTTACAATACTTGTTTTGCATTTCCAAACCACCCATAAGCTCAGTTGTCCCTGAAGTGTGCCAGGCGCTGATAGGAGCGTTTAAAGAACAAATCAATTTAATTCTTTATTCAATAGTAAAAAATAATCATGTAATTTATTTTTAAAAAATTCATATATAATTTGTTAAACTCATACCTGATGAACACTCGCTATTGTTGCTGTACGGGGAGTATGGCAGGTTCTGCAGAGGAATTTGTTGGTTTTGATTTGGGGAAGAAGTGGAAGGGCGAGTTATATCGCGATTTATAGGGGAGGAAGAAGCTGAAGGGTGTGGCGCTTGCGCAGTGGAGTAATAACGATAATTTTGTATGGAGTTGTAATATCTGTGATCACCACGCATAATTATCTGAAATATTTCATCTTGAATTGCATTTTTTGTTTCCCTGCTATAGTTTTTCATTTTTTTTCACGTATAAAATCAAAGAAAGACCGTAGTTCCGTATTCTGTTTCAGGTTTATCTGTTGCATTTTTCAGTATCCCGAAAGCCTCTTTCAGCATTTGTAATTTGGGATCTGGTTTTAAATTTTTATTGAATGGTTCACTTAGTACAACGTCACTGTCAATTTTTTAGTTACCGTTGTGGTCCTAAACCTAAAAATAAAATATTTTGTTCATTAATTATCAATAATAATAATTTTCCGGTTTCAATTATAATACCTCCAATTCTGGCCCAGGCGTATTCTTTCAAATGTTTTTTGTAGTAATCCTTGTCCTTGGGGTACCATAGGACATAGCTTTCGTTGTAGGTGTCTATCAACTGAAGACACTTATCTTCTGTCCATTCACTCATGACGCTTGAGCATACTGATAGGTTCGCCGCGTGCAACAACCTAACTCTCGACGTCCACGAACGCACTGCCAGCTCCCTTTGATTCGCAGCAAAAACCGACAATCTTCGGCTCTCTGTGAATGCAACGCGGCACGCTCGCGAGCCACGTACACACTATGGTTCACGGTAACAGTAACGTGCAACGGTTACAGTTACAGAATGTGGATGTGTTTCTTGTTGGCTCACTGCGAATGCAACGTGTTCCGCTCGCGGCACGCTCGCGAGCCACGTACACACTATGGTTCATGGTAACAGTAACGTGCAACGGTTACAGTTACAGAATGTGGATGTGTTACTTGTTGGCTCGCTGCGAATGCAACGCGTTCCGCTCGCGGCACGCTCGCGAGTCACGTACCAACTATGGTTCACGGTAACAGTAACGTGCAACGGTTACAGTTACAGAATGTGGATGTGTTTCATGTTGGCTCGCTGCGAATGCAACGCGTTCCGCTCGCACCACGCTCGCGAGCCGCGTACACGCTATCGTATTTGGTTACAGTAACGTGCACCGGTTACAGCTCGCTAGTGAGTACGCGGCTTTACACTAGGCGACGGATTATGTACACCTAGTGGTACACTTTTTGAAAAAACTGCCGCATCTAAAGACGTGAAATTGGACATACTAATTCAAAGTCAATTCTAGATGTGCCATCAATCATTATATTTTCAAAAAACAAATAAATTAGAATTATTTTTATTCGTGCATGCTGGCAAGGAGAGGTCTTCAGTTTGGAAATCACTATCGTAGAACGAACAAGTCTGGTAAATAGTACGTCACCTGTGGTTTCTCTCCCTAAAGCAGTTCTGTCTGGTGGACCTCCGTTCAATAACGTTGGTTTAGCCCTGTGTGTTGAGGTGGTGGATTGGTGAGTGGGGGGGGGGGGGTCCTGACTTCGATCCCACCACCCGCGAAATATTTTTTCTGTTTGTATTTTTTTTTAAATTGCTATTTAATTTTATATCATTTCAAATTTGTTTTGAAACAAAGTCTCCAAATTATTTATTTTCCTTTGAGAAATACAGAAATGATGAATGACGTAAATCATAGAAGCAAAAATTACTTGCACACCAAGAATATTTTATGACTGGATATCCTTCCACAGTCACTTATTCCCCAGAAAGTGAAATATTCATTTAATTTTTTGTATTAAAGATTATCTATGGTCGTTGAATGTTTTTTGTAAATAAATCTGTGACTTGTGTAAATGTAGATGCATCGCTTTTACAATTATACAAAAAAATCCGCTTCTTCCCTTAATCAGTTATTTAAATAACTATATAATTTTACTGACAGAGTATATAAAGTTTAATAAAAATCAAAATTAAAGAATAAAAGGAAGGTACACCTAATCGGTACGCTTCAAAATTTATTCGAAAATAACGTTGCCGCAAACTGAACTATTCAGAGAAAATGAACTTATGTTCCAGAAAGAGAGATATTAATTTTTGTACTAATGATGGATGATATGTGGCTGCTGAATGTTCTTTGTAAAAAAAAAAGAAAAAAAAAATTGTGACTTATATAAATGTAGATGCAGCGGTTTTGTAATTATACAAAGAAATCCCGCTGCCTCCATAAATCGGTTATTTAAATAACTGTATAATTTTAATGCTAAACTATGCACAGCTTAATGACAGTCAAAATTAAACCACATTCTACATGGAGATTTTGAGAACTGTTTAACGGGAGAAATATGTTTCCACGTAACTGAAACAAACAAAAAATGCATGCAGGTCGATATTTTAATGAAGCCAAACACAAGAACCATAAAATGTTTAGTAAAACGAGAGGTCTTACTATGCAATGGAATCACCCAGAATCCGCTTCAACAATACTGTCTACATTTCTAAGGTAATGGCTCTCCCAGATCGCCGAGCCTCTGATATCGACCAGTTTCTGTCGGGGAAGTGACTCAAAGAAATCTGTTTTCATGGCCATATCTTCATAAAAATATTCTGTAATTTTCTGTATTGTTCCCCTCTCATCACGAATTCCAAGTTGGTTAACGCTCTGGCCTCGCATTCTGGCTGATGCGGGTACGAATCCCCGTCCTGGCATCCAGATTTGGGTTTTCCATGGTTTCGCCAAATCACTCCAGGCAAATGCCGGGATGCTTCCTTCAAAAGGGCCTTCCCGTTACTTGCCCCAGGTCCTTGCTGGAGTACAACTATTTAAAAATGTTCTACAATCAACCACAGCCAGTCAACTGCGTGCTTTAATGTGGAAGAAGAGGCGTTATTCTGTATTATTGCTATAAGATTGTATGTCATAGCTTTTTGATGGATTGGAATGATGAGTTGTGAGCAAGATATTCGAGTTTTACGAAACGATTCGGATCGAGGTAAGAGACGACAGCTGATTATTTTTATTTGGAGATGTTCTTTAAGAGGAGCAGTTTCTGTGTTATATGCGTGCAATATTTTGGTAACTATTCAGATTTCAGACAATTCTACTGACTTTTTGTAATGCAAACACAGTGGCTTCCATCTTTATCTGCCACTGCTGCTCATAACTTTTTGAGCAATCGAACCAACCTTCGGGTTGTGGACTAAGTTAGCTTTTTATGACGCGGATTGGATATGCAGTCTAGAATTCAATTCTTTGATTTTTTTTTTTTTTTCAGGTGAACGTTCTCCACACTGTAAGAAACATACGTAATCCTTCAGTTAAAAGGTGTTTAAAACGGTTAACAATAATTTCACTGTAAGGTTTGCATCGCTTTAAGTAAATAAAGATTTTTTTGAGAAAGAAAAATTAATTCTTTTGATCAATCGAATTTTCCTTTAAGATAGAAGTAAGATACGAAAATGTTGCTATGAAAATAAATACGGATTGTACATAATTACCTTAAATATTAATTCAAACTTTCCTTTTCGGACCGTAAAAACGAAGAAATATTTCTCACAATGAATTCATACCTAATGAAAGCGTGTGCAATGCTGACATTACTATTCCTGCGCTGGAAAACCGATATAATATCATTCATCAATTACGTCGCATTAAAATTTTTCCGATCGGGACGTATGTGTCAACAAACTTTGTAAGTCAGAATCTTTCACTGATCTTATTAGGGCAAGCGACATTGGCCGAAAATTTTTAGATTTTTGTGTTAAACGTTTTGAAAAAACTACTGTTCGTCTAGACGTGAAATTGAACATAAATTAGCTTCCGCAATCACAATTCATAAAGCTCAAGATTTAACTTAAATAAAGTTGCTATACATATTGGAGAAAAATAAACTACTTTTGTTTTAACATATGTTGGGTTATAGGGATTAAAAACTTCAGAAAGACTAGCATTAAATAGAAGCTTTTCTTATGACAGAATTAGTAATATTAAAACAACTAAAACGTATAAAACAGGAATAAGAAATTTTGTATCTGATTAAAAACAAATAAAATAAATTGATATTTTAAATATTTAAAGATTGCGTCTTATTATAAATGTGCCTAATTTCTTTTTCAACAAACCAAAATCACGGATACTGACGACAGTAATTTCTTTAATTGTATATAATATTTTTTATAACAAAACTTTACGAGCCACCACAATGCCGTGCTTTTAGGTAGTAATATACATTTAGCGATATCGCGACCACTGTGATTCGTGTGCTCCGCCTAGAAAGCGCCCTGTGTCTATTAACATAGGCAAATTGCAGTCGGCTTCCGTAATATTCTGTTACTTGCGGCGTCGGGTTGCGAGAGTATTCATGCTCCTTCCGACTTCAAAGTGTCGTTTCCTATAATTATTTGATCAATGATAAAAACCCTTCTATCTCAAATGTAAATGTTAACTTGGTACATTTCTGATCCATTCTTATCGGTGCTATCGGGTAAATTAGTGGTTGCTGCTATAAAACGTCCGTTTCACGGGTTGAAACTTTACATGTTGCCTGGCAAGGTTTTATCGGTTTGTGGCTGTATGCCACCTTCTTCATACTCGCCCCCCTCCATGATGGCGAGATATGCACTCTCTCTTAAACAAACGTTTTAGATTGCTTACTGACCGATATTCACAGTTTAACAGTAAACAAAATTGTTTATCACACTGCTCTAGCGCACGGAAGTAGTTACAAGGAAAGCTTGGGTGTCTAGCTCACTAAAGGTGGCCATACACGTTCTCTCCATCCTTCCAAATGGAGCGACGCCACTCCATTATCGTGTCGTCTGTGGGGAAATTGACGTGGATGATGTGGACTGACAGGATTATTTGGATATCCGGTCAGTCCAATATCCATCAGTTTCGTCGATCATGCCACCAAGCTGACTGACGGTGTGTGGGGAAAACCACGTGGAGCGACATCAAGCCGTCACTCCAGTCGGCTCGTGTATGGAGAAACCGCGGTCTAAAGAGTTCTCATTCTGTCGCCGACCACTGTGTAGACATCAGTGCCTTGGGTGGACTATGCAACATTATACCATTTCTTTTTTGTTTTGAATCTGCTATAGAAACATTTGTTATGCTACTAGTTAAATATTATTTTGAATGTAGAATTGAAAATAATACAGTTTTATATATTATTAAGTAACAATTAGAACGATATAATTTTTTAAAATAATGTCTCAATAAGACTTTGTGCTGGAGATTATTGAGAAGTATAAAGACTTACCATGCTTGTAGGATCTCCAATCCTGACTACCATGACAAAATACAAATAAATGTGGCAATAGCTCAATATCACAGAACTTATATTTCATAACTTCGCACTTTTTTGGACGTTTATTTAATTCTCAGCATTTTTATTCAGTAATCGATTGTTTGAATATCCTTTATAATTAATTCATGCTCTTTTATTTAGTACTTGGCATAACTTGATTGTTGTATAGCAAATTGACAACCTATTGTTTGCTTTGCCTAGTTTTTCATTGTCGCGGCTGACTGGAGTGATGGAATGATGGTATATGTGCTACGCTTTTGGATGTCATCCGCATGAATGTCATCCATACGGATGACATCCAAATGGAGCGATCGTGTATGGCAACCTTAAGGGTATGTTTACACTGGAGCCGACTTCGGCCGATTGTTCACTCTGCCGAGTATGGCCAATATCGGCCAAAAAAAAAAAATACAAAGGTACGCAACAATATGGATTCGGATTACACTATTACCGTCCTACTCGGCCGAACTCCACCAAATCCTGCTGACTTCTTTCACCGACCAAATAATTTTGCTTTATGTGACCGAACGCGCTTGTCTTGAGTCCCCGTCTCTAAAGAGACGTTAAGCAGTTAAAAAAATTGTCTTGAGTCATTTGTGCATTCGTGTTTAACCATATCGCGGCAGCGAAATGAAAGAGTAGAAATGTATTTTCACCTGCGAAAGTAATAAAGTACATTAAAAAGCATTTTTTTCTTAGCTGACTTGCGCATTTTTTCTTAGCTGACTCGCGTTATCAACTCACTGTTTGATCTCTTCCGTACAAAAACAGTTTCTTAACAACCCGCAATTAAGTCTTTGGCACACTACACTGGATTGAAATTTTTTTGTGTTTCTTAACACAACCACGATGACATGATAAACTTCAGTCTCTTCACACTTGACATGTTTGTTTTGTCTGAGGTTGCTTTAGATTCACTCGATATTTATCGTTAGTAAAGAATGAGATCATTATATATTTTGGTTTAAATACAGACCGCATTAAGAAATCAAAGTTTTGCCAGAAGTAAAGATCAATTTTAAGGCATAAATTGCAACCGAGACCGGGATTTGAACCGGAGACCTGTACGCAAATCACATGCCGTACCCATCTTAGACATCAGACAAAATTAGAAGTAATGCAAAATATGTATTCAGACATAATAAAATAAACGTACTCTTTTTCTGTACAATTTATTTTATTTTTGCTTTTTCAAAACACAAACGTACTTTAATTGTTCCAGAAAAAAATGTGTTCTACTTTTGTCACAGCATCTGATGGATGATGAAACGAAATTTTATGACACAATCTATCTTTTACGATCATCTAATGAACCTGGAAGTGAGGTTGAGGGAAAAAAAAAACACTTTTTAAGGCAGTCGATAACATTTGGTAATCCCCTATTGAATAATGAATATTGAATAATGTCTCTGCTACATTAGTTTATATTTTTACAAATTTCTAACCTTGAACCTATCTTCCTTTTACTTTTTTCAAATAAGCCTTAAAATTTCACTGAATGTTTTCTATAGTTCATGATTGTCTTCTTGAAACGCTCGTACGAATACGCTAACATTAACGACCTAAACATTGTTTCTACTCTCATCCATAATTTCATTCGCTGACATTTTTATGGTAGTTCACGTTTCAATGATCTTATTAATTATAAATCTCACTCCTTAAATATGCTCATTCCTAGAGGAAGTAAGTCTATCTCAAATTTTAATTTCTCTCGCCTGCCATATTCATTGCACTCGCGGCTATTCCTTTTTTTGCCCATCTCATCATATTGTAATTCTATTTCATCTTTTTTATTAGAACTTGTAGGCAGAGGGATCATTAAAGCCGAGTTAAAACTATGAATAAGGATCAGGAAGGCCGGATCTGTTCTGGCATTCATATACTGAAAGATGGCTGGATCCATATGTCGCCAGCGGGAATCAAACCCGGGTTCCCCCGAAAGCCATCCATGTGGTTTTAAAAGCCTCGACCGCTGCGGCTAGTTACAGGTTAGCATAGAATCCTAATTACAAAATGATGGAATGATAGTCACGTTAAGACACTACGGGAACGGCAGAGGTTTCGCCCAGCAAGTCGGGGGCGTCCTTTAATTACGCGAGGTGAAATAGTGTGGGGGGCTGGCGAAATCTCACGAAACCTCACCAAGGGCGAGGGGGGGGAGGGTCAACGGAAATCTCAAGTGAGGTTTTGAAATTCTTGAAGGATGGTAGAGCTAAAAAAAAAACCAACAACACAAGAAAGGTCTACAAATGATACGAAAGTCGACTTTAGGGGGGGGGGGGTGTATGGTCTACAAACGACGTGGTTACCGGCCTTAGGGAGGGGGGGGGTGGTATAACCACCTCGGAAGTATAAGACCTGCAAAAAAAGGCCTCAAAAAGTTACCACATCGATTAGCAGGGGGTCTTCCGTCAAAATCTCACGCCATTTTAGAGGGGGTGAAGTCCGACCAGATCTCACTAAATCTCGCTAGAAGAGGGGGAGGTCCTGAATTTGGGAAAACATCTCACGTAATTAATGGACGCCCCCTTGCTGAACTCTCTACAACTGTCAACATGGTTTTTGATGACAATTCATCAACTAAGGAATGTAATCATGCAGTGTTTTTAAACCCGCCGGACATTTGCGGGACTGACATCATCTATTGCGCAGCAAGGACGGGTATATTATATACTAATATTATAATGTCATAGTTCAACGTATACAGTAAATAACTAGCTTGTTCAATCTGTTACAAAACGTCAGGTTATCAAATTAAGATTTGCTTCTTAACAGCAATTCAACCTTGTTTCATCTTGGTCCAAACTATCAACAAACGGCAAACTCCCATCTTTTTTTTTAATTTTTAAATGCTCTCAAAAATCTAGTAAAGGTACTAATTGAAAGTTATTTTATTTGCAGTTGTGCGACATCCTTGTCACCACTTCCAGTTTAGATGATCGTTTTTAGAATGTTTCAGTATCCTGGAATTATCCACATTTCCGCATCAAAAAAATACGTTTCGCATAGTCAGTTGGCAACTACGGAGTCTGTTGGGTGGTTGGACATTGCATTCGGGTTCGAATTTTTAATAGGCCCCGGTATTATATTTATTACTCCGCGATTCACTGACAGTGTGTGGCGGAGGGTGCATTGCATCTATCAGAAAATGTAATAGTTTGGAATGGATATACGGGATATGGCAGGAGGCGCCCATGGGCTTTTGTGAGGAACCATCCCGGCACTCGCCTCGAGTGATCCGGGAAAACCCAGATCAGGATGGACCCTTAACCCACCCCCTTATCTGGGTAGGTGAGGGGTGAGTAATTAAAAAAAAGGACCAACTGATTCGCAGGTTTCACAACCTGTCATACTAAGCTTCTGACTTCGTTACATCATTTCTGCCTGCAGTTTCACCTAGAAAATATTAACGGAGCACAAACCGGAATTTAGAAACATACCTAGTATGAAAAATAAATTACTATTTAGGTGCATTTTCGTAAAAATAAATTCTTGATGCTGCAAACAGCGATTAGAAGCAAATGTATGGCTCTACACTGGCATCGAACGTACGACCTTTATCATGGGGCAGACGATATGTTGGTAAACACTAATTAATTTTGGGATTATGAACGGATTTTGACTTCCTGCTCCCGTGCCAAGTCAAACTGTTGAGAAGCAGGAATCTGAACGTACCTTGAGGGCAGACGCAGTCGTAGTTGAGATGATCGACCTCCCGACATGTTCCTCCGTTGAGACATGGGGACGGTTTGCAGGGAATGTACTCGCTCTCACAGTTCTGCCCCGTGTAGCGGGAATCGCACAGGCACCTGAAACAACAAACCACGAAGTATATGTAATTAATAATCTATGGTAATTAAACACCCTCGGTCTTCCAGCCGCGTAAAAATATCACTTTGTTGGGGTCCTTATTTTCAACTACTGTAGTCACACTGGCATCGTTATTGTTTGGTATGACGGTTCCACTGCAGGTGATATTTTAATCCCCGGATTCCATGCCCCCAAGTATACCTGTTGACTAATATATCAGCTGTTCTGATTTCAATAGCTTTCGAGATAATGCTGTTCCAAAAATCCCTAGCACACGCTGAGATTCTTGGTTCTTCGAATTTAAATGTATGCCCCTTCAACTGAAAAAAAGATGATTTCTGTTGTTCGGATTTCACGTTAAACTGTAGGTCTCCTGTACACGGTAGGACCACCGGGTTAAGTTAAGGCGGCTACGGCAGATGCGGAATGCGCTGCCAATAGAAACCCTGTTACCAGGTAATCACGACCACACGGAATTGCCTATTATTACAATAGATGACTTGTACCCAATGTGTACTGTGCCGTTTCAGCAAAACACCCTCGGCCACAGACAATTTCCATTTTCTGAGCATTGTTGCATGAACTAGCAATAATGTGAAAACCTGATTGTACAGTTAATCCCACATACTCAGATCTTCGCTGAAGCGCAGAGTAGTGCAGCGCTGCACCCGTGGCACCGCCTCTTTCGTGTAACGTTTTTCTTGCGTCTTGTTTTTGATAATTTTTCTTTGGCGGCCGGTTCATTTCGATAGCAATTGCAATTACACCTGATCTGCAGAGCCACTTTAAGGTAACAATTGTTTTCCGTGTGCTTACAGGTCCAATGTGAACGATTTTCAAATTTGATTTTCCACAATCAATCGATAGAAACGTAAATCATGTAAAGACTTTCCCCATTTGCTTTCTGTCTCAGAAGACTAAACATTATAAACTTTAAAAAAAAAAAAAAAAAAAAAAAAAAAAAATCTGCGAAACAAGATATTGGCTTTGAAAAACATCTTCAGTGGTGATTCGGATTTTTTAATTTAGCATTGTTCGGGTACAGGATTAACTCACATGTGCTTTCATTAATTCACTGTAATTTATAAAATGTCCTCATATAAAGTTTCAGGAATCCCAGGAAACCTTTAGTTATTCTAACTTATAAGGTAAATACTTTGAAAGCTTAAGAATGAAGTTGCCGGTTGTTTGTACAATGCTAGTGATCGCCCTCGACAGACAACATCAAACGGTAATATTCGTTGGCGCATTTGATGCAATACCTTCCGTCAAATATAAAAGAAAAGTGGCGCCCAAAAATACGTAACAACAGGAAAAATGTACCGAAATGAAATAAGAAATCTAAAATAGTCATTCTTTTGGCATTTTTCAAGTATCCTAACAGCCATACCACATACACTTTGTACACTTTAACATATTTACACTTCATACACCTTAAAGTATTTAGATATACACTTTAACACCTTCACAAATGTGCTAACCTGTAAACATACAGAGTTATAGGCAGGTTGACTTGTTCACTTTGTGCACTTTAACATTTTTACACGTCTTACACTAACATTTTTACAAGTACACTTTAACATATTTACATTTACACTTTAGAAATTTACACATACCATATATCAACATCTCAATATATAGAGTTAGAGACAAAATATTGAAATGATTACCTTGGGGTATGGTTCTTTTTAACATAAATCAAAACCCAGTATTTCAATTCGCAACAGCAAGAGGTAGAAGGAATATATAGCTTACTTCTCCGATTTAATCTCTTTTGTTGTATAAACCCATGTCGGATAGCGGACTGCTGTCGGGTTTCATTATATGCAATTGCAATTTGATTTGTAAGTATGCAATATGGCAGATTTGTCCAACTGAATCGCTGTACTGAATTGGGCAGATTTACATTTGAGTTTGTAACAGCGTAAACGGTTGGTTACATATTTTTAATTAAAATAATAATAAGAATTAATTCCGATACAATCATTATTTTCAATCAGCACTGGAGCCAGGCTGGAGATAAATGGACCCGGCAGAGTCCATGTTTTCAAGTGGGGGGGGGGGGGGGAGGGAGGGTATGTCCACAGTGAAAGCTTAAGATAACTGACTGAATTTTCCTTCTGTTAAATACAAAGCAATGGAAATGCTATCTTGAGAAACTGAAGGGAAGTACAATTGGCAAACACATCCATAAATTCTGTATCAGATGTATTGTGAGATTCTGATTCATTTTGCTAGTGCAAAAACAGAACAACGAGGGTGAAAAACCAAGAGGCACTAGAGGAAATTCCCGATCACGTGAGAGAGTT
The DNA here is from genome assembly GCA_031002005.1 of Vandiemenella viatica. Classification (NCBI taxonomy): domain Eukaryota; kingdom Metazoa; phylum Arthropoda; class Insecta; order Orthoptera; family Morabidae; genus Vandiemenella; species Vandiemenella viatica. The sequence continues at coordinate 177,325,017 of CM061921.1, read as the reverse complement.
ATCGAATGGGAACGTGAGATATGGACAGCAAATCACAGTGCGGTATTATAGTTGTTGCACTCACGCAGCCACGCCATTTAATCACCGGCGGAGTATTTTGAAGTGTGTTATCTTCCGACATTTACTTGTATACAATCCAGGTAGTGCAGCACTTCACTTTCGGTATAGCTTCTTGTTTTGAAAATTGCGAGGGGCCTTTTATGACGGTCAATATCTGTAATATTGTCCCAGCTAATTAGCTCTAGTGGGCGCGCTCGTAGAACGTTGTAGACAACTGTCTGAAGCGCTCCGTCAGCAGCGGGATGTTAGTAGTCTCGTACAGAACTGTAGTCTGGAATCTTCTCAGCAGTGGAAGAGCCCGTTTTAGTGCTCTGTTCTGTATCACCTGAAGCAGCCGCGAGACAAGCTTACTCCCGTGGTGGGTTCAGCAGGCTGTTCCTATTCAGCACGGTATACAGAGCGTGCAATCTTGCACTTGCATTCCTCCTGAAATCTTGAATATGGTATCGCCAAGTCAGTCGCCGGTCAAGCGTCACTCCGAAGTTCTTAACCTAGTTTGCCCACGGGATCCTCTCGTGGTGAGTTTTTGGAACGTCTCTTACTGACTATGATAGCCTGGGTATTGGCGGGGTTGATGGCTATCCTCCACCATTTTGCCCAGTTCTCAGTTGATCGAAGAACTACCTGCAGACACCTAGTTGTAATGGTACAGCTACTGTCTACTTGCTGTGCAGTACGCCGTGTCATCCCAGGGACAGTGAGGATTCACCCCAGTGAGAAGCTTCACTACTCTACCTGAGGAGCCTAGTAGCAGGGAGATATCGAGAAGCACCAGGCCGCAGTATTGTTTCTCGTTGAATGCCCTCAACCACCCTCATTGGCTGTTGCGTGGTGGAGTAGCTGCGGCGGGATGAGGGATAATCTCATTGTGTTCGATGTAACGATTTAGCCTCTTAAGCAGAAGATTCTCGAAGACTTTGCTTATGGATGGTACGAGGCTTACGTGCAGAGTTCTAGTGTCCGAGACAAGCCCTCGGCAGACCATACGGTGCTTACTCTTAAAGCTTCTGGTGGACTACCCAATCCAGTTAGGGGGCGACCATAAATTACGTGAGGGGGGGGGGGCAGGGGGACCTGGGCATAAGCGTCTTAAACACTGAATTGTAAAATTCTTTGACGGGATCAGTCTGTAAATTTCTATATACACGACCACGAAAGGTATATTTTTCATTGCTGCAACAATACAACTCCCTACCTTGTTTTTGAGTGGGGAAGCTTGCGCAAACTTCGAACAAGTGTGAATCATTGTAAGTACGTATTTGTAACCACTGTTTATGCAAAAATATGGTATCATTTCGACAATATCAGTTTGCGATAGAACTTCAAGTCTTTATTACTACACGCCTTTCTGTGGTGTTCTGCCATATGTTACAATATAATGCTTCCTTTATGCAGTTTTTGTATTATTGAAATAATTTTGTTGGAATGTGCTGTATGATATTCAGATCGCGATGCCGTAAGTAACGTTAATCCTTCGGAAATTACATCCGGATCATCCCAATACGTATATTCCTTCATCCGTAGAAGGCGAGAATAGGAGCGATAATGAAATTTAAAGATTATATTTTTATATTTCATATTTCGGACAGGCTAGGTACAGCCGTACAGTTGTACCTCCCCGATTTAGTGTATGGCTCCTCAGTACACTGATTCACACTGGCGGGTTGAGGGGGAAAAAAACAAAGTTTGTCAAGTCTTTTCACATTGAGTAGTGGGAAGTCACAATTGAGTCTTACTTTCACGCACTTCGGTAAGGTTATGGAGTTTCCCTGTATGTTTACAGGTTTTTTTTTTTTTTTTTTTTTTTTTTTTTTTTTTTTTTTTTTTTTTTTTTTAAAAGACGTCAAACGGCTACTTGAAGTGTTAAACAGGAACTATTATGATGCTATTATTTATCGTGAAATCACAACCCAGGACGACTGCGCTTTGTTACAAGACGATATTATGAAAATAATTGCGTGGTGTAAAGATTGGCAGTTGGAGTTAAACGCTAAAAAGTGCCAAGTAATGCATGTAAGTAATAAGGTGACACCATTTAGCTTTGAATATACTATTAATGGCACTGTCCTTAGAACGGTAGATTCCGCTAAATACCTAGGGGTAGCAATTCGTAATAATTTGTCATGGAATGAGCATATCGAGAATGTAATTGGGAAAGCAAATCGTATGATTCGATTTCTAGGTCGTAATTTAAAACAATGCACTCCGGACGTTAAATCGATTGCATACAAGTCACTAGTGCGGCCTCACTAAGAATATTGTTGCTCTGTATGGGGTCCCCATCAAAAGGGATTAATGGAGGCATTAGAGATGGTCCAAAGAAGAGCCGCCCGATTCGTGACAGGTATATATAGTTGGAAGGAGAGCGTAAGTGCGATGTTGAAGGAGTTAGGTTGGGAAGACCTGGAGCACCGAAGGCGTTGCTCTCGACAGAAGCTAATTGAAAAATTCTCGACTGACGTATGTTGGAATGACAGTAAACAAATATTGCTACCAGAAACATTCATATCCCGGAATGACCGCGAAAATAAGATAAGAGAAATCAGGGCCAGAACCGATTCATTTCTGTACTCATTTTTTCCACGATCGATTAGGGAGTGGAATAGAAAGGATTTACCGGGCGACTAAACATAAAATCCGAAAGGAGTAGCTTTCGATAAAGTACTCCGGCCATCCTGATCTGGGTTTTCCATGGTTTCCCTAGATCGCTCCATGCGAATGCTGGGATGGTTCCTCACAATAGCCCATGGACGCCTCCTGCCATATCTCGTATATCCCTTTAAACCATTACCTTCCCGGATAGGTGCAATGCACCCACCGCCACACACTTTTAGTGAATCGCGGAGTAATAGTAATAGAACTGGTACTGATTCGTGCTAGGGATAATACATCAAAGACTATTAGATTCCTCAGAAAAGTAAACTTGTCATTAAAAAACTCGCTTGGAAAATACCTCATGTTCCTGTGGGTAACAGAAACCTTTTTTTGCTTAAAACTAAACTAATATACAGTGGCTATCTACTATTTATAGAGTACAGTAGATAGTCACTGTACATTAGTTCAAAATTTGGTTATTACTAGAATATACGTGCACTTCTTCCTAAACGTAATAAGCATATGTGGCCTATAAAGACGTGTACACAGTCGTAAATACTTCAGTACTCGATTCTATTGTTACGGACGAAAAGGAAACACAAGGGAGAACGAATTTCGTAAGAGTTTGAATGCTGCAATCCTACCAATTTGAAGGTCTACCTAAGTGACGAAACATTTCCGCACCAAAAATTTGAAAAAACTGGATCTCCGTCTTGTAGGACAAGTACGCAAGATTCCAGACGTCTTACTACGAACGACAGCATGCCTCACCCCTCATAAAACATGACGAATTTGTCTGCAATTGAATGTTCATGACAATATGAATCAGTTAAGACGGATCCAGCAAACATTCGTAAGGAATCTGAGAACAGTGACAATTTCCCAGCCAAAAAGTCTGCACACTGCACGGTCGATCGTACTGTCGAATCCACACCCTTCACTAGCATTTTGAGGATACAAAAAAAGGCAGCATAACTCATGAATGCTCATAAACGTGATGACCATTTTCTTGGATGCACAGAGGTTCAAGACGAGAGATGGGGTGTTGTTTTCAAAGAGGTTGCCCTGTGCATAGTGCACTCTGATAACATTATCGGTACATACTGTAAAATCTATTCCGTCACTAACAAAGGAACGTGACAATCCAACTATTGGATATCTGACAACCTATTATCATCGAATACCTACTCTTCTTCTTTTTCGCAATATGAGGGTGGTCAAACTTGAAGCTTTATTTTACCGCCGCATGCCCTTGCTGACCGACTGAAGTGTTGCCATCTGTCTGCAAAATCTCTAACTATGTTCTGTGTGTGATGAGGACCGTCCCCGCATTCCCACGCTGGCGAGTTCTCACATTCAGTAAGCAATAACAAATCTTTTTTTTTTATCTGCTTAGTGTCTCTCTAACAGCGAGGTCTTTAGAGACGGGAAAGGATGGGGGGCAAGGAATGGGAAGGAATTCGGCCATGGCCTTTTGAAGGAAGCATCCCGGCATTTGCCTGGAGTGATTTGGGAAACCATGGAAAACCCAAATCTGGATGCCCGGACGGGGATTCGAACCACCGTCCTCCCGAATGCAATAATAAATCAAAAAGATGTCATAACAGCGCACCACACGAGTACTACAGGGTTATGGGGCCGTCCATTAATTACGTGAGCTGGCTTAATCTCCCCAAATCTCATTTAATGGGAGGGGGATCATTAAAAATCTCATGTCAACTTTTAGCATCATTTTTCTCCTTTTATTTCATAGAAAAAATGTAGTATATAGAAGAAATCAGTATTACCGCTAGGTATTTAGTGGCATGAAGCAAAATACCTGACCATATCAAATAAATTTAATTATTTAAAAATTAAAGCACGGAAAAATCCGTAGTGAGCGTGGGCCAGGCGTACGTGGTGGGAGAGTGGTTAAGATCGGAAAGAAGCGGCTTCAAATCCTCTTCCCCCCTATACAAATTTCGGTTTTCTATGGTTTCATAAAATCGTTCGAGGCGAGTGCTGGGATGGTTCTTTCAAAGGCAATGGCCGAATTCCGTTCAGTTCCTTGCCCCCAGTCTTATCGCGCCTCAAATGACTTCGACGTCGATGAAGCGTAAAGCCAAAAAAGCAGCTCAGTTCCTCGATAAAACCAGGAGGTTAGGTGTTATACAGGTATACATGACGACTATGGGACAGCGGTCCACTTGAACGTGCAAACTGCCTTTGTTGTTACTACCTCACCTAACACAGTAATCTTCGCGGATAAGTTGGTGCACATTTTTACAGTGAATCCGAAGCATCAGATGACAAAGTGAAATCTGCCACTCTTACCTGGACAAAGTTATTTAGAAGCAGGCACTTCTAATCTCGTAAAGAGTTTAGAAAAGTGCAAAAACTATTTGGAGACTACGTAGAAAAACAGATTTGTGTGCAGTTTTCACTCTAAACAGATTTGTGTGCAGTTTTCACTCTAAAGGTAAATTTCTTGCAAATTTCTCAACTTTTTGAATTAGTTTTTTGTTTTAATGACATTCGGCTACTTAGGTGATACAGTCGTCTCCAGAGTGTTTATGACACCTCAAGTGTGATTAGGACGCTTCAAGTGTTTCAGTTCCTACAGTATGGAGACAACACCCACGCCCTCAGCCGGACGCGAACCGGCGACCTTCGCTACGCGGAGCCAGTAATCTATCATCTACAGCAGTGTTTCGCCTAGGAGTTCGCGGACAAGATTTACGTAGTGGCGGATTGGCTGTCTCAAGCGTATAACATGCACAATGGTGAATATCGCCCATTGTTGGCAGTAGCATTCCACCACCCGCATAGACAACACACATACTGGAGGTGGAGATACAAACTTTACAAAAGCACCAAAGTAAGCTCAAGAAGAAAAAGTCAAAAAAGGATACAAAGATTCCTTGATTGTTTCGTGATTACACTCTCGCTGAAATGATTCTCTTAAGGCAATATTTGTATATTCAGCCACTGTAGTTACAACGCTGAGTGTCTCGGATTTTATATACATTTTTATATACTTTAACTATTTTGATTTATGTAAGCTGTTCTGAAGTACAAAACGCATAATTTTTTTTTAAATATGTACTAAGATCTGTGACTCCTTGTTTCGTCATTAGAAAGTTCTGTACAGTCCTTGGTTTTTGATAAATATCATAAAGCTGACAGTTTTATGAATATATATGACACAAATCCGATCCTACTGAGTTTGTAAAATAATCAGGTCCCTTTATGTTGTTTCAGAACTACAGCACAACAAATCTAAAAAATAAAATAATTATATTAAGGTTATATGCATTTCTACATTTTATGTGAACATTTCTCACATCTTTAATAAACAAAATTCTGGATCTAGACATGACATGCTCCGCTTTTCCTTTTCTTTTAAAAAAAAGACGTCCCAAAGCCAAATCTGAATATCTGCAACTGAAACGTCAATTTAGGCTTGAAATACGTGTTATTATTACAGATGGAATATAAATACCTCGTTTTAGTAAAAGGCCCTAGCTTCCCGGTAGTTTGCTATAAATTATCGCGTTGAAATTTTTTTAAATAACTTTAATGACATGCATGATAGCAAGGTTCATTAATACTGTCTGATCTTGCCTTTAGATCCGGAGAGATTTATCACTGAGTTACAATGGCGGAATCAGCTACACAGATCAATCTTTACTAAACTCAACACGCTAACAAACAAATTGTAATAACAACCCAGAATCTTTCCGAAATTTTCAATAATTAGTTTGTGATACCAATTGCTAGCGTGTACCAGATGCGTCCTATATGAATCTTTACGCACTACATTGTATTTTCCCCGGTGTGTGTGTGTTCGTAGAGCACTGACGATGTATTAAATGTAGTCGAAACGCTTATTCAATGAAAACAAACTTGTTTGGTTGTAAGACGGAGGACCCAAAGCAATCCTCCATTTCGTCCCATCCTGAGCTAATACCTTCACATCAACATTAGTGTCATAGTAGTCACAACGGAATGTATAACACAGCGAGGCGTCTTACCTGTGGAGGATGCTTTAAAGCCACCAGCATGCGTTATACCAGGAAAGAAGTTGTCCTTGAATGGGGTAGCATTACATAAGCGGACTCCTTAAACAAAGCTGCCTCATCACCGGATCTCATAAACTAAACGAACATAGGGGCAGATTTATCTATATTAGTGTTACTAGCCCAACAGGACTGCGTTACCCTTGAGATAATCAGCTCTTTTTGCTGTAATCGGAGGAAAATTAATAACTCAGAATCGAGGAGATACTACAGAATCTTTCCAAGAAGAGAGAAAAAAATCGCATATTAACTCAAAACCCTGTCAAAAGGACCTAAAAAAATGTAAATTATATTTAAAAACGACTAACATCATTTCGTGGTTTAGGTATTTATACCAACGCTATCTGTGAAATATATTAGTACAACAGCCGCCATCAACTATCGGGTGATTCTCAGTTGCTTTTTCCGGTTAATTTATTGATGACTGTCTTGCGTGTGTGTTGTGACGGGTGCACCGAAACAGGTGTCATCAATGAGAGATCAGCGTTTCATTATCCGTGATGGCCAAGTCCAGTTCGCCTCCGATAAAGTGAGCTATTGTTTGCTTCAAAGCCGCGAGCTATTTAATTTTTATATTGAAAGATGGACTAATTTTTGTGAACTCTGAATCAGCATATTTGATGGGTAATGTAAAATTACCCTGGCGCCCGACATTCCATGCTACTATAATTATTTTAAAAGTGCATCCAATTTTAAATATAAAGATCGTTCTCTGTTAATTAAAGGGAAAATCAAATCGATTTAATGAGGAATATTTGTCATCGGTTGTAAAGTTTCATCATGTTTACTTTTTTTGTCAAATGTAAGACGAGGCAGTGCTTTGTCTTTGATTTTAATATTCATTGTATTCATACTAATGATATATACGTCACTATCTGTAAGCGGTAAGAGTAACCAATAAATGGCAACTTAAGGCAATTTTACTTTGATAGAAAGGACAAATAGTTTCCCAGAAACTTTTAATTTCAGATTCACATTGAAAGGTAATGTTTAAAATATGCAAAATAACAGGTATACCTGTATTGATTCCAGAATCAGTGACGGTAGTGAGGGGAGTTTGGTTACTTATGCAAAGTGAGCCATTAATAACCACCACCAAAATTCCCGTTCACTACAACACTTGTCATTATTTATACATCTACATCCATATTCTGCAAATCACAAACATTGTGGATGGCAGAGGGTGCTAAGCACCAAATCCTAAATACGTGCATTCAAATCCCGAATAGCACGAGGAAAGAAGGAATACATAAAAGCATCAGTAGGGCATCCTATTTCTCGAATCTTATCCCTCCGGTCATTGCGACCTAAATAGGTTGGCGGAAGAAGTATTTCATTGCACTCGTAATTTAAATATTTTCTCATATTCTCCAATAAATTCAGCCGCAAACTACGTCGTCTGTCTTCCAAACTATCCCAGCCCAATCCATGTATTAATTCTGTGAAGCTTTCATAAGAGCTGTAGCAACGAGTCACGAATCGAGCGGCTCTCCTCTGCACCCTCTCCACTGAGCCGATCAGGCCCTTGCGATACGGATCCAAACTCCACAACAGTAATCCAGATGTGGACGCACTAGTGTTTTATACGCTATCTCCTTTGTATGAGCATTACAGTTCCTCAAAATACGACCTATGAATCGCAATTTAGAATTAGCTTTGCCTACGACGGAAGTTATGTGCAAGTCCCATTTCATGTTGCTTTGTACTATCACCGCCAGATACTTCAGGGAATCAACCGTGTCAACAGCTGAATTGTTTATTTTGTACTCGTGAGCAATCTGATTATTTTTGTTACTTATTCGCATTGCCTTGCACTTTTTGCAATTAAGTGAAGCTGCCACTTACGGCACCAATCGGAAATAGCATCTAAATCGCGCTGAACTTCTAAGCAATCGTCGGAGCACCTTATTTCCCTATAGATGCATCGTCGGCAAACAATCGCAACCAGCATCTGACGTGGTCACCGAGATCGTTTATAAATTTTAAGAAGATAAGTGGTCCTATTACACTTCCTTGAGGAACCCCAGAAGTAGCATCTATCTTAGAAGAGACTTCCCCGTCAACAACGACATACTGAAATCGACCAGTTAGAAAATCACGTATCCATTCGCAAATCTGATCCGGTATACCGTATGCTCAAATAGCTGCTCAAAGTCGGTTGTGTGGTACAGAATCAAAAGCTTTCTGAAAATCCAAGAAAATTGCATCAACTTGTGAACCTGCATCGATAACTTTCATTACGTCATGTGAAAATAGGGCGAACTATGTTTCACACGATCTCTTCTTCCGAAATCCGTGTTGACACGGTGTAAGTAATTCGTTCTCATCAAGAAACTTCATAATGTTGGAGCATATAACATGCTACAGAATTGTACTGCAGACAGATGTTAGAGATATGGGTTGATAGTTACTAGGATCACTCCAATCTCCTTTCTTGAAAACGGGAATTACCTGAGCTATTTTCCAGCTAGAAGGTACTTTTTTCCCTTCTAAACATTTCCGGAATATATCTTACAGAAATGGTTCAATTTCCTCTGCATATTCAGAAAATACTCTTACCCATATATCATTGGGGCCCGCCGCTTTACCCTACTTCAGGAGCTTTAATTGCTTTACAATACCTACGCCATCAATCTCTAATACCACGCGATGAGGTAAAGTGGGGATGTTTTCGCGCGTGAATGAATTTTTGAATTCGGTGTTAAATATGGTAGCCTTGTCGCGGCTGTCGTCAACTTCCCGCCCGTCTTTTATTAGAACTGGCTTATTGTTTCCACTAGAACTAACTTTTTTTACATACGACCAAAATCGTTTAGGGTTTTCGGTGAGGCTCTTAGAGAGAGAATTGCAACGAAAGTCATTAAAGACCGCACGCATCGCATTCTTAACATGTCCCCTTATCTCCTCTAACTTTTCTAAATCAGTCCGATGCATCGTCCTTTTTGATCGTGCATGTATCTTCCTTTGCTTTTTGAGTAACCTTTTAACATCCCGTGTATACCATGGGGGATCATTCCCTTCCCTGATTGTTCGTTTCGGTATATGCAAGTCTATACCATACCTGACTATACGTATGAAACTATGCCACCTCTCTTCAACGGTGCCTCTTGTTACTATGAAGGTATGGTAATTATACCTCAAATTAGTTCTAAAACACTCTTTTGAAGCCTTTTCGAATCTGTAAACGATCCTTTCTTTTTTCTTTTTGCGCATGGTTGTTAATTTTAGTGTAGCAATTACAGATTTATGATCACTTATTCCCGCGGTGGTAGAAATATCGGTGAATAATAATAAAGAGAATGTCGAAAATATTTTCGTTACCGTTGAGGCATCGCGTTGGTTCAGTTACGGGCTGTTCAAAATTGTGATCTGAGAAAAGGTCTAGAATGATTTTTGAAGCTGCTTTATCCCTGCGCCCAGTAACGTGAACGTAATTAGTCCAGTCGATATATGGCAAGTTAAAGTCACCACCTAGCATTATTGTATGGTCTGGAAATTGCCGAACCATATTATTTACATTATTCCTTAAGGCTTCGGCAATAGTTACGCTTGCATCTGGTGGACGATAGAAGGAGCCAATCACAAGTTTCGTCCTAGCTACGTTGAACTTGATCCATAAAATTTCGCAAACAGTATCGACATCCATTTCGTTACATGGGAAGTACATACTAACAGCTATAAATACACCACCTCCTTGAGAATGCAACCTATCCTTACGGAAAATGTTCATGCTACTATTAAAGATTTCGGCGGAACTTATATCCGGTTTTAATCAACTCTCTGTGCCTATTACGATATCAACATCTATACTACTAATAATGTTTTCAAGTTCAGGCTGTTTATTACAAACCCTTCTGCAATTAACTACTAGAACTTTTAATGTTCGAGATTCTTTTAAGCTACCCCTAACCCGCGATGCTGACTTTATATGGGCTGTCCGTAACTGAATTTCCTTTTCGGGGTCATCCTCCCTCAGCTTCAGTATTTGCTTACATTTTTTTCATGGTATTAAAACTATTTGTTTAAAATCAGTTTCCTACCCCGCCGCCAATCTGGAGGCTTTGGGAGATGCCCGCCACTTCTCGCCTGGAGGCAGCTCCCGAGCGACCCCACCAACTAGCAGTAAGCAACAGCAGCAGCAGCATCAAGCAGTCACTATCATGCAGCAACATTAGGTGAGCTAAATCTAACGTGCTTAATCCTTGAAGACATTTAATGTAGAATTTATTCCGGGACAACTAAAAATTAGTTAGTATTTATAGGGATGCATACGCCACACACGGTTTCGATTTTTCGGGTATTAAGTCACCGGTCCATTGGGCGCGAGCCATCTATGGTTTCCAAGATAAACTAAGGCACCTTCGGCAGGTCTTCAGGCAGAATGGATATTCACGAGAGCAAATCGAACAGGCTTTCCTTCTCCGTGTCCTCAGATCGACAACTGGACAAGAAGAACCCGCCGATATCCCTTGAAATGCTACCTTATGCTGGAAATACTTCTGGGAAGATTGGAAGAATTCTCGCACGATACGGCATAAGGAGCATTTTAGACCACCGGCAAATACGCAAAATATGATGCGCATTGTGAAGGATGACCTTGGCCTTCGAGTGCCAGGAGTTTTTCGATCTCATGTGAATGTGGCAAACTGGTATGTTTATATGGGGCAAATAATCAGAACTATAGGGGAGCGCTGCATCGAGCACCAGCGACATCTGCGGTTGCTTCAGCTCGACAAGTCCGCATTGGCCGAACATGCTGTAGAAAATTTCGACAGTATAAACTTCAAAAAACTGAAGTACTGGACCGGACAGCGTATTTCTGGGATTCTATAATTAAAGAATCGCTGGAGAATAGATTGAGCGTTAACATCAACAGAGATAGCGGTCTATTCTTGAGTGAAGCATGGAAGCCCCTCATCCAAGATCTGCAACAGCAGCGCAATAGACATGCGTGCTGATTTTGTGTGTGTGTGTGTATGTGTGTCGCTGCTTCAACGGCGTGTTTGTGCATGTCCCGCTACCTAGGTAGCTCTACTGTTGTGTGTCACTTGTTTAGGATAAAGTTGTTTTAGGGACTATTTTTATTTGCGCTTTGAGGGGAAAACACGACCTTATGCGAAAAACCCCTACACTTTTCTTATATCATAACAGTACTATTCTAGCTGATATATGATACTGAATGGTACTCGACGGGAGTGCCAGTGCCTTGGCATTGTTGTGCCAAGGGTATGGAGCCTCTCGTCGATTTCTCTGAATTTGTCGATTCGTTCATAGAATTTCTCTGTTTGTTTGAGAATTTCTGTCCGGATGGTTTTGATATTAGTTTCGTTATGGATTGAACCTGTCGGCGTGTATCTGGATGCACGTAGGATCGTCCTCAGCCATCTGTTCTGCATTCTCTGTAGGTGGAGGATGTTGTAGTTTGCTGCTGTTCCCCAGACCTGGCATCCGTAGAGGATGTTGGGGCGGATCACATAATTGTATATTCGGAGTTTGGTAGAAACTGATAGCTCTGTGCTGTTGAGTATTGGGAAGAGTTGTTGAATGACGGTAAGGCCCTGTCTCCTCCTGTCCATAATGTGGTTTCGGAAGAGGAGTTTCGAATCTAAAGCTATACCCAGATATTTAGTTTCTTTTTTCCAATCGAGTTCTTTACCCATGATTTATAGTTTTTTGTTAAGAATTGGCATTTTTTTTGGTTAAGTAAACCGCTGCGCATTTCGTAGGGTTTACTTTGATTTTGTTTATTCTGCACCATTTTTCGAGAAGGTCGTCTTGCGTCCTGTTACATAAAGTGTGGTGTCCGCGAACTGCGCAATTTTTACTCGTGGTGCCACCGGTGCGTCGTTGACGTACTCATTGAAGATAACGAGCGCGAGGGGTGATCCCTATGGGATTCCCACCGGTATTGGATAAGTGTCGAAACGTTGGCCGTCGATGGAGACGTAGAACCTTTGGTTGTTAAGGTAGCTTCCGATTAACTGAACGTAGCAGTGACGGACGGTCTTAGATTTGTGATCAGTTGGCGTGCCACACCTTATCATACACCTTTTCAATGTCTAAGAACACAGCGGACGTCTAGTTCCTCATATTGAATCCCTTGGACATGTCTTCAGTTAATAGAATGACTTGGCTAGTGCTACCGACCGGGCTTTGGAAAACGAATTGATCTTTTTGTACGGTATTTTCCGCATCTAGACTGGTGTTTATTTTCTTCAGTATTAGTTCTTCAAATACCTTAAGAGCCGGAGCGGAGTAAGCTGATCGGCCTGTAGTAGGCCGGAAGTCACTGGTCTTTCCCGCGTTTAGGGATGGCCGTGATCTTTGTGATTTTTCAATTGTTGAGAAAGTACCGACAGAGCTTGCAAGCGTTGTAGATTCTAGTTAGTAGGACTAGACCTTTGGTGGGCAGCTTCTTTAAGTGCATAGTGGTTATTTTGTCTGCGCCTGGTGAATTGTTTGTGTTTAGCTTCCAGATTATTGTTCGTACTTCCCCGGTTGTGGCGAACTCAGGTTCGTCCCGGGCCGGGGCGGTTAGTATTCTTTCAGCCGTCTCCTTGATGTTTTCAGCCGTCAGTGACTCCGCTTCAGATAGATTGTACTCCATTTCAGTGTGCTGTTCAACGACGTGTTCAGCCAGAATATTTGCCTTTGCCATTGGTAAGAAACATTTTCCGTCGTGTCCGTTGATGGCTGTGTTGGGATTCCTTGGTTCCTTGAGGGCCCGCACCAGCTGCCTGGAGGGTGAGGCGCGCCATCTTGGATTCCCATTGTTCTGTGCTCCGTTCGGGCAATCGTTGTCTTAATTCCTGGGTTAGATGCTTATAACGTCGTTTGTCCCTGGGATCGCAGAAACGTTGCCACTGCTTTCTGGAGGTGTTTTTGAGGTGGCGTATGTTCTCGATGTCAGGTGGGAGATCTGTGTTTGCTGCTGGTCTGTGCGTAGTAATTGTGGAGGAGGACTTGTAGGCGATAGTCACAACTCTGTCGAAGTGGAGGATTGCCTGGTCGAACCTATATGTAGTAGATACATTGAAGTTAGTCTTATTTTGTTGTGAACGATTCTTATTTAGTGGTCCCAGTCTGTTTCTTTGGTTGTATTTTCTTCGGTGTAGGGTAATACCCAGTTCCTTAGTTTGGTGATGACAGGCTAGTGGTCCGAGGAAAGGTCATTGACTGTCTGCAGTTTTATTCTGCAGGCGATTTCCTTGACTGCAACCACGTCAAGGACGTTACCTCGTCGGCGTCTGTTATGTGGGATGACTCCTTTGGGACCTAGTCCTCCCTGTCAGTTCTAAGAGCCGCTCTCCCTTCGCGTTGTTGGTTCTCGAATTCCACGAATGATGTTTGGAATTAAGGTCCCCGATGATGACCTTCCTTCCCGTCGCCATCAGAGAGTCAAGATCGGCTTCATGTAGGGCCATATTTAGGGGGAGGTAGGTCGCTATGAGCACAATGTGGCTCTCGACGGCGTGGATCCGTATGGCTGTGGCCTTTATGCTGATTAGGTTTGGTGTCTGGATGTGCTGGTGTGCCAACTTCTTCCTGATCAGAATCGCCGTCCCTCCGCCAGGTTGACCAAATCTATCATTCCTGTATACCTGGAAGCCAGAGATGGTAAATTTATCAGTGGGCTTCAGGAAGGTTTCCGTCAGGAGCACTGCATCAAGCTTCTTACGCCGTGTGAAATCTTTTAGTTACTTTTTTTGTTCTTAACATTATTGGCGTTCCATATCGCTGCGTTGAGGTCTGCTTGGCGTACCTGGAGGCCCGCCATTTATTTGAGGATTGATAGCACTCCTTTCATAAGGGCGAATAGTTTTTCCGTGTCCCCCTTTGCTTTGTTGATTTTTTCCATCATGATTTTGAGGAAAGATTTTCCATTTTTAGGTTGGCGTCTGAATTATTCTTGTGCTTCCAGTGTTTCTCTCTGTGTCCTGTTTCGGGCAGTTGGTTTTCGTTTGCTGAGGCTGGCTGGTTGTCTGTTTTATCAATGTTTCCCGTGTTGTCCGTATAATTACAGCTCTCCTTATTGCGTCCTGGTTCAGGCTTCCCGTTTCCATTCCCTGGGGCTGTGTGTGCACTTGTTGGTTTAGGCTCCTTTTGGGTCTTGGCGTGGGTGGATTCTTGTTGGGTTTTCCTTTCCTGTTAGGTTTCTTTTCAAATTTGTCTTGGTCCTGTTTTTGTTCATGGAGATTCTTCTGCTTCTTTTCTCCCTTGCCTTGGCCTCCATCCCCGTCTTCTTGGGTGGTCTGATTGGCTTCAGTACTTTTTGGTACATTTCGCACCCGCGATATGAAGCTGGGTGGTCCCCGTTACAGTTGGCACATTTGGCTGGTTGGTCCCTTGGTGATTTGCATTTTTTTTTTTTCATGCAGCCCAGCGCATTTAACGCATCCGGGGGACAAGTGGCAATAGTTCTGGGTATGTCCTAGCCTTTGACACTTGGCACATTGCGGGGGGGGGGGGGCGTTCCCATGTTTGTATCTTTCAGTTTGTACTTTGGTGTGCAGCAGGAGTTTCTCATTGTGGTTCAAGAGTTACAGAAAAAATGGGCATGGGTGTGAGTTGCTTTGTTTCTTTGTCCTTTTTTTGGAACTGATAGGTCGACTTGACATCGTAGCCTTTGATGTTGAGATCCTCGGTGATGTCTTCCACAGACACTCCACAGGGAAGCCCTTTTATCATCACTTGCAAACGTCTGTTGTTAGGAAGTTGGTGGGAGAAATGTGGTAACTGGATTTTCTTGAAATAGTTGTCCATCACTTTGAGTCATTTTTGTTTTCGGCATAGAAAGTTGTAGTTTCGCCACTTGAGCGGGCAACTGGGGTTTTATCCATCATGCTTTCCAGTCTCTTTACCATCTGTGCATAGTTCATTGGGGTTGTTACCACGATTGGTGGGAGTCTCTCCTTGGGCGGAGCTGGGTTTGTGTCTTTTTGTTCTTTGCTTGGTCTTGTATTGTTGATTTCATCCTCGATGTTCCGGGGTTGGTCAACTGCGAGTGCTGTGTAGCGGTTTGCTGTAGAGGTTATCGTAGTTGGAACCGTTTGTTTTGATTTTGTCACATTTCGGTGTGTTGTCTATTTAATGTTCTTTAGTGGTCCTTTGATGAGCCGGTTACTGGTCTCTGGGTAGACGTTTTGGTACAAGATTTACCCTAGTTTCAGCTGTTGATGGCGAGACGCCAGTCGTCTCGTCATTGCTGTCAATTTTGCTGGATCCGCCTTCTGTTTCCCTTGCACTTTGGGAATCTTGGTTGTCAGATGGCGAGGCTGGACTCTCGGTGACTTCCGACGCCATTCCTAGCTTTCGAGTCGCCTTAGCATCCGGTGCATTGAGGCCTGTAGGAGTTGTTGTTTTATCACCTTGTTAACAACTCTGGGTTTCCATTGATGACAACCCTATATTCACGCCAGGGGGTTCCCCCAGACGAAGCGGCGGCCAAAGGGAGAGCAGTGAATGCAGCATCCGTAGCAGGCTTTATATGAGTCCACTGACCGCAGTTTATATCTTGTGTACGAGCCAGAATTGCGAGGCATACACGTGTCGTCGCAGTAGTAACTTTGACTTTCAATTCACCTGATGAAGACAGTGGACGAAGCTGTCGAAACGACGTGTATGACAGAAGAACTTATCTGGCAGAACACCCGGGAAGAATCAATTATCACATCTTGGAATGTGTCAGTTGACGTAATAGTTACAACCACAGTAACTTCTGTCGATTTCAATTCCATCAGAATCTTAGCTACATCAGCAGTTGCCTTGTTAATGTATCGCTTGGTTACAATATCATCATCGTTGATGGGCCCAGAAACATGTTAGAGTTTTCTACCCTGTCAATCCAAATTACCTTCTTTCGTAAGAAGTATGTGTTGATTTCGGCACATCAAGTTTTGTAACGCCGGTCTTCTATCAAACTTGTCCATGGTTGTAATGATGCCAGTACATAGTGTGCTTGCCTATTGTTCAAGAAAGAGGCAAATCCGTTGCTGTATCTCCCATGATACATGTCACTGACTATTTCAGACACACCTAACAATATACCAGTTCTGTGAACAAGGGGCAAAACTGGGAAAGCGCTCAAAACTTGGTCAGAAGGGAATTAATCTACTAGGTGCAGCATGCATGGAACGTGACACTGCGTATGCACAAGGTGCAAACAAACGTAATAACGAATCATATGTTAGTACACAAGGCTTCAAACAGAATGCAGGTTAAAGATACATAGTTTGGTGAACGCACTACCGCGTTACTAGTTAACAGAGGTAAGCATTCTAAGCTAAAGTTGGGTGCAGGTATTAAAAAGAAGAAGAAGGGCCGTATCCTCCATTTAATACCTATTTTTGCCGAATTTTCGGCTGCCAGAGCTCTAGCAGGAGGTGTCCCGAGCTGTGTGAGAGCTGTCAAAGCAGCTAAAGAAGCAAAACAGCAGTTGGATAAAGAGAAACGGCACAATAAACCCTGGAAGGAATTGCAATGAGAGGTAAAGGTTCGATCTGAAAACATACAGGAAAGACAGATCTGGATTAAAAAGAGAAAAAAATCGATACTGCCGTTCACGGATGTTGATATATGTAACATATAAAGCGTTTCATATACCACATTTTCGTGGCGTATTCATGCACCATGCATTAACTCAAAAAATTCAGGAAGGTGAATGTGGAATCGTGAACTTCGTAAGTGTTGAAAATGATGGAACACATTGATTTGTGTTCGTCAAATATAAGAACGGTATATTGAAACATTTCGACAGTTTTGATGATTTATCTCCACCGTCGGAATTGCAGCGGTATTTTGCAGGCAACAAAATGCCGTACAATGTGCAATGGCGTGAGAAATTTGCTACACACATATGTGGACACACGTGTTTAAAGTTCCTGTATCAATAAGTATGACGTCAGTCTTGCATGAACTTTAATTGGGGTAAGACATGTCTGTGATACTCTGCTTGTCAGGTAACGGTTCAGTCTTGAGCTGTGATTATCTTCAACCAATAGATTTGAGCCCAGGCGAGTACACAATCGGGTTAGTAGGTTCTCGAACCTAAAATTTGATTCCGAATGTTGAAAAGTCAAATCGTAAATTTCTTTACTTGAAGAATAAGGTGGTTAACATACCAACAACATCTTATTATATTGACGGCTTGGCAAGTTATTTGGCTCGGCACACTAACAGCGCGAGAAGCTGGTTATCAGAGCAAACAACAATTCTAGTGTGAAATACAAACACTGGTGGAAATAGATTTCACTAAACCAAACTCAGCTGTATCACTGCTCCTATTTTCGAGATATGGGTTAAAGCAGAGGTTTCATACCTCAGATTACAATGTGAAGATACTTAGAGTTGATGCGATATATATAAAGTACAACATATGTGCATGAAATTACGTCAACATTAAGTTGGTACTTACCCTACACGAGTTTTTCCCAACAGTGCCACCAGAGTACAAGATTGTACAGGTACCTGCTAATATCATCTATCTTCCCATCATGGTGAAAACGCTCAGTAGCATCCACATTAGAGTAGGAGGAACCATTACCGTGAGACTTCATATAAAGAATTGTCGGTCATTATAATAAGAAGCGACAAAGTCATGAACCGAAAGTGAAACAGTTAACATCTGCTAACATTCTCTTTTTACAGTCGTTGTAAAAAATGGAAGAGGTGCTTGATATAACTTCCAGTGTGGAATTTGACGAGTCAATGATGGGAAAACAGTTTTTGAGACATCAACCCCACATTTAATAACAATTATGAGATTTAGATACCCATTCAGAACCACACTGCACACTGCGTGCGAAAGTTACTTCCATATTGAAGGAAAATTATTCGAATCAGCAACCAATTCACTTGTCACAGCCAATGCATTTACGTTTCTGTGTGAGGAAATTTGGTTGGAAATTAATGGAGTAGAAATTGACCGAAATATAAATGTCGGTATCAAAAGCACAATAAAGACGCTTGTATTTGGTGATCCTCAAAAAACTAGTATGTTGAACAACGCAGGATGAGATCCGCGAGATCTTGGAAATGGTTACTTTGATGTATATGTGAGTATGCTTTTGGGTTTTTGTGAAGAGGTTAAAAGGATACTTGCAAATGTAAAACAACAACTGGTACTGATTCGTTTCAGGGATGATTCAAATTCATACATAGAAACCTATCCAAATCCTCAATAGCGTAAATTCATCGCCAATAAACTCGCACATAATGAAACTAGCAGTGCTTAAGATTGTGAACAGTGGGAATCCACTTCACATTCATTTCAGAAGTTGGGATCTGCTGGAATATCCATTGCTTCCTATAAGACTCAAATTTGGTCTTTGAAGACATCAATGCAGCTGGATAAACCTAGGTTCGTTTTTCTGAGATTACAAACAAACAACAAATGCAACGCGGAAACAAGTGCGGCCGAGTTTGACCACTGCAATCTCACTAACGTCATAGTGCTCCTAAATGATGTGGCGTAGCCATAAGAGAACATGGATTTAGACTTTAGGAAAAACAGAACCACAATGCTTTGCGACAAGTATGCAAGACTCAGACAGTTTTACTATGAACGAGATCATCCTTCACCGCTACTAAAATGTGAATAATTTGTTGCAACTACACCTCTCGCTGTAATTGACTGTTGACAACAAAATGAGACAGTTAAGACAGGACCTGTAATTATTTGTATATAATTTGATAGCAATGAGAATTTTGCTTTCTACACATTCGCATACTGCCAGATCCTGCACGAACGCGTAATAGAATATGTGCCTCTAACAAATGTTGCGTGTAAGCTGACTTAAACAAGATAGCACTTATCACTGACACTCATTATCATGACGACCATCTTCTTGAACGCACAGGGATTCAAGACTAGAGATGACAAGTTTATTTTCAAAGAGGTTGCTTTAGACAACATTATCACTACGCACTGCGTATCTGTATCCTCACCGTCAAGTAGAAATAACGAACTAGCAGTCAGATGGTTGACACATAATTACCATGGAATACCTTAGAACACTGTTGGTGTAACCTCCAGTAGACTATGTACTGTTCTACACGCAATGACCAATGAAGGTGACGCAATTATTTAAGTTAAAGGACGGTTTCAATAAGATTATTTGGAAGATGGTCTGCTACAATATAGAAGATTTCGGATGCCCGCTACCACGAGGACTCAAGGAAGATAGTTTGATAAAACTTTGTAAGGATATTTATTTTGTAATGTTACATGCGCTGTTGAATATTTATTTATAATTGCCCAACCTTAATCGATAAAAAAATAAATCAAATCAAATAAAATGTATTATATACTTATACTTTTCACATAATAGTAGAGCCACAAACATCATATCGATGATCATAATTTTTTTATTACTATTAACATCAGAAGATACTAGTTTCTATACGCAATGAGTTCAGGTCTTAATAGCGTATAGTCCTACTTCTTCTTGACGGTAAAGGCACTTGCAGTCTGCGAGTCGATGAGGTTCCACCATGTTGATTCTCCAAAGAAGACACCGCTGGCAGGATCAGTGTTCTGGCAAAAACATAACGTTTTCACCCCAGTCACCATTCTGCAGGAGACGGCGAGCTCGCCGAGAGGAACGTTCTTCTTGGCGATGTTGAATAAATCGATTACTACATCCAATACCTGGATCAACATGTTCCATTCTTCATACGCTAGTACAATTTTGCTGTGTCCCGATTTTTCTAGCACCACAGCAGGTTCTAATCGTGCTTAGGTGATGAACCTACCGTCAAACTTTTGAATCACCAGCGATCAGCTGACACACCGACGAGAACAACAGTATCTGACGGGGCATGGCCAGAAACTGAATCCAGGTCGGTTGGGAAAAAGGGTGAGGGGTAGAGTGATATGCAGGCTGAAAGTGGTCGTTGGAGAACACCTGCATGCGCACGTGGCTAATTAATATAAGGTCGTAACCCTTGGATATAAAGGTGGCACGTACCAAAGGTTAATTAGCATACTAGTATTAGAAGCTAGAACACCTGGCTGGAATAAATAATGATCTTAGAGGCGGTGCCCTTTAATGTCAGGGATGTGCATGAAGCTAATTAGCATAATATTACAGGTGGTGCCATATAATAATGCAGTGTAAAGAGGTTAAGGGCTGGCAAGAGCCACGATTTGGGTGGTCCCAATGATTAATGACCTGATTTGCAGATGATTAATGGCCTTTTTGAAAGAAATTCCCATGGTTTGGCCGTCAGAGGGTTAATAAGACTTCTGTTACATTCAATAATATTAAAGCAACATATTTATTTAAAAATAAATATAGGAGCGGAATGTCGCTAAATCGAGAACACAGGAAATAAAAAAAGAAATTTATCATAATATTTACTGCTGTTTTAATTGCTGAAGTGAAGTTGTCACCCCCAAACAGGTGACCCCCCGGCGCGAACCACCCCCACCACTCTCTCCTAGTTATGCCACTGCCCTGTAAGAAGGCGGAAGGAACAGTATAGCTGGAGAATGATCAAACACCAATGCTCACTTCTTAGTTGGTCCAGGGCCCATCTGGGTAGGTGATAATGCCAGGTCAAGAATTCTCGAGGGAACTGTTTCGAATCCCCGTTTGGCTATCCATAGTTCAGTTTCCTTGAATAAATCCAAGAGAATGCCGAGATGATTCTTTCAAAAAGCCTTGACTGAATTTCGGACTACTCTATGATATAACAAACATCACGACACACGCGTATACTACAAATCCATCTCTATTTGCACTTGACTAGCGGACCTAAGTTTGTGAAATAATGGGTGTACGGTAGTTTTTTCCAATTTTTGTGTAGCAATTATTAACCTAAACGTTATGTAAGAAGTTTCCATTCTTCTAGCTACTTTCATATTTCGGGTAACTTCAAAAACTTTGGTTAGGGTTCTATCTGAGATTTGTGGTGTAATGTCTTTGTAGCATTTACCGTAAAGGAAAAAATCACAATTTAGTATAGTTGAAGCTGACAGGTTAACTATATTTAAAGACAACGTAGTGAAATGTATTCTTATTACAACTAACAATTAATAACGGAAATATCACGTGATTAACTCCCTGCATCGACTTTCCGCTAAATCACGCAAAATTCACTAACGTGTATACGTGTATTTTCTTTCTTTTCTTGAGGAGAAACTTTTCATTTACCACGGGTGAACAACTATAAACTAATAATGATCGAAAGTAGATCATCACATTTATAGTCCGATCCTATACGCAATAGGCATTTTGGAAGTTTTTTCTCTAACGGTGCCTACAATCTCTGGCAGAGATTGTAATTAAGAATCTTTGGCAGCTATCTATTCGGCTTACGAACATTTTAACATTTCTTGCTCACTTCCACGGTCATGTAGTCATAAGATATACCGCAGATTATAAGCCAGATCATAAGCTTTCAAACTGCGAAACTGCAGTATTTTTTTCGTGGTTCCGGAAGAAAGTAACAGCCCACAACAGATTTATTTATGTCATGGAATAAATAATAGCACTATCGCTGCAAGTAGTCCCACGGGTATAGTACATTTCAGTTTCCTCCCGTTTCTTATCGCCAACACTCTCCCGACTCTAATCACCTCCACCTAGTGATGATTCGATACAAGTAAATACGAGTAAGTACTCGATACTTTGTTTCGATACCGAGTACTTTTCGTATTCGAATTACTTCATTCGATACTTACTCGGTATCGGAAGAAAAGTACTTGTATCATATCGAAATTATCGAAACGCACCCGGTGTTAAATTCTAAACTCATCAACCCATATACATCACTCAGCCGCGTATACCAAATTAGTTTCCCTCTGACGTCAAGTTGGTAGCTTTGAAAATCAAACCCCAAAATCAGTCTTAGAATAGGCAACTGCCACAGGCAATCTAATCTCAAAGAGTTTGTTTTAGGTCCCTATTTCATTGTAATAAAGTCGTACTTCGCTATGCCTGGCATAAGGTCGCTCCCACGCAGCCCCACACAAAAACTAAAAGATATGGTTTAGAGCAACTAAGTAGCCCATGTGAATCGGTAGAGGTACCTGCTTCAGCTATCTTTTTACAGGAATATGACTTCTGAAAACATCACAAAGAGCTGGCCCATGGTCACAAAAAGAAAATGCACTTGGTGACAAAGTCTCTCTCTATTTGGGGAGCGTTCATAAACCACGTACCTCCATTTTGGCCTCTTTGAACCCCCTCCCCCCAAGTAGCCTGACGTGACTTTTGTCTCTACC
This sequence comes from Vandiemenella viatica, assembly GCA_031002005.1. Lineage (NCBI taxonomy): Eukaryota > Metazoa > Arthropoda > Insecta > Orthoptera > Morabidae > Vandiemenella > Vandiemenella viatica. The sequence goes on along the minus strand of CM061921.1, from coordinate 177,302,076 downwards.
CTCCCCCTCCACATGTAGCACCTAGCTTTTTTCCTTATTGATTCCAGAAGACATTTAGTACTGTTTTCTCTTGTCACACTACCGTAAATTACATATGGAGATAATTAAATGACGGAAATAAATATTTACATGCTTTTGAGAGTTCTGTACCTCCTTTTAACTGTGACAAATAATATGAATGAAAAGCTACGTGGCCTGGCCCCGAACCTCTCTCCCCCCCCTCCCCCCACGTAGCTCTTCAGCAAACCCCGCTCCCTTCCCCCTAGACCGAGCTATTTAGTTTATTGACATTCCCTTATCAAACACTGTAACGTCTCTAAAAAGCAATTCGTTTACAGAATGGGAAGAAATGAAACTTATATTTCCTTGTCTCTACAAATACGCACAACAGTATCTTATTGTTGAATCAACGTCAATACGGAGTGAATGTTTGTTTTCTAAGGCGGGTGAAACAATGACAAACACAAGAAACAAGCTGTCCCCAAAATACTTGGAAGAATTGCTTTATAGCAAAACCTAACAAAAGAGAACTTTTTTTGTTTAAAAGTGTTAAAATTAAAATAAATAAATATTTAAAGATAAAACAAAACCTTCAAAGTTTGCTTACTATGTGCAATTTATTATAATTTATTTGATTGTATTACACTAGGCAAATAAAATATATAATTATGCAAAATGTCAAGTATATTCTTATATTTCGACATTAATTTAAAAAAAGTATCGATACTTTTGCAGTACTCATATGAGTAAGTATCGTAAGAAAATTTGAGTACTTCTCATTTCAGTACGTATCGATACTTTGATGGTATCGGAACATCCACCTCGACAAACCGTAAGCAAAACATAATAATAATAATAATCAAATGCCTGTATGGTACTGACTTGTAGGAGCCGTGTGTGTTGACGCACTTGCCGTGCAGACAGGGTTCGGATCTGCACTCCTCGACGTCCTCGCTACAGGAAGAGCCGACGAAGCCGGGGGCACAGCGGCACTTGTACGAGTCACCCATCGACGTGCATTCCGCGCCATTCCGACAAGGCATCGACGCACAGTGGTCCTGCAGTTCACAGTGCTGGCCTGCCATACAAACAAACGAAATCATTAGCATCCCCAACCAACTGTTGCTACGGCACTACTACGTTTTTCCTCATTTCTCATAATCTCCAGATTTGCTACCTTGAAGCTAATTTTCATTCCTTTATATGAAAAAAAGAATTTAAACCTAATCATGAAGTGATTAAGACTTAATTTTTTAAAATAGTTGGATAGCTTAGACTAATTTCATGTAAAAAATGGCGAAGGAATTTTGCCATGGCTTTTTGAAGGAACCATCCCTACATTCGTCTGCAGTGATTTCGGGAAGCCATGGTATACCAAAATCTGGATGACCAGATGTTGATTCGAAACTGCGTCTTCCCGAGCTTTACCGTTCAACAACAGGGCTCGGTAGTGACGTATGGGTCTTTTGGACCAAGTTTTTCGGTTGGTTTCCATGATAAATTAGGCGAATATTGGGTTGTTTCATCCCCAAAAATAAATTCAATGTACACTAAATAACGCAAGGATTACGAGTTCCTGATAGCAGGAATCGCCATTAATGACACTCGTCATCCACAAGACAAAAACATTTATTTACTCTTTTCTAAGAACGCCTTACTACTTTCCTAGAAAAATATTTTTTTCCGATTTTCTCACACCAGCCCTGATGTGTACAATAGGACCAACTGCTGTACGAGAACATGTTTCAATTACTGCGAAGCTCTTATTTGACCTGTTCTTATATTCTCCATGAACAGAAATTTCTTTAAGCATGCAATATTCATTTGTTCATTTCAAAGACATTCTCGTTCTGTGCTTTAAGAACCACAAGTCAAACTTATTTTACTACTCGTGCTTCTATTATAAGGTGAAACTATTTCAGACTACTTGTTTTCAAATAACTCTGATGGAATACAATGTGATACATCTAGTTTAAAACTGATTGAAATACTAGTAGATACAGAATTTTATCGCCTGTAAGTCTAGATTACAACCAGAAATTTTTGTCACTATTCAAACAGGAATTAAGTGGTATACTTAATAACAAGTCGTCCTGTTGGTTGAGGTAATTGTCGCGCTCGGATTTGGTCGGCAGGATAGGTGTACCAAATTGCGTATGGGGTGACACTGTTGATAGTAGTGCGAAACTCAGCAGACCTCTTGACTACTACATAGGTAACAACCCGGTATCACCCTCGTCTTCCACAACACTCTAAACTGAAGACAGAGTCATCCACGCCAGCAGTATGGTCTGCGGTCGAGGCGGCCGCAGAGCAACTGTTCACACGAGGCGACTTCGTGGTTCTGAACTTACAGTCCGTCGTAAATTCTGAAAATACGTCAATGGAATCCATTCGTACTGGTCATGCAATATGTGCGGAATATTTATAAAAATTAGTAAGAAGAGTGGTGTAGTCTCTGGTAAACTCTCAATACTCACGTGCCTTGAATGTATAGCTCCACTAGATTATAAACTGTATCATACTATTTCTGTTACTTAGTCCAAAAAAATATTTCACTGTGTTTTTAATCTGTCATTTTGCGAGTGTTTATCGCGTGTCACACTAGTATGTATGTAAGTTTACCAAAAATGAGAGATGTTGATGTTATAGGAGACCAAACGTATGTTACATATTTACTAATAATAAAGTTGAGTTTGACAGTGATTTATATGATGATTACGCTCGCGCGTCAATTTGCGAATGGCAGCCTGGACGCGAAGGAGTGTAGCGGCTGAATATTTTTTATTTTATTTTGGAGGTGGAATCTTCCGATTAATTTATATAAATTTATATTTAAGTCAATGTGCTTCAGTGAAAAAGAAAGGACAGTTTCACACAATTCAAGATTTATATGGATTATTTTAGTAATTTTGGACAAGCTTTCTAAATCTGTTTTTTTTTTTTTTTTAACGAAACTGAAGTTAGCTGAAGTCTCTTAAATGCAGCTGGCGACACTATAACACCACAATATGTAAGCATTTAGGGCAATTTGCAGATTCAATAAAGGGGAAGACTGTTACCAGGCATTGCTTAGTTACATGGGACCCTTGTCCAGGATCTTGTTTAAGCAAAACTGTGAATGATGTAGTTTAGCTTCCAGGTTTTTGAATGTTTTTGGTGTTGTGTAAACGAGTCCACTGTGTTGACTGACTGACTAACTCACTACATGTTTGGGACTGGCGGAAACGTGTTTAGGGCTGTCACACCCTTGTGAGAAATACGAGCAAAGAAAGTCCTTTTATCTATGTATTTAAACAGGATGAAAAAGATATTTGTATCAATAAAATGCAGGACGAACTGAATTAAGGTATTTATCGAAGATCAGACCTACGGCGAAAAGAAATATAAAGGAATGTATGTACTAGGAAATTTTATTTCAGGAAGATGGGAAGAAAGTAAATTTTCTTTTTTAAATTCTGTCTCCTGAACGGGTACTGGTTTTTGGGGTGATAATTAAGTGCAGTTTTATTTGTGTTACTGCAGTGTGTAGAGATAGTTCAGAATGGAAAATATTGAGGAAATAATGAGAAAGATAATGACTGAGGCCACAGAGAATTTGAAATCAGAGTTGAAAGAGAATAGAGAAAGACAAGTGGAGGCAAACGAATATTCAAAATCAGAGAAGAAAGTAGGAAACAGAGTCAGGTTCAAGATACTGGGAATTTAAATGATAGGATTGACAAACAAACTGACATTGTATATAATAGCGACAAACAAAGTAAAACTTTAAATGACAGGATATACAACCAGGTTTAAAAATTGACCAAATTCGAAAATGATTTTGAGGGCTTTGAAAATAAATTCAGAAAAGACGGGGAGTTAATGGAGGCGAATCAGAAAGTTAGTAGATAATTTGAAGACTAAATTAGGGACATTCAAATCTCAACTAAACAGTGTTGCCCAAAAGGAGTTTAAATCAGGACTATATGACATCATTCAGGATTTTTTTTAGAGGTAACAAAAGAGTGCAGGGATATTATGAGTGTGTTACAGAAGAGTTAGATTAAGTGTAATTAAGCGATATGGAGAATAAGAGGGGAAATGGCGAAGGAAAATCAAGAGAATATGAGTGGAGAGATTGAACAGTTGCAGTGGAATTTAGAATTTGCGAAGAAAAGCATAATTGAAGGTATTGACACCCCAGACAGGGATGTACAGAGTTAGGGAAACATATGACACAGACCACACATAAGTTAAACGACTTGGAGGAAGAATGGAAGGAAATTAAAGAATAAATTTTTGTAGAAAATACTAATAAACAGATAGAGGAAAGGGTAAAAGACGAGATTCAGAAATATCAGGGGTTTCCATCGGTGAATGGTGGCCACCAAACTGGGTAAAATTTTCAGGAGACAGAACATTTCGACGATTCTGGATAGATTCACCCAGTCGATTTTTTAAATAGTTTCGAAGGGCCAGATTATTTCCGTTTGCTGGACGACAGGGGGAAAACAATTCTGGCTCTCAAACACTTGAGGGCTTTAGACAAACAACGGAAATGTAGCCTATGAACTATTTAAACATAATTTTTTAAGTATTTCTGCAGATTTTAAAGACTAATTTACACGAGATTCTTTTCCGTGTTTTTTTTTTTTTTTTTTTGTATTGGTAGGAAATTCTACCAAAGTGGATAGTGATGGAGTATTTTTACTCAAATCTAATCGAAAAGGAAACAACATCAGAACTTACATACACACCTGCCGAGAAACGCTGTAGACAGTATTTTTCTCTTTGTTTTAAAGTAAAAAACTTAGTCCACAACCCGAAGGTTAGTTATTGATTATATACAACTCTTAAAAATTCTTCCTTCCACCGGAATTTGAACCTGGGACCGGACAAAGAAACTTTTGAAAGTAAAAGCTTCACCACAGAGCTACCAGACCGCTATGATTTTAAATATTGGTGTGCTAAGTATTATCCAGAACTGGATAAAAACTACGGGTCTCCTTTTGCAGAAGTCGAAAGACCAAAAATTTTGTATATCCCAAAGCACTAGAATAAACTTTTTCACTTGTATTTTAATGCATATAAATCATTGTCTCTCATTTATTTTCTACACATTTTGTATATGCGTATCCACTTAAGAAAAGAAAGAGGCTCTGCAACGCATGCCGGGCACAGATAGCAAAGAAATAAATGACAAACAATAAAGTCTGAAAAATAATAAAGCTGCAGGGGAAGATCTGATTGTGGAAAGAAGTAGGCAGTCAAATAAGACAGCAACTGACAAACAGAGTAAAAGAAATTTGGCGAACGAAAATAATCCCTGACGAGTGAAAGAACGCACTGATACATCCATTATACAAGAATAGTGACAAAACAGATGTAAACAATTACAGAAGAATTCCCGTAGTAGCAGTCACATATAAGATACTGTCAAAACAGAATTGAACCAGTAACAGGCAGACCCTCACTGAAACAAAGTCAAAAATGAAATTTAGGAGAAATCTCAGATGAATTTAAAATAAAACTGGTGTCAGGCAGGGAGATGGGCTTTCTCCGATTCTTGTCAGTTGTGTTTTGGAGAAAAAGGTAATAAGGGTATGGGAAGAGAAACTCAAGAAAAGGGGACTACATCATGAGATAAGATCTGGTTCGAAGCAAAAAAGGGATGGAATAAACTGTTTGGCCTTCACTGATGACATAGCAATTCTATGAAACTGCACTTAAACAAATCAACCTTCTGAAAGAAATAGCAGGGAAAGTAGGACCTAAGATATGTTTTGAGATGACTAATTTCATAAACAATATTAGGGATTCGCCCGCAGTAGTAAACACAGAGTATGAAAAAATTAACAAGGTTAATAAATAAAAATTTCTGGTTTAAGTAATTCAGGTTAATAGGTCAAGTGCAAGAAAAATAGCATACCAACAGACTAAAGATACATACAATAAGAAGAATCTCTCAAGGAAAAAATAATCAAACAGTAATCAAACCAGAAGGTCTATAGGTCTCTATCAAGACTGGAGAAATACAAGAGACATGAAAAAGGAGGAAAATATGGGGACCATTGAAAACTAAGAATGGAGAGTTTAGACCAGAGAACTAAAGATATACGCAAGGAAGAAAAAATGAAAGGATGTCAGATACAATCAGAAAGAGGAGAATCAGGTTTTTTTTGTCACATAATGAGAATGGATAACAGCAGACTTATAAAAAGAATTTTCAGCCACGTTTACAAGAGTAAGAATGGCAAAAAGTGGATCCAAGAAGTGAAGAAAGATGAGATAGAGATTGGAATAATACATGATAGAGCAACTTTCAGAAGATTGATACAAAATTTCAAGGATTTCTAGGAGTAATAGAAGAAGGAATGTAGTAACATATAGACCCACGAAATGAGGAAACAGAAAAGTGAAAGGATGAAGAACTATTGTAAGTGATGGAAAGAAGTATCGAAATGAATGCACAGGATTACTTTTCATGGTCCTTAGAGGGCCGAAACCGAAGAGAAGACGACGAACGGCTCAAGAAAGATACTTTTATGGCGTTTTTTGACAGAAAAATCCTTTTGGTGGGACAAGATATTCAAAATCTTAAAGTAGTCATGTCTAAAACATTGAGATAGAAGAATACTTTGTAATATATATAATAATCAAGTTGCTATAGTAAAAGTAGAGAATCATGAGAGACATGCAGTTAAAAAGGATGGGAGACAAGGTTGTAGTTTATTAATATTCAAATTGCATGCAAAGGAAGCAAGGAGAAAACATCAGTATGCTAAGATTTCGCTCTTAGCAGGACAGAAAGAGGATATTGAAAAGTTACTGAATGGCATGAAAAAATACTGAAGGAACGTTTTAGACTATATATAAACCAAATCAAGAAAAAACTGATTAAATGTATTAGAAATAATAGTAGATTAAATATAAAAATAGGATCTGATAGAATAGGAGAAGTGAATTCTATTACTTAATAAGTAAAATTACCACTGATGGCAGAGGCAAAAATGATGTTAAAAGCAGAATAGCACTAGCGGAACGAGTCTTATTGAAAAATAGAAATCTTTTGGTTTCAATTAATGATCTAGGACTCAAAAGAACATTTTAAAACTTTATATGTGTCTAGCACAGCACTTAATGGCAGTGAAGCATGGACTTTAGAAATGTCAGAAAGAAGGAAAATTGAAGCATATGAAATGTGGTGATATAGAAGGAAGCTGAAAAATAAGTGGACATTACAAGTATGAAATGAACTTGGAAATGATGGGCGAGGAATGAAGATTGTCAAAAACTCTTACAGAAGAAAGAGACATGATTGCAGATGACATTTAAGACATGCAGGAATTTGTTAGTGGAGGGAACAGTCAAATATAAGAATTGTGGAGATCTCTGCTTCATATATTACAATCTTTGTTTACCTCCACAATTCTTATATACGACTGTTCCCTCATATATGAGAAAATATGAGAGACTGATGACAGCAAAAAACCAAAAACGCATCCAGTTTTCCTGAGATATCCGTGGGAGTGAAACTAACCTCCCTCCCTACTTATGCTTCCACAAAATTTTAATACAAAAAAATAATGCGGTAGCAAAAAGAGAAAGAATAATCATTTGTGAAAAGTGGGCGATTTAATTAGCATTCACATCTCTCTCAAATGCCTCAAGTTAAATGGTTCAGACAATGTAATGTGTATGGGAATAATTAGACCTAGCCTGAAGCTGATATCATGGAGTCGCAGAATTTAGGACTGAACCACTAAGTATAAAAATAAACAATTATCACGTTTTCCCTTTTGCATTATGTAAAAGGCAAAACCAAAAAGAAAGAAGCATTTATTTTGTTGATTTAATTTCTTTTTTTTTTCTCTCTCTCTCTGCTAGTATTAATCTTTATCACCAATAAATCTCAAGACTCGTTGGTTTTGAAATCGCTGCCACTCTATTAAGGCTTACAGGTGGGTTTCCGTAGACGCTTAAGAAAATGCTAGGATGCAGCACCAAATTACACAGATTACAAAACTCAGCTGGAATGTTAAGCACTAGCTGCTAACTGAGATTACGCCTGGAACACTTCTCGCAGCTCTGAGAGAACAAGTCAGTGTGTCCTCGGGCGTGTGTGTGCGTTTTTTAATTGAGTGCTGTGTCCTCATTGGTGTTAATGCAAAATACTGGACAAATAAATAGAATATTAACGTCTATTTACATGGAAGAGTTATTCACATACTTGTTAAATAGATGTATCGCCGTTAAGACCGAACGTTATTTTTAACAGGCGGGTTCAATCAGGTCATGCCAGTGGAGCTGAAGATTTACAGGGATTTCTGAGTCCATCGCCTCACAGCAATCAGAAGCGCCTCATCATGTACATACACGATTGCGTACCAATTTTTCTCGTAGATCTGTATCAGATGATACGCTTTATCTTTCGCTATTCATATTGCATAGGGATAAGCGAGATAGCAATCAAATATAAATGATTAAAGATACAACACCAAAAATTTAATTATGTATAGAAATGTACAAAACACTGAAGCTGAAAATACCGAAGCTATAGTTTCAATTTAAGCCGTGCATTCACATTAGGGTGTCGGATCCTCAACTGGAATCCTCCTGAAACTTGTAATAGCCCATAACATTGGCAATATTGCATATTTTTTATATTAACAAATTTAAATAATACTAATATGACTAATACACTGGCGCAAATTAAAAGTTCAACACCCAGACAGGCATGGAGGAATTTTAAGAAACTTTGTTGATATATCCAGGTCATACCAAGAAGTAATGGTAACAAATTGAAATGGATCAGGCTAAGTTTATTACCTTTATATATAGTTCTCAGTGAGAAGTGCGCCCAACTTAAGCACCCATACATTCGTGGATTCTTGACGGCATTGAATTAATAAGTGTTCGGATGTGTCTTGAGGTATGTCTCTCTATGCCTATATGTCTTGTGCCGTCAGTTGTTGCACAGTTTGTACTGAGTGATCATGTAATCCAACGTGTCTACTCTTGGCATCCGAGACATGCTCTATTGGGGACAAATCTAGGGACCATTGTGATCGTAACCCCTTGCAAGGCTTGTGTTGTGATGGCTACAGTATGAGGACAAACATTATCCTGATGGAAGATGCGATATGGATGGTTGACATGAAGGGTGCAGCACCCCGTCCACATAGTGCTGGTCTGTCATTGTGCCTCAGTCCTGCTGTCGAAACCATGACACCAGTGTCTGGACCTGATATCACACCAGGGTAGGTCGTCTGCGTGCAGGTGGTCGGTTACCACTTTGCCACAGACAGAATCGAATGTACGCCATTCACATGTCCATTTGCGTTTTGCATTACACCAGGTTAGAAAATGTGGAAGTGAAATTAGTTTAATGGAAACCCAGCTTGAAATGGTTGATTCACAGTCGTCCGGGGTGTGACTCTCTCTGTAACCACTGCTTGGATGTGGTCTGCAGTCACCCATTTGCCAGCAACAGGCATCCATACAATTTGGCGCTCTTCACGTGCTGTTGGCCTTCTGACCCGTGCCTGCTCTAGGAGTACTAGAGCCTTCTTTCGTCCACTGTGTAACAAGTGTGTATACTGACATTGCACTAAGGCCAGTCCTTCGGGAGACTTCACGTTATGACGCACCCATTTCAAACACGCCAATTCTTTCTCACAGTTAGACATTGGGTGCGGAGGATAGTCACTTTTCACCTTGGCATACTTGGTCAACAAGAACTTGTAGACATAAAAGAGACATCTTACATCATACAGTTCACCACTTATAAGCTAAAAACCAAAGGAATTTTGCATAATAAATAGCCCCGTAATTCTCATACTTTTACATGTAAAATAAATCTTTAATCGTTTAATAGTCTTTATATTGGAGCCAAATTTCGTTCATTTATCCATCTGGGAACTGCACTTTTGATTTCCGCCAGTGTAGGTGGATAATAATATTTCGAGAGGAGTCAGACGTTCTACGAGATCTTGTAGTGTCTAGGCAAGGCACAAATCGAAATGTGACACCAGCGGCATGACACGCGTAGCATAGTGATCCGCATATAGAGACGCAGTTTCCAAGATGCATGCATCAGATATTCAGAATCAGATGTTGCCGAAGACAAAGTTTTGCTTTATTCCTTGATGAATAAGAAATTTAAATCACCTTAAATAAGTATAAAAAAATCCAAAGACACCGTATCGAAGAAGGCAAGTAACTGCAAATTATAAACACCAAGTTTTTAACGCCCGGCTTTCTCGAATAAACAAACCGTGGAATGCGCTTTCGGTATACTATCGTCATGGTTTCGTGTGTTCAGGAAACCATCTGAAAATAAGTGACACGGTGTAAAAGCAGCTTGCTATACTCAGTAGTGGCAGTGGTACCACAAACTCAATTACTGCAAGTACAAAGGAGCAGAGTGCTTCATCAGCTGCTTTCATAGTTAGGAAAAAATTCACTGAACGGGGAGCAGTTCCGTGGCAACAGCAATCAGGCCTCCACCCATCACACTTCAGACTAGTGCCGGAATGGTTCCTTAAACAGGCCATGGCCGAATTACTTCCAGTTTGTTGCCTCCAGCATTTAATGCCCGTCTCTAATGACCTCAACGTCGACGAGGCGTAAAGTCACAAGAAAACAAATAAGTATTACTCAGTCACGAACTTGTTCACTAAAGTCAAACAGTAGACTCACTGCTCTATACATTTTACAAATAATGACCTGTTAAGCGATTTTTTCTGCATTTTAAATTTCGATATCAATAAATGCCCAGTCTGCATTTATGTATTGGGAAGGAATAAAAAAATTTGAGATAATTCCGCTTCTGAATTAATTTGGAGTTTGATTAATTACATTGCCCTACTGACCTATTCCTTCCAGTTTACGAGATTTATAAGTAATTATAAATGTTTTTCACCATTTCTGAACTATGGTAATAACCCAATGGCATCCAAATTATAAATATTGTTATGATTAATGACTTTGCAGGAAATAACCAAGTGTTACTGAGAAATTTCGTCAAGACCAACTACAGACGTTTCAAACTTGTGTCTTGTATGTAATACCAGTTTGAGTTAAGCGGAAGATGAGTTGGTGAAAGGAACAGGGTTAAGAAACCATATCCAGTCCAGTGTTAAAAATGTGGGAAATGAAGGTTTATTGAAAAAATGGCGACATATTTTTATACATAGTCGAATGCAGCAGCTTTTCGCCTCTGAGAAACTGTTCCTAGATCTGGAACAGCTACGAGATCTGCCGCTGAAAGCTTCAACTTTAGATAAACCTGTTATATGTGTGGTGAAAAATAATTGCCGAATTTATTGAATCTCAGGAAAAAAAACAAACAACATAGAAAAAGGAAATACTGTGATCACTGTGAAAAAGCTGTCTCTTTATGTGTCCGTGTTAAAAGCAACTGAAAACGAGATGACAAATGGACATTAAAAATAAAATTAAAAACATGATTCTGGTGACACTAATTTGGTTGAACCAGATGCAAAATACCGTCTGTTTCTTTCAAAAGAAGGTGTAAAATTCCAGGAAGGAGGCTTAAAACAAGGTAGTCGCATTCATTCTTATGTTGATGCGGCCATGGGAACTCTGAAAAGTACCAGTTTTCTTGTAACAGTAGGAGAAGAGTGAAAGCACCTGCTCCAAAAAACGGCGATGATTGTATTGTAATTGCATATGAGCAGATAGTACCTGAAAGATGGACTGCAGTTCAAATTTGCAATAAACTCCTTCACTAACGCTGGAGACGTTCCAAAGCTGACATTCAAGCTTTGGTAGCAATTTCCAGATTTCAAGAAATCAGACCATACCCTCCAGGCATATAGTGGTTGTATGGCAAGAGCCTGAAGAATGATTCAGCTAACTCCAACAAAATACTTTGGATGGCTGAACAGAGAATCGAACTGTGACTCCATCGTGCAATGATTCTAATCTTGACATCATCGTTATAAGGGGTACGATGTCAGGCCCGAAGGTTTGAGTTTGGAAAACTTCAGGTCCTATTGCTCTCAAAATGAAATACCACGAAATTGGAATGACCGTTACAAAGACTAGAGGCGGGGCAACCAACTGATACGTGATCAGGTGTTAGTATTGCGAAAAAAATAACAGTTGGTAGATTATCTTCGTGGATTAACGGAGGTGGACATGCGGGTAAATCGAGCGACTGTTATATGTAGAAAATGCTGAAAAATCTTCGTTGACAAGGGAGGGGGGGCTCTTAGTGGTTCAGAAGCCAAGCTTGTGTCAAGTAGCTTCATACACTCTTTGAGGACTTTTCTTGTCTGAAAAGCATTATGGTAGAAAAAAAATTTCTCGACATTTGCGGCAATTATCTGTGTGTGTGGCTCATATACTGACCAGTGTAGCCAGGTGCGCAGGTGCAGGAATAGGAGTCGAGACTGCGTAGGCTGCAGGTACCACCGTTGAGGCACGGGTCGGAGTCACACGAGTTCGCGACAGGTATCTCGCAGAGCGAAGCCGAGTAGCCGATGGGACAAGTGCACGTGAAGGTAGGAGACGCGGATGGAGATGTCCTGACGTGGCATGAGCCTCCGTTCTGGCAGCGAGGGCCGGGCCCAGTGTGGCACGGGTTGGCGTGCTGGCAGTACTCCCCCCACGTACATAGATGTACAGCTGAAACAAAAAGAGGTACACTGTATTACAACTGCACACAGTGCACACAGATATTGAAGTGTAAACATCTATAGGACGGGGGTAAAGCTGTCAGTTTGTGACGTCACCTTCACCAAGATGACACCTGTTGAGCTTATGATATGCGCATTGGACGCTTTTCGCAAGATATTTATACAAACACACAGTTTTTATCCGCTTCTGATAGTACTTAGCACACGTATTCTTCGAAAGAAAGCTCTTGTAGCTCAGCGGTTAAGACGCTTACTTCCGAAAGTTCTCTCTCCGGTCGCGGGTTCAAATCCCGCGGTGAGTAGGAATTTTTAGGAGTTGTATTTGATGATATGAGCTGCGCCGGGACGTTCAGTGGTTAAACTGCAGGCACCTGAAGAAATGAATTAGTCTTCTAGTCTCAGACACAATAGCTTCCTGCATCTCCTCCGGGAAGATTCGACGAACCGTCGGGTTGTTGACTAAGTTATATTTTTAGTTTTTGAAGTGGAAACTTCCTTTTGGCGCGTTGGGCGATTGTTGAATGGGTAAAATCTTACGAGTTCGCATTATCGACATGCTAATGTTAACAGTATATATCCGTTGTGGTCTGGTAGCTCAGTGGTTATGGTGTCTGACTGTCAAACGAGAGGTGCCTGGCTCGAATCTCTGTCTCAGCGAGGATTTTCATAGACCATTAACCCGACCTTCACCTATGGCATAGCTTGCTGTGTAATGTGAAGTACGCCAGAACGCTTCCGTGTTTCGGATTCCACGTTAAACTGTAGGTCCTTGTACCTGGTAGCACTTAACCTGGTAGCAGGTTAAGGCGGCTAAGACATGGGTGGAAAGCGCAGCCAACAGAAACCCTATCTCTAGGTCATTACGTCCGCACGGAATTATTATTAATATTTAAGGGGAGCTTTAGTGTTGCCATGGGTCTGCTAATTGTGTAAATGCTGTTCTGTTTGTGAAATGTGTAGTTTATGAGGCAGAGACGTCCTGTACTCCAGGCCCTAAGATTTACCTAGGGCCACTGTTCCTCCCAGATCCTGTGTGTACGGTTACACTGGCAGGTATTACACGAAATTCCTGCATGAATTTACAAATTTAGGAATAGTTTTTGATTCAAATTTATAATGATAAGGAATGTACTTAATTTGTGTAACCTTATAATTTAAACATTTAGCAAATTTTGTTTAGAAAACCCGATATTTCTTTCTGAAATGGAAGCTTATGTTTGACATAAATATAAATTTATTGCAAGACATAAAAATATGGAAAAAGTGGAAGACTCCCACATACCAAGCTCGTAATAGCACTTAAACTCCCTAAGCACAGCAAATTATTACGGAGGACTGAATTTCAAATCTAAATTCAGTTAGGGATTTTGTTATGGTTTTCCGTAACAATAAAAAAAGTGTGGTAGAAGACTTTTTTTTTTTTTTTTTCTTAAGGCATTACGCCTCTTTGACGTCGAGGTCATCAGAGGCGGGTAACGATTGGGGGCAAGGAACCGAAACTAATTAGGCCACGGCTTTTCTGAAGGAACCATCCCCACAGTAGCCTGGGGTGATTTGGGAAAACCACAGAAAACCCAAATATGGATGGCGGGACGGAGATTCGAACCCGCGTCCTGCCGAATGCGAGGCAAAAGCGTTAAACACGCTCGGTGGTAGAAGAAGTAAAAGAATATTGTCACTTAAGCAGCAAAAGTACAACTGGTTGAAACAATAAGTAAAACAGCCTTCGTTAAAAGATGGACTCTTTTAAAGTCGTTCGCATACTTAGGACTCAAAAAGAATTTTCTGAGACTATGTGTATGAAGCACAGAACTATGAGGAATATCTCAAGAAAGTAAAATTGAAGTTTCCAAAATGTGGTATTGTAAAAGGAAGTTGAAAATCAGGTAGAGAGTCTAATACGAAATGAACGCGTTACTCATATTGGAAATGGTGTCTAAAGTAGTTTGTCGAATTCTCTAAAAAACGAACAGATAGAACGATGGTCCATGTAATATGATATTTGTTATCAGAGGGAATGTTTGGAGAAAAACATGAGCTATACAAGAAAATAAAGAATAGAATATGTAAAGCAGATAGCTGAAGATTTAGGTTGCACGGGGAATGTTGAAATGAAGGGTAGAAAGAGCCGGTGGATTTTATCAATCCAAGCGAGAGAGTGATTACACAACAAAACATGGTTTACCGATATCCATTCATGGTTCCCTAACGGATCACTGACAGTTCATTTCCTTTCATTCAATAATCAGAAGTAATAACATCAACATGAATGAGCTGTAATACACATTTCAGACCTGTGACTTGTTATTTTCGAAAAAAGAGTATAATTTTCCTAGATTTTTGCTTTCGTATGAGGTACTTGTTCTGCAATAAGTAGAGAATTATTATTCTTCGATAAGAATAGCAAGGCTAGAGCATGGTTATGGAAATCAGTTGAGTTGAGCGAAACAGGCCGGTACAAGTATGGGCCATAAAATGCAGTTGCGTTTCCTATTTAAAAACAAAATAATCTCTTACTTCGCGTTTAAATGCGCGTTCTCTCATTATTGCCACAGCTTTTGGAACACTCTTGTATTTTTCATGGAAATAATCTCGTCAGAAATTACATCAGATTATTCACTCCTTTTTCCCCCGTTACGATTTTATTTGCACCATTAGTTATTTTCGGGAAGAGCTTACTAGTGTGGATTTTGCTCCTGTATGTCTAAATCGTTTCTACGATAATTTAATTTATAAACTGTTGGGTTGCCGAAAATCTTTGTTAGAAGAAATTGTTTTAATTCCATTACTTCTCGTCGACGTCGAGGTTATTAGTTCCCGGAATGAAAACAATCCCGGCATTCACCTCGAGTGAATTCGCGAAACCATGGTGAGATTGCCTACCAACCCGGCTTCTCTTTGCCTAAGTACAATGTTAGAGAAAATCATGCGAAAGTGAATTTCCAGCAAAGTTTGATACGTTTAGAATATGCAGAAAAGTGGTTTAGTTGCTGGGTGCGTTAGCGATGAAGAATATATTTCGAAGAAGGTGAGCATCGTGGTACCTGTCGACATGCATAGTTTACAATTTGATGTGGATTTCTCCATCTACGCCTTAGGTTGATGAGCATGAACTAGGCGTTTAAACTGGTTACTTAAGCAATAAGGATGAGGGATAAGATTAGACACACAAAATAAATTTACGGGGAACCCAAATAAAAGCATCGACGCTTCTCCAAGAAGGATCGAGTTGTCCGCAGAAGCCGTAAATAGAATGCATTATATAGCAACTGGTACAGAAAGCTGGTTAAAAATTAACTAAAATTCGACACCTAAATGTTTTGTTAACACGTAGATTCCATGGAGGTGATATATTTTTATAGATGTCGATTACGTGTGGACGGGTTGAGACTTCTTGCATTCAACGCCAGATGACTAGCACTCAAAACCGTATGTAAAATCACTCCCGATCTAGTCACCGTTTGTCGAATATTTTTTAACAGGACAGTTAGAACGAAAACATATTAGACCTCATGATGCCAAACGATCCAGACTCAGCTACCAAAGGGTAAGCGTTCGAAAAGCTTAATTACAAACGTAAGAGGATCGTTTACACGTTTCAAAAAGCCTTACAGGGTACTTTTAGAATATATCTAATGCATAAAAATCCAACACCACTAGGCATGGTTGAAGAGATGTGACATATTTTTTTATGTGAAACACCAGATACTCACTAGACCATACGATAAACACGATAATTGAAAGATTTGCTGGAAAAGCAACATATATATCGTCAATACGGAATTGCGAGCTTAATTAAATTAAGATGGCAAATAAAAGTGAGGCGCCTAAAGCATTTAACAATATACGCTGTAATTTTCTTCCTTAAAAAAGTAGAAGGAAACCAAAATTAATTGAAGTTAAAGTTGATCCCATAAAGCTGGTTTGACTGTGAACCCTATCCAAACATTAATACAGAACGGATATTTTATTTACGAAAGACGATATAAATTTGAAATAGTTTGACACCGAATTTTATAATTCGTTAATTAAAAACAATGAGGATGCCTCTTCTTTCTTGACCATCGTTTATGATTATAA
This sequence comes from Vandiemenella viatica, assembly GCA_031002005.1. NCBI lineage: Eukaryota > Metazoa > Arthropoda > Insecta > Orthoptera > Morabidae > Vandiemenella > Vandiemenella viatica. Next base: position 177,285,349 of record CM061921.1, on the reverse strand, counting down.
ACGGATACTGGAGAAGTTAAGACATTTCTCTGCAGAAGAGTCGCACGTCATATGCTCCAACATTAAAAAAATTAGCCGAAACAAATTACTGAAAACCAACACGTATCAAGGAATATACAGAGCTGACTCTACTTTCTCATGAACGGATCACGTGTCAATGTGATTTTCTTTGATATTTAGAAAGCTTTTGACACGATACCACCCAATCAGCTATCAAAAAAAAAACAGAGCAGGGGATGTATCAGAAGTGGCTACCTGATTTCCAAATCAATGTTTGTTGACTTCCGACGAATCCATATGGAATTTAAATTTTATATCGGACATCATGCTCTAATAGTTCCAATTCTTCTCTCAGTTCTTATAAACGATGTTGAAGACAACATTTGTAGTAGGTTAAGCTTATCAACTGATGATGCGGTTGATATTTGCAAAGGTTCTACAGTTATCATGAGAAGAATGGCAACTTAAACCTTAGAAAACAACGGTGCAGATTACTTGTAAGAAGGGTTTGGGATTAACGATACAGAAAAATGATGCCTGTGACGAGTATGTCATATGAAAGGCATATGATAAGAAATATATGAAGGAGATCATTACCTACAGCAGGTCGCTGCGACAAAAATTTGCCGCCCTTCAAACACGATTTTGCCGCCCCCTTGATCCGGCACTGGCCTACAATACTGCAACGTTTCCCGGATTTGAAACAGCATTTGCGGTCAGGTAATTTAACATATATTTACTGTGAATGAAGAAATCAGGGTAAAAAGCTGCACAGTAATTGGTATAACGGCACATCACACTGTGTCTCACCGCTAGGTGTGAGTTCGGCAATGTTTTCGGCTTTAAATGAATGCAAACATTTTCCCCTTTCATATGGCTAACAATACTTGTTCTAGATTATATAAAACCTTAGTATTTTCCAAGTCAGTCATGAATTACTCGTAATTTAGAAATTATCAATGATTAGGAGAGTTACACTTCATTTTCACTCAGCCTCCCACCCGTTCCAGTTGCGCCTCTCTCTTCGTGAGACATCACAGTACATTTTAGCTGGACACAATTGGCCTAGGTTCACCTCTCTGGCCTCCGTACACAGGATAGGAAAAATGACTTATCACTCACCAAAGTTGAAGGCTGCGACTAGTGAAACACGCACAATCAAAAACATGTACAATATGTCGGTTTTACAACTTATTCATGTGATAGGAACTGAGCCACACGACGAAGTTCACCACGTGACTGGTTACAAATTGGTACAGAACACAACAGAGAGATGGAGAACTAAGATTCCCTCGACCGAGATTGTAATACCATCTCCCAACATCTGCGGTTGGCTGCCTTTGGCATGGTCAAATGTGGGACTATGATTATACGGCCGCAGGACCTAGCTGACGCCAAGCATTTCGAGTCGTGCTGCATACTAATGGGGAAAGCGAAATGTTGCCATCAGTCAGCGAAATATGTAATTATATTCTGTGTGTGATAACTGTATATTTTTGTTTGTGAAATGTGTAGTTTATGGGGCGGAGATTTGGAATTTTCCTTGATGGCTGCAGCAAACCGCAGTCAGGACGGTCGGTACACGTGGCCTGGTATCGTGCCCGGCCCCGTTGAACCTCCTCCATCGAGTGAGCCCCACTGGCGGGTACAGATGTACACACAATAACAATGTTATGGATTAAAACGGAGGGATTCTTCGACCAGTTTTGAATATTTTTTTAATATAAAACAATTCGTTTTATTTACACCAATTACCATTCTATATACAAGAATACCTGGATAAAGCATTCGGCTGATATCCGTGAAACAGAACCTTTCCCTAGCTTATATGGCGCTACTGGTGAATCGGTACGTCAACCGAAACAATTTCTGGGAGGAAATTTTCGTAATTTTAGGAAAATTGGTAAAAATCTTACCTCATAAAACACATAGATTTCGGAGTACGTGCCGATCTATTAATGCAAAAAAAAGGTTGAATCAGCTGTCGAAAGTCACAATTTTATCCCGCACGAAAGCAGATTTAAAGTATAATTTATTTTCAATCTCAATAAAATCAAGAAGAACCGATTTTTTTAAATATATTTTACTTGTAGAACTTTATCTTCAAACCCCAGTTCGGTTTTTCGAAGATGGTTCCACGTCCACAATCTTCTCTCGGCTCTTCAATGATCTCATATTCGACGAACTATCAGAAACTGAGGCAAATACATTTCAACACAACTTCGGACCGAGCGTGGTGGTGTAACGGATAGCGTTCTGGCCTCGCATTCGGGAGGACGGCGGTTCGAATCCCCGTCCGGGCATCCAGATTTGGGTTTTCCATTGTTTCCCAAATCACTCCAGGTAAATGCCGGGATGCTTCCTTAAAAAGGCCATGGCCGAATTCTTTCACATTCCTTGCCCCCATCCTTTCCCGTCTCTAAAGACCTCACTGTTTAGAGACGTAAAACAGTTAAAAAAACATTTTTTTATATGTAACTATGGCGAATAGAATTTGTGCGGTGGTAACTGCGCCAAGAGCTCAAAGTGCAACCTCGTTCAAGACAGTGTACTAACCGTCGTCTGTTTGTCAATACATGTTATCTGCGTTTATTATACTCGCTTTTATTTGTCAAAATTACAATTCTGAAAAATATTCGCTTCTTCCTTCGACTGCGGGGTTCATTGAGGACAGTGTCTGGCAATCGGGTAAACTTCTTAAAAATGTATTTTATTTTTGCATTATTTAGTTTGCAAAGCTTCAACAGAGTAAGATCTTTTTTAAATTTCTAATGTCATATAAGACAGAACAAATATTATCAGATCTTTTGTATTAGTCTTCACCATATAACGCGCCTGTTACAGGATACAATGTATGCAGTCAAAACCAGTAAAGTCAGATATAAAATACACTAACACAAAGTGCTCTGGAACAACGTGCGGAATGGTTTTTTCCCCCAGCAGTGTCTAACGAAACTCTACCTTCTTTAAACAAAGTTACCTAACAATTTTTTTCTGCGACAGCTTCAGGTCCAGGGATGATGTCAGGCATTCAATGTTAACATGATCCCTGTAGCATGGCATTGATACACTGAATACTCTATCATAACAGTAACTTTGTGTGCGAAGTGTAGACGTCACCAGAACTACACAAGAACCATGCTCACGAGTAAAAGGCCAAGACAAAATCGGCATATACAAGAGATAAATAATTTAACAAAAAACATTCCGATAAGAGGCGGTACAAAATTTCTGAATCGCTGACAAAATTATTATCATACAATTTCTCAAACAAAACTCAGTGGCTGGACAGCGACAGCGGCGGAAACACGTTTGTGGCTCATATTGTGCGAACTATGCGAACGGCATGCAAAACACAACTTAAGACAAAATATGAGTTACGTGGTTTGGTTGGCGTTAAGCGGCTACATCCTGTCATCCATCAGCCAATCTCCGCAAGTGGCCCTATCCGCCACGGGGCAACCTCATCACCGTCTTCTCAACCACACACACATCCGAAAAAATGATGGCCAACTGGAGCTTAAAATAGTGTGTGTGTATGTTTGGCGATGATTGGTAGTGTTTCTTACTAATTTAGCCACTGAACAAACTCGACTTCCTTGATTACTACGCTGCACCCCTTCATGCTAACAACACGACGAATATTCCTTACCAAATTTCTGGACCGTAAATTATAAACAACCATTAGCTTTGGTTTTGGATTTTTCTGTTTATTCAGAATATTTTGGCTGTCATCAGTCGGTCGACTGGTTTGATGCAATCCTCCATTCCTCCATCCCTTCCTATCTTGCGCCAACCTCTTCATCTCAACATACCCCTTACAAACCCCGTCCTCAATTATTTGCTTCATATATTCTAAAATCTGTCTTCCTCTAAAGTTCTTACCTTCGAAAGTTCCCTCCACTAACAAATAAACCAATCATATGACTCAAAATATGACCTACCATCCTGTCTCGTCTTTCTATACGACTCTTCCACAAACTTCTTTCCTCGCCCGTCAATTTCATTTCGTGTCTTATATGTCAAATTAATTTTCAGCATCCTTCTATAACACCACATTTCAAATGCTTTAAGTTTCTTTCTTTCCGGTATTCCTAAAGTTCATGCTTCGCTACCATAAAGTGCTGTACCCCACACATAGAGTTTTAAAATGTTCTCCTTGATCAACATTTTAAACTAAAATACCTGTATTTATTTTTTTCATGAAGGCTCTTTTTGCTAGTGCTATTCTGCTTTTAACATCGTTACTACTTCGGCCATCAGTTGTTATTTTACTTCCCAAGTAGCAGAATTATCCATTCTACTACATTACATTAAATCTACTACATTAAATCACTTTTGTCTTGCTTTGGTTTATATTTAATCCAAAATTTTCCTTCAGTATTTTGTTAATGACATTCAGTAACTTCCCAATATCCTCATCCTCTACGGAAACAATGTCATCAGAAAATCGTAGCATACTGATGTTTTTTTCTTTTTCTGAACACCTATGCCACACTCAAATTTTTCTTTCACTTTCTTCATTGCTTCCTCTAAATACAAATTGAATATTAATAAGGGTAGACTGCAACCTTGTCCCACACTCTTTTAAGTGATGCATATCTCTCCTGATTCTCTACTTTTCTTACAGCCACTTGATTCTTACATAGATTATAAATTATTCTTCTATCTCGAAATTTTAGAACTGATATCTTTAAAATTTTGAACATCTTGTCCCATCTGACATTATCAAATGCTATTCAAATCAACAAACGCCATAAAACTATCTTGGTTTTTCTTAATCGGTTCTTCAAGTATTAATCTTAAAGCCCAAATTGCTTCCCTTGTACCTCAATTTTTCCTAATTTCAAACTGCTCTTCCCTACTATTTCTTCTACTACTCTTTCCATTCTTCTGTATATTATTCTGGTCAGTATTTTTGAAGCATGTGATGTTAGACTAATTGTGCGATGATTCTCACATTTTTCAGGTTGTGATTTCTTCGGAAGTGTGAAGATGATACTTTTTTCGGAAGTGTGAAGATGATACTTTTATTAAAATCAGTTAGAACTTCTCCTGTTTCATAACGTTTTGAAGGTTGAATAATCTTTGGATTTCTTAGTCTCCTACGGATTTCAGAAGTTCTGCAGGGATCTCATCAATTCCAACTGCCCTATTTGATTTCAAGTCATTCATAGCTCTATCACATTCTGTCCTCAAAATAAGATCTCTTAAGTCATCTATGTCGACTAGGGTTGTTGCGGATGTCATCTTTGCGGATGCGTTTGCGGATGCGGATGTTCAGAGCTTGACATCCGCGGATGCGGATGTTTTGCGGAAGCGGATGCGGATGTGGAAAATTAAATTTATACTTATTTAGATTTTATTATTTTATCAAAAATAAATTAAAAATCAATCTTTTTTCATAATTAAATTCTATTTCCATTTAATACTGCCATATTGATTTATTTTTGCCTGATCTTTCAACAACAAAAAATGTGGGATGATTTCACAAGTGAATTAAATTATTTAAATAATTACGTACGCTTCTAAAAACCAGTCTTTATCATATGAACTTTGCGGAGTTCGTGGCTGTCTACACTAATTCAAGCGTCAAGCACAAGGGCACGCCACCGCTCATCTCCACGCTCGCTTTTTTTGGTGTTATAACCATACTCCTCGTCGACGTCGAGGCCATTGGAGGCGAGAAAAGATCGGGGTTTGGAACGGGAAGGAATTCGGCCATGGTCTTTTAATGGAAGCATTCGCTTGGAGTGATTTGGGGAAGCCATGGAAAACCCGAATCTGGATGCCCGGATGGGGATTCTAACCGGCGGTGGCGTCCTCCCGAATGCGAGGCCAGGCCGTTACCGCCTACTCACCACGCACAGTTCCGTGCCCGTCACCCACCTTCCCACCGCTCCAGTGGCGCATTCGCAGTACAACTTGTAGGACCTACGAGATCCGATTTTCGATAAAAGAACTCTTGATGGCCCGTGAAAGCAGTTACAGGTTCCTTTCGATTCACTCAATATTTTTTCAACAAAACATAATAAGATTATTATACATTTTAAATTAAATACATACTGCAAATATTCTGTAAATTAATAATAATTTCGTGTGATCTAAAAATTTCAGTCATAGAGTTTCTTAACAGCCGCGCAGTGCACCTCTATCGTTGTCATCTATTTTTAAAAGGAGACCTACAGATTAACGTGAAATTCGAACCACGGAGCGTCCCAGCATCTTAGCATTAACAAAATCAAAGCTTTGCCAGAGGTGACTGTCAATTTTAAGACCCATGAAAATTGCAGCTGAGATAAGGGTTTGAACAAAGGACTTTCAGTAGGCCTACCCCAATCGTACGCCGTATCTATCTGACTCAAGAGACAAATCTGGATGTAATGAAAAATAAATATTTAACCTATAATAAAATCAACATGCTTTTTTTCTGTAGCATTTATTTTTGCTATTCCAAAACACAAATGTTATTTTATATGATTAAATACATATTTTTCAGTACTTCTAAATTCAGATGCTTGCGGCGTGTGATTTGGGTATGGAAGGTCCCCGGTTCAAAATCCGGGTCTCGGATGCAATTTTTATAGGCCTTAAAATCGACCTTCAAGTCTGGCAATTTCATTTGTTAATGTGAAGATGCAAGGACTATATCTACATTTTACGAACATTGATGAACCTAAAGTATGGCTGAAAAAATTGACGCTTTTCTAAAGCAACTTTTAGTCCTAAAGGACCAGAAATTTCTGAACTCTTTGTTTACGATTCTCCATATCGACCAGCTCGACACCGGTTCGCACCGTCAAAAATTAGATCCAACTAATGACTGCCGACACACGGTGCGGTGTCGTTTGAACTCACTTCAATCAAATGAGCGACAACAATGAGAAAAGTGTCGGTCGGTGACAGTGCGGGTTCGGTGCTGTCTATTGTAGCCCGACCTTTACTTTACTTACAAGTTTAAACTAGTAAATTCGTGGCTTAGGTAATAACACCGTTTAGTTCATTGTTACTTTTATTGCAAGATCATCAGAAAACAATCACTTTGTTGTTAGCTAAGCTACGATGGGCAGAATCTCGAATAAAGAAAAAAGAATAATATATATTGTAATGTAAACAAAACATCCGCAATACATCCGCATTAAAAATTGCGGATGCGGATGCGAAAGCGGATGTAGGAATTCATGCGAAAGTTTCGCACTTGCGGATGCGGATGTGGACATCCGTTACATCCCTAATGTCGACATAACCTTCCTTTTCCATTACGCTGTTGTTCAAGTTATTACCATCATACAGGTTCTCAATGTATTCCATCCATCGGTTAGGTATATATTCTGAGCTTGAATGAGGTTTCCCATCGGCAGCTTTAATGTTTATGCATCTATTTCTTCTTTTCTTCATCATTTTGTTTTATCTTCCCATATGACACACATACTTTACATACGACAATTTCCTTTTCTACTTCTTCACGCTTTTCTTGCAGCCAATTTTCTTTTGTCTTTTTACTTTTCCTTTTTATTATTTTGATTTCTAAGTTGTTTATGTTGTTACCTTCCTGCTTCATCCTGAGCATTTTTATGCCTTCTTCTCTGATTCATGAGCTCCAAATTTTCTTCTGGGATCTGAGGATTTCAGGTGGCTTGTTTACTAAAGTCTAATGTGCTTTACCAGCTTTCATTATTTCTCTCTTCAATGATTTCCATTTGTCCTCAATTGAGCAGTTTCAGAGTTATTTCTTCTTAGATCAACGTCTACAATTTCTGAAACTTTTTCTCTCGTGTTAGATTGTTTCAGTTTCTTCAGTTCCAGTCTGTTCTGCACTTCATAACTATCAGATTATGGTCAGAGTCTATGTCTGCTCCTGGGTATGCTTTACAGTCCATAAATTGATTCCTGCATCTCTGTTTGACCATGATATAATAAAGCTATCTACCTGTATCCCCTGGACGTTTCCAGGTGTATACCTTTCTAGCATGAGTCTTAAATAGTGTGTTCGCCAGGACTAGTTCAGATCTTTCACAAAATTCTAACAACCTGCTTCCTTCTATACAAAAACTTCCTACAGTATTCTCCATTTTCCCTTTTCCCACTGACGAATTCCAATCACCCATGATTATTAGATTTTTCTCTTCCTTCACATATTGGATTAATTCTTCAATTTCGATATATGTTTTCTCTATTTCTTCATCCTGTACTAAAGTGGTTGGAGCGGGCTTATTTTATAACTTCATCAAAATATTTCTGTCACTAAACTATCATAATATCTCATTCGTTTCCCTACTATCTTTTTCATTATAAATCCCACACCACTGACAGTTTTTGTGTTAATTATCTGTGTCCCCCAGACCAGAAATCCTGTGCATCCTTCCACTTAATCTCACCAATCCCTACGGCATCTAACTTGAGTCGTTCCATCTCTCTTTTAAACTTTTCTAATCTACCTGCCCTTGTCAGACTTCTAACATTCCACGCTCCGACTGGTGTAATGTTTCTATCCATTCTGATGACTCCTCCCTGAGCAATCGCCACGCGAGATCCGACTGGGGGACTATTTATTTTACCTAAGAAGAAGCCATCATACTGTATGCAATTTGAGAAGATTACATGGCCTCAGGTTACCCTTTGAGTCTTTAAGGTAGTGAGTTCCAGTTGTATTATGCATCTCCATGACGTTGATAATTTCTGATTCATCCGCCTTTATGGGCCTTTTCAACCCCAAGGGCAAGGCCTGGACCACTCCCCTTTCTTCCGCCCTCCTTTCGGAGGCCATTGGAAAGCAGTGGGTGACTCCTTATACGGGAATCTTTCAGTCGCCAGAGGCTCGTACGTGCATACGTTAAGGAGAGGTTGATATTTAGTTGGAAGAGGCTAATACAGTCTCTTCCAAACACTTACATCCCTTATTCAGAATAGCTACATAACGTAGTACGAAAACTTTTCCTGCGTAAGGCAGATTGTTGAAGCTTTCAACAATCTACCTTTACTTATCTTTATTCTCCTACGCTAAAAACGTAACATTTCAACCTTCGTATTTCTCGGAATTGGTTTTAACGCTTCGCAAATCAGGAGACCGAAATGAGTAGTCGGTAGAGATGAAAACAAGCCACTGTCCGCATTTTTTGCCTGTATGCTGAACAACGTAAACTGTCATTATTATTGCTTAACAATGGAGATCGGATTCTACGCTGAATAGATGTCGATTTCAGAGGCAGGCATCATCTTAGTTAAATAAAGCCCAATCCAGCTATGAAAAGTACACTTTAAACAACAGAATAATGCAAAACATGATTGACGGAATCATTATTTCGGAAAATCATGAAAACTGAAAATTAGATTGCTACCTATATGAAATAACTTGCAAATCAAAGTAATATGCCAGAATTTTATTAATGATGTTTAGCTGTCGCCCTTAGTATGTGGTTCGAATTCCACATCCAACAGTATACTCCACACGGCGAAAATAAAGACTGTGACGACACGAGCACCGAGCAAACAGGAAACTCATTACATTTTCGCACTTGTAGTAGTTTTAAAATCTTAACTAGACCACTTTGTTCTATAACTGTACTCGGATGTCACCTCTAAACGGAACAACAATTCAAAATCTATTACCAATAAGCTAATCATAAATTACAATCTCAAACTCGGTAACTCGAAACTGACCAGCTTCGTAAATCTGCATCTACCTGGTAGAGTGGCCTTTCTTCTCACCTTGAAGAGCACTGGGATCACGTTAAACTGGCTGCCAACTAGCTTTCAGGTTGAGGACTTAGTTTTAAACACATAATTTAGTACTTTGTGCAATGCCATGTCATTATGCAGATATCCATATCCTCATCAGCAATCAGTTCTGTCACTTAGTAACGTAATTCTTCATTGTCAGATAGGTGGATGATGCAAAATAACTAATTAATGTAAAAACTTCAATAATATAATATAAAATATTGTCCATTTAGATTTATTTTCTTCTAAGCAAGGTATTAAGTTATTTTAAAATTTTTAGTATGTTTCTTTGAAGGCAGTTTTTATTTTGTTTTAAATTATTTCATTATTAAATTTTTAGTGGTATTATAGTTTGTTTTGTATTTTAAATACAGGTAGACCTTCTCTGATGAGGAAGCGCCGTGTAGATGAAATAAGACGAAAGGGATGATCGTTTGAGAAGAAACGGGGAAAGAAATACACTTGAAATACTCTTGCGAGAGTGATGAGCAGCGTGCTCATAGACTTTCACAAATGAGAGTTTACAAAAATTTTATCCGACGTAATGAAAGTTCAGACTCGGCTGATACACGAGCGTTTATCAAACGAAACCGAAGAACAACCTTATCACCTGCTCGGCTTGATACACGATCGTTTATCAAATGATTCAGCTGCATCCAGAAGGATTCAAGCAACAAGAGAGTCACAATAGCAGAGACTTGTCTAGTAAAATTTATTTTGAAAAGGCGACCAATATTTTCGCAAACGTTCCATTTACCGTTTGCATTATATCCACAACAGCGTTGCAACTTACAAACTCTTCTTTAGATTTTGGCTACTTTTAACTGGCTTGCCTTTCCTTCTGCTCCCCATTCTTTCACTGAGGCTCCTTCTTCTTTCTTCGGACCGGGTAGTCTTGGCTGTTTTAACCCTTGAATTTATCAATATTAATTTGAAACACCCTCCGATTCTCTACTGCATCTGGATGGATCCCAATTTTTTTCATATCTTTTCTTATCCTCTCAAACCATTTTGTTGTCACCTTTAATTTTGTGATGAAGTTGAAAATTCTTTTTGTCAATCTCCTCTCACTCATTCGCATATGTCCGTAAAATTTCAACCTTCTCTTCTTGTGTGTAAAGTTCATTGCTACCCGAAGAATTAATTTCTTTGGGTAATATTACAACATGCTCCCGTTGTCAAAATAATACAAGAAAACGCAAAATTCCGCCGACAACGTTTTGGAATAAAATGACAGTCACTACTATACCTCAAGAGTTAGAGAATTTGACTAAACTTGAAGAACGGTTGTTGTGCCGAGTTGTGCCGTTTTTGAAAATAATGAAGCTACAAAATAGTTTCTGTCAAGATTGGTGCAAGAGACAGGTAATTATAGATTGCATCGACCTTTAACTTGGTTAATATCCTACAATGTACTTTGCAGAGATGTTAGAGCCTATTTTAAGAACGTTGTTGACATTTGAAACATAATTCAAATTGCTGAAGGCCCTATAAATAACAGTGAGACCACAGAGTTACCATCCACTCCTCGAAACATTAATGTAGATTTGAATGAAAACATTGCTAAATTACACAGATCATTTCATGAGGCTGATTCAAGGTTTCATTTACAATATCGTGGCAAGCAAAGTACTGCCATAGCTGCTATGGCTTGTGTACGTTCGAACCTAGCCAATGTACTAAAAATGACATTGATTACATAGTAACACTCTGAGACAAGTTCTACCGTGAGTGCATTGGCACTAGAGAAAACCCCGCAGCTGGAGAAGTTAACCCTCGAAACCTAGCTGCAAGCGATTTCAATGGCCACGTTGATACCTAAAGCAGTACTGAGCCTTCCCTAACCTAAAATACGCTTTGTTATTGTTTTTTAGAGACAACTATAGCTGTTTGCTTACAGTAAATTCCACAACAGTGACGATATATTGTAAGTCTGAGACTAATATTAATAAATACAGGTTGTTTGATTCTCGTGCACGCTTAGATTTTTTTTTTGTATCTGCTTAACGTCTCTCTAACAGTGAGTTCTTTAGAGACGGGAAAGGATGGGGGGCAAGGAATGGGAAGGAATTCGGCCATGGCCTTTTGAAGGAAGCATCCCGGCATTTTTTTGGAATGATTTGGGAAACCATGGAAAACTCAAATCTGGATGCCCGGACGGGGATTCGAACCACCGTCCTCCCGAATGCGAGGCCAGAACGCTATCCGTTACACCACCACACTCGGTGAGAATTTAGAGAAATTATGTAACATATTGCGCCGAAATTTATATTCCACGCAACATAGTGTACCGGTCGTATTAAATAATGTGTACTCCCTAACTTCTTTGATTATAACTCCGTATAATCAAGCAGGAATCAACAGACAAACGTGGATACTCAACAGTTGAATAATCAGACCTAGGAGCTGCAGCCAAGAGCACTTCATTAAGAGAGTCCTCTACAAACGTCTCGGCTGGCCTCAATTCAGGAATTAATCCAAATAACACCATATTTATTGAAACGGCAAGTATGCTCCATAGCATAGACGAAGCGGTGTCTAATCTGGAAAGTATCGTTTCTAAGGATCATAACACAAATACCAACAATGATGAGATGAGGTTAGCACAGATTACAAGAAAAAACAGCTCCGCCTTTAAATGAAGATCGACAGCGACTTACGAAAGAACTCGCCCAGTATTGTCTTTTTCCTGACGGAAAAATTTTTTTTGGAGAGGAAAGATAAATTCTGATTACTCCTTTGGGTAAGAGATTTAATCGAGATGACTATTTGTATTTTGCTCTGTCCATGGTTGAATATTATCGAGCTAAATGCAGTGTTCCCGTTTATGCAGGATGCGTCAGGGCCAAGGTGAGCAAACTCCTCAATGGCTCATAGATAACACGCATCTGACTGAGGCTCAGCGTCTTATTGGCAGAAATGTTGCTCTCAACTCATTGTAATGGTCCGAACTTTTGGGCCTCCTGCATGATTCATGACTTTCTCAGGCAATGGCCTTAACTGACCTGATATGATCAAGGCTTTACTAATATAAATATAAATGTAGCAGAGATGCTGCCGTTCCCCAAACTTTTTGAGTTGGTACAGAGTCATCCAGTAGTAGTATCTCGACAATTTGCAGTACGTGTAAATGTTCTCCTGCTATTCAGACTGCTTAGGTAGCTCAGTTATAAACTTTTTATACAGAATCGATTTCCAAATTCATGGAAGCCCACATCTTCATATGATGTTTTGGTGTGATAACATCCAAAATTTCACTACTCCAGAAGGTGTCGAGTTTCATGCTCGTTAAGTCCCAATAACCCTATATTGCAGAAATTAATAGAAGTTGTGCAAATACATAAACACACTACCACTTATTACAAAAACTGCAACGATAGTTGTTTTTGTTATCCGAAGACACCTTATGAGAAGGCTGTTTGCTTAGGTCCTGAGGCGGATTTCGTTGTCCGGAGAGAACTGCAGATGAAAGCGTGGTGAAAGATTACAATCCTGTTCTACTGAGTGTGTGGGAAAGAAACATTGATGTTGCGCTAGTAAGTGTGAACCTCATGATACGGGTGAAGTGGTCCTGCCTGGAGTTATTCTGCCTCAACGCCTTGTAAGTGCGTAGGAATATCCATACAGATTATGACATTTACCACTGAAAGTGTCTTCACAAAAAATCAATCTTTGTAAACAGTTGCAAGCCTAGCAAACATTTCAGTGACGACACATCCAATTCTAATAATATTTTTGACCAGTATGTATTACGTCCAGAAGATCTAGCGGACTTTAAGTTTTGCTGAATTTGCTACTCAACATAATAAAGTGAATACTGCAGTGATTAAGAGTAAGGGGTGAAGATGTTACGCTGGCAAGATTTATACGACTGAGAGACAACACGCGAATGAGCGTAAGAAATAAGGCAGTAGTATTGTGCACGATAATTCACGATGAACACTGACAAATAAGTTTATTACTAAAGAAAATGAACTTCTCCTTGAAGACGAAACCGCTGAGGAGTGTTTTATTAGACGGCGACTACAAATCAGACTATTACAGGGCAACGTGAGTGCAGAAGTGTTTGCTCATGCGGAACGAACTATACAACAGGCTCTTGCCCAAGCAGTGGCACTTAATGCTGTCCGTGATATATATTATACTAATCCTCCTTTGATTTGTGGCGCCCATCAAATCGTGAATGAATGATTATTATGAAGACGTATGTGAAAGATCCACAATGCCAAATGAGATCTTCCTGGGAAATATTCGAAGACTCAACGTAAAATGATTTGCATGGACAAGAAGGTCAATTGTTATTATTTGTCACAAGTGTTGCAGGAAGTGGAAAGTCTTTTGTTTTAAAATTACTTGTGGAGCATATCAAACGGTGTTATGCACCTACTATAGATATATTTCTCAATGCGAAATTTGTTGGCGTCGGTTCTTTAATAGCAGTCTCCTCTTGAAAAATATTTGGAAAAACGTTGCACTGAATAGACTTCCAATAGAAAAAGGTAATACGATGACGTACGAAAAAAACTGGACAAAACTTAGAGAGTAAATGGTGCAATATTTACTGGTTAATCATAGATGAAATTTCAATATCATCATGAAATTTTGCGAATTGTATGCCTGCGTCTTCAAGAATGGAAAAATAATGATAAATTATTTGGCGGCGTACGTACATTGCTTTTTGGTGATATACTGCAGTTCCCACCAGTAAAAGGTTGTTGTTGTTATTGTAAGGACTTTAGGGCGCGTCAACATCTAGGTTATTAGCGCCCTACCGGTAAAAGGGCATTGGTGTTTCATCCAACCACCATGATTTTCAACGAAGTTAACTTATGGCAGCAGATCCCATTTTGTTAATCCCTTGAATAGCTTGCGGATTGGTGAATTAACGAAGAGCGGCGACACTTATCTTTGTCAGGTGATTTTGGTGATGGTGCTGCTGTCAGTATTTTCCCCACCATTAGACAAGATAGCACATATGATGAAAAGGTGATGACGCGAAATGCTGAGGCGTACCTTGTGTACACAATAAATGCTGCAGACGAGTCTCGTGAGGCGGCAGGCAATGTTAATCCAACTGTGAAGGTTTCTTACCAACCCCAAAGTTAAGTGTTTAATCTCGAGTTATGTCGAAGCGTAATATTTTCGTATCCGATGGGCTCATGAATGGCGCAATAAAGAGATCAAATGAAAGAATGCAAGTTACTTGAAGCTATACTGATAAAATTTGATGACGCGACAATTGGTCTTAGAATGAAAGACATTGATGGTTGCGTAGCAATTTCCTCTGCTTGTACAACATTCCAAGTACAAAAAGGAAATGGAGATGTGTAGCGCAGAATGCTACCGCTCATCCTAAGCTAGGCTGTAGCTGCACATAAATTAACAGGACACAGCCCTCGAAAAGGCAGTGATTGATTTAGGCAAAAAGAATTTTGCTAAAGGACATATTTATGTGGCACTCAGTTGCGTAAAAACTTTAGAGGGCATTGCTTTGCCTGATTTAGATGCAAATAAATTTTTAAATAAGCACGATGAGAAAGCTATCACAGATTTCGCAATCCTGGAATTGAGGACTGATTTTGCCGATAGTTCAATTCAGAAATTGAATGGCCTAAAAAAATATCATATGATCTTAATGAAATTTGTATGGAACTATTCTGAAAGATTAACCTCGACACACACACACACACAAAAAAAAAAAAAAAAAAAAAAAAAAAAAAAATACTGGTTAAAAATTGGCGAAGATATCATTAAACATACCTACCCAAAAAAATTACAATCGAATTGGGAACCTCCTCCTTGTTCGAAGTCGGTTAAATAGACCCAAGCATTTCCAGTTTATAGGGCCAAACGATATTATCTGTCTGAAACACGAACTTGAAATGTGTTCACTCTGCAAAATTAAAGAATTTCTGTTTTGTCTGATGGGTATTATCGTACATAAAAACAGATTTGCGCTGACAGACACGGGATCATTACATAAGAGATTATCTACGGGATTTGAACCCGCGACCGGAGAAAGAAAGCTCCGGAAGTAAGAGCCTTAACCGCTGAGCAACCAGACCGTGTATACGTGTGCTAAGTACTATCAAAATCGTAGAAAAAATTGTTGATTTGTATGAACAATGTTGATAGAAATTAAGTGAGGCGGGAAAGTAAGAGAGGGTTTAGGTTTTTTGTAAATCAACCCTAAAAAGTAGTTTTTTATTTGTTTTAAAGTATACGTATGCGAAGCACTATGTAAAACGAGAGGGAAAAATTAAATTATATATAATTTTTTTTTACTTTTTAACATGTGGTTTAATGAGAGACATGGAGCTTGGCCTTGATTTCCTCATAATTTCCCCTACGCCAAAATTAGGCCATCAACCCCACAAAAACTGAACGTGAAAACAGCATACGGATATTTTGACTACTTCACCCTTAAGAAACCTCTATGAAGAACAGGAAAAACAAAAGAAAGAGAAGACAGAAGGCAATAACTGTGCGCCGAAGAAAAGATCCGCATTTTTTGCTGCAAGAAAGGAAAGTAACGGTGAGTGCAAGGAGGAACAGACCACCTAATACGAGATCTAGGGCTACAAGCCGCTTGACACAATCTTCATCGATTTAAATTAGCGATAAAAGTGACGGTTCCTATACAAAAATCGTTTGTTTGCTTTGATTCACAGAAATTTAATCAAATGACACTCTCACATGTCTCGTGAAGTGTGGAAAAATGTAGCAGGACTATTCAGATTTTAATGATGAACGGTCTTTGATTTGTAAAATTTTGTGCTAGGAAACAGTAATGTATTTCTCATAATTAATTTGTAGATTCACTAGAGTGAAAAGAATTGTATTAATTTTCAATTTTGTCAAGAATACTTAAGTTCTGTCAGTATTATGTACTAATGTGGCTGTGGCTCTGATTAACCAGTTGACCGGGTAATGAGAGCCATTAGAGTCAATTGGGATTTTCTTTCCTTTTTTCTCTTCAGTGAAGTGTCTGTTTTCGTTTTTTTTTACATATTCCATGGATTAGACATAACAGCGTCATTAAAAAATAAAAAAAAGATACAAGAAAACTGTTTCTAAGGCACTCTTATTTCACTTTTTCCTTAGTAGGCTCCCATTCCCCCGTTCTCCCCTACTGTTAACATTAACATGTTGGCGATACGAACTCATAAGATTTTACCCATCCATAAAGCGTCCAACTGGAATATCATATGCGCAACATGTCATTGCGTGACGGTGACGAGAAGTTGTGAACTCATAGCTTTACCCCCGTCCAAACATCGCCTAACTCGCCTATAGAGATTTTCACTTCAATAAAACAATCTTCACACTTCAAATTAAACAGCCATTCAAAATTTAAATACTGCACGAATTCAGTAATCCAAATGACGAAATAATTCAAATCAACCAAAAATGACTGAAGATTGATTTGATCTTAGCTTGATGAGCAGATATAGTATCAATGCTTTCATAAATAGGTTTGCACATTAATAGAAAAATACCAAAAATGAGGGGATCTATGAAACTGTATGTCTACAATCAGTGAAAATCTCTTCATCCTAAAAAGAACCTGGAAAATAAGAGCATGTCGTGCACAACATCGGACAGTACACATAGAAGTAGCGAGCACTAACACTAAGACTACATCCACGATGCTTCTTGAACCTAATGAACTAAAAAAATCACCTACTGCCTAATGTTGAGGGTTTTAGTTGCATTTAGAATGATACTAAATCAAGGCGACCTATGCACACTAACAACTTTGCTGCCGATGCATATGGGAATATGTCGGCCGAATTCCTTCCTCCTTCCAGTCCTGTCTCAAAGCACAAATATAAACAGACTAGCTGATACCCACATCTTCGTACGCGTGGATTTAGAATTTCATTGCTAGAACTGGATATAGAAAGCTGTAAGTTATATAAAAGGTTTTCACAAAAAAACATGGAGCCAGGATAATATGACGGATAAGTCATCACCATCGAACATGTCTCATGAAGAGAATCAATTTGCAACATGTTTAAAAGCAGCAAAAAATTAATGGGGGCGGGGGGGGGGGGGTGGAGTTAACTGAAGGAATCTTGCCTTTCGGCTTGGTCTTGTCTTCTTTCTTCAGCATGAGCATCAGATTCTTGTTTTATAATAACTTCAGCTCCTAGTGCTCTGCTAGAACTACATCTTAGGTCCCCAGGTCTGATTTACGCTTGCGAGGCTTGTCAAAAAGAAGACAAAATTCATTGATGCCAGAAACTTTTTGGTAGGCACAAGATAATATTCTGGTGCAGCGAAAATTATCATCTATACTATATAACAAGTTTTGTTTGTAAACGATTTTTTTTTGTTTATGGCTTTACGCCTCATCAACGTCGAAGCCATTAGAGGCGGGAAAGGAATGGGAACGGGAAGGAATTCAGCTATGGCCTTTTTGATGGGAGTATCCCGGCATTTGCCTGAAGTGATTTAGGGAAACCATGGAAAATCCAAATCTGGATGCTCGGATGGGGATTCGAACCGACGTCCTCCCGAATGCGGCCACCACGCTCGGCCAGTGAAACACACACGCCAGCCGCCTGTTTAAGCATCCTGTGTCCTTGATAATGATACAACCTATATATGTAGGTTCGTTTGGGCCAACTAGGACCTCGTAAAATTTTATCAATACCGGTGTGACCGTTTAGTCGTCAAAACGCAACAAACAAACAGAAAGACAGAGTTATTTACGCATTTATAATAATACTAGCTGTTACCCGCGACTTCCTACGCGTGGAATAAGAATTTCATTGCCAGAATTGTATAAAGAAAGCTGTTAGTAACCTAAGATTTGTCCCAAACAACACCGAGTTGCCATAATATGACAGGAAAGCCATCACTATATCATTCTACCGTGGAACCTGTCTCATGAAGAGAATCAATTTCCAACATAATTAAAACAGGAAAACAAATGAAGGTGCGGGGATGTGGAAAAAGGGAGGGGGGGGGGTTAACTAAGGGCGGCTTTATTTCAACTTGGTCTTTTCTTATTTCTTCAGCTTGAGCATCAGATTCTTGGGTTCTAATAACTTTAGCTGCTCGTGCTCTTCTAGAGCTATACCCTTAGGCCACGTTTACGTCCGCAAGGCATTTCAAAAAAAGAAGACAAAATAAACTGGTGCTAGAAACTATAAGGCGGACACAAAGTAATAGTACAGTGCAGAGAAAATCGATATTTATGCTAAATAATAAGTTTTGTGTCTAAACGAAATAAAATAACAAATCATACACTAACAGACAGTGCGAGAAGCACAGCTTGAGCAACCGAAGTAACATTACAGCCTAACACACGCATCCGTCTGTCTGTCACCATTCGATAAGTTCTCAAAATTTCGTGACTACAACTGTTATTCATACCGAAAAAAATGTCCTTCCTACAGATAAAAAGTATTTCGTTGTCAAATTCCATATAGCCATGTAGTTGTCAAAACGTAACAAAATGACAAACTTACTTCCGCATTTATAATATCAGTGCAGATCACACACACACTGACTACGAGAGTAACAAACCCTGAGGGATCAATATAGCGCACATTTTTGTACAAATACAGCTTTGCTAGACCACATACGATTTGCGACGCATTGCACCCCTAAATTTGTGGTATCTACAGTTTAACATGGGATCCAAACAACTAATCCTGGCGCGGCTCATACGATCAAAAACAATTCTTAAACATCTTCGCCTACAACGGGACTTGAACCGAAGCCCACGCTCCAAACATCATTAAGCAAGTACATTAATGACTGAGATACCAGCCCGCTATACAAAAGTTACTACAGAGACTTACACATCCTATGCGTCTGTCTATTACCATTAAGTAATTTTTCAAAATTATATGACAATATGTATTATTTATACAGAAAAATGTATGCTATGTCCATCCTAATGCCAAATAGCATCTCCTTGTCAAATTTCATTACGATCGCATTAGCCGTTTAGCCCAAGAAACGTAACAAACAGACAGACATAGTTAATTTCGCATTTATAATATTATAGATAGATAGATAGATTAGTATAGATGTTGGTCATTTCCTAGAAAAACTGGTAACATTAGTTATTTTCCTATCGAAGTTGGGTTTTGATATTTGAGATTCATCGACATGTTAACCTTAAATAAATAATGGAAATGTGGTTGAAATGTGAAACGAAATGACAATCTAATATATAATCATAATTCCATGTGGTCGGAATGACCTGGTGACAGGGTTTCTACTGACTGCGCATTCCGCCCCTATCGTAGCCGCCTTAACCTAACCCGGCAATCCTACCAGGTACAGGGGACCTACAGTTTAACGTAGAATCCGAACCACGGAAGCGTTCTGGTGTACTTCACATTACACAGCAAGCTGTGCCAGAGGCGAAGGTCGGGTTAAGTGACTATAAAAATCCCCTCCGAGACAGGGCTTCGAACCGGGGGACCTTTCCCTCTCCAATCAGACGCCTTAACCACTGAGCCACCAGACCGCTAATATATAAAAATGAATGTATGTTTGTTTGCTTGTTGGTTTGTTCGTCAGCTAAGCGATCCTATACCATTCATCCAATTACGATGAAACTTTAGCGAGTTATTCTGTGCGCACCTGTGAAGGTTTCTGTCCAAGGAAAAAACCCTTCCCCTATACACCCTTCAATTTTTTCAAATATTCGATACACAAACGCACAGTTTTTATCCGATATCGATGGAACTTCGCACAGACAAACTTTAATTTAATTTAATTTAATTGCAATGGAGCACAAGCTCCGGTGGCAATTTCCCTACACACCCATCTTCCCCCTATCCTGCACCCATTCTTTCAAAGTTTTCGGTAAATTATTCATCATTTCTCTTGGTAACTCATTCCAATCCCTGACACCCTTACCTAAAAAAGAGAATCTTCCCACACCCTTGTGCCTGAAATCGAGTGCCAGCTTGTGGTCATGGTCATCTTTTTCCTTCCATGCACTACTTTTCATACCTATTGCAATATCTTTCCATGCCTCATCGCCAGTATATGCCCTGTACACTCCCATGACCCTCCTCATCCTCCTCCTGTCTTGCAATGAATTCCATTCCAGCTCCTTTATCATATCCGTCACTGATTGCATTCTGCGATAATTTCCAGAAACAAATCTACCAGCCCTTTTTTGCACCCTCTCCAACTCCTGTATTTGATACGTAAAATGAGGGTCCCATACTACACTACCATATTCGAGCAATGGTCTGACCAAAGTTTTGTAACCCAATTCCTTTACTTCTCCCGTACATCTCCTCATAACTCTCTCCAACAAGTGCAGAACTTTGAAACCTTTTCCTACCACCTATCCAATGTGTCCTGCCCAGTTAAGCTTGTTATCAAAAGTAATGCCAAGATATTTACATTTTAAGTCTTCAGCAAACAATTCTTTCCCCACCTTATATTCATAATTAACCTTTTGTTTTTTATTTGTGTATCTAATAAGCTGGTCTTTGCATTTATCTTCATTCCATGTTTACCAATCCAACTAGATATCCTGTCCAGATCACCCTGCAACTGTTTACAATCCTCTATCGTTTTGATTATTTTATACAGCATTATGTCATCTGCAAACAATCTAATTTCAGATAGTAAACAATCAAAACAATTATTCATTAGAATAATGAATAGCAATCGTCACAAACAGAAAAATACTGTCTATATTTGTTTACAAAAACCCACCCCTTTTCACCTTTACCCCCACTCTCTAAATTTTTGACAACGTTCTTCATACAAACACATAGTTTTTATCTTATTTTGATGGACCTCTGCATCTGTATACTTTAAAACAAATAGAAAAATACTGTCTGCGTTTGCTTTACAAATCCTAACTCCTTTTCTCCTTTACTCACCTTTAATTTATGCCAACGTTGTTCAAACAAACCCACAGATTTTATCCGATTTTGATATTACTTAGCACACATGGGCTTTAAAATAGACTGTTCTGGCAGTGGTTAAGGTGCTGTCTATGTTCCCGGGTTCAAATCTGTGTTGGAGCAGAAATGTTTATGAGCTGAATTTTGACATATGAGTTACGTCGGGACGTTCCTTGGTTGGGATTCCACGTCATCTATAATAAAAAAAGAGCGGTCTGGAAGCTCACTAGTTAACGGAATTACTTTCGAAAATTCCCAGGTTTAGATCACGGTGGAAGCTGAAACTTTTAAGCGTGGTATTTGATCACTCGAGATACGCCAGGTCCGTGGTTTGGATTCCACGTACTGTAGGTCCCAGAGGAAAAGATTTTGTCGTCCTACTGTGACACAATAGCTTAGTACACCTTCGAAATAATTCAGTCAACCTTCGGGATGTAGACTGAGTTTTTTTTTTTTTTTAAATTAACAAACAGAAAATAATGTCTACATTTGGTGTGCAAACAGAAACCACTGTTCTCCTTACTTCACCGCATCACCTTAATTTTTGCCAACCTTGTTCATACAAACCCACAGTTTTTAATCCAACTTTGATAGTACTTACCACACGTATGCTTCAAAACAAAATGGTCTGTAGCTGTATATTTACGGCAATTACTTACGGCAGTTTCTGTCTTAGGCCCCGGTTTCAAATCCAAGGGGAAGCAGGAATTCTTAGGAGTTGTATTTGATCATCTGAGCGACGCCCGAACGTTCCTGCCTCTGAAACAATGGGCTGGTGCACCTCCTTCGGGAGGATTCAACCAACCTTCGGGTTGTAAACTAAGTTAGTTTCATCACTTTAAAGCAAAGAGAAAAATACTGTCTACTTTTGGTTTACAAAAAGGTAATCCCCCTCCTACTTTACGCCAGCCCTAAATTTTTGCCAACGTTGTTCATACTAACGCCTAGTTTTTATCATGGTTTGATAGTACTTAGCACACCCATACTTAAAAAAACATAGCGGTCTGATAGCTTAATGGTTAAGGCTCTTACGTTCAAAACCTTCTTGGCCTGGTCCCAGGTTCAAATTCCGGTGAAAGCAGGAATTTCTAAGAGTTGTATATGATCAACGGGTTAGTATGGCCCCTTCCAGTAGTGGACTAAGTTAGGTTCTTTTTTTTTTACTTTAAAACAAAGAGAAAAATACTGTCTAAATTTGGTTTGCAAAATCCAATCCTTCTACTCCTTTACCGCCCATAATTTTTTATACAAACCCACTATTTGTATCCGATTTCGATGGAACTTTGCACACGTTTACTTTAGAACACGAGACAAATATTTCCTACATTTGGTTTACAAAAACCCACCATTCTCCCTTGAGTAAAATTTACACTTAGAGCTATTCAGTCTTTTTGCAAATATCTCGAAAGTGGTATGAAAAATAACCAAAGTGGATAGGGATATGTTTCATATTCTGAAAGCCCCCAACATTTCCTGTCAAACGGGGTTGGACTGATTCAGACTAGATAGTTGCTGTCCAAGAAAATCGAACTTGAAATTTAAAAAAATCTACAGTTTCTATCCCATCCTGAAGGAACTTTTCACACAGTTGTTTTAAAATAAATGAAAACTGAAGTTTACATTTAATTTAAAAAACTGCACTCGCTATTCCCCTTCTGCCCTCTTAGTACTAATTTATACAAGCAACTTTTCCGTTTTTTGTATCGGTAGGGAAATCTGCAAATGATGATGCTGATGAAGGATTTTTACTACACTCCCATCTAAAGGGATAAAACATTAGAACTTTCATATCAAGCAGCCGAGAAACGCTGTAGACAGTATTTTTTCACTTTGTTTTAAAGTTAAAAAAAGTCTAACTTAGTCCACAACCCGCAGGTTGGTTAGATCCTACCGAAGGGGGCATACTAAGCAATTGATCGTATACAACTCTTAAAAATTTCAACTTGCACCGGAATTTGAACCTGAGACCAGACCAAAAAAAAACGTTTGAAATACACAGACGGAAAAAAAAATCCCAACACCAAGAAAGACTTGTGTTAGATAAACGAAATTTGGTAGGCGTGTTTATACATCTGAAAGATGACATCGATTCAAATTTCGCGCTTCGCGCATAAGTGTGGCGCTAGTAGCGCTACTCAGAGCTTGCAAATCAGGTTTGCTTTAAATACGCGCTGTAAAGTTTGTGAACGTTATTTACCGCTGAGATTTGACATAGTGAGTTGATGTTAGCCAAGAATGCCTTTAAGAAGACGAAGAAGCCATTATCAACAGCTCACCGAGTTTGAACGAGGTCGTGTAATAGGGCTACGAGAAGGTGGATTTTCTTTTCGCGATATTGCAGAAAGACTTGGCCGGAATGTATCCACTGTGCATGATTGTTGGGTGCAGTGGTCAAGGGATGGTACTGCCTCAAGAAGACCGGGTTCCGGGAGGCCACGTGGCACTACTGAGAGGGAAGACCGCCGTATTCGGCGTACAGCTGTGGCGCATCGTACTGCGTCTGCGGCAGAAATTCGAGCTGCAGTTGGTACCACAGTGACACAACGAACTGTTAGAAATCGGTTACTTCAAGGACAGCTCCGAGCCAGGCGCCCTGTAGCGTGCATTCCACTGACTACAAGCCATCGCCGTTTGCGACTCCAGTGGTGTCAAGCCAGAGCTCATTGGAGGACGGAGTGGAGATCTGTTGTGTTTTCTGATGAAAGCAGGTTCTGCCTTGGTGCCAGTGATGGCCGAGTGTTGGTCAGAAGGAGGCCAGGGGAACGCCTGCAACCAAACTGTCTGCGGCCTAGACACACTGGACCTACACCTGGAGTCATGGTCTGGGGAGCAATTTCCTATGACAGCAGGAGCACTCTTGTGGTTATACCAAACACACTGACTGCAAATTTGTACGTCAGTCTGGTAATTCAACCTGTAGTGCTGCCATTCATGAACAGCATTCAAGGGGGAGTTTTTCAACAGGATAACGCTCGCCCTCATACCGCTGTTGTCTCGCAACGTGCTCTACAGAGTGTCGACATGTTACCTTGGCCTGCGAGATCACCAGATCTGTCTCCAATTGAACACGTATGGGATATCATTGGACGACAACTCCAGCATCATCCACAGCCAGCACTGACCGTCCCAGTATTGACAGCACAAGTACAACAAGCATGGAACTCCCATACCACAAAGTGACATTCGAAACCTGTATGACACAATGCATTCACGTTTGCAGGCTTGCATTCAAAATTCTGGAGGTTACACCGGCTATTAATTTAACAGTATTTCACATTTGAAATGCATTTTCTTGAGCTTAAATTAACCTGTGATCTTGAAAATTTAATCAATTAAACATGTTAACTTGACAAATGCATTGTCCAAATTTCATTACTCTACAATAATTTTTTCTTGGTGTTGGGATTTTTTTTTCCGTCTGTGTAAATAGCTTTAACCACTGAGTTACCATACCGCTCTGTTTTTAAACACAGGTGTGCTAAGCACTATCAAAACCGGATAAAACCATGAGTTTGTTTTTGCAGAAAACGAAACACCGAAAATATTGTATACCCAAAGCACTATAACTTTTTCAATATCAATTTAATTCATAAAAATCATTGTCTTTCGTTTATTTTGAACACGTAAATGTTTCTGTTTTATATATGCGTACCCACTTAAGAAAGAAAAAGAGAGGTTGCAATCCATGTTAGGCAAAGCTGGTAATTAATAAAACTGTGAATGTGACTTCTTTATGCCACTACACGTTGATTAGAACTGTTATTTGGACAAAGAGGAAATCAGACAAGCAATAATCCCATATTCGAAAGCAGGCGTCATGAGACAAACGAATGGGCATGAAGGCTATCTGAATTTACACCCATCTGTGCAATCACAAAATTAATTAAAACAGTACAGCTACGCTTTGGCATACTCCAAAAATGTCTAAGTTTTTCTCATTTGGATTTTTTTCAAAGGTGACATGACATCGTTATACTAGCTCAACGCTGATGAATCGTCGCTTCTTAATATAACGATTACAGACGAAATTCTCCCTTAGCAGCAAAGGTAACTCCACGTGCATGTTATTGCCGCGTAGTGAGCAGTTGTAATAGGGCCAGAGTGTCCGGTATCGAATGTCCGAAGCGACACCGCTCTCCCAGCACTCATTCAACGCGCCCAGTATTACCCTCCTGACAGGAAGAGCAAGCTCAGTGTTTCATCGACGCCAATTCAAATGGACTGAAGTTTGAAGATTTTCAAAGTTCACTGCACATTTCGTTCACATAGTTTGGCCATGAAAACAAAATCTTTCGCTTTCCTACACAGAGAGAGATAGTTCATCACCAGAAAGAAATGTGTGATATTCCTTGGTACCCGAACGGAAGCGAAATTACTTTTGTTTAAGGCGCCACCACACTGAATCGCGATGTTCGGGCATCCCCCACTCATTAACTAAACATTTTACAAACAAAAATACACTTATCACAAAAAAATAGTTACATGTTTCGCAGACAGATGACAACGCAACAATCCTCCAAAAGGGTAAATGTTCGGGAACTGACGGGTAGAGCTCATGTCCTCCAACATTGGACGCCAGTGTCACGTAGTCCGCGTAGTCCGATACAAAATATATATTCACTGGCGGAAATTAAAAGTGCAACAACCAGACGGAGTTGTAATAACTGAATGAAATTTGGCCCCACGTATCCCCATATGAAGAGTATTGAATGATTAAAAATTGAAAGTTTTAGAGTATGAGAATTGCAGGGCTATTTTGTAATGCAAAATTTCTATGCTTTTTAGCGTATAAGTTGTGAACTGTGTGATGTAAGATGTCACTTTTATGTCTACAAGTTCTTGTTGACCAAGTATGTCAAGGTGAAAAGTGACGACCCTCCACACCCCCCGTGTTTGAAATGGGTGCTTCATATCGTGAAATCTCCCGAAGTATTGGCCGTAGTGCAATGTCAGTATACAGACTTGTTTTACGGTGAATGAAAGCGTTACTGAGAGAGTCACAACCAGGACGATTCTAAACCAACTGATTGCAGCTGGTTACACTATCTGGCCTCTATGCAATGTGTTCCATTAACCTGATTTCATTGTCAGCATCTTCTAACATGGCGTAATGTAAAACGAAAATGGACACGTGAATGGCGTACATTTGTGTTTAGAGACGAGTCTCGATTCTGTCTGTGGCAAAGCGATAATCGACAATTTGTTCGCAGGCATAGTGGAGAAATGGTTTGTCACACAGGTCCAGCCACTGGCGTCTTGGTTTGGGGAAAATCAGTTTTCGACAGCTGGACTGACTTGGTTGTTGTTGAAGGCACAATAACAGACCACCGCTATGTGGACGGAGTGCTGCCTTCTATTGTGATACCCATCATGTCCACCATCCAAATCGCATCTTCCAACCGGATAATGCACATCCTCATACTGTGGCCATCACAACACAAGCCTTGCAATTGGTTACGATCACAATTTGGACCCCACAGTCCCCAGATGTGTCCCAAATAAAGCATGTCTTGGATGCCTGGAGTAGACACATTAGATCACATGGTCGGTGACAAGCGCACAGGTGAGATAAGCGTAGAAGGGTCCTTGAAGATCGATGGTTATCCCTCGCAACATCCCCAACACGTTACCTAATGTCGTTTCAGCTACCCGGGCGTTTGATGTTTACCGACTGGGTGACGCGGCTCTCTTCCCACGGCCCGCTGTTGATAGCTAGACCGGCGCCTCCGGCAAATGCCACCTTAAGGCTAGGTGCACACTTGGGATTTATAGGTGGGCGATTATTATGTAGTCAAGCAAACTGGACACTGTTTTCATTTCGAATCAGTGTACAAGTGATAAAAATTTTAAGCGACGCGATTGTCGAAACCTGATTTGAGAGATTAAAAAATGACCAAGCTGCCATGTGAGGAACTTGTATTTCTTTGCTATTTTTAGTTCCTCGTATTGTAAAATACCGATTCACTGCCTTCGGAAGCCAATAGTTAATATAACTGAAAAAGATACGCTTTGGCGATGGACGAAACCATTACCCAAGCAATCTACGAATGAAAGATTCTTAATAGTTAATATAAAAAACCAATGATATAGACGTACGTATGTCAACGCCCACAACTCCTTCTGGGGAAAGACTAATAAGCATAGACAGTATTTAAGTCATAATTACGTACTCTTAAGAGTTATTTGTCTACAAGTGCGCGGACATCGTGCACAAATCCGTTTCGAAATCTAGGTGTACTTACAATACTAGCACAAAGCATATACTCCCTACTGTCTTTTGTAGTGGAGAATCCTAAACACTTTAGTCTCAATGCTACTAGCATACATAACTATAATAACAGGAATAAATATAATTTTTTAAAGCCGTTTTCAAGTGTACAGAAAGGGATAAATTAACTGGAGCTTCTTCATTCTCTGTCTTACTACAGAAAATAAAATGTTATTTACTAAAACCTAATAGACTGAAATCCAGACAGAAAGAGATTTTACTTCAACAGCCATTTAACTCCGTGAAAGAATTCTCTTCTTAGTATTTCGTAACTAAATATGACTAACAAAATATTATATGTTCTTGGGGTGCAGAAGGGGAAAGTGATAAAGTTATTCACATTCACTAAAATAGAGGAATATTTTCCTTTTGTAGAAACCGTTAACAAATGCAGCAATTATAGTATATGGAAAGAGCATTCATTTATAGTAATCAACGTGGGATGTTATACATTAACAGTTAACCTTGGATATTGAATACACTAACGGCATGTTAAGTAACTAACAGGCAATCAGTAGCTGGTAATATTATTTATTTATTATTAATTATAAGTGCTGTCCCACCTTCCCGCATACCTAATCCAACCACAACACTTGCAATGCCTGTATCTAATGTGTACAGAAAATCTGTGAAGCTTGGATTACGAGAAGAAATTATTACGAAAATTACTCCACTTGGATTTCCAATAACAAAGATCCATGTTATTGTATTTTTTAAATTCAATAAAATAAATGTTCAACATCTCCCGCCAAGCAATATCGATTTCATGAATTAACTGCAGTCGTGAATAATACTCCTTTCCACCGCGTCTGGTAACTTGTGGGCAGTATAACGTCGGAATCTGTGCAGTTTTTTTTTATTATTATTATTATTTTATTTTTATTTTTATATGGCATTTGGCTTTTTTAGGGCATACAGCCAGCTCAAGTATGTGTTTATTTTCATACAGTGTTTTTCAGTTTTTCTACGTGTATATATATCTTTCGGGGTGTAAGGGTTTGGGAGAGACTATACTAGTCTTTTCCAACCAAATGTCAACCTCTCCTTCACGTGGTGCACCCTGTTTGCACGGACGAGGCTCTGGCGACTGAAAGATTCCCGGTATAAGGAGTCACCCATTGCTTGCCAACGGCCTCTGAAAAGAGGGCGGAAGAGCGGGGAGCGGTTCAGGGCACCCTCTTGCCCTTCGGGTTGGAACGGCCCCTAAAGGCGGATGAATCAGAAATGATCAACGGCATGGGGATGCAGAAGGCAACGGGAAACCACTGCATTAAAGACCCAAAGGGTATCCCGAGGACATGTAATCCTCTCAAATTACATATACCATGATGGCTTTCTTCCTGGGTAAAATATTCCGGAGGTAAAATAGTCCCCCAATCGGATCTCCGGGTGGGGACTGCTAAGGGAGGAGTCATCAGAATGGATAGAAACATTCTACGAGTCGGAGCGTGAAATGTTAGAAGTCTGAATAGGGCAGGTAGGTTAGAAAACTTAAAAAGGGAGATGGAACAACTTAAGTTAGATGTTGTTGGGATTAGTGAGATTAAATGGAAGGACGCACAGGATTTCTGTCTGGGGAACACAGGATAATTAGCTCACAAGCTGTCAATGGAGTCACTGGTGTAGGATTTGTAATGAACAAGAAAGTAGGGAAACGGGTTAGTTATTATGAACAATTTAGTGACAGGATTATTTTGTTGAGGTTAGAAACTAAGCCCGTCCCAACCACATTAGTACAAGTGTATATGCCAACGTCGCAGGAAGATGACGAAGAAATAGAAAAAATATACGCTGAAATTGAAGAATTAATCCAATATGTGAAAGGGGAGGAAAATCTAATAATCATGGGTGATTGGAATGCAATAGTGGGAGAAGGAAAAGAGGGGAATACTGTAGGAAGTTTTGGTCTAGGAGAAAGAAATGAGCGAGGAAGCAGGTTGCTAGAATTTTGTGAAAGATATAAGCTAGTAGTGGCGAACACACTGTTTTAAGAACCATGCAAGAAGAATATACACCTGGAAACGTCCTGGGGATACAGGCAGATATCAGCTAGATTATATCATGGTCAAACAGAGATTCAGGAATCAAGTTCTAGACTGTAAAGCATACCCAGGAGCAGACATAGACTCGGACCACAATTTGATAGTAATGAAGTGCAGGCTGAAATTCAAGCGAATAAGGAAGCAGCATAAGCAGAACAGACTGGAAGTGAATAAACTGAAACAATCTAGCACAAGAGAAAAATTTGCAGAAATGGTAGACTTAGGTCTAAGAATTAACTGTGAAAGGAGCTCAACAGAGGACGAATGGAATGCATTAAAGACCGAAATAATGAAAGCTGGCAAAGAAACCTTAGGCTTTAGGGAACAAGCTGCCCGAAAACCTTGGATCACAGAAGAAATTTTGCAGCTGATCGATCAGAGGAGAAGGTACAAAAATGCTCAGGATGAAGCAGGAAAAGAGCAGTACAGGCAATTTAGAAATCAAATAAATAGGAAATGCAAAATAGCAAAGAAAAATGGCTACAAGAAAAGTGTGAAGAAGTAGAAAAGGAAATGGTTGCAGGAAAAGTAGATGTTGCATATAGAAAGATCAAACAGAATTTTGGAGAAATGAAGAAAAGAGGTATGAACATTAAAGCTGCCGATGGGAAACCTCTTTTAAGGTCAGAAGATAGAGCTAACAGATGGAAGGAATACATTGAGAAACTGTATGTTGGGGACGACTCTAGCAATAGTGTATTGGAAAAGGAAGGCGATGTCGACATGGATGACTTAGGAGATCCTGTTTTGAGGACAGAATTTAATAAAGCTCTGAATGACTTGAAAGCAAATAAGGCAGTTGGAATTGATGAGATCCCTGCAGAACTTCTTAAATCTCTAGGAGAGGAAGGAATCGAAAGATTATTCAAGCTGATATCAAAAAGTTATGAAACAGGAGAAATTCCAACTGATTTTAATAAAAATATCATCTTCACACTTCCAAAGAAAGCACAAGCTGACAAATGTGAGAATTATCGCACAATTAGTCTCACATCACATGCTTCAAAATTGCTGACCAGAATAATATACAGAAGGATGGAAAGGGTAGTAGAAGAGATAGTAGGTGAAGATCAGTTTGGGTTTAGGAAAAATCGCGGTACAAGGGAAGCAATTCTGTCTTTAAGATTAATACTTGAAGGGCGGATCAAGAAAAACAAAGATACTTTTATGGCATTTGTTGATTTAGAAAAAGCTTTTGATAATGTTAGGTGGGACAAGATGTTCAAAATTCTAAAGAAGTCAGGTCTAAAGTATCGAGATAGAAGAATCCTCTATAAACTATATAAGAATCAAATGGCAGTGATAAAAGTAGAGAATCACGAGAGACATGCATCAGTTAAAAAGGGTGTGAGACAAGGTTGTAGTCTATCCCCGTTAATATTCAACTTGTATGTAGAAGAAGCAATGAAGAAAGTCAAAGAAAAATTTCCATGTGGCATAAGTTTTCAGGGAGAAAAAATCAGTATGCTACGATTTGCTGACGACATTGTCTTATTAGCAGAGAGGGCTGAGGATATTGAGAAGTTATTCAATGGCATGAACAAAATACTGAAGGAAGATTTTGGACTGAATACAAATCAAAGTAAAACAAAAGTGATGAAATGTAGCAGAAATGACACCAATACTAGCAGATTAAATATAAAAATAGGATCTGATGCAATAGGAGAAGTGAGTGAGTTCTGTTACTTGGGAAGCAAAATTACAACCGATGGCCGAAGCAGGAATGATGTTAAAAGCAGAATAGCACTAGCAAAAATAGCTTTTATGAAAAAGAGAAACCTTTTAGTTTCAAATATTGATCTAGGAATTAGAAAGAACTTCTTAAAACTCTATGTGTGGAGCACAGCACTTTACGGTAGCGAAACATGGACTTTAGGAATACCGGAAAGAAAGAAACTTGAAGCATTTGAAATGTGGTGCTACAGAAGAATGCTGAAAATTAGGTGGACAGACAAAGTAAGAAATGAACGAGTTTTAGAAATGATGGGTGAGAAAAGAAGTTTATGGAAGAAGCTTACAGGAAGAAGAGACAGGCTGGTAGGTCATATTTTGAGACATGCTGGATTGGTTAATTTGTTAGTGGAGGGAACAGTAGAAGGTAAGAACTGCAGAGGTAGACAGAGATTAGAATATATGAAGCAGATAATTGAGGACGTGGATTGTAAGGGGTATGTAGAAATGAAGTGGTTAGCACAGGATAGGAAGGGATGGAGGATTGCATCAAACCAGTCTAAAGATTGACGACAGCAAAAAAAAAATATATATATATATATATATATCTTTCAAGTAATTGTAGACACACCACAGGACGGACACGACAAGCACACTAACACACAACACTTAAACACCCATCCCCTCGGCCGGACTCGAACCGGCTACCTTCGGTACGTGGGGCCAGTACTCTATCCCCTACGCTACCGAGGCCGGCGAATCTGTGCAGTTAGAGGGCTAGTATAGCTGGCCCAACCCTCCGAGCTTGTGTTGTGTGCTTTTGTGACTGTGTCCTTATGTCGTACATTTCACATGGTCACCCACCACAAACTGTGCAACAACTTATACACAAGACACGCAGGCGTAGAGAGAAATATCTCAAGAAGACATCCAAACACTTATTGATTCAATTCCGGTAAGGATCTACGAATGTATAGGTGCTCTAGGTGGGCGCACTTCTTACTGACAACTGTATCTAAAGGTAATAAAACTTATCCTGATCCATTTCAATTTGTTATTATTTCTTCTGGTTACGACCCTGGATATATCTTTAAGGTTTCCTAAAGTTCCACCATTCCTGTCTAGGCGTTGCGATTTTAATTTCCGCCAGTGTATTTGATATCTTAATTTTGCTATCCTCAAGACTGGTTATTTGTTTGTGAGACTATTGTTTCTAGAAACAGAAGCATATCTGATACTTCCATGCACTACTATTCGTTTACGTGCTCGATACCTACAGATGGAATGGTCTTTCATCTGACATAATTCACACTTAATTTTTTAATAATTATTTTGTCCACGCGTTGTCGTGCACTCCAGCTGCTATGTAATGATTTAAAAACAAATAATGAACAAAGAACGGAGAGGTTGCGTTATTCCCCAGTGTTTCACAGAAAAGTACAATAGAAGTTTAATTTGAAAACCACTGAATCAGGTATTAGTGTCTAGCTGATATATACAGCGGAAACACGGCAACCACAGAACATATGCGTGCCGCCGGCGCTAATAGTCACACGGTAAAATGCTCACGTTTTCTAGACTCAAAATTCAACTCTGTGAACGTTGCACGATCGCCAATATAACTCTGTTGGAAGTAAACTCGAGGAGCAATGAGTCAACAGAATTCCTAGTGCAAAAATAGTACTACACAGGAGTGGAAATTAAGTTTAACATGACCATCCATCGACGTGTGTTGGAACACAGAATGGATAAAAAATGTATCTTAATACTCCAACGACAAATAGTACGCTAACTTCTAATCAAGAAGAGTTGTATTTAGTTCCACAACTCAACGCCATATTAGGGCGAGTTCATCAATTACGTGAAGTTGAAATAAGGGGGGCAGGGACCCGGCGAAATCTCACCAAATCTCGCCAATAGGGGGAGACCGGGATTCCAGAGAAATACCTCACGTAATTAATGAACAACTGCTTAACGTCTCTTAACAGTGAGGTCTTTAGAGACGAGAAAGGATTGGGGGCAAGGAATGGGAAGGAATTCGGCCATGGCCTTTTAAAGGAAGCATCCCGGTATTTGCCTGGAGTGATTTGGGAAACCATGGAAAACCCAAATCTGGATGCCCGGACGGGGATTCGAACCGCCGTCCTCCCGAATTCGAGGCCAGAACGCTAACCGTTACACCACCCCTCTCGGTGAAACTGATTGGCAGGGATGTTCAAACACATGGGCAGCCCACCTTTCTCTCTCTCTCTCTCTCTGACTTTATTTCGTGTCAGCGCCGAGGTAATTAAAGACATTTAGGGAATGTGATGAATAATTCTGTTTGTGTAACGTTAGTGGCGCAGATTATCTGAGACATAATCAAGCAAAGGAATTAGAGTGCACAAATATTTGACACTAAGTTCAACTAATGGTCGATATTTTTTCCCATCGTTTCAAAAATCTTCACCAAAAAAAACGATAATTTTTGAGATGGAACACATGTTGATTAATAATTCACGGGCATAAATAATAAGCAAAACCGTGACGGTGTAATTAGGAGTTTTTCACTACTAAACAACTGATACTGCAAGAAGATTTCAACCGAATGACTTTGAGCCGTAGCCGACGCTACCAGCGATACAACATACAAAAATTCCACTGCTGCCAACTTCGACGCGAGACGCAGATAAGTTCTTGCATTATTCAAAAAGGATACTTTGGACAAATTTGCCAACATTTAATTCAATTTTTGTCTCACATAATATAGTGAGGGTGAATCAAAGTATATGTTGTATAGTTTTTCGATTAAGCTTAGAATTTTGTTTGTATATTTTCCAGAATGTACTGAAGTATATTTTTTTCTGTCAATCTCAGTTTAAAAAATATTTCATCCCTGATACAAGTGTGTCAAGTTGGTACAGCGTTTCGAATGTGGAAATACTTGTTAATTATCGCACCTATTTAGCGTTGAATATATTACTATAACAGAAAAATATTATTTTCTCTTTGTTTCATTGTTCCATTTTCATTCTGATGAATGACAATATTAGTAGCGCGGTGGAAGACAATGCTCATGGCAGCTTAGTTTTTTGGGTTGGAACCTACTTTCATACCTCGGGTAGCGGCAAGATATACTTTACCCATAAATGGCACCCCAACACATTTTCA
The DNA here is from genome assembly GCA_031002005.1 of Vandiemenella viatica. Classification (NCBI taxonomy): domain Eukaryota; kingdom Metazoa; phylum Arthropoda; class Insecta; order Orthoptera; family Morabidae; genus Vandiemenella; species Vandiemenella viatica. The sequence goes on along the minus strand of CM061921.1, from coordinate 177,250,601 downwards.
AGAATATTCACACCCATTCTTAGGGTTCTCACTGTTGAGTGATAATATTTTACAGACATTAGTTAATCAACTCGGAAGTGAATTTGAGTTGAAAACTCTTGTACTAGGAATGTATGCACAATTCAGTGAACTTAATTCTTGATCTTAAGTCGGAACTTAAAACTCAATTTCATTCACAGTCGTTTCAATAGAAGCACAATCAAATAAACTTAAAAAAAAAATCTATCGCGATTGAAAAATAATCGATACATTTTCAATCTGGAAACACACACGTGATTAAGAGCAATCTAGATAATACCCAGACAGCAAGACTAAGGTACACAGAATATAGTAAGCATGAATTTGATAATGTTGATCCTACTGCTACATAACAAGCATTGAATGCAAAACCAGTGAAGGGAAAGAAAATATTATCAGTGTATTTACCAATGATATAGTGTTGTCAGTGTAAACAATCAAGAGATAACCAATAAAGAGGTTGTCAGACTGTCGAATGTTGATGACAACGACATAAATGGGATTGAGAATGCTCAGATGACAGTAGATGATATAGTACATGCTAATACATTAAGAAAGAAAGAATACCTCCAGACAACACAAAATAGGGTTTTGATTCTGACAAAACAGAATAAACATTATATTAACAACTTCCGTAGAGATATATATCATGTGCTGAGTGTAAATATTCAGCATGAAAGTTATATTGAAATTGTTGTATTAAAAAATGAGAATAGCGTTTTGAATTAATGTTGCAAATATTTTGGTAACGAATGTGTCAATAGCCCACTGACGAAATTGAGCATTTTTTTAGTCAAAACAATTCTGTGTTTGCAAAATTCTGAACATATTTTGGCCTACAAAGGTGACAAAAAGTTTAGTATTGATGTATGATATATTCCAAAAAATTTGATATATAGGAAAAAATAGCTTGTGGCGTTGAGGAGCAACTGAAAGTCGCTTCCTCGCCTTAGGCAACTTTTGGTGGGGGAAAATTAAGAAAGAATGTCAAGGGGACAAAGATAGGAAACAGCCCTATATTTTGGATCACACCCGCTACAGTCGAGTGGAAAGAAATTATAACGTCATAAAGTTATACATTAAGCATAAACAGTGTATGTATAAAGTGCGACAAAAATATGTCCACAAAAGATTGAGGACTCAGATATGTGTATTTCTTTAAATTAAATATACATGTTATATATGTTGATGTTGTTATAATTTTGATTTATTTGTGTAATACCGTCAATACTAGCCATCATGAAATAGCCTAAATTTTCAATGTATATTATATCGAGTATGTTTTGGTAACTTACACGTCTAGAATGAGAGCAGCATTATTTGAAAAATGTGATCTAACCAGATTTCTGAGTTTAGAGTTTACCTCTGCTCTTTTGGAGTTGCACAGCATTCAAAATCTTACGATAAACTGAAGGGAGATAACGTGATCACATTTTCATAAGTTATTCCGTGGTTATCAAGCATACTCATATAAACTTCTTGGAGTTTTTTTTTTGTGTGTGTTTCATTGTTGTGTGTTAATTGATAGGACAGATTGAGTTGCTTGGTGACGACGATTTAAGAATCAATGAAATTTCCACAAAGGATCGTGCAAATTAGTCCGATATTAATTTAATTTAATTTCTGCTGGTGTAGGAGATAGCCATTGTACGAGATACGGAGCTGAATTAAAGCGATATTAAGAAGAAAGAAATGTTCATTCATTTTTAAATAATTTGAAGAGATCGGCAACATTGAATAAGGCAGAAACGATGCACGAAAAATAACACACGGCGACGCGTAACTGTTTTGCTTTCTAGCCTGAAAAATAACAACGCATGTGTATACCGTGCCAGTTACAATTCACTAATAATAAACTATGAAAATAATATTTGTAAGCGGACGTTCATTAATTACGTAAGGTGTTTTTTCTTAAATCTAGAACCCCCTCCCCCTTGGTGAGATTTAGTGATTTTCCTTATAATTTTTAAATAATTAATGTTCATATATTTTGCTTCATGCTATTAAATACCCAAGCGTTAATACTGTTATCTTCCACGTAATACAATTTTTCTGTGAAATAAGAGGATAAAAATGATATAAAAAGTTGACGAGAGATTTTTATTGACCCCCCCCCCCCTCTTTCCATCTAGATTTGGTGAGATTTTGCCGGACCCCAACGCCCTATTTTGTTCTCACGTAATGAATGGACTTCCCGCAAGATGGTATCATTTCGAAAATTTTGATTGATATCAGTGGGTCGAATTTAAGGTTTGCATAAATACATCTGAAATGTCAGAGAAACTTGTAATAATTCACCAATCTCATTCTGTATTTCGCTGTTTAAAATTCTAGGGAGCCTATCCAGGAACAGAGAGAAATTATGGACAGTATTCTTTCAAAGAAATTGTGAAAGGAAAAGTAGCCGCACGTCTCAACACATATCAAGTGGCGGACGTTATTTTCAAATCTAAACGCGGAACATTCATTATGGAAGACACGCTGCAACACTTCATGTCTTGCAGGCTGAATATTATATATTGCACTTACTCAGAAAGCATTTTCTCGCATTTAATAGTGAGAGTACGCAGTCACACCCGAAGGAAGTAATCTTATGTTAAATCACTCTCTACAAAGTTTACCTGGAGGGGAATGTGTAAAATGAAATCAGATAAGAAATAGAGAAAAAATGCTTATTATTTACAGAAAAATCTATGGCAGATTTAGCATTACGTCCAATATCTATGCAGTGTTTTGTGGATTAGAGTGCTGTCTAACAATAACAGCCAAACAGCATACATTTCATGTTGTCTGTATATATAAATGCTTTTATCAAAAAGAGTGATTTTCTTCAAGGCGCCAAAATAACCTTGATACCTGTTACGTTAAAATGTTTGAACGTTAAGTTAGTCTTGACGATGGCAGTAAGCAAAGTAATAATCGCATCCTGTGTTTTTATACAAGTAACCAAGAAACAGTCAACAGCTGTGCGAAGTGAGAGAGATAATAATAATAATAATAAAAAAAAACGGAAACGCTTTTTATCAGAACGCAGAAGATGACAAAACTAAATGTGTGTGGGGGGTACAGTCAGTGAACAATGGCATGGGTTCAGGGCAGGGGTACTTAGATCCTGGCTCTGTGTTTAGTGAGAAATTGCCCTTTTGTTCTAGTTATCATAAAAATCATGTCAGTAATCGCAGGATCTTGGAATTTATAGCTTAACATGCACAGATGGATTGCAGGTCGTTTCTATAGTAACAAAAAAGTTAATTCTTAATGGAATGGGAACCGGTCCATACTGTTCGGAGGTTACAAATTTGAGTCTTGGAGTACCAGAAAAGGCTCGTCACATTGATACCTGTGAACAAAGCAACTAGTATGCGAAATATCGTAAACGGTTATCTACTGTTTATAAAAATAACTGAAACAATAAGCTGTTAAAGTCAATTCATCCAAATATTTAATGATATTATTTCAAAATTACGTGAAATATAAACTTTTCAAATAGAGAATGGCGCTGATAATGCCAACAATCTATGACATAATGTTCCTTCTCCGCACAAAGCAGAAGGCATGCTCTCACTATGATGAGAAACTGATGCAATTTTATCACTGAGAGGAGATATTAAAGAAAGAAAAAAATCAACGTGACATGTTCTAAAGACTGAATCCATCTTCAGACACCCTATATATTCGCGGACGCATTTCAGGAACCCAAGAAAACCAGAAAAAGGAGCGTGCTGTGGTTCCGGGAAGCAGCCCCTCCCACGCTTTCTAACATACCTAGCCCCAGGCAACGCAACTTCTCAATCCGCTGAAAAGAGTAACAAGATATTATATCTATAAGGTAGAACGACAAGAATTGGAACAACTTTGACTTTCAATCGTAGACGAAGATCGTGGACAACAACACGCTCTTCATGTTGATTCTGATACTCGTACTGATGGAATATTCATATTTACAGAATGTGTGTTTCATTATATTGAGAAAATTACAGCATTATACTTGATGATACCTAGCAAATTTCACTTAAAATACAAACCAGTTTTATGGCGTCAAGTGGTTTCAGTAACCTAGCATACATTCTTTACTCTTAATTGGCAAGTCAAATTTAGGACGAAACAAACTAGGTCTGAAAATTCTTCTCTCTAGACAGTCAACGAATATAACAATGTTGATTTAACACCAAAGGGCGAACCTCGGTAATATGGTTCAGACGGCTCTTGCCGGAACTGTTTTACTTCATTCTTTCTCGATAACCGCAGTGCCTACATAGAATTAATGGGCTTCCCGATTAGTTCCAAAATCTTAATGAAGCGTTCAGACCAATTCTTTGCTCGCAGTGCAGAAAGAACAAAATCTTTCTTTGTTAGATTTGGAATTCGCAACATTTTTGTTACTCTGAGTAATAGAACAAAGATCTGAGCACGATTTACCGGTTTCAGGAAGAAACTAACTATGTATAACAAGAGCGGAGACGCCAAAAAACACGACTAGGTCGTGGATTTTATTCATTTGATGACGTCACAGCTGCGCGAATGAGAGCCAAAACCTGTTGCAGGCAAGATGGCGACCGCGCGCAACGCTGCTGAGGACGGCGCGCTTTCCCACGGTCTGCGCCACACCCAGCGACAGCTGCCCCGGCCCGGCCATGCCATGTTGCCACGTCACGCCGCGGCACACACGTCGAACAGCGTAAATAGCCAACTGAATTAACGCCAGATAAATGACGATTACGTTGGTGTTTAATATTAGGTCTTATATATATATATATATTTACGTCAAATGCAAGCAGGCAAAGTTTTGCAGATGATGTGGAAGTACTGAAACCAATAATAACTTCGTCAAATATTCTTGCTCCCGTTTTCCCAGCATATTTAGAATAAAATTTTAGTGGTTTCCATACGTGACTGAATCCATACACTTATCAACCGAGTTAATTAACAAACAATTCCAGTACGTTATAATGTGATTGATTTCCCTTTGATTCGCATGCCGATAATGGAAGAAATTTTCTGGGTATAGCAGATGGTGTTGCTCGATTCCTAGTCTACAGGGCTTATGGAGTGATTCGTCAGTCGGATGCGGGCGTGTAACTCGTCCAACCCTTGGTGCCTTTCATCAAAGGCCGCCTACCTTCTTCCATCTCTAACAAAAAATAACACACCATTCACATAAAGCAACACTTTCATTTAAAAAAAAAAAAAAAAACGTATACAGTGCTAGCTCAAAGTGAAGACAGAAACTGTGGTGAATTTCGCAAGTTCGAATATTCCAATAGAAAACCGAATGGTTCATAAACACACGGCATGAGAAAGTAACCTTTAAACTATTCACTCAAGTATAAAGTTAATATGTAAAAGCAGATATTCCGCCAAGAACATATTCATTTTATTGATGCCGAAACTTCAAACCACTGTATCTCAAGAAATAAATTTATTCTGGAAGATGATATGAAACGTAAACGATCAGCAGCTAAACAAATTGTTCAAAGTGTTAATATGAGGGATATGAGGATGTTGTAAGTCTTGAGCAGATAATGTAGCAAAAGCCAAATGGGCTCATACAAACATGTGAACCACAATTTTCTATAATTGTTAACTTTTAGTTACCATTTGGATTGTAAACGGATGTACTTCATCCGCAGATCGTAATGGCACCTAGTCCGGCATATGAAGTCGTCAGTCTGTCAAGATGAAAATCACTTTGAAACCCTAAGTCGGGATACGCGATTTCGTCGGCGTCATAGTGAGCCAGTCAGGCGTCAGCTAGAAGAGACCTGACAGCACAGCTAGCTGTCCGGCTGGACGCCCGACAGGATTTTATTACAACTTAATATAGTTTCATGAAAAAGAGAAGCCTTTTAGTTTCAAATATTGATCTAGGAATTAGAAAGAACTTTTTAAAACTCTTTGTGTGGAGCACAGCACTTTATGGTAGCGAAACATGGACTTAAGGAATACCGGAAATAAAGAAAATTGAAGCATTTGAAATGTGGTGCTACAGAATAATGCTGAAAATTAAGTGGACTGACAAAGTAAGAAATGAACGAGTTTTGGAAATGATGGGTAAGAAAAGTTTGAGGAAGAAGCTTGCAAAAAGAAGAGACAGGTTGGTAGGTCATATTCTGAGACATGCTGGATTGGTTAATTTGCTGGTGGAGGGAACAGTCGAAGGTAAGAACTGTAGAGGAAGACAGAGATTAGAATATATGAAGCAGATAATTGAGGACGTGGGTTGTAAGGGGTATGTAGAAATGAAGAGGTTAGCACAGGATAGGAAGGGATGGGGGATTGCATCAAACCAGTCGAACGACTGACGACAGCAAAAAAAAAAAAAAATATAGTTTCCATGTTGTTGGTGAGAAAGCACATTGAAATATCCACATATCTCTTACCATGCCAATCCTATCATAGTTACAATATTATAAGAATTTTCATGTAATGGTTCTCTTTCAAAATTAATTCAGTGAAAACCTATTTAATGTATGATTTCCCTCCAAATAGACAGTAACCCTGTCAATGCCACTATGAGCTTTTTTTTGGGGGGGGGGGGGATGTAGGTCGGGCAGTCAAGCTTACTCTTCCGAAAGACACCTTCAACGGAAACCATCAAAAATGTAATTTGTCCTCACAACGTACGTCCTACGGAGAAGTTTTGGATTTATTCCAGGACACCACCTCACCTACCCTCTCTTAAGCCACACAAACTAACCCTCTGTTTGAGACGCCATTTGAGACAACAGCGAGGACTTAACTGTCACAAAAAATTTTACTCTACAGGATGGTATCACAAATCATAGAATTGTTAGTACGGTATATGTTAAACAGATCACTTCCTACGACTGTACATATACAACTACTCGAAAAATTTCGAAGTTTCAACCACTGTATGAATATAAAACTTCGAAAATGAGAGAAAGGGAGCAACAATGACTGAAGGCAATTTAGAACGCATACCAAATGAGGAAATAAAAGGAGAAATGAATGTAAATCAGGTGGTACTTGAGGTAATAGAGATGACCGAGGAAGTGATGGGAAAGACTAAGAGAAGATTATATAAAACAATAGAGATATCTAGAAGAGGGGATTTTGTAGAACGGAGTACGGGAAGCGAAAGACAGTTATAAGAATCGTTTAAATATACACTTTTTTTTTTTTTTTGAAAATTCCAGCAGTAACTGAGGAAATAGAAGGGGTTTAGCAGTTTTTTTACCACTTTTTTCAAGTAAAAGCAAAATGCACCTTATAGCTACATTGTAACACACTGGCTTAAATAAATAGCAATTTAAAATGCATAAGCATAACATGTTTAAGTCCGATAGCAGTATGATACTAGATAAACACATAGTTTCATTTTACAGAATATCTAGACTTTATTGAGATTCACCGTGGAGATGGAACGATCCAAATAAATATCCTGCGAATGTATTGGCATCTTCTAATAAAAATAAAATCATTTCAACACATAGTACACAAATAAAACGGCACAGGAGGCATATAACATTATCACTACCCCCAATCATTTTTTAATTTACTATTATTATAGTTATTAATACTGTTATGTTATGGTGTATTTATTAATAATAAGTTTCCTGAATAATTGTATTACTGTTTGTAACTCGATTTGTAATATTGCTGGGTTTCCGGAGATTGTAGTTTGCTTAGTAAACAGGGTTGTTATCTAAGTTGTGTAACAATGTTTGACCATTGGCAACCCTGTAGCATAGCAGGGCACGGGACATTTAGCTGATCTACGATCTTCAGTTGGCTAGTACCATAATACAATTACTTATTTGGGGACGCATGATCAACATCAACAGTCAATTCAGTCAATTAGTAATTTGGAAAGCTAAAATTTGAACAATAAACTGATGATTAAATTATGTTTTGAAAGAATCCGTTAAAAGCTCACAAGTGTTAAAGAAAGTTTAATAGCTAAAAGGAATTTTTCTAGTATTCAAATTGTTCAGAAAATTAAACTTAGAAAAAATGTTACATGTTCCAAATTTTAAAGAAATATTTCGATAATTAACAACTAAAATTTCATGTTCAAAGTTACGGACCACAGTAGTATGTCTAATTTAGAATTTAAAAGCTGTGGTTAAGCAGAAAATAAAAGCAATTTGTTTAAAACCAGGGGAAAAATTATTTCTAATTAGTTAAGTGTAGAAGTTGGTGATTTAATGGTTCGTTTCAATTAGTGTGTTGCTTCGAGTGAATTTTTTTTTAATTTGTATTTCATGCGCATTACAGAAACTACTAAATGTCTGGTTGTAAATGGTTTTCCGTCTTGGTTTTTGGATTCTGTTGAATGTGTTATCTGCGTTGCTGACCGGTGTCGATACTTTACTGTCTAGATCGTGGCCTTGAAGCAGTCATTGTCTTTCCAGCGGGTTATTTTTTGCAGCATAACTAAATTATTTGTTTTCGCCATTAATTGCGGACAATTATTAAGAACTAGCTCGTACCCGCGACTTCGTACGCGTGGATTAAGAATTTTTTTGCCAGAATTGAATATAGAAAGTTGTTGTTAACGAAGGATTGGTCCCAAACAACACCGAGTCGGCATAATATGACAGGAAAGCTATCACTATATCATTCTACCGTCGAACCTGTCTCTTGAAGAAAATCAATTTCCAACATATTTCTGTCACCATTCGATAAGGTCTCAAAATTTCGTGACTACAACTGTTAAACATACTGGAAAAAATTTCCTGTACCCTTCATACAGATTTTCTTGTCAAATTCCATCAATATCGATATAGCCATTTAGTCGTAAAAACGTAACAAAAAGACAGACTTACTTCCGTATTTATAGTAATATTACTGCGGTTCACACACACACACTGACTGCGAACAACCCCTGAGGGATCATTATAACATACACCTACAGCATTGCAAGACTACCTACGATTTGCCTCGCATTGCACCCCTAAATTTGTGATATCTACAGTTTAACATTCAATCCGAATAACCGACGGCCCAGGCATGACTCTTACGATCAAAAACAATTTTAAAAAATCTTAGCCTCCACGGAGATCTGAACCGGAGACCACGACCCAAAAATTAGTAAGCAAACACTTTAGCCACTGAGCTACACGGAAAAATCAGTAGAGAGACCTCCATATCCAACGCGTCTGTCTATCGCTGTTCAGTAAAATTTCGAAATTATAAGACAATATATATTATTTATACAGATAATTTTTCAACCAAATGTAGACAGTATTTTTCTCCTTGTTTTAAAGGATAAGTGTGCAAAGTTTCATCGAGATCAGATGAAAACTGTGGATTTGTATGAAGAACAAACAAACAAATAAACATACATACATTTATTTTTATATATATATATATAGATGAATGTTGGAAGTAGTTTGAGGGAAGATGAAATTAATAATTCCGGTTGGGAAGCCGATAGCTCGGGGGTTATCAGTTTCCATGTTGAAAATGTAAACCGTCATGAAGGCAGTAATAATGTTGGACAGGTTGAAACTGAATTAAGCAGTCTTGACAATAGTGAGGGGAACAGTGCATTGGGCAATGGAACAGTTAATAATGATGGAGTAATTAGTTGGTTAATGAAACTAATGATAATGAGGGAGGAAATGAGTTGGTAGAAAATGCGTTTTCAGCAGTTCCGAGTCAAACAGATGACTCTCGAGAAAGGAAAGAAGGTTTCCAACACCACATGTCCTTCTTAATACAAATGCAAGAAAATCAAGAAAAAAAAAGTGAAGATATGGAAAAGGAGACTAATGACAGAGTTCTGCAGAGTGAAAGAAGAACAGAATGTATGTTTACCCGGAAGACGGGGGAGACGTTGAAAGAAGTAACGGATGAGATAAGGGAGATTCCAGAAAATCGGAAACGTGAGGTACAAACGGAAGAAAATTTGAGTGACAGGAAAGAAAACACCCAGTGCGCACTGAATATAAAGAAGATACCCGAAAATGGTGAACAAAAGGGAAAAAAATGCATGAAACGCTCAGGGCCGTATTTAGAGTATGTCGTCGGCCCTTTAAGATCTGTACGCCCCTAGGCTATAATTGTGGTGCAGGCTCTTATAAATATCGATTACTTATTATTAAATTAATAAACCTTTTAGTGCAAAATATTGAATTATGCAATGATCGTAAAAATATACGATGATAAGTTACTGAAGAATCGAAATTTCAAAACGTGCTTTCTGAATCGTTTCCGAGATTGAAGTGAATGATGTTAGCAAGTTATGGCCGCACGTTCAGGTGCTGTCTATTTTAGTACTACTGTTGCAACCAAATACCCTCAGCAAAAGTCCGCAAAATTACAAACTCAAAAGTTTTAGTAACAATATGAGACAGTAGTCCTACATATTAAGATAAAACAAACGATAAAAGATTATTAACATCACCAAAGCACGCCATAGAGAAAGATTAAAACACAATATTTCTTTCTCACAGCGCATGTCAATATTTTATTTTTGTTTGTGGTGCGGGCCTATAGGCTACAGCCTAGGTAGCCGGCCCTCAAACACTGACTGAAGAAGACAAAGTGGGGTATTGTTTGGTGATGTAAGCGACGGTGAAGAATTTATTATTCCTATGGGGACAGACTTCAAAATTGCAGAGAAGTCATATCAAGAAATAGGGAATGTAATATAACCTTAGTTTTGCCAATACACCTTTAAAAAAAGGTGAAAGGGTCTTTAAAACAAATAAAATCAATAGCAAATAATTTTTTTACAGTAGTTTGTGAGTCAGAAACTATGTTAGCGAGCATAATTCAGTTTATTTCAGAAATTGTCGAGTGTAGTAAAAAAAAGTTTTTATTATTTCATAAGCGATTGTAATGCATTTATAAATTACGATTAAAACGAGATATGACACTTTTGGTAGGGAAAATTGTATTAAGAAGACATCAGGAATGAGTGATTCCAAAACACGTAGGAAAGATTTCATAAGAATCAGTTTTCTTAAAATTAACAGCTTCAATTTTCAACTCACAGCAAAGCTTTATAGCTCAAAAGATTCAGAATAAAATAGTACACAACATATGCAAAAATAGAGTCAATAGTTAAAAGGGAAATTGGTTTTTAGACGAAAAATGAGGTTTTGGTTGATTATCACGTTTCAAAAATTGTGGAGAATTAAGCTACTCACAGCAAAGAAAGTAATTCAAATTGACAAGAAATTTTTTAAACTCACAGAGCGATTTTATATGTAAATTCCGATAAGATTTAGGCCGTAAAAGCAAAATTAAAGTTTAATAAAAAAAGATGGAGGCTGTGACGTCATAATGTAGCGACAATAAGTTAGTAGTAAATACCTTGTAAGGAATCTATAAGAAGGAGATACTATAGCGATTAAATAACATAACAATCTGATAGGAAATTAAATCTGGTGAAGTTTGAAAGTTATTCCAGATAGATAGGCCCAAACCTTTCGGAGATATTAAATATAACAAGATTTGTAACTATTGGGATGCACCAGGAAAAGAGAGGCTTTCATTTCGAATTACTATCAGAATCAGGCTTTATCATACACCATAAGTTAGGGAATTTTTCACAGAATATTATGATAGCAGAATCAGCTCACAGACGTAAGAACTTTAGGAATAAGGATGAATTTAAGGTTTTCTTACTTCAAGAATTTTTATCTCAAAAACTTAGTAGAAAGATTCACAGAATCAATATTAACATTTCAAGTACACTCTAACACATATAAAATTTTCAAGTCAAACGGAGATAAAATAATGTTGAGTTTTTCACATGACCCCATAAGTCGTGCAAGATTTCGGAAATTCTATATGAGACATGGCATCGCCATTTTTCTCCACCATTGTTCGGGCAGGCGTGATTGAGTGAGCACGGATGTATCGCAACGTAGCGCACTTCGCTTAAGGGGTTACCTAACCTGGGCACCGGTTGAGGTAATGTTTAGCTTGCAATGACTGCATAAACCTTCCTATCTCTTGGAGTATCATTGGAAGCTGCTTACGGTGTGTTTGAATGGTTCAGTCTGCAGTCATATGTAATTTCGGATAGTAATCTGATGACATTCTATTTCTTTTTTTTTATCTGCTTTACGTCTCTCTAACAGCGAGTTCTTTAGAGACGGGAAAGGATGGGGGGCAAGGAATGGGGCCATGGCCTTTTGAAGGAAGCATCCCGGCATTTGCCTGGAGTGATTTGGGAAACCATGGAAAACCCAAATCTGAATGCCCGGACGGGGATTCGAACCGCCGTCCTCCCGAATGCGAGGCCAACGGTAGCCGTAACACCACCATTCTCGGTGCATTCTATTTCACTGGTGCCGTCCATGTAACCGAAATTTTCTGAATACATCAGTTTCAAATCAGTATGGATGTTGACAGTGTTTTCTTTTATCTCTTGGGGTTAGTACAAGTGATTGGTGACAGGAAGGATCACTGTCAAGCAAGCTGTTTGCAGAAACCCTATGCAAGCACATGTCGTAACAGGAACGCTACATTATATGTTGAAAGCGGAGCTGAAAGTTACGAGCTGAGGAAAATACTGACGAAACTGAAAGTTTAGAGAAGAGAATGTAGAGGAAACCAAGGCAATATCAGAAACGGAAATATTAAAGGAAACAGAGGAAGTAATTAAACCGAGTGGGGAAGATGAAACAACTTCTGGAAGTCTAACAAAAGAAGATTCGGAGCAAGAGAGTAACAAATGCAACTTCGAGTCTGAAATGAATGTTGACAATGGAACGAGAAGATTTTTGAATGTAATGACGGGATTTTTGACTTGGCAAAGATGACAGGAAATAAAATGAAAACGGAACATCAAGTGGAAGTTTTACGCTAAAATGAAGTACCCGAAATTGACGGAGGAAATGTAGTTGCAGAAGACAGTGTTCACCCCCTTGCCCCGCTCCTCACCTCACAGCCCCCTAGCTACACGTAAGCGAGTAGATGGCGGTAAGGGCAGCGGTGTGCAGTTACAGAAGGCTGACCTTGAGCCGCCTCTGTCAACTGAACGGACTATGATCTGAGAAAATGAAGAACAGAGCGACGTAAGGTATAATGAATAAATGAAACTAAAGCCGAGAAGAATCGGTGATGAATATTTAAAGGGCAGTGACGTATATGAAAAAGACGAGAACTTTTATGAATCATGGCGACGAAGTATAGAAAGAAATGAAGCTGGAATAAGCTGCAAATTGAAGCAGAGGAAGAATAAAAGATAAAATGTAAATATGTTAAATATAAAATATGGGAATAAGCAACGAAGAACATAGTTTGAAGTCATGGGGGCATATTAAAATTTAATTAATTTGGACGAATGTAATGTATGTAGGATATGGATCTTAATTCTATGAATTTGGAAACAAGAAGATCAGGAGTAATGGAAGTAAAGATATTATATAAACATGGTTTTTACTGTGGATAATTTTTTTAGAGTTATTGGAAAATCAAACGTGAAGGTTTGCGGCTTCTACATCTACATATATACTCTGCAATTCAGAAAACTGTGGGTGGCAGAGGGTGCTCAGCACCAAACCTAATCTCTTTGTTGTGCATTCCAATCCCTAATGGTACGAGGAAAAAAATAATTCATATAAGAATCAGTGCGGCACCTTATTTCTCTAATTTTATCTTTCCTGTCATTCCGACCCAAATAGGTTGGTGGACGAAGTATTTCACTACACTCGTAAGTGAAAGTGGGAGTACGCATGTTTACCAATAAGTTTATACGAAACGTGCGTCGTCTATCTACCAGAGACTCCCAGCCTAGTCTAATAATCAGTTCTGTAACGCTTTCATAAGGGGGCATCCATAAATTACGTGAGGTGAAATAGGGGGGGGGGGGTCGAGCGAAATCTCACCAAGGGGGAGGTGGGTCAACGGAAATCTCACGTGAGATTTTTTTAAATTCGGGCCGGACTGTAGAGCTAAAAAAAAAGGTCTACAAATGACGCGAAAGTTGATTTTAGGACGGTAATTCGCCGAAAAGTGAGGGTGAGACCTAAAAAAAAAAGGGTCTCAAAATTTTGCGAAGATGACATGTAGGGGGAAGTATGACGGGACCAGATCTCACCAAAATCTCACCAGAGGGGGGGGGGGGTCCGAAAATCCGGAAAAACACCTCACGTAATTTATGGATGTGTCCTAAGGACTGTAGCAAGCGGTCACGAATCGAGCGGCTCTTCTCTGTACTCTCTGTTGCATTCTGTTGAGGGAACTTATTCTAATGTGTTGAAACATGTAACTTGTATTATGTATTCGCTGTGATGATTGCGGGATACCGCCTAAACAACGCAATCAGAACTGCTAGTACAGGGGTTCAAGACTCAAACCCAGTCCCAATATACTTTAACACTGCCCGGTGTGAGAGAAGTTAAGCTGATCTAACAAAGTGCAGGATTAGTCTAAATTTGTGAAAACCAGCAGTTAGGTGATATAATTAAATAGATGAAGACGGAAATTGATCCTGTGACAACCACTTTGTTGGAAGTTAATATGCCAACATTGTATGAAGATGGTGAGAAAAATAGAAGTATATATAGGGAACCGTAAGAGCTAATTAAGTATGTGAAAATGGAAGAAAAACTGTAAAGAAAGAAGAAAACACAGTAATATAGCTGTGGATTGCAATCAAGGATAATTGGTAAAGGATCTATGAACTAATCACAGCAAACATAGTATCTAAGACTCATCAAAGAAGAACATACACATGTATAAATCTATGGGATAAAATATTGTACACTATCTACCAAAAGTAACTGTGAACCTGTGAAGACGGGTAATTGAGTCCGTGAGTTGACTTGTGTGTTGCAGGCCGCTGTAGATGCGAGGTACAGAGCTTTCTGATTGTGAGCTGTCTAGCCGGGCGATTGCAGTGACGGTTAACAGGCCCAAATGAACGGTCATTTGTCCTGCGTTAGTGGAAGATCGATGGGCATTGTGCCAATGCTACAATTTCTGGGCGATCTCCAATTTCGACGGACAGACATCGCAGAATTGTGAAACGTGAAACTGTAAAAACTAGGGCGCAACCCATGGAGTTTCACGCAGCACCGGGAATATCGGTTTCCATTGGAACATGGCGTACAGAGGTCTGAGAATTTTGATATTTCGGAAGAGCAGCTGCGCAAAATCCACACATCATGACAAACAATAAAGCTCGGCGACTCAGGTGGTGTTTGGATCGTCGCAACTGGACACTTGTGCTATGGAAATCGATTGTTTGGAGTTATGAGTCGAGAATAACATTATTCCGATCCGATAGACGTCTACCCGGGGAGAAACTTCTGTCGGAGTGTATAGCGCCAGCTAGGAAATTCGGTAGTTGCGGAGCGATGGTGTGAGGCTTTTTCACGGTCCGCGGTAACATGAACACAAAGGCCTATAGTAACATTCTGGTTAATGAATCGTTTTTACGGAATGGTCCCGTGTTACAATGCCAGGTGCCATGTTTGCAGCGGTACCTCGACAGCAACGTTCTCCGAACTGAACTATATAGAACGTCTTTGGGTCGATTGGATAGCGGGGAGAGGTCTCATCAGGAATATCGAATTTTGGAGAAACGAAAAGATAAAAAATTATCGCAGCATGAAATGGTATGACATGACTGCAATACGCTGGATGTAAGGACAGGATACAAGGTAAATGCAGACTACAAATGAAAGGTGTAAGGGTTTGGGATAGACTGTCAACCACTTCTTCGAGTGATGCAACCTATTTCCACGGACGATGCTCTGGCGACTGAATGATTCTCGATATAAGGAGTCACCCACAACTTGCCAACGGTCTCCTGAAAGAAGAGCTGTAGAAAGGGACAGATTACCGACACGACCTGATTATGAAAATTTCTTCCAGCACCACTTATGGCTTTACACCTCGTCGACGTCATTTGAGGCGGGATGGGATTGGGGACAAGGAATGGGAAGGAATTCGGCTATGGCCCTTTTAAGGAAGGATTCCTGCATTTGCCTGGAATGATTTGGGGAAACCATGGAAACCCCAAATCTGGATGCCCGGTCGGGGATTCGAACCGGCGTCCTCCCGAATGCGAGACTAGAGCGTTAACCGCTCACCCACCACACACCATCATGGTGCCGCAAACCAACCAAATCGAAGGGTCGGAAGGGAAGAAATTTTTGCGAAACCTTCTATATTATCGACTGTATAGAGAAAATAAATTTAGTGTTTAATAAGAATCAGATCAAGTTAGTTCTATGTTCTGTAACGAAGGTTTGACACATAGCAACAAGGAAATAATTTCTTTTTACTAGTAAAATGTGAGGTTCAAGCGTAGATGCAAGTACGTTACGCATAGCTACTGTTAAAATTACAACAATTATGTTCGGTATAACCAGAAACATTGACTGATTTATATAGTCTCACAAAGAAACTATGAGTATGCGTCCGGATATTCTCGTTACATAATTTGGCGCATATTTCATACAAAGAATGACGAACAGTCTTTTTTTTTTCAGTCTTCCATCCACAGCGGTCAAAAGAAGCTCACATGAATGCACAAAACCATTTAGGCCGAATGATCACAGAGGATCCCCACAAGTACAAGGTTTATGCTTAAAATGGGGGGGGGGGGGGGGAAGGCGTGTATTTTGCTACTAGACAAGATTGCCAGAAACAATCAATCACCAGACCAAAAACATATCTTGGTAATATTAAATGATAAGATATATAGCGTTAACTGATAGAATTACCTTATCGCTTGTCCTTGAAAATAGATTTTCCAGTATGCTGTGTATCTAAACTCTCTGTCAAATGAAAAGTGTGTAAGAAAATCACGTCAAACAATGTTTTCTATTACGACTTCCTCTCTCCAAGTTATGTACAGAAACTTTGACGAGTAGTAAAGACGTAATGTCTGAGCGCAATGGTTTCATGCATCCTTAGCATCAGTTGATATACGGATGAGGAGAGAGGACGCATAAACGGAATATGAGTTCTGAGTTGAGAGTGCAATCATTATAAATTGGTCACTGGAAAATTAACTATCCGAAGCGTTTATATGTACTCCCTCAATAATTATAACCAATCGTGTGAGCATTTACAAAAACCGAAGTGCCACTATTGTCTCGGAACAAATACATGTTGACTATTCCTGGATCTACCCCATGCTCACCCCATTGGCTCAGGTGGCTCCAGATACACGGTTTGAATCCTGGTGGCTGGAGAAATTTTCATACTCGGAAATTGGCCGGCAGGGTAGGTAGGTGTCCTGAGTTAAACCCCAAATGAGTGAGGGAATTGGCCAGCACCGGATTTCATCCTGTCACTTCCTTCATCTTTCATTCTAGACTACACAGTCGTCCACACAAAACAGTAACTCGTACACCAGTGGGAAAGGCAGTTAAATTACACACTCTTATCGTCAGCATACTACCCTTTGATTTCTCAATGTAACTTCATAGCAAAAGGATTAAATTTTACACCAATGCATGGGCCAGTAATTCGAACTTGCGTTATTGCAATCCAATAGTTTGTACAAGAATCAGAAATAAGAAATGGCTGGAAATTCACAATTCATCTAAAATTAAGAACGGCCAAACAACTTCTAAGACCCCTGCAGTGCTGAAGTAACATTGACCTATGACCATAGAGTCATAGACCCAAGTTCGGGGCACATTACTTTATGAAATTAAAGCTTGGGATTTTGGAATTCCAGAAAGAAGGAAAGAAGAAGCGCTTGAAATGTAGTTGGACAGATAAAGCCTGGGCGAAGAAAGAAGATGGGAAGACAGGAAGATGGGTCACATTTTAAGAAAAGAGAGAAATGTCGAAGGTAAAATACAACTGATGTACTGGTAATGGGTATGTTAAATCATAAATGAAGGTAGCTGTCCTCTTAGCAAAACGTGTTTGTTTGTTCAATACGAAATATTATTTGTTGGCCTAAAAGGCGATGTTTTCCATACACTGTTGTGTCGGACAGCATGCGTTATTTCTTTTCGACTTACGCAGTGGCCATTTCAAAGTGGCAGAGTGAACTGTATTTAAAAAAAAAAAAAAAAAAATGCCAATACACGATTCATGTGCGTACACTGAAATGGTTCAGTGCATGAAGAAGCACAGCCTCTATTCCTGGTAGTATAACGAAATGTACATTTTTACTGCTACTGTCGACGCTTTACACGAACAAAGGAGAAAATATCTTCACCAACAAATAATTATTTTCGCAGGTTTTAAGCAAGCACTTGCATATAAACAACTGCGTCCAGTTTTGATAATAAGAGAACATATTTATATTTGTGGTGCCGGCTGACTGTGGCTGAAGCATGCTGGAATGCGCCAGCAAACCAGACTGTACCTGGCTACCTGCACTGCGCCCAGGGTTGTACAAGACAGCTCGTCTCGCGTTGTTGCAGGACACCTTATGAAGCCAAGAATAATGGACTCTAAGTGATTCGTTACTGCATAAAATCGTAACTGCTTTTTCGATATTCACTAAACAATGTGTAGAGTTCCATTTTCATCTAGTATCTTTTATATTTAGCAGTGGGCGAAAGATTGGCGGTGCTCACAACGAGTGTCAATGCATATTAGAGGTATGAGTAATGGTGAAATAGATAAACCAAACTCTAAAGGAACCCGGTCACAAGAATAAACCGGACATCGGACTGCCTGCACAATCTTACAACATGAAAATACCAAAAAGATGACTTGCATTTTATACAGTTCTTTTAGTAATATCACTTGCTGATCAGAATTAT
This sequence comes from Vandiemenella viatica, assembly GCA_031002005.1. Classification (NCBI taxonomy): domain Eukaryota; kingdom Metazoa; phylum Arthropoda; class Insecta; order Orthoptera; family Morabidae; genus Vandiemenella; species Vandiemenella viatica. Next base: position 177,231,915 of record CM061921.1, on the reverse strand, counting down.
TAAATTACAAAACAAAAAAATAAAAAAACTTTCAAATCATTATTATGCAAGAACACTTTAGGTTTTAGGAAGCACTGCTGTGAGATCGTTAAGCTAGCTACTTCTTCTCTTCTCAGTGGCATGAATATCTCCAGTTTTCTTGCTTTCCTTTTTAGCAGTGCGTGGTGCGTTTGCTTTCAGTACAGACCTCGATTATCTCCGAAGAACTCCACACCACGGCGCTGAAGTCGAGAACTATCCGTGACCACAACAGTATTAAACGCGTCAGCAGTATAAATTAAACTTCAAGTTAATTACCATTTTGTGCATGCAGGGTATGAAAGAAAGTTGCTTCCACAGATGTCGAAAAATGTTATTGTGTAAGGCGATGTCACGTTTATTGCCGAAACAACCACATCTAATTCAAGATTTTGTCGAACTTTTAACATGAAAGAAAATAATGTTACGAAAAAATAAATTACGCATTTAAGTCCTTAGTAATTCACTTCATTCTCTAATCCATAATATGAAAGAAAAGATGTTAGGAAAAATAAATTACGTATTTAACTTTGTAGCTATTCACTTCATTTTTTCCGGATAAGGTCGATGGAACAGTGAAAATTTAAAACTGCTGCACCACGTATAGCGTATCACCGATAGACATACAGATCTACAACGAGTGCACCACACTTTCTACAAATATGGAACAGTACAGAACCAAAAAGAATGAAAAAGTACGGGAATGCAACGTAATGGCTGTAAACCCCTTTCACACTACACTGACGAAACAACACAAGAACCAGGAGTTTCGTTTCCTTTCATTCATTGAAGTCTCCAGGTTTATTCTGCGTAAATTATGACATGTAACGAGGCAGTAAACAGAGGAGTGTGCGTGGGATGATTTGTGTTTGTGAGCGATTGTGCCACACCAACATTACCCCCGCTCACAGTTTGGGCCGACAGTGCTAATCCACAGTAATTACTTTCGGCCCAACATTTATTCAGAAAGAGTACCCTCTCCTAATTCATTAAAAGCTAACAATAATTACAACCGTTAGTATTTTACTACAAGCATGTGCACTATTGCTTAGTTCAGAATGGAGTTTATGCATCGAAATTTCGTATGGTTGGAACGGGAACTGCCTTTTAGCAAAATATTCTATTCAGGTTTATTTCTCGCTGGGGACCAATAAAAAGAAGATAATACGAAACACCAAAAGCGTCAAAACTTGAAAATCAGTGATTCCCCCTTACACCATTTAAAAGATGGATAACTGAGAGAAGAAATGGATGGGATGGGAAACAAGATCAACAAATCAACCGAAAGACGATTTACCTAACACGTTTGTAAGAATCGAAAGTGTACTGGGGACAAGGAACGGAAAGGAATTCAAGGCTTTTTGAAGAAACCATCCCGGAATTCAGCTGCAGTGAGTTAGTCTTACAATTTCGATACCACAGGCACTAAATCAAATCACAGTGGACTAATATTTGAGATGTTTATAACAAACAATAACGAGGACGGAAGGATTCCTCAACTCCCGCATTTAACATTTGGAGTCTTTTGCGACAAATAATAATAACGCAACAATGCCAGCAGATCTACGTGAGTTCCAAGTTACTAACCGGAAGAGGTGTACACTATTCTGCAGATTTCCCGCAAGTACAATGTGTCAGTATTTAAATTCATCTATGTTTTTGAAGTGAAAACTTCTACAGGCGCGTTAGGCGATGTTTGGAGGGAAGTAAACCTATGTATTACCTGCCGGTCTTACATAGATTATTATTATTTTTCATACCAGTGATTTTATGAATTAGAGATTGTAGAAATACTGAATTGAAGTACAATTAAATTTATTGTTAAAATACACGGAATGAATGACAGGAATATCTAGTTTATTAAATGTGAGCTCTACACTCCAAAAAAAGAAAAGGAAGAGATAAATTAAATTACAATTACATTACAAAAACCAAAAATCGGCCATTTTCCTGTTTCCCGGATTATTCTCAGTCGTTTGAGCAGAGTTCCAGTAGCGTTGGCTACAGGGCGCTTATGGATACGAACAGTATGCAGCGTGCACGAAGTCAAAAAACAAAATGTTCGGAGTATTACCGTTTTCCTTTGATAGCTGGTTGCACACTGCGGCCGATTACAAAACAGCCCCCCTCACAAAACACTGGTTCTTTGTCTTGGCGTACAGATAAATCACTTTCGCTGAACACGTTGCGCACTTTTGTCTGGAGGTCCTTCTTCCTCCACGTGTCTGACAATTTTACATAAGCAACCAAAACTTTTTATTTTATTTTTGAAATGAATTATAATTTTAAAAAAAAAAACAATTGTACGAAACTTTTTCATTTTTAAATTTTTTTAAAATTAAAAATACTTGCGGCCATATTTGGATAGAATCGTAGTCTGCTATTAATAATTATACATAAAAAGTGCTTTTTAATCAAATAACAGATGGAGCTAGAAATCATGCAGCCGGATGTTGGCCTTTATGAGTTGCGCGTATGATATGAGCGTTGGACGCTACTTGGATGATTAAAATCTTACGAGTTCGCGTCACCAACATGCTACAATAGCAGTATATCTATATCTTTAAGTATGACGTCTTGCGCTTGGACAGTAATGAAAGTACAGATTATACTTGTATCTAATATATAAAAGGAATGGTTTTTTTTTTTTTGCCAATGTTCTTCATACAAACAAACAGTTTTTATACGATTTTGATAGAAACTTGCATACGTCTACTTTAAAACAAACAGAAAACCACTGTTTACGTTTGATTTTAAAAAAAACCAAACCCTCTCTTCCTTTCCCTCCTCTTGTGAACGTTGTTCACACAAACCCACAGTTTTCATCCGATTTTCATAGTGCTTAGCACACGTAACGCTCGGCGGCGAACGGTCTGGTAGCTCAGCATTGAAGGCGCTTACTTCCGAAAGTTTTTCTCTCCGGTAGCGGGTTCAAATCCCGTGATGAGCAGGAATATTTGGGAGTTGTATTTGATTATATGAGCTACGCCCGGACGTTCAATGGATCTGATTCCACGTTATACTGTAGGCCCCTGAGGAAAGTAAATAGTCTTCTGGTCTCTGACACAATGGTTTTGTACATCACCTTCGGGTTGTGGACTAAGATTTTTAAAATGAAAACCTTTTAGGTACATTGGGCGATTCATGGATGGGTAATATGAGCTCGCCTCACCAACATGCTAATATTAACAGCATATATGTCGCGGTCTAGTGGTTCAGTGGTTAAGGTGTCTGAGTGGGAAACAATAGGTCCCAGGTTCGAATCCCTGTCTCTGCGGGGATTTTAACAGACACTTAGCCCCACCATCTTCTCTACAACAACTTGTTGTGTAATGTGAAGTACGCCAGAACGCCTCCGTGGTTTGGATTCCATCTTAAACTGTAGGGCACCTGTATCTGGTAGCACAACCGAGTTAGGTTAAGGCGGCTAAGACGGGGGCGGAATGCGCAGCCAGCAGAAACCCTGTCACCAGGTCATTACGACCACAAGAAATTATTATTATTTAGTATATCTGTAGCTATTAGTGTAACTTGTTGCGCGTATGATATTCACAGTTTTGAGTTATCATTTATGTCGGCAGTCCCCAATGACGCAGTAAGATGAAAATTATTACTGACAAGACCAATAGTGCGGTGAAAGTGATTTCTAAACGCTTTCTCTGGTTCGTTTTAAATGTTGGTGTAATCCCAGGTTTCTGCTTCCTAGACGATCACACAACTCTTAGTGGTGCGATATGAGTAAACGAAAAATAAAGGGCGAGAGCTACAAAATATAAATCGAATTAATCAAATTATTCTGTTGCCCTATGATCTGGCAGCTCAATGGGTTGTCCATACGTTCGGATCCAACAAACAGATGATTCGCCATTTATTAAAAGACAGTGGTATCTGCAAACCGGATGTACAAGACATGGGACATTTTAACCAGTTTTTAGCTCACTTGTAGACAAGAAAGTGTGCCGACTTGGAGAGGAGGAAATGACACTGACCACAAAACAAACTATTCTCTCTTTCTGCAAAGTTTTTGCGCCAAAGTTTCGTCACGCTACCTGCAGTTTCTCCGGTCATCCATCCCTGCCTTCCAACGGCCCAGTCATTAACAAAACTATAATAGAGAATGCTGCTTTTCTTTCCTTTCGATGCAATAAAGTATCGAGTGATGATATTTTATTCAGTAATGATAACTGTTTGAATGGGTCTATTTGAAGCTAAACATGAATGCGCACACCTATTTTGCATTTTATTTGTTAATATTAGATTCTTATCCTCCTTCTCGTAAACCGATAGCACGATCAGAATGATCGAACTTCCATATTGATGTTAACCACCAAACACCATCCCACCTACTCAAATTTTCGACGAGAAAGTTTCCCCAAGTTGCGACCGTGTTGATAACGCACATCACTTTAACTGTAACGACTGAAACCACGGTTTGGTAGTTGGACTAGTGTAACAGTTGCCTCTAGCCGTTACTGTCAATTTGAATCATTTCTAGGGCATGATTTCAAATGACTGAAAATGGGGAAACTGTGGTAGTGAGGCGCAGTGGAACCCGCCTAACATGGTGTTGTAGATTAACCCCCAGGACAACTCTTCAACCAGTATCAAGATAACGAGCGATGGATATTTATCTCGAATGATACAGGTAATAAGACAAACACTCGAGAGAAGTGGGTTTCCCGACCAGTATCATCTCTTGAATGTCGAGATGTGATGTTACTTACTTGCAGTAGGACTCGGCTCGTAACGTCGTCACGCATATTCCACCGTTCTTGCAGGGGTTTGGTGAGCACGAAACAAATCCTGAAACACAAGGAAGGAACAGAATAATATAGGCAAAGAACATAATGAATAACGCCCAAAATACTACTATGATTATTTTAGAGGGAAATTCATAATTTTTACTTTTCGCTACCCTAATTGAAAATCATACATACCTTGTAATGACATAAGGTAACTTGACTTGAAGATATATTTCGCAGGAAGAGTCGCGAATTACTTTAATCTAATTGCTGGAGCGCAATCTCCCCACGCACCCACTTTTCCCCCTTACTTTAGCAAACTACATGTTCCAACATTCTTGGTAAATTATTCATCAATTCTCTTGGTAACTTATTCCAATCCCTGACCCCCTTACCTACGAAATAAAACCTACACCCTTGTGCCTGAAATCGAGTGCTAGCTGGTGTTCATGGTAATCTTTTCCCTTCCATGCATTTCTTTTAATCGTTACACCAATATCTTTTCACGCCTCATCACCAATATAGCCTTATACACTCCCATGACTTTCTTCACCCTCTTCCCGTCTACCAAAGAATTCCATTCCAGCTCTTTTATCATATCGGTCACTGATCATGTTCTGCGGTAATTTCCAGAGAAAAATCTAGCAGCCCTTCTTTGCACCCCATCCAACTCTCGTATTTGATACCCAAAATGTGGGTCCCATACTGCACCACCATATTCAAGCAATGGTCTGAACAACGTTTTGTAACCCAATACCTTTACTTCTCTCGTAAATCCACTCATCTCTAATAAACGACAGATTCTGAAATCTTTTCCTACTATATGTTAAATATGTCCTGCCCAGTTGAGCTTGTTATCAAATGTTATGCCAAGGTATTTATGTTTCAAGTCTTCAACAAACAATTACTTGCCCACCTTGTAATCATAATCAACTTTTAGCATCTGAAAAATGACAGCTGGAATAATTTTGATAAAGTTTCAGATACTGCTACAAATTGCCATAACTGGTCTCCCAGAAAACGTCGGTTAGTTTGGATAGCTCTCCCGGAAAACGTAGCTGGATGTTTAGAGAAGTAACTGGGTAACCACCAATGCCTATTCTCCCGATGACGTCTCCATCTGAAGAAATTTCGTGTTTCGACCTAGGCGCTCAAATACCACAGGAATAGATCGCCTGACACCGACACAACGGCACAACAATGGGGTTTGGTACAATACATCCGGGAGTTGTAATAATAAGCTGACATTATACGACTGAAGAGAAACTACTCGATTAACTGTCGAATTGAATTGATTTTATGGATAAGCCTACTCTCTCTTCCACTACATATCATCTCAGATGAGAGAACGTTTGGCAAAGAACATCTCACAAATTTTCTCTCAAAATTTATTTGAAGAAAAAAAAATTACCCCGGCTCCTTCTTCGATTACGTCGAAATTCCCAAAGGACTGTGTGAAATACGACTGCGCGTGGATATTTTTCTCATTTAATTATAAAGAATTTGCTTCCAAGTACTTCTAAATCACATGGTTTATACGAATGACAATTTTTGTGTGCGAAAGTATTCGTATATATCGTGTACAATCCCAATTAGGCCTTTCTGCAACTGACGCCGCTGATATATTTGTAGTATCTCTTCCCCTTCCGCTGGCGCTACGCTATCAACTCTACATGAGCCCACATCTTAAGGCACGTCCACACCAAAAGGAACACTGGGGAACATCTTGTTGATGTTGCTTTTCCTGGAACATCTTCTGTCATGTTGCCAAATGTTCCTAATTGTTTATAAAAACAGAAACAAAAGTTCCTTGAAGTTGAATGTTTACAAAAGTAGATAAAAGGAAATATAGGAACACAGGCAAACATGGTCATGTTTGAAACTGTTATTAATTGGCCTGGCCATTTATTCTTCATAAACACATCTTTAGCTTCGCACTGTGCTGATATTAATTCATTGTTTAGTTGTTTCAAGTTTTTCCTACTACTTTGCTATCTGTTAACTCTGGTCATCTCCCTTCTATAGTAAGCAGGTTCTGTCATCATCATCACTATATTTTGAGCGTTTCAAGTCTCGCAGGTCAGTCGGCACATTCTTTTCCAGAGGCTGTGCTTAATTTCAAAGCGATGTACCATCTACCACCAGCTTGCTTGTTAGGCCTGTCATAATTTTGATGGGGCGAAGCGAACGTCTTGCCATCTGTCTGTGGTGTTCTACGTAATTGTTTGTGAAATGTTTAGTTTAAGACGAGGATGTGATCAGAACTTCCCGGGATTTCAACCACTCGATCCTGCTTGACTAAGCAGGCTCTGTACTCTTCTTTGTTTTCTGTTTTCCTCAGTTTCTATTATCTCCTTGAACTATTCCCACTCGTTTCCATTATTTGTCTTGAGTGATTTCGGCGAATCAGGAAAACTGGATAGCCGGATAAGGGTTTGATAAAGTTGAGCAGCACTTGTACGCAGAGGACTGAGTCCATTTTGGAAAGCATAATATTAGGTTTGGGCAAACTAACGCGTAAAAATATTAAAAGGCTTCACAAGTTACTGATGTTTCTTGTGCCTATTAGTTCAGATAGTTTCTCTTCGAGCTGCAGCATCAATACGAAAGTTCTTTCTCTGAAAGGAGATATGCATCTCTCCAACATCATTACAGTGACAGAAATATTTCATAAACCTCACCTTAAATCAAGTTTATAAAGAATGAAGAAGCCTTTGTGAGCTTTGTATTATTTTCTCGTATGGTGCAAGCAGAAACATTGTAACAGCTTGAATATCTTTCATGAGCCCTGTCACCAATATGAAATCCCGAAAACATAGCTATGATGAAGGATGTCAAGAAAAAGAGCAAACGTAAATAAAAATTAAAACTGGATTGATAATTTGAGGCATGGTGAGGTTATTAGAGTCAAAGTGATTGTCACCCTCTCTCTCTCTTCCAGTATGACTGCATCTTATCAAAATGTAACTCTCGTTGTTTGCAGGACTAATTCCTATCTTCACCCATCATTTTCAGAACGTGGTCACATTCTTCTTTGTCGATTTACCTAATTTTTATTGTCTTCTATACAGCCTCGTTTCAAGTCCTTAAATTTTGCTGTTTTAGTACTGTAGTCTAAATATAAAACCTTTAAGAATATGAATGAGTCCGATGACAGTTTCTGATACTAAAATAGTTATTCTTAAGAAGAAGTTTCTTAACGCCAGTGATAATCTATTAATGATATCTTCCTTTCTTCAGGCAATAGTTTTACTTTTTTTTAAAAATATTGTTTAATTACTTCTACTCCATCTTTTATAGTTACGATATACAGCTATTGTATTTTTTATTTTTATTTCTGCTGCGCTTCACATTTTTTCGTCTGTCTTCCTGTTCCATACTTTCGTTTTCCTTCATTCGTTGTTTGGTTTACATCGGTGATGGAAAAACTACAGTGATGTGTAATACTTTGTTTAGCGGATTCTGCTTTTGTTATACTACTAAATCTGCTTAACGTCTCTCTAACAGCGAGGTCTTTAGAGACGGGAAAGGATGGGGGGCAAGGAATGGGAAGGAATTCGGCCATGGCCTTTTGAAGGAAGCATCCCGGCATTTTACTGGAATGATTTGGGAAACCATGGAAAACCCAAATCTGGATGCCCGGACGGGGATTCGAACCGCCGTCCTCCCGAATGCGAGGCCAGAACTCTACCCGTTACACCAACACGCTCAGTTGCTTTTTTTATAGCCAGTCTACATGTTCTATTTGGGCCTCGTAGGTCTTCAAGATCCTAACATCTTTTCCCACTTAACATCATCAAAATCAATCATTATAAATGTTTATTCGGGTAATATCAAGATGGGGATACCACTACTGCCTCGTGCAGTAAACACACAGATTACTTGGTATATATGACATCATTGTGACGTATGGTCCAGGCTGCATTATAACATAAACTCAAATAATGATTAGCGAAATCATATTTTATAAATATGCGTTTCTTTCGTAATGCAGCCTGGACCAAAGTGAAATGTAACCATAACGCACGATATTGCAGATATCCAATTTTCAGATAATATCTATAGCTGTTACTGTGTTGGTACGTGCAGACTGAATACATAACAATGATGTCATATATAACACGTGATCTGTGTGTTTAGTACGCGAGGCCGCAGCGGTATCCCCATCTTGATATTACCCGTTTATTCATGTTATCTGGGACAATTTTTGTCGCTGCCTCTAGCTTTTAGACTAAATACTTTCGCAAGGTACGTAATTCGTTAACCCGAAACGTTAAAATTTTGCAAAATGGTATTCAATGGGGCTCCGACCCAAATAATGGGATATGAAAAAAAATCTATCTCAGTGTGCCAGGTACACATGTTTACAGCACGTCAAGTTCTTTCACCATATAATAAAAACTCAATCGGCTGTCAAATTTTTCAATTTTAGTACATTTCCTTTAACAGGTCATTTTAAAAAAACGCTATTGTGTAATAACGTGAAATTTATCAATAACACATACGACTAATATAAGTTGCAAACAAAATTTTTAGTTTGCGGTTATCAAGCCATTTACTATTTCTATTTTATTAAAAGTGCATTGTATACATAGAGTAAATTTGACTGGAACTGCCAAACGACCGCCGTGAAGCTCAGCAATTGCTCGACTCGCACTTGGCCTGTTATTGTTCTTCCTATGCTGGACCAACTCTCTTCAACGTCGTACACTTTTCTTCATTATATTAAATTACATCTGTTATTTTCTATCACCAGTTTCTTAAGCAGTTTGTACACTCCCGGAGCATTTGGTGTATGTTGCTTTTTCATATTCACTTCACAACAATCAGACAGTACTTACTGTCAATATCCATTGGTCGTGCGCTACGAATGGAGAGAAAGCACACTACACCCTTTGATGGTGATTCACCTACTCCGCCTCAGAAACAGCACACTATACACATTAAGTCCATTCCCATTGGCTACCGAGAGGTCACACTGGGCATATCAGTACCTGTTTTATCTCAAGTGTGTGTGTGCTGCTAGACGCACTTATTTCTCAAGAAATCCTAACAGCCCATTTCCACGCTCATTCCGCCCATGTATATCAAGATCATTACATTCATCACACACGGTATGTTACGGCCCTCTGTATCGGGTAACTTTATTGCGACGCTGTACTCTTTCCCCATGTCTATCTTCATAAAGGTACATTCGGCGCTGATTTCATTTTTATTGATGACAATGAATGATCGTATAGAATAGCGCCGGTGGAGGGGTTCTTGGAACTAGAGGAAATTCGGTGAATGGACTGGCCTGCCAGTTCCCCCGACACGATGGGGAGACGTCCACAAGCACCAATGATCATCCAGCAGTTGTCAACCAGTTACCAACCTTGAGACCAGCCTGGGAGAACACACAGACTTTTAAGAACCATGTCCCTCCTTTTTGTAATGTCCAGGGGACCATCATGAGTCGCAGTGATTTCAGTGTATCTTATTGTCCCTGTATAAAAATATCATTTCTGTTCGTCTCATCTCGTATTTCTTTCAATTACCTGCTATACCATACTATAGCAGTTCTTTCTATGTATGGTTCACGTTTCATGGTGCTATGTTACTTGGAAGTGACACAACATGCGAAAGTTACTTTCGTCCTTAAGTTTTGCTCACCAATGTAGTAACTAACATAGTTTTATTACAATCAATATTGTCACACAGTAAATAGATGGTTGGTGTCAGCCTGACTTTCAACAGTTAATAGCAAAAGCCACAAGAGAGAAGATAGAAGATTTCTAATCCAATCCTTGAGGTTAGTAGTGATAGGTTAACTCGTGATCAACGCAGAAGAGGAGACATGAAGATAATGAATACGTGGCTAGAATATCCACAAGGTTAGTTACAACTCAAACTCCCTCCACGCTAACAATAACGACCACTCCTGACAAATTAGCACAACCAATTCTGCTATGACAAAGTACCACTCAAATTATATGTCATTGGATTTTTGCATTGATATAATTTTTCCTTCTTTTTCAAACGGAAAATTTCTTCATAGATAATGGAAACACTATGTTTCCAAAACTTTCGTTGCTACAAGATTTTCGTACGTTCCTACTAAAATATTTCGCATACGAGTAAAACGTTTGACTTAGTAGATCAAGTAGAGGAATTCCAATAGGGATGGAATATTATTTTGTCTGAGTTTTGTAGGGAACTGCTTCTTCTTCATCTTCATCTTGAGTAGCTTCCACCCACTGGCCGGGACTGCTGGGAACAAAAGCTTTTCCAGCGCTTCCTGTCCATCCATTATCTTTCTTCTTCTACAGTCAGCCAATTTCCTCTTCTTATATTCCACACATTTTTAACACCTCTCATCCATCTGTAGCTCGGTCCTCCTCTGAGCCTCTTCCCTTTCAGCTGCATGTCCGGCGTCTTCCTTCGTATCTTCTCCTCTCCTATTCTCTTTACTTGACAATATTCATCGTTGCATCGTTTCCTCCTTTATCATCTCCCTGATTCTCTCACTCCTTATTCTGTCCCGTCTCGTTACTCCTGCTCTACTCCTCTGAAATTTCATTTGCATAGCTTGTACTCTACCTTTGTCCCTCTCCTTCATCACCCACATTTCCGATCCATATGTCAAAATTGGCACAAAGCAGGTTTTATAGATTGCTTCCTTACTCTTTTGCGGCACATCCCTAATCTACACCAGGTCTCTAATATTCTTAAAAAATTTATCTGCTAATCTTCATATTTCATTTATCTATCCTGTTTCCTCCATTTTCTTCAACCCAGCTTCCCAAATATTTGAAATATTTTACTTAATTCAATTGCTCTCCTCCAGGTCATATGCCTACATCTGTGCTGTTCTTCTTTCTTGTTGTGATTACCGCTTCACTCTTTCTTGCAGAGAACTTCAGATCATATGCTGCAACTACTCTCTCCAACACATCCCGCCGACCCTACACTTCCCTTTCATCTTCTCCTCAAACTAGTACGTCATTCGCAAATAATATTACTTTCGTTCTTCTTTCCCCAATGCTCTGTACCATATTTTACCCATACCCCTATAAATAACAGGGGTGATATGAAAATCCTTCTTCTTCTTCTTCTTCTCTACCACGTTTTTCATCGCTGGGACCTGTTGATTTCAATAACACCTCAAAATACTCCCTCCAGACTTCGTTTATCTCTTCCTTCCCCTGCACTAAGATGCCATCGTTATCCTTTATACTATCTGCTTCCGTTTTACTCTTCCTTCGATTTTTTATCATGATGTACAGCGCCTTCTTTCTTCCCTCACTATCCTCCTCTAGCATTTCTTTAAATTTTTCCATCCATTTCCTCTATTTTTCCTGTACCACAGTCTTTGATTCTTTTTTTTTTTTTACAGCTGTACACTCTTCTGCTTTCCTCTGTTCTACTTTGGAACAATTCCCTTCTACTGTAGTACAGCATCTTTCACCTTGTCGTTCCACCATGGGGTTTCGTTTCTCTACCAGCTGTCCTACCAGATACTGCTTCGGCTGTTTTTACGAGGGTGGTTTTAAAACGTTCCCTCTCCTCCTCCACAGACTGTAAGTCATCCCTAGGTATTTTCTGTGTAGGCTCCTCTTGATACTGTCTCCTGCACTCACCATCCTTCAGTTTCCACACTTTTATTCTTCTCTCCTGATTGCCTGATGTCCTTGCTCCTCTTCCAGGCTGGCTATCAGGAGTAGGTGGTCACTATCTAAGCCTTCTGATGGAATGAACCTTACATCCCCAATACTCTTTCTCCTCTGTGTTTCGATTACAAAGCAATCAACAATCGACTTCCTAGACCATGTTGCACTATACCATGCTGTGTAATGGCATTCTTCTTCTTAAACCGTAAATTATCCACAGCCAAACCATTATATTTGCCGAACTCAAACTTTCTTACTTTTGCATTTCTGCTGCCCTATCCTTGTTTCCTAGAACCTCTTCATAGCCCTTCCGTGCACAACCAAAATGCGCACTGAGGTCTCCCATTATTATTTGATTGCTCTTGCCTAGCTGTTGCTGCAGATCATCTTCAAAACCTTCCTTCTCCTCTCAGTGCAGCCTACCTTGGGGACATAAACTTGGATTAACTCCATGTGTTTGTCTCAGACTTTCACTTTAACCTTTATAATGCTCTGATTTATTCCTATTATTTCTTCCCTTAAACCTTCCAGTACCACAAGCGCCTCTCCGTTTCTTTTTCCATTCGAATACAGCTTGTATCCCTTCTCGTCATCTCCGCTCCATCTTGTCTCCGCTAGTACAAGTATATCAAACTTCCGTCTTTCCATCAAATCTGTAATTTCTTCAGTCTTTCCCGTGAGCTTTCTTACGTTTATTGTTCCTAATCGTATTCCCTCTCGTTGTCCTATTCCACTGTCAGGTCGTCTACGTTGCTATCCTAATCCGAGGCTTGTTCCGTTATATTTGAAAGCAATCAGCCGTCTTGCACTGTTGGCTCGCTAGATCTAACGCAATTGAGGATTATCTTTCGGGATTTATTCCCATAGCCTTTGAAGTTCCCTCTTCGCCACAAGATAGTAGTGTCCTCTTCCAATTCCCCACAGAGGATCGGTGGCCCCTTCCGCCATTTTCGCCGTTCGGAAGGTCTCCTTCTCTGCCGAAAACTTCCGTTGAGGACTTGGTCCGTATCCCTGCGCATGGTACCCCGTGGGACTGGGCTTAGCCATCCTGTCACTCCGGCCCACCCCCGCAGCAAGAATCATTCAAGTGGAGGATAGGGAAGATGACCCTACATCCCTTGAGCCGGGTTAATTGTTGCGTCTGATGTCACTACAAAAGTGAACAGCTAAAGATTTCAAAATACTGCAAATGTCTTTTTTAGTTGTTTATAAAAGTACAGATAATACTCACTATAAAGGCACAAAAACATACATTTTCGTAATATTAGCTGCAACGAATGATGGTAATTTTTGCAGCATTTGAATGATTTCTTTTCAGATTCTCTGATTGAAGGTAGACCTTATTTACGATATAAAAAGTATTCCCAGTACTGGGAAAGTTGGAAGCGAATGACGAGTATTTTTGACAGTTTTGAAAAAGATTGGGGAAGAAATAAAGTGGTAAACTCTGGAACGGATTTATACTAGGGGAAGTTCGGGTATCCCCGGACCTTTAAAGTTCTAACAAACCAACCACGTTGCGTCGGTAAAACTTTATTGTAAATATGCGCCGTGTAGTGTATAAACAAATACGGCTTAGTGAGTTCCACACTAGTGTGTTTTTTGTTCCTGCCAGAAGTTTTTCTTCGCTCCTGTCAAAATTCGTTGGAGGTTATTGAATATGATGCGTCAAATAAACGCATAGTAATGAAGGCTCGAAAAATCTTAACGGGAGAAATTTTAACATCTTCACCATATAAAAATTGTGGAGCCTACGGGCAGAAAAGTGAAGGCAGCAAAAAGGTTGAAGCGAAAAAATAAAAAGGTAAAGGCCCTATAAAGAAGTTAAATACAATGAAAAGTATTCAAAGTCTTTCAGAAGCAAATCGAGTATAACATACCGAATGCATCGTTCGTGGAAATTTTTTTGAAGAGCACTGAACTCAGTGCTTCGAATCAAAGACTGCGCCCATGACGATTGTGTTTATATAGATTCTTCAGATATCCATTATTATTGTGATTTTTGTAAGGCCAAAACGCGGTTAGGCCACCACTTATTAGTGTGTCCGGTTCTACCCGACAACTTTTGTGTCGCCAAAAAATTGAGGCGAAAGAGGTTTTAATTTATTTTTTTAATGTTATGATTACTAACTTCTAATTAATATGACTGCAGAAGTTTCCAGTTTAATTTTACGATTAAAATAAATACAGAAAATTTATTTATTTTATTTGCAATTAATTTTAAGTGTCCGTGCCTACCAGGTCTTCCCCTACATCATCTCTCGATGCAAATTCCTGCTCATTTTCTATCGTGTATTAATATTCTGAATTTTATCATGTAATTTTTCACTTGGACCTATTTATGAAATCATTGAATATTTCACTATGAATTACAAACATTGAGCATTCTCTTTGTAACATATGCCTGTTAGATCTGGAAAGAAACGCGGAAAAATTATACTCCAACGCAAAAATTTAACGACACAAAGCATTATTAATTACAACAAATTAAAACAAAAAGAATAAAAACACTGTTGGAATGAAGATCCGAATCCCAATCTTTCAGCCGAAAAGATTTCGTTACCGACCCGGTATAAAAGGGAAACAAATTTTCTTGAGACAATATTGTCCTGCCGAGCGTGCTGATGGGAAACCTCTTTTAAGTGCATAGACCTAACCGATGGAAGGAATACGTTCAGAAACTGTATGATGAGGATTACTTGAACAATAGTGTAATGGAAAAGGAATGCAGTGTTAACATTGATGACTTAGGAGATCATGCTTAAAAATTACGGACCAGAATAATGTACACAAGAATGGAAAGGGTAGTAGAAGAGATAGTAGGTGAAGACAGAGGAGGGGACCGGGCGTGCTGGGTGAGCGGTAACGCTCTGGCCTCGCATGCGGTTCGAATCACCGTCCGGGCATCCAGATTTGGATTTTCCATGGTTTCCCCAAATTACTCCAGGCAACTGCCGGGATGCTTCCTTCAAAAGGCCATGGCCAAATTCCTTCCCGTTCCTTTTCCCCAGTCCTTTCCCGCGTCTAATGACCTCGACGTCGATGAAATGTAGTCATTCAAAAAGTATTATCCTTCAAGTCTGCTACGCACCCCTAAAATTTGTACGATCTTTCTGAATACGTACAAATATCGCCAAAAGATATGAAAATTATAAATTTTTGGCTTTACGTCGTGTCGACGTCGAAGTCATTACAGTTGGGAAATAACTCGGGGCAGGAAATGGGAAGGAATTCTGCCAAGGCCTTTTGCAGGAACCATTCCATTTCGGGAAACCGTGTGGATTCGGAACGGCGTACTCCCAGATGCGACGCCACCAAGCTCGGTAAAAAATAATGTACTCATGAAACCAGATCGTATTTCAACAAAATTTGTGTGCCAACCAGATAGAATACGAACATTTAGCAGTATAGAACCCATATATAGCTTAAAAAAAAATACAGTTGCAAGTTCACTGAGGAAAACTAAACTTACTATCTCAAGAAAACGACGTATAGACGCCAAAAAAAACCTGAAGTGACGTCACACGCTGTAATTACTGTTCGACATCACATGACTAAAGACTGTATATTTATGTTTTTATTTTATTAAAAACAATATCTTTTGGCTCTTAATGAGTAAATAACGTTCATTTTCGGTATCCTTAAATTTAGTCTGTCACTGGAAATGTTTTAGTTTTATTGTCATGCATCCTATTTTTTGATTCAACAGTTCCTGTAACTTCCCATTTTACCGTTCAGTATAAATCACTGTTCAGTAAACCGGTGTTGATCAATCCGTTTTAACCAGTACGGCATTTTGGAGCGTAGTTTCTTTCAACTCATTAATCCGAATAATTTTAAGTGAAGTAGAACCACTTCTCTCCTTAAAACCTGTAAGCTAGATTATTTATTCAGGATTCTGAGAATTCTGGAATTGTTAACAGCAACTTGTATAGTAGTTTGGTATATTTTATCCACGATTAATGCAATTTGTACCGTAGTTTGCCATTTTCATCTCCATCCCATAATGATGATTCATTCGCCTGCGGCGTCTTTTCAGCAAGAAAGTGCCATGGAACAAGACTGTCAGTGAATACTCATACTTGGAATAATTCAGTAGCCACACTTTGCACCATGTTAAAGGTAGGGTTACAATTGTATACAAAATGCTAATACGTTCGATATGTGTGTTGGCAAGCAGTGGGTGACTTATGCCACAATTTGTTAGTGAAGGCTAACGGATTAGTTTGTGATCCCCGTCAACTCCAATATTTTTAAAAGAAAATCAGATAAGTAATAGGATATATGCATGTATTATTTTTATATTTTAAATCAATTATTTACACTGTTATATAACCACCAAAAATATAATATTGATGAAAATATTAAAATTTAACATATTTTAAAAATGCAATCAAGTTCCGACGATTTAAACGCTGTCAGTTTAGCGCACTGCACCGTGACGTCATTGTACACGCCTACATTGACATCTTGTATATTGTGTAATGTTATATCTAAAACTTTTTATGTTTTATAACTTATTTCGATATGGAAGGAGGTCGAAAACTATTTTATAAATACTGTATTGTATATATGTGCAAAAATAGGATAAGAAATGCACCTGAGAAAGTGTATTTTTATGTCCCACGAGATGCGAATGTAAGAAGAAACTGAGAAGACGTAAAGATTCTTCAACTAATTGAAGATCATTTCAATAGTACATAATGCTTAATGTTGCTATGTTAAATTTGTCACAATGTATAACAGTTTGTTACCTAATCAAACTTTAATCATAATTTAGTTTACAAAAGTTCAATAGGAATATTTTTCGAATCATTTCTTATTCAAGCTTATTCCAAAGCAACTATGAACCTTTTAAAGTCCACAAAAGAGAATTTCAATCTCTTGGATATATGTTGAAGGGCATATGTCTAACAGAACTCATGACTTTAAGAGGCCACATTATTTAATGATTAAACTGGTTGATAATGATATGTCTGTGATACCGTCGTTTCTTTAAATGCGCCTACAAAAAAAAAGGCATATATTACAGTTTGTGTGGGCCAAAGCTGACCAATCGATTTTGGAGATGGGCCAAAATTTCGATTCTAAGTTAGCCTGCAGACCACATAATATTTGCCTATAGTTACAATAGATATTTAAACGTTCTGGCCTCGCATTCGGGAGGACGGCGGTTCGAATCCCCGTCCGGGCATCCAGATTTGGGTTTTCCATGGTTTCCCAAATCACTCCAGGCAAATGCCGGGATGCTTCCTTCAAAAGGCCATGGCCGAATTCCTTCCCATTCCTTGCCCCCCATCCTTTCCCGTCTCTAAAGACCTCGCTGTTAGAGAGACGTTAAGCAAATAAAAAAAAAAGATATTTAAATATAACAAAGAAGATATAATTAACACAGTTTAATTATAATCAAAAAGTAAAAACCATCAATGAGAAGTTTGTAGAGGTCTTTTTAATTATAATCAAAAGTAAAAAACATCAGTGAGACCTTTGCAGAGGATTTTGAGCTAGCATTTTCTATACCGTTGCTGTTAGGGAGCAAATGTAAATGGGCTTGCGGGTCACTTTCTGACCCGCGGGCCTAGGGTGGGCAGGCTTGGTGTAGGTGGTAAGGTGTCCGCTCGCAAATTTTCCGACCTGGGTTTAAATCCCCGCAGTATCATATATTTTTATTTATTTTTATCTGCAGAAATCGTTGAGCATGAATTTTTTTTATTTTATGTCAACTTTAAAACAAATCTTAATACTTCAAATAGATACAACCAATGCAATTTCGGCCAATATATTAACAATGACTTCCTAACATGTCTCGCCAATAGCCATTGAAATTTGGTTAGGAGGCGAATCTGTTTTCGTCAAGTACATTAATTTATTTTCAACCATTTACACCCAACCACTTCACGGAATTAAACACACCGATCGTAGAAAAAAGAAAAACATCGATCTTCTCGATGTTAAATATTTCGTTTAAAATACTTCTTGACGACATACAATGCATGGAAAAGACGAAAATGAGATAAAGTAAAAAAAATAATACCTATTTCAATTGAAAAAAAAAACACCAAAACAATAAACTTATTTACAAAACATGAAAAAATTATGTAAGAATTTTTTCCTGACGTATGATTGCAAGGAAGGACTTCATTTCGAAACAACGATTTTCTGGAAAAAATGCTTTTCTGCTACTTTATTATGTTACTAGCGTCAAAGCTTGTCCGAAATGACGGGCTGAACGGTATGTTCTGGCTAGTTATTTCTTTGCAATTGATTAACTTACTAAAATTGTTATAAATTCAATTCCCTGTGTCACTCTCACCTTGCTGACCATGGGAGTACCTCAACATCACGCAGTCAGTTCATACAGACACGTGCCGTGTGTGGATACTGTCGCACGAGATTCGTCGTGTTTAGAGATTCTGCACTACCTCGGATGACCTGGGGAGACCAGTGGTGTTACTTCTGGCGTAATGCCGTGGGGGCCATGGGTCAGCCTGGTAGTGATCGAGGGAACTCATGCAACAAGACAATGCTCGTCCACACACGTCACTTGTTTCTATGAACTGTCTTCGTGATATCTCCCATGATCAGCAAGCTCCCCAGATCTGTCCCCGATAGACCATGCGTAGGACCAGCTCTGATGTCAACTCCGTCCCAGTGCCAGTATCCAGGATATCAACGACCAGTTTCAAAAGTTGTGGGGTAGCTTCCCTGAGGATACCATTACAGATGAATCGCTGCATGCATTCAGGCAAGAGGGGATGTAACGGCATGTTGATAAGTGGGCTCATACTTCTTTGTAAATTTGACTCGATTTTATAATTACTGAAATAACAACACATATTATCTTAACCCGTTAAGTTTCATTTCGTTTCCTCCTCCCCTTCTATGTGATTCACTTTTTTTTTCAGGAAGTGTATACAGGATGTTAAAAAAGTGTCAATTATTTTAGGAGGTGACAGTATGCATCAAAATCAGACAAAAAAATCTGATAAACATTGGGCCGCAAATGCATACTTTCGAGATTAATGGCAAGTGCGCAATGTTACATCCGTCCATGGTAATGCATGCCTCTTCCCTTCGGTGTAAGGAATCACGCATTCTTTGAAACTGTTGTGGTTGGTCCTGTACCAGGATCGCGCTTTCAATGCATGCCAGCATATAACAGAAAGAAGAGACAGTATGGTGAATCATATTTTGAGACATGCGGTATCGGTTAATTTGTTAGTGGATGGAACAGTCGAAGGGAAAAACTGTAGAGGAAGACAGAGATTATAATATATAACCGAGGATGTCGGTTGTAAGGGGTATGTTGAGATGAAGATGTTAGCGCAAGTTACTAAGGGATAGAGGATTGCATCAAATCAGTCAAAAGCTAATGACAGCAAAAAAAATCTCCTCACACGTTTATTTTACAATGCTCAGCAAAAACTCCCTTCACAGATTGGAGCATACATCAAGTAACTGAGTAAGGTAAAGAAATTCTGAAAAGTGGAAAACACTGAACGATGCGGCCGTTTGCGTTAGGTTAGCTCCTAAGTCCCTTATTAACACAAATAATAATAATTCTAAAGGTGTAACATAGAATTAGTTTTAGTTCTCAGGAGATCCTGAGGCAGGTGGTTGATGATTCTTGTGAGTCTGTCATTTCTGGTGCCCCGTGTATAATAAACGACTCCTGGCACTCAGAGAAGATATTCTTGGTCCTGGATAAACAACGTTATGGTAAGCAGGCCAAGTTCATGATGTAGCCGGATATTGCAGCCGAACCGTGGAGCGCCGACAAAGGTGCGCTTAATTCTGTATCGGAGTGATTGTATCCTCTTGATTTTGCCGGCAGCAGCAGCTCCCTAGTAGAGGTCGAATGAAGGCGGCATAGAGGAGGATGGTAATGTTGCTTTTGAGAGAAGACTTCCAGTTGATCATCATAATCATTCTCCAGCTCCAGTCTCCCACCGAGCATGGTGGGTGAATGGTTAACATTCTGGCCTCGCATTCGGGAGGACGCGGGTTCAAATCCCCGTCCGGGCATCCAGATTTGGGTTTTACATGGTTTCCCCAAATTACTCCAGGTGAATGCCGGTATGCATCCTTTAAAAAGGCCATGGCCGAATTCCTTCCAGTTCCTTGCCCCAATCCCATCCCGCCTCTAATGACCTCGCTATCGACGAGGCGTAAAGCCCAAGCAAAAAAAATCCAGTCTCCCGAGTTCTGGTCACGAGCATTCTCCCTTCTCCCTATTCATGAATAGCTGATGTTCATGAGTAATCGTCCCATCTGGCCCTTTGTCTTCCAGATCCTTCTTGATTTGAACTATCAATTTTTTTTTGGCCTTCCGAAACGTATTTTCTCTGCGATGTTCATATGACAGTAGGCATTAGCTTTTCTTTCTTCCTCCACCCTTTGGTCATGTCCATACCACCTCAGACGAGACCAGTGTAAGGAGTTTGCCACACTGATATTTTTACCGGCTTCTGCAAGACTGATTTTATTCCTTACTCTGAAGCATGGTACGCACAACTTCATTTCAAAGGCTAGAAGTCTACTATTGTCTTTTATGGGTAAAGTACATGTTTCTAGTGTATAATTCAATATGGGGATGTAGTAGGTTTTGAATGTTGTATGTCTGCACTTTCTGGGCACTTTGCTGTCCCACAAGTTCTGACTACCGCATTATTGGTTCTGTTTGAACTCTTGTATTACTCAGAGTACTGCCAAGATATATTTGAAGCGGTCAACATTTTAGAATTGTTGATTAATTAGATAAATTTTCACATTAAACGTCCCTATACTTACTGCCCTGACCACCGTCTTACTCTGGCTGATTTTCAGTCCATACTCCTCAAACAACTTGTTCCAAGCCTCCAGCTTCTCCTGCGCCTTCACCCCAAATCATGACACCATCAGCAAAGACAAGGACTTTTTTTTACCTTTTCAATGCACTTCTTTGAATATCTTCAAGATGTCATCCCTCTCAGAAATGCCCTGTTGTCTCTAACCATTTGCTCACTCCATTGCCTAATCGCACACAGTCTTTTGTGCTTTCATACAGCATTTTAATCTTGCTGATTTTCGATCCTGATACCTTTCTTCTTTCTATGCAATCCAAAATTTTTGACCTTGCAATGCTATCACAGGCCTTTTCAACATTGAGAAAGACCCTATAATAAGACTTCAAGTTGTCTTTGTAACCTTTTCTCAATCACTTTTTCCAAGATCCTCAATCCATGGGACAGAAGTGCGACACTTTTTTATGTTCTATTGGATCCAATTCCCCCCCAGCTGCTTTTATCACGTCTGCGTTAACCACTTGATTTACTCTTATTCATGGATTTCAAGACAGCTTCCACTTCTTTCCTTTAGCATCTTCTTCAAGTTTCAGGGTAAATTTCTCCCACTTCTTTTTTTTCCATTCTGAATTTTTCGTTAAATCATACGTTTGTGTTCTCTGCATACTTGAGCTAGTGATTTAATTTTTTCCTTATCTCTGTGGGTATCAATCTTCTGCTCTTTGCCTTATTTCTCAGCTGTCTTGACTTCATTGCTCCACCATGCAATTTCCTTATGCCGAAAGTTATTACTTGTCATACCACATACTTCCTTTGACTCTCAAATAAGAGCGTTCTTGAATTCCTCCCACTGTTCGTACCCGGATCTAGTTTCACTTTTTGGAAGTTTTCACCTGATTGTTCTTCGATATAATCCCGTTTTCAGTTTTCTCCAGCTCCCGCACCTTAATTTTAGATTTCTTCTCAGGCTTTAACTAATCTATGGTCGTTGCTTAAACTCTTACTAGGAATGACGTTGACATTTGTAACAACCGGATGAAACATTGTTTTAGATTTTATAACCCAACCGTATCTGGTTACGTTGGTCTCTCTTCTTAAGGCAGGTGTTCTGAATTTGTAAGTTATTTCGACAGCATAGGTCAATCAGGTCGTCTCCCTCTGAGTTTCTGTTACATTATCCAAATGGTCATATCACCTTTTCCTCACTTATCCTATTTCACCCCTCCTGGCCCTTCAAGTCACCTGTTATAGAGACGTTCTTATCCAGTCGGTTTTCCAGCTGTTCCAGAAATCTCTGCTTTTCCTCACATATACATCCTGTTTGAGGTGTTATCACTGTACCATTTGAAGGTATATCTACTTTGACGAATCTACCATTAATATACATAACATCTGCAATATCTTCTACTTTCTTACTCAATATAATACCAACGCCATTTTGTGACTCTTTCCATTTTCTACTCCAGTACAGGATTTTCTCCCTGTTATTTTGCTTTTGGTTTTACTAAAACCCATCACATCCAATTATCTTTCTTCCATCACATAAACCAGCTCTTCACATTTTCCAGTTAATGAAATTACATTTAATGTCCCTATTCTAATTTTTTGCATTCTTTTTTTCATTTCAGTCTTTCCCACGTCCTTCTATTGCCTAGTGACAAGCTGTCAGCAATCATCAAGCTGTTTAGCGTGATGACACCACAAACCATTGTACGTTAGCGAATCAAGCTGACGTCGCAATGAAGTAAAAATAAATTAGGGGTTTCCATTAAGGTCATAAGTTACGATCAAAGACGGTTTTCCCCCAAAGTGCACTATTATTGAGAATCAAAACCAACATCAGTTACACACTGTAACGGAGATATCGCAGATAAAGCTACAAATACTAGCGGGACTGCACAAAAGCCATTGAGACACTGGGGAAAAAAATCAAGGGCAAAGCCTTGTGGAACAAACCGGAAGAAAATTTTTGATTCCAATATTACAGAGCAGGTACGTTGGGGAAGGAAATTATGAAAAATTCTGCATAAATAATTAGGGAGTCAGATGTTACTTAGTTTATATAACAACCCAGCATTCCACACTGATGAAAGCCCGAGTATAGTCCAGAAAGGCAAAAACTGTGTGATGTTATCTTTCAAAAGGATTTCGGAAGAGTTTATGGGTAGTAGAGTGACGTGACAAATCCAAAATGAAACATGCGTACGACTGAGGCCCCATTGAGGAATTTGCCGATGTTTGTCTTGATGGTTCTCTCGTGATGTGCCGGAAATAGTCTTTTTGGTTGGTAGATGGCTGGGAGGTTGGCAGGTTTGCCGAGTTTAATGAAAACGATTATTTCAGCTTGTTTCAGGACAGCGGGAAATAACGGAGATAAGTGAGGAAGATTCAGTACTTGAGACATAGTGTTCGTCGTTGCCTATTTTGTAAATAACAGTCAACAAGCAACTCGAATTTTTTGCACATTGGCGGAACGATGACATGTTCGCGGAGTGTCCTTCCACAGTGTAGGAGAGAAGAATGCGAATTTGTTAATACGTTGCAACTGTAGTCGAGTTTGCCTCTGCCGCCACATGCGATGTTTAGCTTGGAGCAGGCCGACAATTTCCAACTCTAGAGATTCGTGAAAATGTCAGATCCTTACAATACTCTCTAACGTTTTCTATCATTACAACAAAGAAAAATCCCTGTTCGAGATAAGAATTTTGTCAAACGTAAATCTGCACGCTAGATATGAAGAATGTGCTGACACTGCAGCTTTAGTATTCAACCTTTTGTTAATGGGTCTAAGGAATTCAACAATGTCTCTCATCATTAAAAATGATTGCCTCAGTTTCAAAATTACTTAGGCACCAGCATACGCTCAATGCACGCAATTAAGAAGCAGAATTTTTTAAAAAACGTGACCAATTCCCGTCTTGATGAAAATACGTAGATCGTATGTAATAAATGGAACAGGTAGCCTACTAAGAGCAATTTGCATAATATAAAAATTAGGACGCGGTCGGAACGTTCACCAGAATTAATAAACACACGTGAGCTGCCTCATCAACGATAACAAAAGGCTGTCTGCTGAGAAGTTTTAGCCTCTACATTTACCACTAGTCGATAAATATCAGATTTAATTTTTTTCCGCTATAATAAGAATATCAGAAGCTGGAGGAAAATTTTCTGTTGAATCCTCAGCTGAGCGTTTCAGTTCTGACGTCTCTGCATTGTCTGGTTTCTCGATAGACTTGTTCACAAACCACTACAATATTTTAACGGTAAAATACGGTACCAACCTTACTTTTTTCCATTATAGTTTTCAAATTAAAAACCAGAAAACGTGTTTTACTAACTGTTTCCCTAACTGCTGAAGAAGTACTGTAATTATGTTTTCATTCCCTCCTTCAAAAATTAGCTTTGGTGCTGAGCACCCTCTGCCACCCACAATTTTGTGAATTGCAGAGTATATATGTAGATGTAGATGAAAGCCTCTAATGAATAACCCAGTTACCAATTGCCAATAATTAGCAACTCAGATTATATCCTCGCTGTATTGATGACTACACATTTATGTTTGAGTGATCAGCTAAACAGTCCATTAGCAAAATTAAAAAAGTTTTGTAAATTACATAAAAGTGCCAAAAGTCATGAAGTAAGAAAATGTAAATGTCCAGATAGCGGTAGCAACACGGAAGAAATGTGCCGTGCAGTGTCGGGGCTTTCATTTGTACTATCGTGAATCGTGAGAAAGGTTTTCTGAAGTGGCTACGGCCGTACGACAAGAATTAACATGCTCTGAACGCGGAATGGCGCTTGGCGACACGCGCATGGGGCATTCCATTTCGGAAATTGTTCGCGAATTCAAAATTCCTCTATAGACAATGTCAAGAGTGTGTCGTGAATATGTATGTTTCAGCAGTACCTCCGGCCATTGGTAACGCAGTGCGAGACACCAACGACATCTGCGTCGAGATTTCAGTGTTGACAGATAGGCAACACTGTATCAAAGAACAGCAACGCTCAATATGGGACGTACGAAAGACTTGTGCGTGCGGAGAGTGCAGCGAATATGACAGCAGAAGACCGACAACAAAACGTTATGGCCTTTCAGTGCCCCTTCTGGACCCCTGGTTTAGATGAGTCACGATTTCAGTTGGTAAGAGCTGATGGCACAGACCCCTCGACGCCATGGACCGAGGTTGTGAGGAAGGCACTGTGCAATATGGAGGTCGCTCCATCCTGGTATGGGCTGTGTTTACAAGGTATGCACTGGAACTTCTCGTAAAACCACTGACTGCTACCAAATATGGGTGATAGGGATGTACCAACAATTCGTGTTCAGATTTCTTAATTCACCTACTGCCAAAAACTATTGTGGGCTATCGATGGAAAACTAATTATTTCCTTCTGTAAACTGAATTTTTTTCTGCGAATTTCTTTGTCTAGTCACTTTAAGAGATCGGAATGATACTCTCCGTTTTCTACTTTATACTTCTGAAAATTATAAAAAAAGTAAGCCATTTAGCGTCCCTTAAATTAAATGTCAAAAGATTTTATAGCGTCGAGAAAGATGGAAAACGACCTTAGCCTTTTTGAAGGAACCATTGTGACATTCGTTTGAAGTGATCTCTGGTCGTATCGTGAATCGAATGCACCCTCTCCCCATAGGTCCGTTTACACGTACGCGCCAAAGTGCCGATCTGGAACTGCGGTTGGAGCGCGTGACGAAAAATGGTCAACATTCCAGTCGCGCAAGCTTGGAGCGTACGTGCCAAATGTGTCCAGCAGTATTGAGGTGCGCGTGGAGTTTCCGCCAGGTTGCTCAAACCTGGCGCCATCCAGTTTTCACATCGCTGTTTTTTTGCGAGACGAAGCTGTATTTATAAGTGTGAGTAATATGATCGTAAATGAAATCAGAGAAACAGAGCAATATAATGCGCTGCTTTATAGATTTTTTTGTGCAGAAGGAACTGTAAAAACAAAAAAAAATATGACTTCAAAGCAGGGATCAATATTTGAGAGAGCTTTGGCAAAATGACCAAATTTCAAAAATGATTTGCGATCGGATAGATTAATATTTGACTATATTTTATAGTGGATAGCTCTAAACATATATATATAAAACCGAAGTTGGTCGATACTCTTGATTTTTTGGCAACTGCACGATCCTCACAAGATCTCGTATTTTCAGCTAATGTTTCTACATCAACTCTGTAAAATTTATACACGAAATATGCCTTGCGATCTGTACTGCTTCCTTTACTAGACCGCAAGCTTTCCCGAAATCTTCAGGCCCGTAATACCTACTCCAGCATAATTTTATTCTGCACTTGACTAAATATTTGTTGTAATTTCTATTAGCTCTTCCTGACATCTGGTAAATGTAAACAGATGAAAATACCGCAGATTAAGCTAATTTCCTTTTGTTCTGCAGAACCAGTTCTGTTGCTTGTATATATCTTTTTCAGTTCTTTTCTGAAGGCTTCCCGTGTTCATAGAATTTTTTAGTGACGTAATCTTGTTTTTTTTTTTTTTACTTACACAATCATTTACCCTACACAATTCTGCTAGTTTGTCATATGAACGAAATTTGGTACTTTGGTATTAGTAGGAACTCACTTTCTTCTAACGTCATTTTTTCTTCTAGTCAGGCCACCTTTTAACCAAATATCAACCGGAATAGATTTTAACCGAAGAAGTTTGAATATTACACATGTTTTCACAAAATGTTTAGGCCTCGTGGAAGTGAGGTTATATTGACAACTTGTCGTTTAGCGTGACTGAACGGTCAAAATTCTGCTGTGAGTTGTGAGTGTTGTTGTTTATGTATTAAATAACATTTTCTCTGAAATATAACTGTTCTAATTTACCACATAAAAACTTAGAAATAAACAGAAAGGTCCGGATGAAAATTCTTGTACGGTTCTACAAATTCTTCTAAATTATCTCGTGACCACATTTTTGAGTTTTATTTTTATATATGTTAATATAGTCTTAAACATAAATCACCAACGACTTCAAACAAAAAAACGAACGGGTATGGACCATCAAACGTACCGTGCATTAGGCATTGCGCGCGCGAGTTTTCTGACCATCGAGTGTTTTCATGGAAAGGGGTGTCCATTAACTACGCGAGCTCAAAATAGGGGGGAAGGGGTCATGCAAAATCGCACCAAATCTCATTAAAGGGGATGGAGGTCGATGATAAGTTCACGGCAACTTTTTATTTTAGATTGCACTGCCACCCTTCAAAGAGCAGTAGAGGGGGGGGGGGGGGAAAAACAATCTCACGTTGGGGGCGGGGAGTTTCACCTGGGGGGAGAGGGGATCCAAATTTAAGAAAAACTCCACACGTAATTAATGGATGCCCCCTAAGGATTGAATGCGCGCCTGCAGCGTACTCCAAAACTGTCGGAAAAAACCTTGTATGTAAACGGGCCTAAATGCCAAGCCAGAAAATTACCGCACATCCCTCAGACTCTGAGGCTGCTGGAAGATAGTTTGCTTTTCTTTGGGAAGAACTGGCTTTAGTCTTTGTTTAGAATGTTATTTCAATTAGGATGAGTTAAAGTATCATAAAATCAGTCTTATTATAGTGGTGTTCCCTGATTTAGGAAGCGCGGTACCCATCTTGCGTGAAGCTTTTTCATCTTCGGCCAGATATATTTTCTCAAATAATCATAGCCCCCTCCCCCAAAAAAAAAAACATCATCTACTTTAAGTCGGCGGCCTTCTAATATGATCTATTTGTTCAACGACTGCTAGTATTGTCCTTTTCTTGCCTCTTTCAAGTGGATCAACTGGCTGGTAAAACAAAATTAAATTCCGAAGCCCTATTTTAATAGCTGAAAATGAAGAAGAAGTAAGTTTTTATGATCACGAAATGAATTTCATGTGACGTTAAACTGTGTAAAGCAAGAATTTTATCGGTATACAATATTCAATTGCAAGTAGTAAAAATCTCTACTTCAGAGAGCTTTACTGAATAAATTGCTCTCTACTTCAGAGAGCTTTACTGAATAAATTGCTTGCAAGAATAACTTGCGGTTTTACTGATATGCTGGTCAACCTAGATGGCGGTGCCATCAACATCTATGGTGGAGGCCAAGAATTCGTGTTTTATCAGCCCAATCGAGACGATTACTTGGTTTCTGTGAAATACACTTGTTAATAGCATCGTATTTTGTTAATACGCTATACGCAACAACGGAAGTAAGCTTCGTTAAAATACTGTCAAAATCAGGTACTAAACAAAAGCAATTCTTCATACACATGGAGAGAAGTTTGTGTTGCATAATTTCCGAAGATGCGATGGCATTTTCACCTACACGTCAGCTTCTGGGCTCGGAAAATGTAGTGGAAAGATAAGAAAATGATTCCGGTTAAATGTATGGCAAAGTGTTTCTGAAAACTTACTCTGTTTCACAGCATCAAACTTCTGAATACAACGTTTAGGGAGCGTGCACAAACCACGTAGCTCCATTTTGGCCTCCTGTGAACCCCCCCTTCCCCCCACGTAGCCCTACGTGGCTTTGGCCTCTAACCCCCCCCCCCTTCCACGTAGCTTTTTTCCCTTTTGATTCCAGAAGACATTTTGTACTGTTTTCTCTTGTCAGACTATTGTAAATTACATACGGAGATAATGAAATGACGGAAATAAATATTCACATGCTGTTGTGAGTTCTGTTCCTCATTTTAACTGTGAAAAATGTTATGAAAGGAAAGCTACGTGGCCTGGCTCAGAACCCCCCCCCCCTCCCCCCACGTAGCTTAGCGTAGCCACGTAGTTTGTGCAAACTCCCTTATTATTATTCAATTTCATAACAACGGACTAACTACCGTTCGGATACAAGACACCGGAAACAATGAATAAGACAAGTAAATTGATGTCATTAAACAAGATTAATGTAAACTATATATCAGAAATAGAATATGTTAAGCAATCCCTTACAGCAGACGCCGTCTTCCTTCTCTTCTACTTCTGTTTCTGCCATAGGATTTATTTACGAGTATAACACGTAAGATAACGTAATTACCCTTTCTTTGTTCCCAACAGTTATTTTTTCACTGTGTTTTTATATACAATTATAGTATAACGAATCCATCTCGTCTCTGGTTTAACAATCCTGAACTCTGGTCATATTCATGTGTTACTTCATAATTCATACAGCTTTGCTCTGGGGTGTTGGTTTCACGGACCAGGGGGCGAAAACCGTTGGCAGCTGGCGATTGCAGCTGGTGGGCTCTCTCTCATTTGTCAGAACTACACTTGCCTTCTGAGACGCTTAAATCATGTCAACCAGAACGGAATTAAACTTATTCACAGATACAGCAGTTTTATCGGAATAAACGGCTCAAATTTTCTATTTATCCGTTATCAACCTCAACTCTGATGCCATTTTACATCCCTTCCTATCTTGAGCTAACATCTTCATCTTAACATACTCTTTGTAACATACGTATTTAATTATCTCCATCACGTATTCCAATATTTGTCTTCCTCTAAAGTTCCTAAATAAAAGTAGCTAACAACTTAAATTTCTTCTTCATAGATCACTCGTCAACAAACGTCCTTTCTCAGCCTCCGGTTAGAAAAAAAAAAAGTTAATTTCACATTTTATCTATCCTATCCACTTGATTTACAACATTTCCAATGTATCCGATTTCATTCTTTCCGGCGTTCATAAAGTCCAAGCTACACTTATAAAGTGGTCTGCTCCAGATATACAGTTTTACAAACTTTCTAGACCACTCTGTTTGAAGAAGGTTAGAAAGTGTTATTCTGATTTTGAGATTGTTTGCTTTCTTGATCTGTTGTAATTTTACTTCCTAAGTAACAGACCGCTTACATCCTGTACAGCATCTCTTTCGCATCCACGAAAAATTTTGCTATTCAAGGCGCAGAGTTTAATTTAAAAAAAAAAAAAAAAAAAAAAAAAAAAAAAAAAAAACAAGGAAAATTTCCTAAGGCTACAATGATGGTTTAATTTGCATCCCTTCACAAAAGGCTACGACGTGAGAGTTGTTATTTCTTTAAACAAAATAACAGTGTTCCAGTACATCTAGTTGGCCGCTAATAAGATTTGTTCCGGTCACTTCTATAGACACGTGCATATATGACATCTGTGTTTAAGATGAGAATAACTGCAACGAGATTTCACACACATCCCAAATATCACCACCGTTTCTCAGTGACAACCACAAGGTTGGTTAAAGGGTTGAGAAAGAAACAAGATTTTTACAATTAAGGAAGCATTCTGCCGTTCATTTGAAACCTATATGGCAGAAATTCTAAGTTCGGTATGAGTGCGCCAGGGGCTCTGGAAGAGGCCATGTTGCCACGCAGAGCGCTCGGACCGTAACGGACAATCGCAACCGATCTAGTTTTCAGAGCTGCTAGAACACTTAATCAGTTGCTAATCACCCTATCTGTCTGAAAACATTTATT
The DNA here is from genome assembly GCA_031002005.1 of Vandiemenella viatica. NCBI lineage: Eukaryota > Metazoa > Arthropoda > Insecta > Orthoptera > Morabidae > Vandiemenella > Vandiemenella viatica. The sequence goes on along the minus strand of CM061921.1, from coordinate 177,201,287 downwards.
GAAAATCTGTTGTTTGAAATATGACTAACACCTCAATTTTAGAGATCTGCTGAGACTTATATTCAGAAAGAAATGTCTCGAATATATCAGTACTGAACTATACCAGTGTCCGATTTCTATTGCCGTCTACAAATTTACAATCCGCATACAAAAAAATTCCTGAAACATCTGAAGGCGATAAAAAGCTATTATTATTACTTGCGATGGAACTCCGGTGTTTTATGTAGCGTATGCCCATACATACATTCATTACGGTGTAATCGGCAAGAAACATAGTAAACCAGAGAAAAACATATAGGGATAGAATTGATTAGAAAAATATCTAAATCATAAATAAATAATTGATGGGACTTTCAGCTGCATTCAGAAAGTTGGTCATTTTTGTTGCTTATAATTTGATAGGGTTCGAACAGACGATGTGATGAATTTTTAGGTTCACTGACATTCTGGGTAAGGGGAAAAGACAGTCATTTTATTTTCCACGGTCAATTTATGGAGGTCCAAATCTTGCGCGAAAACTCGCATCCTGGCGGGTGATGAACACGAATCCAGGCTCCCTTCCATGTTGCGTAACCATTAAGCAGGATCTTTGGAGCGAAGCATAGACACCTACTATCTAACCACACGAATTTTTACTTTTTTCGCAAATCGGGCACTAGTCTTTGCTCTTCTGTATACCAGTCTCCATCCAATCTTTAGCATTCTCTTCACCCTCTTCCTAGCACAGCTCCTGATGAATTTGATACCAATAATACGGGTTTCGTATCGAAGCCAATGTTGAGCCTACCAAACTAAGTTTATTATAAGTAACTCTTACTCTACCGTATAATTATACGGAATCATTGTACCTGATATGCCGACTCTGACTCCTGTTCTCATCTTACTACATGTAGGCCTGGTCCCTCACAACACTTTAAGGGAGGGACCATCTGAATTAAATAGCCACAAACTTTCCGCCTTCTAGTAAGAATTTTGGCACGTGATATTCTCGTTGCGTGTAAATGCGAGTTCGCTCTAATCGCAATGGCGATTCAGTAAATAATTCACATCTCTAACTACGTTTTAGATCTTTCCTGGTCTCTTTGCAGTTCTCCAAAACGTGTATACCAGCAATACAGTTTCCGAAAGAACACAACAGCTATAATTGGAAAGTACAAACATTCATTAAAATTACTGCCTGGCACTATTTTTCGTTTCCTCAGTAAAAATAAGTTAGGTGGAAGAAGTGCTAATGAATTAGGCGTAAAGTACAAAACAATATCTCTTTCCAGATCTGCAAAGTTCGATAATGTGTTTTAGTGTTACTTTTCTACATGCGGGATTTTTCCGGATCTAGCCAACTGATTTTTGATAATTAAATGAAATATACATCCACGCAAAAAAACAATAAGCCGGGAAAATTATTCGAACATTAAAAAAACTTCCGGATTGCTTCTTTGAAACCAGCGCAAAACGAACAGAAAGGGCAAATTTCTACGGTATTAAAATTCTTCCCAGGTCGAATTACGTACATTACAGGGAATTTAAGCGTACAAATCTCAGTAAAACGTCCGTGCTGCATTGTCTCACTATCATCAACTCTACAGATATTCAACATACCGACAATCAAGGGTTTGCTGTCGTTTTGCTCGTAACCTAAAACCGGCATGAGCTGTGCAGTGCATCCACACAAGAAAGCCTGTGTAGCGCTAAGCTGGCGTAATTGGGAAAGCGTTCCCAGTCACATGAGAAACGGTGGCCCCCGCCATTCTCAAGCTGTGCTCGCAAAGTCTCCGCTACCTGAATGTGAGGACAAGAGTTGCTTTTATCTAAGCTTCTAGACCGCTGCGATCAAGTACATATGATTCAATTTCTACTAATTGTTTGGACCACTCGTGCCTACCCCTGGGGAATAACCATGTCCTCCACGATCAAAGTCAATGTTTACTCTATCCAAACCGTCTTAACAAATATAGTGTGATGCTCTGGTTTGGGTTCATTCTTTCGTGAAAACGGATTCGTAGATATTTAGCACGTGATCAGCAATGAAGTGTGAAAACTGGTTACAGCAAAACACCTCGAGAATTCGCAAATAGAGCAATATTGTAAACTTTGGTATTTTAAAGGTACTGATTTAAATCTTAAACAAGGTCATAAACCATGAATAGGCCTACATTTTACCCGACTTGCGGTAAAAGCATAAGCATCTTGCGTTATATTACTGTTAGCAAGTTACAAAATTAGTACAGTATTTGAGATGTAAAATTATTATTAGAGAGAAATCAAGAGTTCAAAATATTACAAAACACTTTTTTTTACAGAGTATTGCAACTGAAAGAGTCTGTAATCCTATAATTCATGGAATATGTATCTTTCCTTCTTAAATGGGAATCTCCATCCTAAATCCCATTTCATTCAGTACAGAACAATCTTAATCCTGATGAAAATTTCACGAGCAAATTAAATTAATGAAAAGAGACTAATATGTGAACGGAGAACCCGTGAAGACTATGTTGAATGAAGAAAGACTGTTAGAATGAAACATGTTTCAAGCTCATTGAAACAAACATCACACTAAACATGAAAGCCAAAATTACATTAGCTCATAATAATCTCTCTTCATACCGAAACAGCAACGATAACCAGCCATACATTTAAAAAACAGAGCAACAAACTCTGCTTATCAACGAAATTTTTTTTCCCTACAGGTGGTTGCCAACTAGAACCGTAAATATGCCCAAGTAATTATATCAACTTTAACATCCTGAAGCTGGACAGAAATTCAAACAATTAGGAAGATTGCATTTCATTTTGATGATGTTCTTGGAAAAAGTGACGTTTCATATATCTCAAGTCATTCCAAAGTCCTTACTACTGTACTATTGTCATTTTTCAATTCTATTGTCATTGTCAGTGCTTACTAGATTCTATCCCTGACGAATATTTTTGAAAGGTCTGCAAAAAATCGGTATTTTCTATAAACGAAATACACTGTCGGTATTTTTGAAGTCAATGGTTTTACACATTTTCGCATTGCTACTTTTAAATTTAACGATAACAACGAAACACCACCTTGAATATATATATATAAAAGTCATTGGAAGAGCTCAACAAAGATCTGCTGATAAAATCAGATGATTAACTCCGTTCAAACACCCAAAATCTTGGGCTTAAATTTTCATCAAAGATTTTTAAATTGTTTAAAAACAATAATCGTTTAAAGAAACTGAGCAGTTGAAATATATGTGAAAACAACAACGCTGCTTTCAAAAGACCATGTTATGGCGTTGACTCACAATGCACGGACAGAGCGTTCATATTTATGGCAAGTGGCGTAATAATGATAGAATCACTCGAACAGTTAGGATCACACATTTGATTGTATTTGTAGCTGAATACGGAACATAGTTCGGAAATTGTCGTCCATTCACCGCGTCCGAATTCTGTTTGGTGTTATCTGGGAAAAGAGCGTTCATGCATATCTGCGAAAAATTCGAGCACAAACAGGTAGCGATGGAAATGGTAGAATTTTTAAAGAAGGAAAGTATGTAAAAGGAGAGTATTATGTAGGAAGCATGTAAATATAAAATTGCGTGAAATGAATAATAACAAAGATTAACTGATAAAATTAAATTATTGCCTTCTGTGTAGCTCATAACCAAGATAATTATTATTACTGCTCGCTCAGATTGCAATTAGTCTATAATTTGACAACTACACAGCACACAACAATATAATAGTTAACGTCAGAATTATAAATACCGTACTGCAGTACAGGTAAATGCTATGAAACGCCGAACGGTGTCAAATCTACAGCATTGTTGTAAGATACAACCACCTGTAAGAGTAGATTCCTTTTGTCGATTAAAGGATGCTTGATAATACGTTTCGTCCACAAAAACTTAGATTTAAGACATAGTGCGGCTGCGAAGCAACAAGTTGCTAACGGCAACCTGTTGGATTTGTCCGAAGCGTTCCCACGAGGCATTCTTCAAATCACGGTAACAAATTTTGTTGTATAGGAAAATAACTACACCAACTCTAAAAATGGTGTTAATGTATCGTGGATGTTGTTTTAGGGTGACCAACAAGTCTTACAAAATGTGAATAATATATAATTTTTCAAAACTGTTACTAAAATGACTGTATCAACGGCATTATAAAACACATGCTATTAAATTTAAAAAAAGTCAAATTTTGGGCTTGATTACGCTACATTCCACAGAACCTTAAAGTGATCGATTCCAAATTTAAAACACATTCTGTCTTGTAAAATCTTGACGTCAATATTTGCATTACATGCAAAATATAACGCGAATCTCAGTCAGGTGAGATAAACTCTACATTCTTTTAAAACCAGAAAAATTAATACACACTATCAATAATTTTACAGTGCGCCTGCTTCTTACCTTTCACTGAAGAAATATGAAGTGCTGCGATGAGCAGAATCGTGGAACAAAAACAATAATCCGTTTTCCGCAACATGTTGAAGCGGCGGTTATTGAGGATATCCTCAAATAACACACATTAACCAGCACAGCATACCACCTTAAAATGGCACTAACTTCTTCACGCACATTCTACATGTGTATTTTTTCCCCCGACAACCTTCATACAAAGATCCTTTCCACAGCGCGGCGCGCTCCACTATGACTGCTATTGTTCGTATTACACCCGGTGAAAGTAGTTCCAGAGTTGCCGCTGTCGGTATCCTTCCGCGCGCCAACTGTGGGAAAATTTGCCTGTGTGTGAATCTTTGTTTTTTTATGATTCTCGTGATGAATTTTGGGAACGGATCAACTAATTTGCTGTCTTTTACGAATTTCGAAATTCAATATATGCATCACAGTTGCATGTTGTTGGTTTCAATCGAAAATTTCAGTAACTAATTCGCTTAGCGGAAGTTCTGGAATACATTTATGCGGGCTAGATTTTAGTCACTAACTCAGGTTCATTCACATTATTTCTGGTGGTGAAAAGCTCTCTGTTATGTTAACTTGTCGCACATCGTGCCAAAAATAATGTCATGCATACGGTGTCAAAAAAATTCTTGCAGATTCACATTACAAAAAATTCGCATGTTGTTACTTAGAACTACATTGTCTTATTATTCACAGTCTGAAGGTAAAATGAGCTTTATGTTAAAAAATTTACAATAGTGTCATACACTAAGAAGCGAAATCTATCCAGTGAAGAAAATAATTTAAACCAAAAAAATACAATACGCACCAGAAACAAAAACACTATCTACTCTACTGCTCGTTGTAAACATGAGCCACTGTAGTAAAATGCTAATGAATTTATAACTATAAAAGACAAACTTTCGAATAGGGCTATTTAAATATTTGTAAAAACTTGAAAAAACTAAAACTGGTTATTCGTCAAAATCAGAAGAAAAATCTCCTAGTGGCGCGAAACGAGAACTGTCAGTCTTAATTTGATTTCAGACAATTTGCGTGTTTTTTTCATCATTACAGATCACTTCATTGCATGGAGGAAACAGTATTTCTGCTCTCATAATTACATCCCTTCAGTATTTTTCAACACACAGCGTACACCATCACCCAGTGCAACAACAAATAATATTATCATACTTGGCAAAGTTCACCCAACATCCACAAAATCAAACTACAGTATGAATTTTATACGATGTAAATCCCCCTCCCCCCCAATCCGATACAAAAGTTTCAAATCCTGTGTGCCTTCAAAAAGTTGATCGGATACTCCCAATATTTAAACACCTCCGTAACTGGCTGAGACCCGAGTTGGTTCCGCCCCATCCACTAGCGCCACGCGTGAGCTAATGTTGCACTAGGTGCGTACGCAAGACCGAAAGCGCTTGGCTGCTGGCCCCGGTAGCGCGGGTCTAGCGGGCTGGCTTCGCGTTGCAAGCGTCGCCGGTTCAAGTCCGGCCTAGGGCAAGGGTGGTTTTAAATAAGTGTTGCATCTATCCTGTGTTGTCCTGTCACTTGTAACCATCAATAACAACGCGAGAAGATTGTCTATACACACACGTGAGGAATAAAAGAAACACAGTTGCTGGCTGAATAGCTATAAGGCCACATGCCAATTATTTTTACTATTATTTTTTTAAAAAAGTCGCTTAGCTATCTGCACTTCGCAGGTTAAGGCTGTTAACATTTTTAAAAATAACGGGTTTTCGATATATCGATTATTTTAAATGTATTAATATCGGATTTTGATTTATTGGAAAAAGTATCAACATATCGACTCTATTTTATCTAAACAATGTCACAAAAACAAATCATGTTAAATTAGGGACAAGACTCGTGGCTGTTTACTGATAAAATTTTGTGAAATATTGTTCTGAACCAAGTCTTAATTTGATTTCAGACCATTTGCGTGGTTACTGAAACACAATGGGATCTCTCGGCGTTACGGATAGATTAAAAAAAAAAAAAAGAGAGAGAGAGAGAGATGCGAGGGAATTATTGTTTATTTCTAACATTGATAAAGCAACACAGTTGAGGCATGTATTTCGGTAGACATTTTACTGTCATAGTATGCATAATGGCCAACCCACTTGATTTTTTTGTTTTACAAGGATTGATTTTTGCGAAATTTCATTTCTTTTTTGTAGGGTGATAACATATACTGGTTTTGGAGATGCTATATTAGCCTCTTCAAAACAAATATCAACCTCTTCTTCACGTGGTGCACCCCATTTGCACGGACGAGGATCTGGCGACTGAATGATTCCTGTATAAGGAATGCCGGGATGCTTCCTTCAAAAAGGCCATGGCCGAATTCCTTCCCGTCCCTTGCCCCTGTCCCATCCCGCCTCTAATGACCTCGCTATGGACGAGGCGTAAAGCCCGAGGAAAAAAAATGTATAAGGAGTCACCAGCTGCTAGCCAACGGCCTTCTGGAAGGATGGCGGAAGAGCGAGGAACGATCCTGGGCACCTTCTTGTCCTTGGGGTTGGAAACGGCCCCTAAATGCCGAAAAATCAGAAATGACCAACGGCATGGGAATGCAGAGGGCAAAAGGAAGCCCCTGAATATCCAGGGGAAATGTAATCCTCTCTAATTACATATAGAAAGATGGCTTCATTTTGGGTAAAATATTCCCGAGGTAAAATATAAATTAGCCGTGGCGAACACACTATTTAAGAATCATGCACGAAGAACATACGCTATGGATGTAACAGAGCTCCGCTTCTGCTTTCGCAAATGCGGAAGTTCCGCTAGGCTAGGGCCTTCTCCTTCTGTTTCCGCTTCTGCATCTTTTGTAACAAAAGTTTAGCAGAAGCTAAAATTAAACCAAATTAATCGGTGTCACTGGGTTCTGCTATCCTGTTTGAGCTAACTTCAGTCCTGTGAGCACCAACAATAGGCCAACTGTCGGTGCGGTGACGGTTTCTTGTTTTATGATTGTTTCACGTATTGTGTAGCGTGTCTATAAGGTGTATTTTGTTGTACAATAGTATGTTAAGTGTGTACAGTAGTGTGTCTCAAAATGAAACTAAAAACAAGGCCGATCTGGAGATTTTTCGTCGAAAAGACTTAAAATGTGGCAAAGTCTACAATAAGTGAAAAATTATATTCTCGTAAAGGGCGTACTACCACTGCTTTAAAAATTAATTTGAAATCTATGCATCCACAAGAGTTTTAAAAAGCTTAGAAAAGTAAATACAGATCTTAAGTTGCAGCAATAAGAAAAAAATATGAAGCACAGTATACCCCATTTCTTGAAGCAAAAAAAAAAAAAAAATCAATTAACTGTCCAAAAAGCTCTTACAAATAAGTAAAAAAATAGATCGCGTTTTATTGGTGAAATGATATGCCTGCAGAACTTACCATTTTATTATGTAGATGATACAGGATTCCATCTAATGCTGCTTTGCCTCGATATAAATTATGAGGACGACAGTTTTTTCTCACAATTTGTATGTGATGATTTGTACGAACTAGCATCAAATAAATAAGAGATTTCGAAAAAAAAATCCTTTACAAGTGATACCGCAAGTCACCAGTGATTTGCAGAAAATGGCAATCATTTTGAAATGTGAAGTTATGGTAGGACGACATACAGGAGAACTTATTTTATCAAATTCCAGACTTTTTTCCAAGAATGGGTCATAAACTATAATGCAGTTCATTGCGTAGTACGTGATCGAAGTTCTATTATGATTAAAGCAATGCTGTAGTCAGATATTCAAAATTTTGATGGCAGCATTCACCAATTGCAGCATTGCATCTAGACAGACACAGATTAGAGCAGCTGATATCGAAAATAAAGAGACTACAGAAAAGAAAAAAAGACTTCCATTAGAAGGAGTTTGTTTTAAGTGGTGGCAAATGAACGATCACAAAATTCCATGTTGTTACCAATAGTCTGCAGGTTTATATCAGCTCCACCTAGTAGTGTGGCTAGTGAACAATTTTTCAGAGTAAGAGCCTTAATTTATGATGAAAAAGGAAGCAATTTGAAAGGAGAAAACCTTCTGCCACTTTAAACTTTCGAATATTAGTTACATTAATTAGAAAAATAATATTATTACTATCAGTTAATTAAATATAAGTTACTGACAAATTGATCTGGTTTTATTAATAAAATTAACGTCATGAATTCACTTGGTCCTTTTATTAAACACAAGTAAACATACGAAGGTGAGTCAAATGAAAACCTTAAATTTCTAATAAAAAATCGAAATTTCGCGCCGTTATCCTGTAAGTTTTTTAAAAATTTATTTGGCTTTAGCCTTAGGCTAATTTAGGCAGTTACATGGAGTAATGGTGCTCTTGTATTCATGTCATGCCTTTAGTTTTAGCCACATACAAGTAAATTAAGCTAATCGCTTTCTTATTGGGCGCAGCGAGAGTTATCATCACATCTGCGATGTCTTCTATATGAAGAGCGTCTTTTAATAAGGTTCTTCTGTATTCGCGGTGGCGCCTACATCTTAGCAGGAAGTGGTAAATATCCTCCACTTCGTCACAGGATTCGCAGTTCGGAGAATACGAGACCTTCAGTAGAAATTTTTTATCATTTAGCCAGGTGTTTCCCGTTCTTAATCTACTAAACAGCGTGATTGCCTTTCTATGAAGATCCACTTCCTGGAACCATGGTTTCATCGTAACTTTACTAGCGATGGCGCGGTACCATAGCCCTTTCCCTTGGGCCTTTTCGTTCCACTTTCTTTCCCATGCGTTGAGTCTGGTATCCCGTCGCGACATCGCCGCATGCCCGGCAGAGGGCATGGATATCGACTTCATATAGACGGCGCTGGCATCGGAGCAACCAGCGCCACGACATCATAGTTTTCCGCCGCGGCCAATCGGAGCCGACCCGCCGCGCATACAAATAAAGCCCGCGCAGCTCCACTCCTCAGTTCAGTGTTCACTGCGCTTTCGGTACTCTCTCTTACTGTGAATCGCCTATCGGACTTCAGACAGTGTCCGTTCTTGGCTACGTCTTGGTACTCTCTTCGGACTCTGTGAACCTCACGCCGGACTCTGCCAGTGCGCGTTTTTTGGATTACGTTTCGGCCTGCTCCTGGGACTTGTTCGGGTTGCTCGTGACCGTCTCCGTGGACCGCCTTCTGACGTATGACGTTCGGCCGTCGTAAGGACATAGCATTGAGAGCTCTTGCTGAGGCGATCGTTCTGAAGTCGGTATAAGGCACTGGTATGTTCTCAGTATCGGGAACCTGGAGATGTCGTCGAGCTATTTTGTCCGCTAGCTCGTTCCCTGTCACTCCCACGTGACCCGGGATCCATTGTAGGCACACTTCTATGCCTCTGTGTATGGCTTTCCAAAGTTCTCTGCCAACTTCATATGTCAGGTAGTTTCTGCACTGGCCTTTAGGAATGCCTATGATAGCCTGTAAGGCACTTTGGGAATCCGAACATATCACAGCTTTGGTCTATACTGACCGTTGTATATATTGTATGGCCCTCAGGAATGCGTACATCTCGGATGAGAAGATTGAAAATTCTGCCGGCAATCTACAAGCTTCATAAACGCCACCGTCTACATCGACCCAAGCAGACGCGCTGGTGGATTGCATTACCCTTGATCAATCGGTAAATACTTTCCGCCATTCCTTCCATCGTGTGTTCAAGGTTTCTAATGCCCATTGCTTCAATTCTAACTGAAGGGTAGTTTTTTTTGTCTACCGAGCCCTTGATCAAGGACAGTGGATTCGCGACGAGATCTCCGCCCTTTGCCACGTATCGTCTTCACTGAACATCTCGTTGATCTCTTTTTTTTTTTTTTTTTGTAACTGCTTTACGTCTCTTTTTAACATCGAGGTCTTTAGAGACGGGAAAGGAAGGGGGGCAAGGATGGGGGCAAGGAATGGGAAGGAATTCAGCCATGGCCTTTTGAAGGAAGCATCCCGGCATTTGCCTGGAGTGATTTGGGGAAACCATGGAAAACCAAAATCTGGATGCCCGGACGGGGATTCGAACCGCCGTCCTCCAGAATGCGAGGCGAGAACGCTAACCGTTACACCGCCACTCTCGGTGTTGATCTCTTGTTTGTGTATATTCCACAGGGCCGTTGTCTGAAAATACTGTACCAGGCTGGGTTTTTTCTGTTGTTGACGTGATTTGGCTGAACTTTCATGGGCAAGGAGCTGCACCTTCCTCTGTAAGGGATGTGACTTCATGGAACACACCTTTAGCGAGAAGTTCAACCCCAATTTACTTCTTCTTGTACTCAACGGTGGAATGGCTAATTCTGCCTCCATCACAGCGATGGGGGTGGATTTCACAAAGCCTCCGATTACTCGCAGAGCTGCTGATTGAATGCAGTCCAATTTTGTTAGGAGAGACTTAGCGGCAGTTTGGTACAGGAACCCCCCGTATTCCATTCGGCTCCTCAGTAGACAGCAGAATACATGCCGGAGTAGTCGAGGGTCCGCACCCCAGGTCGGGGCGGCGAGGGCTTTGAAACAGTTCAGGCGTTGCATACATGATTGCTGCAGTTCCATGATATTCTTTCTCCATGTTAATTTTGAGTCTAACCACATTCCCAGGAATTTGATCTCTTTAACTAACTCCAGTGTGTGTCCATTTAGTGTAATTGCACAGTCTTTTCCTTGTAGCTGTCTTTGCGTGAACACACAAATTTTGCTTTTTTCGATTGATATTTCTAGCCCTTTGTCCAGCAATCTCTTTTGTATCAGGTTCAATTGCTCCTCTAGTATTATGCGGGCCGTTTCTATGTCCGGGTGAGATATATATACAACAAAATCATCCTCATATTGGAGGAAGGATACTAGGCCCTTTAGGATGTTACATAGGTCTGCCATGTAGATATTGAATAGTAAGGGGCTCATTGGATCGCCCTGCGGTAAACCTTGGAAGACTAGCCGACTGATTCTGTCTCCCTCCGCTGTAAACACTGAATTCACTCTTCGGGCGACGTATCGGCCACACCATGAGCATAACTTGCTAGGTATGCCCATCTTTTTCATAATGCCCACAAGTATATCTATCTGCACATTGTTTTAAGCGTCCTTAATATCCAGGAAAGCAGCCACTAGATAGTTTCTTCTTGTGAATGACAGCTGAATATCTGTCACCAGCGTGCTGATATTGTCTAAGGTGCTGAAGCGTTTTCGAAAGCCCATAGTTCTTGTATCAAGTAACCTATGATGCTCCAGGTGCCACTCGATCCCGTTTTTGATCATTGCACTCATCAGTTTTGTCGGGCACGGCAGGAGAGAAATGGGGCGATATGACGAGATGGTGTTCTTCTTCCTGTGGGGTTTACAAACGGGAATAACGATTACCTCCTGCCACTGGTCAGGAACATAGGAGAGGTCAATCACAGTATTGTAGAGATCCAGCATGGCTTGCTTCGCTTTAAGAGGAAGTTTGTCGATCATTGTGTAGATAATGGCGTCCATCCCCGGAGCAGTATCTTTCTTCCGTAGGGCGTGCAATAGTTCTGATAAGTGAAAACAGGGTTCCGTCGATCCTGTTGGGACGTCGTCTACTTCCCTACTCTTGTGATATTCCTCCTGTTTTGGTACATATTGAGGAGTGAACGAGGCTAGGAACTCCTCTGCTGCTTGTCTGTCTGACGATATCCAACTGGTAGCCGGCCTCTCACCCAAAAACCACTTCAGTTTCCGCCAAGTCTCTTGGGTCGTCACACCATATTTTCAATTGGAGCAAAAACTCTTCCAGCCTTCTCGTTTGGCCTTTCTAATGGTATCTCGTGCTTCAGCCGTTCTTTTCTTGAGTTCTACCAAATTCTCATGAGTGGCGGCGTGCAAATATGTTCTGGTAGCCAAGCGCCGCCTGGCGACAGCTCGCGAGCAGTCACTGTTCCACCAAGGTTTTCTACTGAGCTCTCTTCTATTGTGAGTTTTAACCTCTGGTATAGCCTCTTCTGCAGCAGCCTCCACTATTCTTTAAAATTCGTTGTACCGACCTTGGATATCGTCGGTTGCACCTTCCCACTGCTCCAACAGCGTGCTGATCTTTCCTTCGTAGTGAGCCCAGTTAGCCCTGTTACCCAATCACCGTCTGCTTGAGTGCCGGCGGACAGATGGGAGATTCCAATCTAATGATAATTTGAGGACGCAGTGATCACTTCCGACAGTCTCTGGTAGCAGATCCCATTTCGCTCTATGCATTAGGTTCATCGATATGAGAGTAATATCTGGAGAAGAATTTCTCTGACTAGGAGCACCAAGTCTAGTTCCATGTTTGTTGTTAAGAACGGCAAATGAAGAGGCTGATATGGCATGGGCGAGCTCGATTCCCTGCATGTCTACATAACTGTCTTGCCATAACGAATGGTGAGCGTTGAAGTCGCCTCCAACCACACTATTTGCCGGCAGCTGATGGAATACAGCCGACCAATCTTCTTCCTTTAGGTTGACTTGAGGTGGTTTATATATGACGGAGGCCGCTTTGATAGGTCCATCGTAAGAGAGGTCTACAGAGAGCATTTCTACGTTTTCAATTGGTGCCGCTAATCTACGCACGGAACTATTAATGTGGATTCTCACCAAGATGGCAACACCCCCGTGCCCATCATCTCTGTCTTTCTGAAACACACTAAAATTCTTGATGTTTATGTTCGACGAGTTGCGCAGCCATGTTTCCGATATAAGGACTAGGTCGGCCTTATGTTCTGTTATGGTTCTTTGAAATTCGTCCCATTTTGGTAATAGGCTACGTGCGTTCCACTGTAACACTGTAAATTTAGTCCTTCTAGCCATTTTTAATTAACAGATTTGCAGCCTCCGATGTGGTTCCACTTGGCCCCATTTCTTTAATTTCTTGAAGCACTTGTCGAAACGCTTCGTCCTGAATTTTTTTCACTGTGTTGGCTGCCAGCTTGCCTTTCATCTGCTGTGCTATCAGTTTGACCACTATTTTGACTATTATATTAACGATGTCTTCTCCTGCCTCTCTGCTAGTTTGTTCTTTGCTGGTTACTTCTTCGGTTTGGGTCGCTATAGATTCCTTGGGAGTACTGACGGTACTTTGGCAGTGCTCCCTGATTTGCTTCATTCCCTGTGCCATCATCACCACGCTGTACCTTTTACTCTGTATAGGTGGGAATTCCGCTGCCTTGTATTGGTAACTTTGCAGTATACTCTTCTTGTTATCCGTCGCCATTTTTGCTTTGTCCTCTTCTTGTCGCTTCCGTTCGGGGCATTTCCTATCGTTGGCTTTGTGGTCACCTCCACAGTTTGCGCATTTTTGGAACTCATTTGAGCAGCTGGATATGTTGTGTTCCCCACCACACTTCATACATCTTTCTTTTCCTTTACAGAATTTGGCCGTATGACCAAATCTATAGCATTTGAAGCACTGCGTTACTGGAAATATGTAGGGAGCCACCTTGAATCTCGGGTAGAAAATCTCGATTTCCTCTGGCAGGAGTTGGCTATCAAAGGTAATGAGCACAGTTTGCAGGGGAACTGTTTCCACCTTGCCGTCTTTGAATACTTTCTTGGTAAATCGCCGTACATCGATAATCGGTGCCGACGAAACAGCGTTAATCCTTATTTCTTCTTCTGCTAGGTCCGTGGTGCATGAGTGGTTGCGCGGACTACCAAAAGAATTTTTTTCTAAAGGAATTTATGCAGTTTGTAAGCGCTGGAGGACTTGCATTGAGCGTGGGGGGTATTATGTTGAAAAGTGATACAGCTTTGTACGACTTCTGCATAATAAATAATATTTAAAAAAATATTTAAGGTTTTCATTTGACCCACCCTCGTACATTAAAAGAAGATTCTGCTACAGTAAATAACATTTTCAAACAATTCTGCTTCGCTACCGTTTCCGTTAAAAAATAAATATAACATCTGCTTCTGTTTCTGCATCCCTAATATACACCTAGAAATTTCCGGAGGACATTGGTAGATATCAGCTGGATTATATCATGGTCAAGCAGAGATTCAGGAGTCAAGTTATAGACTGCAAAGCAGGTATGGGCAACCTTTGCTTAGCTGAGGGCGTAATTTCGGGACTTAATCAGGCCGCGGGCCGTATGTAAGAAATCGCGGGCCGTAGGTAAGAAATAAGTAGGTAGTAGTAAATAAAAACGCGATGAAAATTCACCTATCTTTTTATTTATTAGATTTACAATAGTATAAACCAAACATACAAAAAACAAATTAACAAAAACAGATAGAAAAATCAAATGAAAATTGTAGTGTCCCTGTCTGTACGCCTCAGGATTTACTATTTTATAAACAGTTTTATTAATTTTAACAAAATAAGTGACTATGGGTGGGGTTCTCTTCCGAAGTGGTCCTTCACATTAATACAAGTAAAACATAATATATTAAAAAAGAAACATAGTGCTTTTATTGATTTTATACATAGAAAGTAAATTTTATTCGATGAAACAATTACTTGAATGGGCAACTGGTTGTTGCCTCTCAGGTAGTGGAATTTACAGTTCATGAGTTCTTTAATTTTTTGAGCTCGTTGTGGTCTCTGTAGAAGATTGCGTTACCGTAATGTTGAGCAGCGAAGGTCATGCGAAGAGTCGTGTCGGTGACCCGAGAGGAGGGCTGTGTCCAGCCGATCGGGCGTGTTTTCGGCAGGCCCCAGGTAGTCTCGGCAGCCGAGCCGAGGGTGGGCCAAGCGTCTGGTGTCTCTCATGTGAAACAGCGCCGTTGTCGGTGTCCCAGGAGCCCCTCAGTACTGCGCCAGAGATGATGGCTCCGTCTTGCCGCGTCGAAAACCAAGTGTCCGTCCGCCGGTCTTACATCGAGTGTCCGTCTCTGTCCATTGCACCTCCCTCGTTGATTCGCCTTGGGCGGAGCTCGTTCCCCTTCTTTCTCCCGATTGGCCGAACATATAACAAACACAAAAAAAAATTATCAGCAACCAGCGGGAATGAATTCCATTGGCTGGGATAACCCCACCACCAGCGTCCTTTTCTTGGTAGGTCATCCCCCTCCATATAGGCATAGTATCTTTGGGCTGCACTTCTTACGTACAAACAGTGTATTGTGAATGAATGTTTCTTTGCCGGCGACGTCTGCAAAGTCTGACAGCTCAGCGCTGGAACACTATCATTGGGCTTTTCAAAAAAGCCTTTCATTCGTCGAAAATTCAAACGGGCGAGCTCACAATGTCACACTGTGTCCATTGTTTTAAACAAACCCGCGCTATATTCTAGAAGCTCTCCATCACTTCAGTAAATTAATGACCCAAAACATTCGGTAACACAAAGCAAGTCTGTTCTTTTGAACGTCAACCAGACCTCAATAAAGTACATTCCTTATTACTCACTAGCCTGTCCACTAGGTTACAACCATTATTCTTTCTATGACAGGTAATAATATTAAACATTCCTTATGATAACCTTGTCGGTCGAGAACCGTATTCAAATCAAATCAAACGAACTTATGTAAATTAAATACATTATGGCAATAAAACTACTGAATCTAACAACAACATTTCTTGTTACTGATAAACAATGAGATCTACAGAATGGGACATCTCAAAATGAATGAGAGACTTGAGTTTGAAGCTTATTTGAAATTTCTGAATCTCTCACGGGCCGGATTGAAGCTGGTGGCCGGGGGTTGCCCAT
Organism: Vandiemenella viatica; assembly: GCA_031002005.1. NCBI lineage: Eukaryota > Metazoa > Arthropoda > Insecta > Orthoptera > Morabidae > Vandiemenella > Vandiemenella viatica. The sequence goes on along the minus strand of CM061921.1, from coordinate 177,185,261 downwards.
ATATGCTGTAAAGCATACCCACAGTCCGAAATAAACTGTGACCACAACCTGATAATTATGAAGTGCATGCTGAACTTCAACAGAATATAGAAGCAATATATTCAAAACAGACTGGAACTCAACAACTTGAACAATTTAACATGAGAGAAAAATTTGCAGAGATGGTAGACGTGGGTCTAAGAAATAACTCTGTCGACGATTGGAATACATTGAAGGGAGAAATAATCAAAGCTGGTAGAGAAACATTTAGGCTTTAGGAAACAAGCCGCCCGAAAACCTTGGATCACAGAAAAAATATTGGAGTCAATGGATCAGAGGAGAAGGCACAAAAATGCTAAGGATGAAGCAGCAAGATAGCAGTACAGACATTTTAGAAATTAAACAACAAAAAAATATAAAATTCAAAACAAAAGTACCTGCAAGAAAAGTGTGAAGAAGTAGAATAGGAAATGGTCGTAGGTAAAGTAGAATTTGAGTAGTAGGGAAATCGTCCATTGTAGCCAGGCAGGTTGATTTGATACTTGTTTGTCTGAGAACCATCCTCCATAAGATTGGACAGGGGACCCACCGTAGAGTTGAATGCTCAATTCGGTGTACTAATGGGTTGCGGAGTTGTTGACAGTTGGATAGACGAATGTCTTAGTAGGGTTTACTCGAGGTTTCTGTACCAAAGGAACCGCCGCTCTTAAGGCCTATTACATTGTCAGCCGGGTATTAATGTCTACCGTTTAATTCAAATTTCTGTAAGCCCGGTTTTAAAGCCAGAAATTAATGGTTACTCTCCCAAAGCCGGCCTATTACCTGCCTGCAAGATATTTAATGGTTGTCATTAACTTAGATTGCTGTTCTGGCCTCACCCCCACCACCGAGTCGCGGTAAAGGCCAATCTGACCTACATACACACTTCAAGGCCGCCCATACACTTACACCCCACTGCCTGCCGTTTTCTCATCAGTCTGCAGCCATGCCTTGTTTTGTACTGTTGTTCGCTTCGGAATATCAGCTAAACGCTGGTAACTCAAAACGTTTGGCGATAGAGTTAATATCTAAGCATCAGTTTGAGCCTGTTGTGGATCTAGAAAAAGTTGGACACAGTAAATGTATACTAACATATGAAGAATGGAACGTCCTTATCCAGGTATTGGATGTAGTGTCCGATTTATTCAACACCGGCACAGACAACGTTTCACTCGGTGAGCACATGGTCCCCTGCCGATCGGTGGCCGGGATGAAAACGGTATGTTTTTACCCTAATGCTGATCCTGCCATCGGCGTCTTCTTTGGCGATTCGATATAGAGGAATGTCACTGACGCACAGCCAGCAGTGACCGGCGCCTTGACCGTCAAGAAGAAGTGGGGCTATCTGGTTGCAAGATATTACAACGAGTTTGTGGACATCTTAGCCAATAAAGTGAGGCGTGACTATTGTATGGCTACCGTACAAAAATTGATTGATATGTCGATTAATAATTTGTGTGTGGCTCAAGTGACGTACAGTTCAATGTTGGACTACACGCTACTAAGACTTGACCTCATTGCGTATAAAAAGTTACTAATATCTGATGACAATAATATTGTAATTAAAAATTATGAGCCTGGATATGATGTTTGTGGACCTTTCTAGCTAAGTGAAAAAACAATTTATTTACTTTAATTGTTTTTTATCTCTCCCACCACTGAGAAATTAAAAATATATTTTCAACAGCGCACAGAGCATTACAAAGTAAATGAGCATTACAAAGTTTTATCAAATTATTTTTCTTGAGTTCTCATAGTGGAGGACATTATAAATCTTCTATATTGTTGCAGACCTTCTTCCTGATAAATGATAATCTTCTGGAACCATTTAGTCTTCTCCCGCCCTTTCACATAAATAATTGCATCGTCTTCATTGGTGATTGCATGTAGAATAGTGCATAGATTGCTGAAGATCACACCATCATTGTTCCAAGGTATTCTATAGTAATTATGTGTCAGCCAAGTAACTGGTGGTTCATCACCATCACGTTTTGGCGACAATACACTTATGCTATGTGTAGCGATAATATTGCCAGATCACATTACTCACACAGCAACTTCTTTGAAAATGAAGACACCGTCCTTCGTCTTGAATCCCTGTGTGTACAGGAAGTCGGCATAATAATGAGCTGGAACGTCGGGGTGCTATCCTGTTATATATCAACTTCCACACCACACCATTTAGAGGTACGTATTCTACAACATGATCATGCAGGATCAGACAGTATGCAGACATGTAGGCAGGGAAATTTTCACTGCTATCAAATTCCATAACACTGCTTGAATCTGGCATACTTGTCATACAGTACAGTTGTTCTGTTTTTCTTTAATTCTAAATTCATGTTCTCATACACGTTACAATATAGGAACACTTTGGCATTACGGAAGTGGCAGTGGTCAAACCCAGCTGCACTTTTCTCCATGTTACATTTCATGTTTGTTTGAAAACACAGAACTACTCTCCTAGGTTTCTCCAGTTGCGTCTCCAGTCTTTAAAATCCAAACTTGTTTCTTGCTGACAATAAGTAAAGGATATTCAAGCAGGCCCCAACTTCTGAAATGAATACATAGTGGCTTCCCAGTTTCCACAATATTAAGCAAAGCCAATTTCTCTCTGTCGCCTACTTTCACGTGCGGCATCACCCACGCTACTTTATTAAGAATGAATTTACTCTTTTGAGGATTTTCATTGGCTTATGTATGAGAATTTGTGTCATCCCTAGCACGAATCACTGAGCGTGGTGGGTGAACGGTTAACGTTTTGGCCTCGTATTCGGGAAGACGTGGGTTCGAATCTCCGTCCAGGCATTTAGATTTGGGTTTTCCATGGCTTCCCCAAATCACTCCAGGTGAATGCCGGGATGCTTCCTTCAAAAAGGCCATGGCCGAATTCCTTTCCGTTCCTTGTCCCCAGTCCGATGCCGCCTCTAATGACCTTAGCTGTCGACGAGGCGTAAAGCCATAAGTAAAAAAAAAAAAAGGAGCACGAACCAGTACTAGTTCTTGTTTTACATTCGCAATCATCCTTCTATAATCTTCACAAAAGCCTAAAAACATTCTCAATGATATACATACATCAAAGTGGCCATCCCCAAGGACGTAGCTCTTGTGGACTCCATCCTGCATTGTTCAGCAACCCAATTTGTTGAGGATCGCCAGAAATTAGCGTCTTTATTGTGCTTGTGATTCCAGCGTTTCTATTTCGGTCAATTTTATGTCCATTAAGTTCTAGCCAAATTTCCTCTAACAGGAATGCAATAGCATTGATTGTCAAAAGAGAATTTGTTGCTCCAGTTCCATCTTCTTTGACGAATCTTCCTTCAATATGCAGCTAACTTTCGGCCGTCACTGTATAAGTATCTTGATTCTGAATAGGTATCCGAATCTCGTCATTGTTATTAAATTTTAATGCCGTATGCGGTTGATGAGTCAGAAACTGTTTACGAGTCACCGACTCTTATTCCACACTAGCAGTTATATCAATTATCTCAACCATTTCATACGATATAGCTTAATGACTGTAGGAAGAACACGTTAGCAGGTGTTAGCCGCTTCACTGACGGTTCGCGACTGACAACTGCACGAGTTTGTCGTTTCTTGATATAACAAGCACCCATTCTTTATATGTAGTCTCAGAGTAATAATTTCTCCTCTGAAATCAACAAATTCACCGTCCTGGTCGACAACTCTAATGCGAATATAGTTGAGCGTTTTTACAGTGATGGGTAGATAGATGACATTTGCAGGTACTTCTACAATCTTGTAACCTGTCGGCACTTTTGGAAAAAACACGTGTAGTATATGCCCCTACTTATCGTTGAAGAAATTTCCTGTACACACACTGCACTCTGTACGTATTGTGTTAACTTTGAATATCTGCACAGTGTAGTCTGAGGTATGAAATCCAGGTTTTAACACACATTTCGAAAAACCTAGCAGTGATGCAATTGATTTTGGTTTACTGAAGTAAATTTTCAAAGGTGTTAGTATCTCACACTTGTGCGAATTGTTGTTTGCACTAATAATCAATATCTCGTTTTTAGTCTGCTTAACTAAATAATTTGCCAATTTGTCAACATCATATGAACCCGGGGGTGTATCAATCATTATTTTCTTCAAGTAATGAAATTTAAGACTCGTCAATGTTCGGGATCGAGTTGTATGTTTCAAAATCCACTTGTCTGATTGCATACTCGTCTTGACTCAAATCTTTCGGCGGAAAGTAATCACAACTGAAGACTGAGTCATTACCAGACAGGCAGAGTGTCACAGGCATGTGTTATTCTGATTGAGGTTCATGCAAGACTGATGTTAAACATTTTCGTACAAGAACTTTAATCACAAGTGACCACTTATATGTACCGTATTCCTGGTGACGTTGTACAGTATTCTGTTGCCAACAAAGTATCGATGCAATTCCAGTGGTGGGGGTAAATCTCCAAAACTATCGAAATATATAACTACACCGTCTTTGTACTTGATGTATGGAACCCAATGTGTTCCAGCATATTCAGCACTGACCAGGTTCACTATTCCACATTCATGATGACGAATTTTTTCAGGTGATTCATCACGCATGAATACAACTCGAAAATGAGATATACGCAGACACTTTACATATATCGTCCGTCCGTCAGCGGCTGGAATGACCTTTTTTTTTCTTCAATCAGGATCCGCCTTATCTGTGTGTTTTCAAATAAAGTCATTTGCCCTTCATTGCAATTGCTTCCATAGTTTCATTGTGTCGTTTCCCCTCAGCCAACTGCTTTTTAGTTTCTTTAGCTGCTTTGACTATTCTAACTATCGAGATTTATCCTGCAAGAGCTCCTGCAGCTGACAATCCTGCAAAAATAAGTATTAAAGGAAGTATAGCACCCTTCTTCTTTTTAACACCTGCACCCAGCTTCATCTTAGAATGCACAGTTCTGTTTACTAGAAAACCAGCAGCTCATTCTCCAAACTTTGCGTCTTTAGCCTTCATCCTGTTTGAAGCCTTTTCCACGAGAACACGATCGGCATTACGTCTGTCCGCACACTGTGCATATGCAATATCATGTTCTCTAGATGCAGCATCTAATGGGTAGATTTCGGTTTGACCAAGTTTCAACCGCTTTTCCAGTTTCGTTCCAGATCCGCAAAACTGGTATGTTGGAATGTGTGCCTCAAATGGAATTTTATAGATGAGCTTGTTTAAGAAGCTATGACCCTTCTTCTTCTTCTTCGTAGGAGGTAATGTTATCGACTGACTGATTTCACATTTTAGCTCGCCTGTATATAATCAGAGCAGCTTGAGAACCCCGTCAATATGCGCTTCGACAAACAGCAGGTAACATAACCAGTGATTAATGCAGATGTTGCTGACATCAAGCCGAAGAAGAAGAAAGGACCACTCTTCCGCGAGACAGTGAGGGTAATTGCGTGTGGACCTTCAAATTGTGGAAAAATCAACCTAGTGCTTTCCATACTGGGAAATCCCAATGGGTTTAGATTTGAAAATGTATATGTATTTTGCAAGTCACTGTACCAACCAAAGTACCAGCTGCTAGAAGAAATACTGAAACCACTTAAAAGAATTCAGTATTTGATACTTAACGATAGTCAAAGTGTCCCCCCTCCAGTGAAGCTCTACCAAATTCTGTGTTTGTGTGTTGACGACGTTTCACGAGAAAAGCAGAATAATATGAGAGACTATTTTTGTATGGGGGGACATCGGTTAGTTGATTCCTTCTACTTGTGTCAGACATACAGTCGGTCACCAAAACAATTGGTTAGAGACAACGCCAATCTGATTGCACTCTTTAAACAGGATGATATGAACCTCAAACATATTTACAGTGATCACGTTAATACTGACATCTCGTTCAACGAATTTAAAAACTTATGTTGATACTGCTGGAATTTAAGTAAACATGGATTTGTGGTTATTAACAAACACTGTGAAATATATCATGCACGGTACCGCAACGGATTTGGTTCATTCTGAATAAATACCCAAGCACAGTAGGCAACGGCTTCATTACAAGAATGGACAAGTTTAGTAGAACATCGATGAAGAGAGTGTTGACTTACCCGTCTCAAAACATACTTCTTACAAAACAAGTTATTTTGGATTACCATTGTAGAATACTCAAACATGTATCTGACCCCATGTATGAGGATGTACCAAACGGTACCTTGATAAAGGAATTAGTGCTAATCATATGCTTTTCAAATCAAGAGCCGCGGCTATGACAGTAGCTATTGTGTCTATGGACACCTTCCAAGATGATGCATACGTACCTGATACAGGTCTAAATTATTATGGAATCCCAGTTGATGGTGCAATAATGTCTGCAAGCATACCAGGTAGGGTACTCCTTAGGCTAAATTGGAAAAATACAAACTATGGAGAGGAACCATTAGATGTTATACGAGGTGAAAAACTTAATTTTTTCCCTGCAACTAAACTCCACGAACCATTTATAGTATATATAACAACCAGATATAAAATATTACAAAGTTTCGGATCATAACTTCTGAACTGCAATAAACAGCCGAGCTCATTCTGTATCAGCTTCATTACAAGTATGGAAAAGTTTGGCAGAATATCAACTTTACACAACAAGAGAGTGATGGTATACCCAGTTCAAAACATATTTTATGCGAAAGAAAGTAATTTGGATTGCCAGGATACAATACTGAGACATGTATCTGAGCCCATCGAAGATGATGATGTTGTAACCAAACGATACATTGACAAGGCAATTACCGATGCAGCAATGCTTCTGAAGGACTTAAAATCGACAGAAGTTGCTGTGGCTGTAACTATTAAGTCAACAGACACATTCCAAGATTACACATATGTACTTGATACAGGTCTAAATTACTGTATTATGGAATCCCTGTTGATGATGAAATCCTCTTAATAGTCAAACTGAAAATGGTGGACATAAGACTGAATTGGTTAAAATTTGACCATAGAGCCCCAGTTATCCATGGGAAACGGGGTGATAAACTTAATTGTTTCTCCGCAAACAAACCCCACAAACCATTTACAGCACAAGTGACTTTGAGATATAAAATAGTACATCAACATATCATAAGCATCATTTGATGCATAAACATGGATACAGCAACAACTTCATGTGGAATTAAAAAGGCCAGGAATGCTATTCGACGCAAGTTACTCGAACTGAAAACTGGCCAGATTAGTCAGATTAATTCTCAAAAAGTTTTCATTGATTCTTTAAGACCTGTGACGGACACCATGGAAAAATTCTTACCTCAGTGACTTCAGCAGCAGCAGCAGCAACAGCAGTCTTCTGACTCGACCAAAGAGTTCTTAAGTTTACTGAAGCTAAGTCAACGCGATTATGATTCAGCATATGGCGTTCGAAAGAAGAATGATTCGCTATTGATTGGCAACTCACCCATCTCTATTGGAGAAGACGTTATTGAAATAGACGGCACTGAATATGAGAGATCACAGAGTAAAATTTAATTCATCTCTTAAAGTTCGGAAACCTGCAAACAATGATAAGTATAAAAATATAACCTCCAAACTTTTCAGTCAGTCTGGTTCTGGCCTTCTTCCCAAGAAGAAATATGTATATTGGGACGATCCCAACGAACTCGTTGAACGGATAAAGTTACTCACATCGTCCACATCGGCAGGACATACAGCACACTCAAATGAAATTTTATAGGTGATTATAGAACTTCGTGAGAGAAACATCATATTGTAACGTGGATCAAGTTGCAACAGAACTCCATAGACCTGCAAGAAGGAATTTCCCAAGACGACGTGTAATCATCAAAGACCTTGATTTGTGGCAAGCTTATATTGTAGAAATATCACATATTCCCGTAAAAACAAAGGATACTAGTTTATACTGATGGTGATCGATACATATTCAAAGTTTGCATGGACAGTGCCCCTCAAGTAGTCTTGTGTAGTTCGGAAGAGTGCTGCCACAGGTGAACTACGCGATTTTGTTCCCAGATCACTTGCTCCTTAGTTAGTTAGTTCGTTCGATCCTTTTCCGAAGACCGACTTTTATTTTAGATTATTTATTACTATGTCATCTAAAAGGAAATACAGTTCCCAGTGGACACATTTCACTGAAGATACAGATATAAAAAGAAAGGAAAAGAAAAAAAATTGTTTAACATTAATAATTATTGCAGAAGTCACAAACGGAAATTCAACAAGGGATTTGAACACAAAACACGCTTTGATCCCATTAACAATTAAAAGTCAACCACCGATAACCACAACTACCATAACAACAATAGAGCGCATGCAGTAGCGGTAGGAAAATGAGCGAACGATATGTCTTTCTGGAATTCGAGAGGGGAGCGCCTAGTTCGCTAAGGAGCTACCAACTAAGCTGCACGTTCCCCGTCGCGAACTATCACCATTAGCCGTTAGGGTTACAAACATTTTTTCGGTTGATTATAGTATTATTTTAGAAAAATCTATAAAATATAGTACACTTCAAAAATATAATATTTTACGAAAGAATAGAAAAGGACAAAAAGGTATGTTTTTTTTCTATTTTATTTTTTAACCTGTATATTTTGCACTTCTTGCATCTTTAACAATTTTTTGTCTACAGTAAAATTGTCATATGCTTTATCGCATTCAGATATTAAATTAATGTCGATCAAAAGCTCATTTTTTTAATGAGATACTTCTCTTACTGTTATCTAAATTTCGTGTAATATTGTTATTTCAGAGTTAAGTTCATTCAGTTTGATACCAATTTTTTCTCGTAAATTTAGAACTTCTAATACTGTCTCACAGTCATCAAATGAAACCTCGTGTATTAAATTTAATTTTTGCAAATTGTTTTCATTAAAATCTAACCATTCATTAAACGAATACTAGAAAATTATTTTTAATATTACCACTTTATGCGGAGAATTTGGCTTCTAAGGACTTTTTCTTGTTTTCTTAACCAAAGAAACAGTCTCTTTTACATTTTTCTAGTGTTTATTTGAAAGTTGACATAATATAATACTTACCTCAGATTTTTACGTTATTACCTTCCAGTTGTTTAATAACTTTGTGAAAATTATGTAAAAAAATGGCTTTCGAAATTCAAAAAGATATTAACTTTTGTGTCTTCATCAGTTTAATTCGTCGTCAAAATATTTTGAATGTGTATTGGATAATCCTCTCCTACACTAATAAAATAATCGCACAATGAACTTCCAATTCACTGGAAATTAACACACACTTTGGTTATTGTTACCACTTTCCATAACTAATTTAATGTAATTAAATATCAAAAAAAAGAACAGCTTCCAAGTGAAAATAATTAAAAAAAAAAAAAAAAAACGAAGCAAAGACAGATGCATGAGCAAACATTTGTTTGACTTTGTCAATTTTGACATTAAATAACATTTCTGAAGGGGAGTTTAGGTAAACGCACATCATTCAAAAGATAAACCATAATGTGCCTTCACAGATTTTACAAAGGGAGGAATTTGATTGTTATTAGTTTCTGTGATGCAAATAAATAAATAAATGCACATAAAAACTAATATTCTACGAATGTATGTAAAGTAGAAAGTAAAAATAGAACAGTTGAATGCCCCATTTTACCCATTTGTGCAAAGGACAATTAGAACTTTGGTTTATTGGCGGCCACTGATCATGCTAATGTCATTTGAAAGGGCTGTTATTAAGTAACAACTTTTGTTAAGAAAGTCATATTACATTCCATTTCGAAACGACAAAAAATGATTAAGTAATGTCCTAATAAAACTATCATAACAAACAAAATAGCGCGTGCAGTAGCGGCAGCAAGGCAAGCGAACGATCTGTTTCTCTGAATTCGAGACGGGAACTAACGAACTAAAAGAGCGAACTGGTACACCAGGGAGCTTCGAACTAAACTGAGCGCTCCAGTCGCGAACTATTATGTGCAAGTCTACACTCAAGACAAAGATGGCTAGTATTGTTGTCGATGCTATGAAGAAGATACTAAGTGATGATCGTGTTCCTAAAAATTTGCATACTGACCAGGAAAGGAGTTTTACAATTCAAAGTTTAAGACAATCATGACTAGACATATACTCATCTGAAAGCATCAATAGTTCAACGACTAAACAGAACTATCAAGAATGCAATGTGGCAAGAATTCAGTAGACGTGGTTCACATCGATGGATTGAATTACTTTCTCAGTTAATATCTAATTACAATAACAAGTAACACAGAACCATCAAGATGAAACCTTGTGACGTTAAAGACAACTCACTACTTTCGACAGTGTAGGCCTACAGTCACATTATGTTTATTACAGAAAATTTAAAGTTGATGATCATGTTAGGATTAATAGGCTTAAAGAACAGTTGGAGAAAGGTTACATGCCAAACTGCTCTACTGAAGTGTTTATCATCAGTAGAGTAAAATTAACAAATCCTGTAACTTATTTACTTAAAGACTATCAAGGTAAAGAGATTGCAGTAGCATTTTACCAGCAAGAATTACAACTAACAATACTTACAAGTACATTTTTGGTTGAGCAAGTGATAAAGAGAAGGAAAAACAAGATCTTGGTGAAGTGGCTAGGTTTTGATAAATCACATAACGTATGGATACATAAAAAAAGATTTAATAAGAAAAATGTATATTATTTTTTTAATAAACATATATTTCTAAAAATGTTGTTTTTATTTATTGACCTTTATAAAAATCGTAATGATACTCCTAGGGAAAGATTTTTCAGAGGAAGATTGTATTATGATTGTGGGGGGACCAGGAAATAGTCTTGATAAGGACCTCAATTATTCAATTGAGGAAGACATTGTTCACTTTTCCAGGAACACACACAGGGCCGGCGCTAGGAATTTCGGGCCCGGGGTTAATGGGAGACTTTTTTTTTTTTTTAACTCTACAATCTGGCCGGGCGACAATGGGCACATTCTTGGCTTCATGGTCCCTACAGTCGGTGATCGGGGCCCCCCATCAGCCAGCGGGCCCGGGTACTTTTGACCCGCTTCCCACCACCACCCCCCCTCCCTCCCCTAGCGCCGGCTCTGAACACACATCAGACCAATGTGGGATTTGTGGGTTTGTTTGAGCGTTATGATAAAACCTGGATGTGGCATAACATTAGGCGTACATATGCATCGTTGGAAAGGGTTCTCTGGCAGCCAGCAAATTCACACATTGGTTTGAAAGATGTGGCCTGCAGGGACACTTATACACGAAATGGACTCCATCTGAAATTCAGAGATAAAAGGAAACTTTCGCATCTTATTGTTGATGAGATCGGGAGATGCCAGGTGAGTGAAAGAGGTATTCCTGTTATAGGTGTAAATAAGGGTAAATAAAATAGATGTATTAAGTTGTCTAAAAGAAATTAACATCTCTGCTGATCAAAACTTATTGAAATTAGAAATTCCAACTGACATACCAGTATGTACTAATAAAGTAAACAATTCAAAGTCATTGAATCAAAATCTTCAGAACACTATTCTCGTTAAAAATATAAGAGGAATTTTTAGTAAAACTGATGACATTACCTTCTGCTTAAAGAGATTCAAAATTCCAGAAACTTTAATGTAGATGTTTTTTGTATATCTGAACATCATTTGTCTGCCACAGGAATATCTCAGCTGTACATTCCAAGTAATAAACAAAGCTCTCATTTCTGTAGATGTAAATTGGAGGTAGGGGGAGATTCCATTTTTGTTTAAAATAATATTCAATACAACAGTGTAGGTGTAAGTAAGTATTGTATAGAACAACAGTTTGAATGCTGTGCTACAAAACTGAAATATGGTAAGGAAGAGCTCGTAGTAATAGCAATTTACAGTGCCCCCTCAGGAAATTTTAGACTTTTTATCTCAGTTAGAGTCTTTGCTACTATATTTCACAAATAACAAACAAATAGTTTTATGTGGAGATTTTAAAGTTGAGTTTCTTAATCACAGCAATGAGAGGAAAGATATGGAAGCCTTGATGTTATCATTTAACTTAACAGCACTTGTTAATTTCCCTACAAGAATACAAAATAATAGCAGGACTGCAGTTGATAATTTTTTATGGATATTTCTCAGTTCAGTAATTACAACGTACTCCAAGTAATAAATGGTATCTCAGATCATGATGCCCAGATGTTTTGTATCAAGTCCAGAAACACTGTTAAACATATAAAGAAAAGCTGGGTATATAGAAGAAATATTAATAAAAACAATAGAAAACATTTCATAGATTCCTTAAATAATGAACATTGGCCAGAAGTATATACTCCACAGGGTGTTAATGTAAAATTTTATTCCTTTCTTTATATATTTCGAACACTTTTCGAATGAAGTGAAAAAGTGAATTGGGTAAGGAATGGATAACAAAGGGTATTAGAGTTTCTAGTAAAACAAAAGGGACCTTTATTTAAAAGTAAGAGAAACGGATTGCTATACACTGAAAGCTCATTATAAACTTTATCTAAAACACTAAGAAATGTAATAAGAAAGGCCAAGACCAGGTATATTTCAGAGAAAATAGATAATTGAGGCAAGAAGGTGAAAACTACATGGAATATAATAAAAACTGAAACAGGAAAATCTGTAAATCACTCTAAAGACATAAAAATAGAACAAAATGGATCTGTGCATAGTGAAGTAGGGGAAGTTTGTGCAATATTTAACAAACATTTTACTTCAGTTATAGAGAAATTAGGCATAGAAAAGCAATCCCCACATAGTTCCCCAAGGCTTCTTCAGACTGCTTTCCCAATTTTATTTTTGGAGGTGTAATTGCCACCAGTAACAGTCTCAGAACTAAATAAACTCATGAAACAATTGAAACGTAAAAATTCTTCCTGCTATGACAATATGTCAAGTAAATTACTAAAAATATGTTCAGATTGTATCAATCACGTATTTACCCACATTTGTAATGAATCCCTAATATGTGGTGTGCTTCCAAATAGACTAAAATATGCAGTTGTAAAACCGTTGTTTAAAAAAGGAGAAGCAACATGTAGACAACTATCGTCCCATTTCATTACTTTCAGGGTTCTCAAAGGTTTTTGAAAAATTCATGTATCATAGAGTAATGAAACTTGTTACACAATATAACAACATCACTAATTCACAATTTGGCTTCCAAGAAGGATCATCCATAGAAATTGTAAGGAACAAAGCTGCTATACCGGGGCTAGTATAGAGCTTAGATACCTTAACTGAATGTTTATTTGAAGAAGGTTCTGTTGAATTTGACTAAATAATTTTAAATGACCATGTGCCTGAATAGAATATGCAACTGTAAAGCTTAACGGCCGCCACAAAGCTTATTTGAACCTAAAGCTTAGGAAAGGTTACACTTCACTACTAAAACATTTGAGAAGTCACTTGATGAAAAACGAATTTTATTCCAAAGTCACATTTCAGAAAATAGCTGTTACAGTTGAGTAGGCAATCGAACAAACGTTTCCAAAACATTGCAAATTATGAAGAGGAAGAAAATCGCCCGAAACCCCTTTTGAAAACTTAAAAGTTTATATTCCCTATCATTGCTAGTCACTCGTCAGAAAATTTAACATAATGGTACGTCAGCCATGTGGTCACTCAAAATTCAACGATTTCCGGCTATTGCTTGGTCTAACCGACACACACGCACCATACCGATCGCAGGTCTACAATACGCAACGTTCCCAGGATTACAGACAACCCGCTCTTTTGGGCCACTACCTATCTACTCTCATCCGCGTTACATGGGTATTCTACTGCTTACCAAAAATAGTGTAAAAAGATATGATTATAGAATATCTTTAGAATCTACCCGTGGGTAGCCTGGTCTTCAAGGTTTGTAAAAATTGTTTAGCAAAAATTCTCAAATGATTATCTTTCGTGTAGTTAAATTTTGTTTTCAGGCGTATTGGTAAAAGGTTTCCGAAAGTTAATTAGTGATTCCCCGATTTCTTTCTAAATTTAAGCACTTTTTAGGTGACCCTGCTGAATTACAAATTACCGTGATAAAATTGGTGTCATCATGTTCTATATTAATTCCTGATTCCAGTGGTGTAAATTTTATTATTATCGGTGGTGTACAGTGGCGTAGCTAGGTCAACAAGGGCCCTGGTGCAAAAAAATTATTTTGGGCCCTCAGGCCAGATGGGCGACCTTTCTTGCTTTGTGTTGCTGATAAGCTGGTGAGCTGAGGATGGGGCCTTTGAGTTGTGATTGGGGGCCGCCTGAGCAGTGGTTGGGGCCCCCCTGAGCGGTGAGAAGGCCCTTAGTGAGGTGCTTCCTATGTCTCAGGGGCCCCCTTAGACGACTGTAGAACTAAAAAAAAACTGCGCTTGGAGGGCCCCAGAGGTGCGCTTTGGGGCACCCCAGAGGTATGCTTGGGGGCCCCCTGAGCGTAGGGGCCCCGGTGCACTGCACCGCCTAGCGCCATAGTAGCTACGCCCCTGGTGGTGTAATAGCAAAGTTATATGTTTAACAAGATCGGGTTTGAAATGTTTCAGAAGTTAACTCGATTTCAGATTCATAATTATTCTTGTGTTGTTTATATCGAAAAAGTGAAGTTATCGGAATTTTCTTTGAATTTAGTTATATGTTTTAACAGTCGTTTTATTTACAGAAGTGGCTTTGGTTAATCGCAAATAAATGTCGAAAACTACCACGTGTGGATTACGACAAAATAATCTTAAAAATTGCTTTAATATCTGTTCTAACCGAGCGTGGTGGTGTATAGGCTAGCGTTCTGGCTTCGCATTCGGGAGGACGGCGTTTCGAATTCCCGTCCGGGCATCCAGATTTGTGTTTTCCATGGTTTCCCAAATCACTCCAGGCAAATGCCTAGATGCTTCCTTCAAAAGGCCATGGCCGAATTCCTTCTCATTCCTTGTCCCCCATCCAGGGCCGGCGCAAGGAATTTCGGGCCCGGGGTAAAATGGGCGACCTTTCTTTTTTTTTAGCTCTACAAAATGGCCAGGCGACAATGGTCGTATTCTTGGCTTCATAGCCCGAGGGCCCCTATAATCGGTAATCAGGCTCCCCATCAGCCGGCGGGGCCAGGGTACTTTTGACCCGCTTACCCCCCCCCCCTAACACCGGCCCTGACCCCATCCTATCCTTTCCCGCCCTAAAGATCTCGCTGTTAGAGAGACGTTAAGCAGATAAAAAAAATCTGTTCTTCTACATGGAATCATCTGAAATTTTAATATATAATACTTGATTTTTAGTTCTTTTAGAAAATCTACTTTTTAGTCCGAGAAATTACTGGAAACATATGATAAAAAAGTTGAAAGTGTCCTCCACGAGGTGTTTAAAATTTTATTCAAGCTATTTTCATGGCCTGAAACTACAGAATTTATGTGAATTTATCTTCTTTTAAATTATTATTATTATTAATTTGCTTTACTGCATCAAAAAGTGTTAAGAATTGGTGAAATTAGCACGTAACCGAAATCTATTGTTTACAAGTTGGATAATAATGGATTACCCTATTCCAGGTTAGTTTAAAAGTTCTTTACTATTAAAAAACGTTTATTTAGAGCTTATATTGTATGTTGAGTGACTTTACTGTTTTTAAATTGGTTTATATATTGAGTTGGTTTACAGTATCAGCTTCTGCTTGAAATGTTATCTCATTTCCTATGATTGCAATGAAAATTATATATTTACTGTAAAGCTTACTCCTTCTCTTATGCTGTAAGTTAAGAAAACTAGAATTTACCCAAATTCTAAGGTGCTTACAAAATCTCTATATGTTCATTTTTAAATAACACATTTGAGGAACTGATTACTAAAATGAGCCCTGTAGGAATATTTTGTGATTTTGCAAAAGCATTTGACTGTATAAATCATCAATTACTTTTGAAAAAAAATGAAATATTATGGTATTTATGTAACGGCAGGCGAATGGTTTCAATCATACATGTAAAGTCGAATGCAAAAATTTTCCATTTTTGATTCTAAAATAAGTAACGATGCCTCTTCAGACTGGGTGAAAATAAAACTTGGAATTCCACAAGGGTCTGTCCGAGGAACCTTCCTCCTCTTGTTTTACGTCAATGAACTTCCTGGAAACTTAACTGACAAGGTTAAGAGTGTTTTATTTGCAGATGACACTAACCTGACTGTGAGAAAAACAACAAACAATAATCTAGAATTTAATGTACATGAAGTACTTACTGAAGAAGCAAATTGGTTTAAGGCAAATTCATTAATATTAAATTTTGAAAAAAAAAAAACCACATTATATTAGGTTTAAAACAAAACAAATTATACACACCCAGATTTACAAATAAGCTACAAACATAACACAATTTTAGAAACAAAGAGTATAAAATTCCTTGATATTGAAATAGATGAGAAACTCAGTTGCCATGAACATATCATTTCACTACTGAAGAAATTAAGTACTGCCACATTTGTAATAAGAACACTTTCTTTAACAGCAGATCTAGAATTAACGAAACAGGTGTACTCATCATATTTCCATTCAGTGATGCCTTATGGCATAATTTTTTTTGGTAAACTCTTCACAAAGTTAAAAAGTTTTCAGAGCATCGTAAAGAGCTATTAGGATGCTGTGTAGGGTAAAACCAAGAACTTCTTGCAGACAACTTTTTAAAAAAACTCAATATTCTTACAATGACTTCTCAGTATATATATATATATATATATATATATATATCCTGTTTACATCTAACTCACAGATACACAGTTTAAATAGAAGAAACAGAAATAGCTTGCGCTAAATATAAACATCTATGACTTTAGTTCAAAGAGGAGTTAATTATTCTGGGCTGCATCTGTTTAATAAACTTTCTAAGAGTATAAAACAGTTTGCAGATAATAAAGATATATTTAAAGACAAACTGAGACATTATCTTACTGGCAACTCCTTCTACTCCATTCAAGAATTTGAACAAAATAATTAATTGTATTCAATATGACCTTTTGCAAAACTCTGTTATAAAAATTAATATTTATTTTTATTGTCTTTATTTGCCTTTGTAACATATGATTGTATATATTGTATGTATGTGTATTAACGACGACATGTTTCACATCCCAGAGGTCCTTCCTCAGCAGGGATCCTTAAAACAAGATTGATAAATAAATAAAAAACATATTGTTCAGCACAGCATCAGCCAAATTTTCACAATGTTCTCTATATTTAGCGAACTTACACTCTATGATTTTTTTACAGCTTAGTGTCTATGATAATCTGGAGCATATCGCTCAACAAACTTATAGTCTATGATTTTTACAGTATTTTTCGAGCTATGTAATGCTTTGATTTTCTGTACAAATATACAAATCACTCAATACAAACCAATAGTGCATTGCATGTAAGTTTCTCTATGTATAGCATTTGTACAACAACACAAACAAAAATAATTTTCTATGTACAACACATATTTACACCTTCCTTCAAGTATTTACAAATTTGAAGCGACCTAAGCACAGACCAATAGTGCACTGTATTTACGTTTCTCTATGTATAGAATTTGTAAAATAATACACACATAAAAGTTTTTCTATGTACAACACATATTTACTCTATCCTATTTACAATTTTTCAGCAGTCTAAGCAGTGCACTATACATATATACACACGGATGAATGGTATATTTCATCTTCACTCATGCACTATTTACAAACATTCACACATTATTTACAGACTCTGGTACACACTTGTGCCCCCACGATCGGGTCTCTATCCTGTCGGGGAAAATATACCACTTATCGTCCATCCCCAAACCCAGTTTGGATATTTGCTGAGTATATACAATGTGGAGGGAGGAGCCTATTCTTCGCTGCAGATGGAATTTTGGTGTTGCTCTATGGAAACAATTTAGATAGTCTTCCATTTGCAGCTTGCGTGTGGCGGAGCGAGCCAAACCCTTAGCCCGTCTAGAGGTTTGGCCCGACTCTAGCTGGAATGTGTACATCTTCCACCGTAACCCTGCAAACTCCACAATAGGGATGCCGTTCGCCTCGTCCTTTATAACGTCAACTACATTTTCGTTATGGGAGTTTATCCTGAAAGAATTGTCGGTGCTATATCCAGACGTGTCAAACTCGTCCGTGTTGTGGAGCATCACTTCATATGGATCACGGTTCATGACGTAAATTAAGCTGTCCGTGTCTATATAAAGCAGTTTGTGGCTTCCAAAGCCAAGAGTAGCTAATTCATCATTAAATCGATACATCCTCACTTTCGAAATATCAAGAATAAACATTCCGACATACACAGGTTTGTTATAGAGGATCTGCATTTTCGCCATCTCCAAGGCTAAAAAGTCTTCACAAAAAACGGTCATGTGTTTGAATCGTGGTGAAGCTACGTGTTAGTGGGCACCGCGGTGACCCACCCAGTCTGTTCACAATTTGAAGTCGCGGTGTCTACGAATATCCTCCATAGTTTTGCCGAAAATGGAATTGTTCATCAATTTATAGAAATCTCTCTCAAAATCTGTGTTAGCTTGTGGGCGAGAATCCGTGTTTAGAGAGATGTAGTCTTTCAACCACGGTGACTGGTAGATACTCCGATATGGCCCAACTGTACAGATTTTTAACATCAAAGTACATGATAAAATTGTCTGGCGCCTAGCAGTTGTACTCTGAGATTTACTTGTTATTTTCCTTGGCGTACCTATGGACGCATTGGCAAATACATCCGCAAGTTCCGCGTTAGAAAAGGAGCAGCATGTCGATATCAGTCAGAAGGTCCAGTTCAACATGTGTGCTCTTTAACATGGCCTGCCATGAAAGGCCAAGGAATGTAAAGTCGTGAGCAGGGTCCAGGGAGTATTTCCTCAGACATACACTCCTAACTTTTTCAAACAGATCTGCAAGTAACCGCACATCTGTCTCCATTTACAGTCTTGATCTGGAAAGTCTATACAATCATTGGGTACTGTTCGGACTGGATGTAACAATTTGACTATGCATGGAGCTTTTTCATAGGAAGCAGATAGTACAAAATTTTGTTTGCAAATACTAAGATCAGATGTTAACTGCTTACATTTGAGTTCATTAAGATTCACTTTAGCATACAGTCTGCGAGAATCATCAATAATCAAAGTGTGTTTCTCTGGCAGGATGAAGAAATAAATATAATTATTACCAACTGTACTTGGCAGTGGCAAAATACTGTAAAAAATTTATTGTTATTTGTGAGAGGAACATTAAGAATGTAACTCAAGATATGTTGAGATAAAAATACATCCAAATCTATCATCTTTAACAAGATATTACCATTCTCTTCTGTAAGTGGTACAGGAAAAAGTTTATGTTTGATATTATCTCTGATTAAATATAGATAACTTACGACTTGTGATGGATTAATGATAAGAGGTTGCAGAATACCATACTGCCAATTTACAATGGCTCAAATGACTGTCTATACAATTCAAAAATAATGGATAAAGAACTTATAAGGTGTTCATTGGTTGAGGTCATAATGGCAAATTTTCGGATAGAATGGTCTGTACGATTTGAAAATTCTTGTATATAATTTTGTATCTTTTTTATCCCTGAAACCAAAACATTTTGATTTCCATTCACAATGAATGATTTATTTCAGTAAAAACTTCCCTAGTTTTATCTGAAAAGCAAAATTAAATCTTAGTAAAGTGTACTGTTCCAATTTTTAAAACAAACTGCATAATTCTAATTATAAATGCGTAGGGTATGTCATATCGTTACGATCGACTGCTCTAGGCGTACGATTTAAAAAGCTCCACGTGAAGGCTCGGCTCTCAGCTGGTCTTATTTACCGCTACTCGGCAAGGTTACGGGTGGTGGCCTCCTCGGAGATAACACAGTGGCCATACTGACATCTTGAGCTAATCTCGCTGCGTGGTGGAGCCCATGTGCTCATTGCCACCTGTTCTGTGTTTACAAACAGAGCGCCCATCTGGCTTGTGTTTAATTGTTTTGAATTCGGTTTTCTCTGTATGTAATTTAAATGTACTGGTTGAGCGATTTCTTATTTTTTCTTTTCGTCGGCCGCGGGCATCTTATGTTCGTGGCAGTTTACAGGTCAGCTGGCGCAATTCAGATATCCACTGGCCTATGCAATATTTGCGTGCCTTGTTCCACAAGGAAATTATATATGTGTGACTTTTTTTCTATGAGTGACTATTGTAGTTACGCTCACGTCCGCGACGGTTAAGTTTGCGCGCAAATCATCGTAGCGAATTATGCTACTTATTTGACTGTCGGCGAGTTATGCCAAGTTTCAGAGGAAAGAGTGTTTTACAGCCCAGATTTCGGTGCATCCAGGTTGCATCTTGCTGGAAATAATAGCTGGTGTCACGTTATAGCATGAACATGCAAATCGACGCTACAATCATAAGGTGAGTGGATCTCTGTTTTTTTGCGCTATTACTTGCCGAATCGCTGCTGCCGAATTTCGAGTGCCTGTGGTCGGCGGGAGTGAGGAGAGAAATAGCTCACCAATTAATTAATCACGATTACGTTCCCTGCGGGAAGTCACTATTTATACGTGGCTTTCCCAAAATAGATTATCCATCATCTATTTTTTGGTCCTCCTGGGGTCGGATATGACACGATCAGTTTGATTAATATAATCTTTGTATAAGCAAGTTACACTATACTTCAATCATATTTTACAAGATGGCTTTCGGGACAAATGTTGATTCTGTAGAATTCAAACGGAAGCTAGCGTTATTAACTTCAAAGTCGGATATGATTTTTGAGAGAGTTAATAAACTGTGTAAGATTTCTATGAACATCTCTTCGTTTGATTCCCGGACCAATGAAAGTTTTATGACTGATTCTGAAACAATTGATGACCTTCAGATCAAGTTTGAATCTATGATAGATCAGATTAATGATTTACATTTGACTAAAGATCCTGAATATACACCTGATTATACCCCATTAGCTGCATTTGAGGATTTGTACACGCGTATTAAACGAACTCGCAACAAAATTAGTGCCTCTACCGTTACATTGTCATCGCGTCCGAGTGACCGTGAACACATTAAATTACCTCCTATAGATATTCCTAGCTTTGATGGTAGTATGGAGAAATGGCCAGTATTTTATGAATCTTTCAAAGCTAATATTCATGATAACGACCAGTTAACTAACTCACAGCGTGTGCAATATCTTGTAAGTAAACTAACAGATAATGCATTGAAGATAACGGCGGGTATTGTACCTACAGCAGAAACATACCAAATAATGTGGGAAAATCTGGTGAATAGGTACCAAGACAAGCGATTGTTAGGTACTCACTATTTAAATATCATTTTGGATATAAAGCCTAGCAACAATAATCCAAACAGCTTGGATACATTTATAGAGAAATATTCAGCAGCAGTTGCAGCTTTGAAACAATTAGGCATCCATGATCTTACAGATTTTATTTTATTTCAATGTGCATTGCGTAAGATCGATGCTCAAATTGTACAAGCCTTTGAAATGTCAGTACGCGATAAAGAAATGCCCACTTACAACGAATTAACTTTATTCGTGAAAGATCAGGTTAAAATTTCTAAACGTTCAAGCAATATGAACAGTGCAAGTTCGGGATTATATTCTCGCGCTTCAGATAACATGAACAAGCGACTGACAGAAAATGTGACGCGCGGGCGTACTTCCAAAGCATTTGTTTCTAAAGAAGATAACGCAATATGGCAACTAAGCTTATCTCTGGATCCTGTGCTATTGTAAGCAAATAGATCATACATTACTCTATAATTGCTCATACTTCAAATCTTTGGGTTCGCCACAGAATAGATATGAATTTGTAAAATCAAAAAGAGGCTGTGTGAACTGCCTGGGAATTTCTCACACTGTTTCCAACTGCAAATCGTCGTCTGTTTGTAAGTTATGCAAGAAACGACACCATACTCTCTTACATTTTGATAGGAAAAATACGCAGACTCATTCCACTCGTCTCAATACGAGTGAGAATTGCAGTTGCAAGCCATTTCCGACAACAGTGTAAAAACAGACCGCGCCAAAACTTGCTTACCTTGCCGTACTGATGTCGACACCAACTGTTCTGGTCCAGTGGTCGCATCATCGGCTCATATAAATAAGGCTTCACATAATGAATCTCCGCTTTCCTTGAGCGTTAGTGTAAAGACTAATTTTCATATATTACTTTCCACAGCTGAAGTGTATGCCAAGTACACTGATAATAATTATCAAGTAATTAGGTGTCTAATTGATAATGGATCACAAAATCATTTAATTACCATCGATTGTTGTAAGTCATTGAACCTACAGATAATTCCATTAAATAATTCCTATGTGAAGGGTATAGGTTCGAGTTCGCGACCGATTTATGGTTATGTGAATATCGAAGTACAATCCCGTGTATTTAAAAGTAACAAATATAACATTCAAGCTCTAGTTGTTGATTCTATTACAGACCAATTACCTTCTCATTTGATAGAAAAGTGTGACATGTCATATTTGGACAACATACCTTTAGCTGATTTAACATGGAATATTCCGGGTAAAATTGATCTTGTGTTGGGTGCTCAGCTTTTTCCGTATATTTATTTCGGAGATAGAGTTGAATCAGGTACTATGGCACCTCCTGCTTTACTGACCGCCTTCGGTTATGTGTTGATGTGAGAATATTCTAGTATTCATACTCACCCTACATCTTTTACTGCTCTAGCACTCAATGAATTGGTGCAAAAATTTTGGGAATTAGAGGAGATATCTCACAAAAAATTCCTAAGCCCTGAGAATACAGAGTGTGAGAATTTATATACTTTATCGGTTAGTAGGAACAGTGAGGGTAGATATACTGTGGCTTTACCGTTCCATTCAGATCCTAATGAACTTGGTAATTCTCGTGTCAATGCTTTACGCCGATTTATGGCAGCTCGAAAGGAAATTTAAACTATGTCCCACACTCCGAGAGAGCTATAATAAAGTTATTGAGGAATATATTACAAATGGTTACTTAACAGAAGTTCGTGAATCAGAGGTTAGCGATGACGGGTATTATATTCCCCACTATGTAGTCATCCGCCCTGATAAACCCATGCCTCGCATTGTACTTGATGCAAGTGCTAAAACTCATACTGGTTTGTCATTAAATGACATTTTGCATACCGGTCCTAATTTACAGGCCGATTTATTCTTGCTTTTATTAAACTTTCGGTTATTCCCTATTGCTATTACAGCGGATATCAAGCAAATGTATTTGCAGATTGGTGTTGTTAATGACCATCGCAAATTTTAGCGAATATTATTTCGTTTTGATGATAGCGAAATAGTTCGGACATTTCATTTTAACCGTATTCCTTTTGGGTTAAAATCGAATCCTTTTCTAGCTATGCGCACTTTGCGACAGCTGGCGGCTGAAGCGAGTTCTCAGTTTCCTGAAGCCTCTGAAGTCGTCGAGACTAAAATGTATATGGACGATTTGGTTCATTCTGTTCCTGATGAGGAAACAGCTTTTCGTTTATCCCGAGAACTAATCTCATTATTGAAGTCTGGAAATTTTGATTTAGTAAAATGGTCCAGCAATTCTTCTGGGTTACTCGATAGTCTTCCTGATTCCCATCGAAGCCCAGTAAACTTTTCAGAAGGAAACGTAGTGACATCAGCTAAGGTTCTGGGGCTAGCATGGAAACCTTCAGACGACGTTTTCTACTTCACCACGACCCAAGTTTGCGAAAAGTGCACGAAGAGGAACATATTATCTGTAGTGGCTCGTTTGTTTGATGATTTGGGTCTGGTTGCTCCGGTGATTTTGTTAGCCAAGTTGTTAATTAAAGAACTGTGGCTAAGTAAAATTGATTGGGATGATACCCCGCCCGAGAGTGTGTTACGCCGATTTGCGGCGCTCACTCAAGAATTACCTCTTCTTTCCACTATGGAAATCCCTCGTCATGTAGGTGCATCGAAGGACTGCAAGGCCAATATTGTTGCCTTTTGTGACGCAAGTATGAACGGTTATGGTTCTGTTATATATTTACATACTACTGATGCGTCTGGCATATCTGTTCGACTATTATGTGCCAAGTCCAAGGTTTCACCTACCAAAATAACGACACTTGCGCGTCTCGAGTTATGCGCCGCGCTTCTGATGTCGAAATTAGTTAATGTAACCTATCGAGATCGAGTCCATATAGTAGGCACCTATGCCTTTTCAGACTCTACGGTAGCTTTGTCCTGGATTCATTCTTCCCCGCATCGTTGGTCTGTTTTTGTGAGTAATAGGGTCGCTCAGTGTCAAGAGAACCTTGCTCCGCAGAACTCTTTCATGTTGCGGGAATCGAAAATCCAAGTGACTGCCTCTCTCGAGGTATGTTACCGTCACAATTAGTTTCTCATAGCTTGTGGTGGAATGGACCGTCTTGGATGCATCGTCCCACTTCTGAGTGGCCCATTAAAACGTGTTCTCCGGGTGATTGTAAGGAATTACCGGAACACAAGACGAATGTTTTCACCATTACTACCACTCAACCTGAACCTTCCGTGCTGTATGGTTTATCTCAGCGCGTGTCTTCTTGGGATAAATTATTGAGAGTTGTGATTTACATTTTTAGATTTATAAAGAAGATTACCCCTTCTGGTGGGGTAAAGAATTTGTTCTTTGCTGAAAGGGCAATAATTCGTGCGGTACAAGATGTGCACTTTGCAGTAGATATTGCTCTTCTAAAAAAGAATAACTTGCCTTCGAAGAAGCTGCGGAATTTGTCAGTATTTCTTGATGAAGAAGGTATTTTACGAATTGGTGGGCTACTGTCTAAGTCGGACTTACCCTTCGAAGCTAAACATCCAGCGCTACTTCCCAAGCATGACCATGTTGTGCATCTTATTATCAGACATTACCATGTTTTGAATTTTCATGCAGGGGCTGGTCTGTTAATATCGATTTTGCGGCAGCGCTACTGGATTTTAGCTGCGAGGATTGTTGTTCAGGTCCATGGTACGTAAATGTAATTTTTGTTTTAGAGTTAACCCTACTCATCCTACTCCTAAGATTGGCAGATTTGACTCCCTGTCGCATACAGGAAGCTAAGGCTTTCGTTCATACTGGAGTAGATTACGCAGGTCCAATTCCTATAACCCTTATACGACGCCGTGGTCAACACTCTCAAAAGGCGTACATTTGTCTTTATGTATGCCTAGTCACTAAGGCTATACACATAGAGCTGGTCTCAGACTTAACGTCTGATACATACTTAGCCGCATTCAAGCGCTTTATTGCAAGACGAGGACCTGTTTCTTGTCTATATTCAGACAATGGTACCAATTTTGTAGGTGCCAAGGCTCAGTTAGAAGAGTTGAACTAAGCTCTAAAACCTGAATTAAATAGTCGCCGTATCGAGTGGAAAATGATACCTCCGCGTGCTCCGCATTTTGGAGCATTGTGGGAGTCTAATATAAAGAGTTTGAAGACCCATTTATTTAGAGTGATTGGAAATCAACTTCTCACTTATGAAGAACTGCAAACGGTTCTAGTTCAGATTGAATGTGTTATGAATTCGCGACCTTTAAATGTAGTGTCGTCGGATCCACACCCAGAAGTTATTACTCCTGCACATTTTTTGATGTCAACTCCACTACAGTACATACCGGCCGCTGACATGTCTTGTTCGAATCTAAACCAACGTAAGAAGTTGTTAGATCAGATGGCCCAGTCATTCTGGAAAAAATGGCGACTTGAATATTTGCACACCCTGCAAGTTAGACATAAATGGTCGACACCGGATAACCCTGTTCAAGTGGGTACAGTTGTAATCGTGGGGCAGGATGATTCTCCCCCTTTGAACTGGCCCTTAGGAGTGATTATTAAAACTTATCCTGGTTCAGACAATGTCACTCGGGTGGCGATGGTGAAGACACGATTCGGCACTTTCAAGCGTCCAGTGGTTAAACTTTATCCTATACCAACACAATAATATTTTTTCTTTCATTCCTTTTAATGTATCAAATTTATTAATAGCCTTTTAATTTAATCTTGCGTCAATCCTACTCTCAACCCCTATCTTCATTATTGCTTTAAATCAGCAAAGTTACTTTAATTTTTATGTCAAAACTTAGAATATCCCATAATGTGAGGGAAAATTATTTTTATTTTTTGAAAGTCCTAAGAACTTTCAAGGGGGGGAGCATGGTTGTGCGATTTCTTATTTTTTCTTTCCGTCGGCCGCGGGCATCTTATGTTCGCGGCAGTTTACAGGTCAGCTGGCGTAATTCAGATATCCACTGGCCTATGCAATATTTGCGTGCCTTGTTCCACAAGGAAATTATATATGTGTGACTTTTTTTATGAGTGACTATTGTTGTTACGCTCACGTCCGCGACGGTTAAGTTTGCGCGCAAATCATCGTAGTGAATTATGCTACTTATTTGACTGTCGGCGAGTTATGCCAAGTTTCAGAGGAAAGAGTGTTTTACAGCCCAGATTTCGGTGCATCCAGGTTGTATCTTGCTGGAAATAATAGCTGGTGTCACGTTATAGCATGAACATGCAAATCGACGCTACAATCTTAAGGTGAGTGGATCTCTGTTTTTTTGCGCTATTACTGGCCGAATCGCTGCTGCCGAATTTCTGGTGCCTGTGGTCGGCGGGAGTGAGGAGAGAAATTGCTCACCAATTAATTAATCACGATTACGTTCCCTGCGGGAAGTCACTATTTATACGTGGCTTTCCCAAAATAGATTATCCATCATCTATGTACTTTAGCTTACTTTTACTGTATTTTATGATGTGTTATAACCACTGACTGACTTCTTTCCTAAACATTATTCTTATTTATTCAATTTTATGGCTCTAATCGTTTTGTATGAGCTGTGGGTCGTTTATACCATCCCAAACTGAATTGTTACGTTTACACCACGTTTCCCAATCACAACAAAGGGTATTCTCTAATTACTGTCTAGTTTTTTGCGATCTATTTCATCGATAAGATTAATCTTTCAACAAAAGCTTAGTCCCAATCTTTAAGTCTCTTGGATTTTGTGTCGTATTATAATACTCTTTATTTTCCCCCATAAGTCCTTGGTTAAATTCTCGAGCTCGTTTGTGTAAGGTCTGTGAGATGGCTTTTAATTCATCAGCATATTCATCATAAGAATAATGAACCGATGGCCATACTCCGCAATACGCCACCACTACAGCGATACTTCACACGCGCCGCCACATGTATCCGCTGCCCTGAGCAGTTTTACTAGTTTGGTGCAAGTTTTGTTTGGGGGCACTATTTATTGTTCGCTTGGAGGGATAAACCTGCTTTGGCCCAACCTTGCTGTATGGTCTTAATAGAAACCCCATAATTGGTTTTATTTATTTATTTGTTGTCACTTCTTTTTTACGAGTTGTTAAATTCTGATTCAATAATACTGCGGGGGAGTTTGTGTTTATGCCAGCGTTTGGGTCTTCTGATGCCGAGTTCTTTTAGTATGTCATCATTGTTGTTCCTGTTTTGGTCTAGTCTGGTATAGGTGCATGCTCTGGTGGTATATTTCTTCTTTAATTGTAGGCAGTCCCGTTAGGTCATGTAATTTTTTGGTCGGTGTAAATATTGGTGCATTTAAAATCAACCTAACACATCTGTTTTGTAATCGCTGTAGCATTTCAATGTTTGATTTCGCTGCAGTGCCTCAGACTTCGCATCCATATAACATTAAGACCGTTTTGTAAATTCTTAGTCTGGTTTCCATCATTAGTTTCCCGCTACACAGGACTGGATACAAATTTAAAATCACTGCTAGACTTTTCTTAAATCGGACTCTTATGTGTAGGTGGAATAGTAATTTTTGATCAAGTATTATTACCAGGTAACGGTGTTCTATTACCCATGGGATTGTTTTTGCCGCTATTGTTATTCTTGGGAGGCGATTAAAGTCTGGTCTCTGTTTTGCAAAATATATAGCCGCAGATTTGCTGGGATTTATTGTTATTTTGTTATTCTGACACCATAAGGATATTTCATTGAGAGCCTTTTGTAATCTTTTGTTGTTTGTTTCGTGTCTGTATCCTATGGTAAAAATAGTAATATCATCTGCAAATTGGGTGATGTAAACTTTTTCCGAGTACAGGATATCATTTACGTAAATATTAAACCGCGTTGGTAAAAGTACTACTCCTTGTGGTATTCGTTTGTTTTGTCGACTGTTGACCATCTACAGTCACATAGAATTGCTTTTGCTTCAGGAAATTCACTATTAGTTTCGTATACCACTGGGGAATGTTCGTGTTTGTGTCCATTTTCACCACTAATTTGTCCTTCCACACTTTGTCATATGCTTTATCAACATCTACAGGGCGTTCGCCGGAAAACGCTACCCTCCCAGTCTGTTGCCGTCGGCAACTTGCTCGGTCAGTGGAGCCAGCAGTTTCCGCCAACCGCCACCGTGAATCACCGCACTGTTTAACACCTCCGCTGCCCCAACAGTGCATTGCAGTGACCCTTACATTGTTAAGAACGGTTTCTTTGCATTGTAGATAGTTTGTGACTTCAGTCTCTTATTAATCAGTGTTGTGAATAAATGTTTCTTTGCGGTTTGGCTGGTTTGGGGCTTCATACTCTTATTAATCTGTACCGTGTTTGAGTGTGAGTATAATTATGGTACGTTACAGTTTGCAACAAAGAATATTTCTCTACGATACATATGTGAAGAAGAAGTCGTTTAAAAAGTGTCGCAGTAAATTTCGTCGCGAATTTCCTGGCGCTTTACTGCCAGCTAAATCAACAATTCTGCGTCTGGTTAAAAAAGTAAGAGAAACGGGTTCATTTTTTTTAACAAAAAGAGACTGTCGGTCAACCGTATTCTCACAGAGGAGAAAATTAACGATATCGCTTTTCGACTAGAACAGTCACCCAAAAAATCATTAAGTCAGTTAGGGCAGCGTGTGTCTCGAAATATGTTCAGAAGATGTGAAATGTGCATTACACAAGAGGGTCAACACTTCCAGCATCTTTTATAAGGTAAGCTAATGAATTACGCCATATTTAAATGCTTAGCACACAAGTTTATGAAGTTTATGAAGCGTAATTATTATGAAATAGTCCGCGGCCGACGGTCGAACAATGCCGGAAACTGAGCGCTCGCTCGCCGGGAGCAGTTTCTTCCTTGTAGCGCTAACAGTGGGTTGCGTTTCCCGGCGAACGCCCTGTAGAATGGCCGCCGCCACGGATTTTCCTTTATTGAATGCTCCCACTGTTTCCTCCACCAGGTGTAGGAGTTGTGTTACGGCAGATGCTTTTGGTTGAAACTCATGTTGTTCTTTTCTTATTGTTTTATTTTGCCATAGATTTGTTGCTATCCTCTTTTATACCACCCTTTCCATAACCTTTGCTTTCCCACTTTTGGTATTGCCACTACCCTCGCCGTTTTCCATGATTCAGGATAGTAGCCAGTAATCATTGATGTGTTGATTATTCTCGTGAGTAGTACTATCCCCTTTGTCCGTAACCGTTTAAGCTGTTCATTTCTTATATTATCCAGCCCTGGCGCCTTATTGTTGGCCAGTTTCGTGATTATCCCTCGTACTTCCTTCGGCAATGTCGATTCCGGGAGTGTATTCGCTGGTTCAGTTCGAATGATATCTGCTCGGTTTTTTATTTCTTCCTCATCTCTTTTTTCCTTTCCCTCTAAGGACTTTTGAGGTGTCGTGTAATGTTTTTCAAACGTTTCTGCGAGTATTTCCGCCTTCGCGAAAGGGGTAAACATAGCTCCGGTAGGTTCTATTATTGCCGACTTCGCTTGTCGTTTCATCTTTAGTGCCCGGATAAGTTTCCATGCATCTCTGTTGGTGAGTAACATGTTGGCCATTTTGTCCTCTCACCTCTCTATTCGTCTTTCCCGTAGCCTGTCATCCAGTTGTCTTGCAAGGCGGTGATATTCTCTTCGACCTTGCCGGTCTCGATATTTTTGCCATAATTTTCTATATCTATTCTTCAGGTATCTTAGGTCTTCTAATATGGGTGGTAAATCGGCTTTGTTTGTTTCTTCAAAACTTTTAATCTTAGAAGTCTTGCTATTGGCTGTCTGAATTGTATTCTTCAGATGTTTTACTGATATATCTATTTCTTCTGGTGTATTAACTGCATGTGTTGTGTGGATTTTATTGTGCATTAGTCGGCTAAAATATTTCCAGTTTATTTCTGTTATTTTCTTTATGGGTTTCTCCGATGTTATCCAGTTGCTAAGTTTGATGTTTACAGGCTGGTGGTCTGATGAAAGGTCGTTTTTCGTCTCCAGTTTGACATGTTATGCGTTATTTTTTATTACTGCTACATCCAGAATATCTGGGTATTGTTGGTTATTAAATAGTAAATGCGTCGGCTCTGTCGGACCAATCACCTCCATATTTCTTTCTTCTGTTATTTTTAATAGTTGTTCACCTCTATTGTTGCAGTATCTGGAGTTCCAGGTCTCATGCTTAGCGTTTAAATCGCCACCCAGGATTACCTTGTCACCCGTTGATAGGATAACATCGATGTCTTGTTCCATATGGGTACGATTCGGTGCAAGGTAGGCTGCGATTAAAATAACCTTGCCTTCTCTTGATTGGATTTTGATTGCCGTTGACTCTAGTTCTATAAGGGGTGCCATCTGGAAGAGTTGGTGTGTAATAGTCTTACGTATCACTATGGCTGTCCCTCCTCCTCTGGCATGTGGGCGATCTGTACGGTATGTCTCCATTCCTTCTATCTTGAATAGGTCCAGAGATTTTAGATGTGTTTCAAATATTAGTAGGATATCTATTTGGTATCGTCTTATAAATTGTTACAGTTCTTCTCATCTTCCCTTTAGTCCATTCGCGTTCCATATTGTTATGTTGATATCCTGTAGCTTCTGTATATTTTTTGTCTCCATTATTCCAGAAGGGCTATTACACCTTCGGCCAGGGCCATTACCTTGTCGAAGCTGAATCTGGCTTCTTTCACATTTTTAATTAGTCTTTTCAGTTTTTCCATCGCGTTTCTCAGTGCGTTCATGCAATCATTTGATGTTGCGTTGCCTTCTGGTTGAGTGACACTTTCCCTTACTTCATTTATTCTTCTTTGTTTTTCGTCTCTTCCTCCTGTCACCTCTGCGTAGGATCTTCTATTCCGGTGTTCTCTTTGGGTTGTCTTCCTGGTATCTAGTGGTATATTTGTTTTACTAGTATCTTTTTCTGGGTAGTTCATCTCTTTCTTGTTCCTAATATTCTCTTTTGCATTTTGGTTGGGTCTCGGTGATCCTATTGCTGCCTGGAACATCGGGCATCCCCTCCATGAAGCTGCATCCTAGCAATTGGCGCATGTGGCTGGTGACTTTTCTGGCAACTTGCACTCCTTTGTGGAATGGTATTCAGCACATTTTACACATCTTTGCGGGAGTGTTCAGTAATTGTCAGTATGCCCTATTCTTTGACACCTCATACATTGGGGCGGACCTAGGGGACTTCTGTATGGTTCCACCTGTATCCTGGTATATACAATGGTTCGCTCGATGTAGATGGGTTCTGAGTCAGACTGTGTTTTCAATGTAACTTGGTAGACCGCCAGTGGGATCAGTGTCTTCGTGGGCGTATCTTTTTTCTTAAATTGGTGCACACTTTGCACTCCATAGCCTTTTTGCTTTAACTAAGCTTCTATCTCTTCACTGTCTTTCACTGTTGGCGGTAACCCTTTTATTAGTACCTTTAGTGGCCTGTCTTTTGGTAATTGATAAGTATCGAAGGGTATTCCATTTCCTTTAAAAAAAATCTGTTAATAAACTCGTAGTCCTGTATATTTTCCACAAGTTAATCCAAGGTGTCACCTCTGTACACAACCTTTAGGTTCCCTTGCGGCTTCTCTTTAATTATTTGGTTCATTTGAATGAATTCTTTAACAATGGGTGGGAAGGTTTCCTTCTTTTGCTCTGGCTGAGTATTTGAGTTTTGTGAATTTGATATCTCCTCTTCTTTCTTGTTGTCATGTTTTCCTAATGTCTCCAATGGTGTAAATCGGTTTTGTGTCGGGATTTTTGAATTGTTTCTCGCTTGTTTCGCCTTTCCTCTCTGCCTGCCACCGCATTTCCGTTTGCCTTTCACTTTTGTGAATCAGGAAAGATCCATGTTTTGATTGGTAGCTGGCCTGAGTAGAATATTGTTGATGTTGTCTGGGTTTGACTTCTGATAGTCACTATCAATTTCACTGTATGATTGGGCTTCAGACATTACCATGTCTGAGACACTCCCACTTGTTGCCATTTTCTTGGTCCGTATCCAGTGCCGTGCGCCGAGGTATTCGTTGCCGTAGGTCCAATCCGTCGCCGTGTGTAGTTGCCGGGTAAATCTTCAGTCACTGAGCCTAATCGTAGTCCACAATCAAAGTCCGGGTAGTTAGCAGCGCCTTTATACGATTCCACTTAACCAGCACTCCGAATATCACAGCGGAACTCTTCTGCCACTCGGTCCAGAGTGAGTCACTACTTTAGCTCAGCGGTTCCGCGCTTGCCTACCATGCCAGCGATCCGGAATCGAGTCCCGGCGAGTTCTCTCACTTATCTATCCCTTTCTAGATTGTTCTATAACATTATACTAAATTCAGTTAAGTACAGAAAGTTCTGGAAAAACTTTCTCGAACATTCGATCTTGTATATAAGACACTTGAACTGCCGCACAAGATAGTCTTGTAACAACTACTGGTGAACAAACAACTTGTCTGGGACCAACTACGGACTTCTTATTCGATATCTGGACCTAACCTTCCAGCTACAGTGGTGACTCCGAACTACGCACATCATAGACAACCTTCCACATCGGCTTCCTGGTAATACCGGACATCATCAGGTACCTTGCTTCTCGGTCATCTCTAGGCTTCGCTCTGCGATTCACGAACCGTGGGCTTCTCCTACAGTCTACTACGACACTCCTCGTCGCCTTAACCGACGCCGAGCAACTTGCTAATCTGCAAGCGCAACTGGCGGATCTCCAACAGAAGCGCGCTGCCCAACAAGCCGCACACAACCAACAGCAAGCCGCACTTCAACAGCAGGCTTTGCAGCAACAGCAGCAGAAGCAGCAAGTACTGTTAACACCGCATCCGAGCCACGTGGCTGCACCCCCAGGAATCCCCGTACAACCGGATCCGTCCACCGCCGCTGCTGCCGCTCCTGCCACAGGCTACCGCGTCACGCCAAAACTACCTCCATTTTGGCCAGCTCAACCTGCGGTATGGTTTGCACAGGTCGAATCACAATTTTCCCTGGCCAACATCACCTCCATTAAGACCATGTACGACTACGTCGTCGGCACCCTCGACCATCGCTACTCTAGCGAAATCAACGATCTCATCATCAATCCACCAGCGACGAATCGCTACAAGACACTAAAAGCCCTACTAATCCAGCGAGTATCTCTCTCCGAGGAGCTGGGAGATTGCAAGCCTTCTCAACTTCTCCGGCACATGCGCTCTTTAATTGGCACCCCACAAGTACAGGACACCTTCTTGCGCACATTGTGGCTGCAACGTCATCCTCTCAGTGCCCAGGCTATTCTCCAAGCATATGCACTACTCTGCCGCTCGGGCAATTAGCAGACATGACGGACCGAATCACCACCGTCGTTCCGCCTCCAATAATTCCTGCCATCCACGCTTTACGAGCCCCGCATGACACTTCGACCTTTGCTCAGAGCGTAAAAGAACTAGCCAAGCAGCTCCAGGATATACAGACACGTCTGAGCACTTCTGCGCACAGCCGACCACGAGCTTGGACCCGGAACAAACCTCGGCATCATCCAACCACCTCCACGACAATCTCGCCATAGAGTACCGCTCGATCAGAAGTGTGCTACTATCATTATCGATTTGATGCCGACGCTCGAAATTGCATGAGGCTATGTTCCGCCGCTCCTGCCTCTCAGATAAACTCCGACGACGGCTCATAACGGCGACCGCGAGTCGTCCACTCCAGGGGTGCCGCCTCTTTGTTACCGATCCCCACACCCACCGACGATTCCTCATCAACTCTGGATCAGATCTCTCCGTCTTCCCGATTCGCCTGCGCTCCGTTCATAACCCTTGCACTGACTACGAGCTTTGCGCTGCCAACGACAGCCGCATCCGTACCTATGGTACGTTGCCTATGCGCCTCCAGTTTCACCTTCCACCCGACCTTTTATTGCGTTCCATCATTGCTGATGTCACTGAACCCATCATAAGGGCAGAGTTTCTCTCACACTTCCATCTGGTGCCCAACGTGGCCACTGTTCAGTTCATCGACACAATCTCCGGCTGTTCTACGAATGGTCATCGTGATATGTCTTCATAGCTCAACAACCGCGCCCTGTTGGGATATTCATCTTACCACAACCTATTATCCGAGTTTCACAACATCATCAGGCCTCCAGGCACTCCTAGGGAAGTACGACATCACACGAAGCACCACATACGCCTTCAACCCTGACCACCGTTATACTATCACGCCCGACGTCTTGCTCCAGATCGTCTACAGGACGCGCAAGCCAAATTTGACCTACTGGTACGTGAAGGCACTGTCCGACGTTCTCATAGCCCCTACGCCTAACCGCTTCATATGGTAGGGAAGAAAGATAGCACTTGGAGACCGTGCGGCGATTACAGGGCCCCACTATCCCTGACCGTTACTCCGTCCGCCACCTCCAGGTATTCTCTCACGCTCTACAGGGGTGCACCATCTTCAGTGTCGTTGACTACGCCAAAGCTTCACCCAGATTCCTATGGCTCCAGAAGAAATTGAAAAAATGGCTATCATCACACCCTTTGGCTTGTTTGAATTCTCATTCATGCCATTTGGACTTCGAAACGGTGCTCAGACCTGGAAACGCTTCATCGACGAAGCTCTAGAAGGCCTTCCCTACGGTTTCCCATACCTGGACGACGTCCTGGTTTTCTCCCATTCGGAAGAGGAACATTTTTAACATCTCCGACTTCTATTCTAGCGCTTCTCCGATTATAGTATCGTGATAAACCCAGCGAAGTGCATCTTCGGGTATTCGTCAGTCACCTATCTGGGTTACACTATCAGCGCCCATGGCTACTCGCCTTTGCGAGATAAAGAGACAGCCATCATTAACTTCTCACCTCCAAGGACTAACCGCGACCTGCGACGATTCCTGGGAATGCTCAACTTTTATCAGCAGCACATTCCACACGCGGCTGGTGCACAGGCTCCATTCAATGCTGTCTTCCAAGGTTCCACAGTAAAGAGCTCGACTCCAATCTCATAGACACCGGGCCTTCTCCGAGCCTTCGACGACTTCAAAGATGAACTCACCCAGGCCGCTACTCTATCGCACCCCATCAGCTCAGCGCCCCTGTTCCCCGTCGTAGACGCCAGCCAAACAGCGATTGACGCTGCCCTCCAGCAACTTTCTGGGCATTTCTGGCAATTTCTCGGCTTTTTTCACGCAAGCTAACGCCTTCCCAGCTGAAGAAGAGTGCCTACAACCTAGAGCTCTTCGCTGCTTACCAGGCAGTGAAGTACTTTCGACCCATGGGGGAAGCTCGCGGCTTCGCAATTTTTGCAGACCATAAGCCACTAACTTATGCCTTCAGTCCACGTGTCAAGAACATCGGCACTTGCTCGCCACGACAGTTTAATCATCTCGAAGTCGTATCGCAATTCATCACAGACATCCGCCACATTTCCGGCCTGGACAACGTCGTCGCCGATTCCCTGTAGTGGATCAGCGCCATCAGAACCTCTTCTCCGCCTGACTTCACCACTTTGTCTGAGGCCCAGGACACCGACGAAGACCTGTAAGAACTACTTTGTAACGGAACAGCTCTCAAGCTCACCAGATTACCCATTCCCGGCACGGACACCTCACTTTGCTGCGACACCTCCATGCCAAGGGCAGGGCCTTACGTACCTGCACCGTTCCGACTGCGCTCTTCCACGTGATCCACTCCCTAAGCCAACCTGGCGCCAACTCCACGGTACAACTCGTCTCCAAGGGTTGCGTCTGGCCATCCATGCATATGGACTGTCGTGCATGGGCCCGCTGCTGCCACGCCTGCCACTGTTCAAAGGTGTCTCGTCACATCACCATGCCCCATGATCGACCGCTTCTCTCGTTGGCCTGTCGCTGAACCCCTCGTGGACATTACTTCTGAAACTGTCTGCCGCGCCCTTCTTGCTAAGAACGGCTACCCCAAACATATCAACTGTGACCGCTTCTGTCAGTTCGTATCTTCCTTCTTCCAGCGTCTTTTCACGACACTGGGTACGACCCTTCCTTATACCACGAACTACCATCCACAAAACAACAGTCTTGATGAATGCCTGCATCGCAATCCCAAAGCAGCTCTCATGTGCCATCCGACCGAATCTTGGCTAGACACCCTGCCAACGGTCCTACTCGGCCTCCGTACAACATGGCGCGCTGACTTGCAGACAACACCTGCGGAACTTTTTTTGTGCGGAGACTTCTTCGTTGAAACTCCCGAGTTCGCAACCGAACCGTGCGAGCTGCTTTCAGTATGTAATATAGAGGTTGGCCCAAAATTTCCTATTTTGTGCACTTACAAGCCGTCAGCTCAGAAATTGGAAATATTATATGAAAAAATGTTCTGCATCAGATATTATTGATTTTTTTAAAAAAATTACTTTTATCCTACTATTACATTTCGATACATTCTCTTGTAGCGTACAGCCGCCTCCTCTTGGCACGGGTCGTCAAGCCAGACTGCCTCACCCTGCGCTATATAATAACAGGCGCCCAAATCAACAATCCCCAACCGACAGCTGTGCTGGGCAGGGTCAAAGATTATTACTTAATACAAAAACACTACGCTACCGCGGTTACTACACATGCTACAGTCTGTGGAACTCTATTTACATCTTATTACAATTATTTACGTTAATTAGAATCAGAACATCATTAAATACACACTATAATTACAAATTTAGTTATTTATTGAACAAAACGTATAACGTAAAACGTCAGATATGAATGTCACACCTGCCCCCATATCCAGGCATAATTAATTGGGGGATGCAAATATTCAATTTATTTGCCTAGATGTGCCAACACCTCACGTGACAAAATTGTTATACTTTAATCAACCACCGAAGGCGATTTTAAGGTTCAATCAAATTTCTTGTGAGCGCATTATTTAAATGTCCAACTCACGGTGTGAGTTGCTATTACATCAGATACATTGTTCAGTGATAACTGTTTTCCTCAGCCACCTCTTTATTCAATTTTAAATTGAACACACATAATATTTGCACTTTCACAGTGTTAAAATCCCTATTCTGCTGTTTACATATACAGAAAAATACACATAAAACACACATTAAACAAATCAAAAGAAGTCTAATCACTGTCTCTTTCAGTCCATTGCTAACTTGACTGTTCATTATTTTCACACAATATTAACAATTAAAGTCTATAACATTTCTCAAACCAAACGTTTTGTTTCACTTAGGGTATTCTAACAAATAAGCACTAATATTTGGCTCTGCAACTATTTTGAAAGGCACATGATAAACCTTAAAAAACATCTTAATTTCGGAAGTAAGTTCACATGACTTTTTCTGTGTTCTCATCAGAAAGAGATTTTCCATATTCAACTCGGTTGGCTTTATTCCTTTACCATGCATTCTTTTTCTTTCATCCGCTTTCTTCTTCATAGTATTTTAAATATTTCCTAACAACTCTTCTCTATCGATCTGTGTCATCGGCGGAAACTTTCATATTACCTTTATTATGTTAGGAGGACCTCATTGAACATTATTCGGTACGGCGTATATTCTGTACTTTCACTCAGGATGCTGTTGATTATTTCTTCAAAATCTTTCACATATTCAATCCATTTGGTATGCTTCTGGCAGCAAAAAATTCTAAATAATCGACTTAACTGTCTCATAATTCGTTCCGAAGGATTACTGGTTGGATTGTAGGCTAATATTTTAATATGCCAAATATTATTCTCTTGTATATATGCAATCAATCTTCTTGAAATAAATTGACTTCCATTATCTGACAAAATCGATTTTGGCCGTCCTCCAGTTTCAAAATAGTCTCTCTCTAACTTTGTTATTAGTGGTTTTCCAGTATCTTTCTTAAAGGTATAGAGCTTCACAAATTTTGAGAATACATCAAGGACGACGAATATGTATATAAATCCTCCTCTGGATCTAGGTAAGGGGCCATACAAATCTACCGTTAGTAATTCTAATACGTCCTCTGGTAGTATGCTTTGCATTCAGTTCCATGTTGTTACCGTGTATACTTTAGTTCGTTTACATTGATCGTAGCTAGCCAATCGTCTGGCTATCCACTTGCGCATATTGTCAAAAATCAGTACTGTTTGTAATTTCTGATAACATTTTTCACGTCCATAACTCTAATAAATATGATCACTTAATATATCTATATACTGATTTGACCAACACAACTTCCATTCTGCCGTAGGTTCTTCCTTTCTTCGAAACAATACACCATCATAGAATCTGTAATATTTTTTTAACTTGCTGTTATTTCTATTCCCTAAATTTTGTTTTACTAACTTTAAGTATTAACACTCATTTTGTTGCCTCCTCATATTTTTGCAAATTCCTTTCACTCTCTTTCATACGCCACTCGTTTCAAATACTATTGTCGCGCATCAAGAGGATCAGGCCGTGAAGAATGAAAGACTGTTGTAGAGTAGTGGTTATGTTAAAAGACTGTGAGACTAAAGGTCGTGGGTTCGAATCCAATAAGTCCCGTAACTGTACTTGTTGTAACTAGTATCAATGTTCTTGACTGTTCTTCATTACTATATACGCGATATTCCCTTCTAGCCGGAGTAGGTTCGCTCCGTGCTCCTGTACTGTACAAACTGTTTAATAAAGCTTCGTTGCGTTAAAATAAGTATGTTCATCAACGACCCCGCTACGCCCAAGGACCCTGATCGTGGTTTACTACATGACATTATTCTGGTTTAGACGCCGGGTAGATCCTCGTGACTGCTAGAATCTATGAAAACACCGTAGTCCCAATCAGACCACGACAGAGACGTCGCTTACGAGGCGAGAAGCCAGAGTACGAGCCATATTCGATTGAGTGGAAGCTGTCAAAGGGGCAAAAAGAAGTAAGGATGACGATGACGCCGACCGCATGCCAGCACATTCGTCATCCAGCAGTATTTTCCGGCGACGACGGCCAAGATCCGGACAACTGGCTGAAAGGCTACAAACGTATCGCTTTTCAACAACTGGAACGATACAGTGTGCCTGGCAAATGCATTTTTCTACCTCGAATGAACTGCCAAACAATGGTACGAAAACAACGAAGAGAAACTGACTAGCTGGCCAGAATTCCAGAAATAACTGCGGGAGAGCTTTGGAGATACACAGCGGCAGGGACGCCATGCCGAAGAAAAACTAAAGTGCACAGCGCAGCGCCAAGGGAATACGACACAGTCCTATATATGTAGTGTTTTGGGGCTGTGTAAAATAGTCGAACCCAGAATGAAGGAAGAAGATAAAGTAACACACCTTATGAAAGGCGTCGCCGAGGACATGTACCAAGCGTTGCTTTTGAAGGAAATTTCCACGACAGACGACTTTATTAAGTGTTGCCAATACATAGAGACGATGCACCAGAAAAAGATTGGACGAAAGAAGTTTGAAAGATTATCAAACGTCGTATCAATGGCCACAGTGGAAGAAGATACAGGTATTGGAGACGTTATTCGAAAAGTAGTGAGAGAAGAAGTTGAAAGGGCGTTGGGAGTGTATATCAGGCCAAAAACTGAGCCTCCTGAGGAAATAATAAGGGAGGAAGTGGAAGAAACGCTGGCGCCCATCTCTTACTGTGCAGCCCCAACAAAAACTATTAAACAGCCGAGGCCAAAGAGAATTTACGCTACTACGGCGCATCGCGAGGATCCTGCAAACGTTTCCAGGAAAACCGACGTCTGGAGAACGCGGGACAACCAGCCGGTATGTTTTCACTGTGGGCGGACGGGACCTGTAGTGCGTTACTGCCGAGAGAGACGGCAGATATGAAATGATGCCCGTGAAAGGGGATTCGAAGCACGTTTCAGCGGCCGAAGACCCCAGGTTGACAATGAAGACGTAACTTTTGGATGACGTAGATCACCGTCGCCGCAGGCTGGTCGCTTGAGAGGGTGCTCGCCGACACGCTGATCAAGGTCTCCTCACCCTTCCGACGCTCTAGCCAGTCACCTAGCCGCCGCAACCCGGAAAACTAAGAGGTGCGACCTTCCTTGGAGGTGAGGTCGCTCTAGGGAAAAATCCTCCGCCGCCGATCATTACGAAAATTTTGGCAAATTACGTTGATATCCTCATGGATGGCCGACCAGCTCATGCTCTTG
The DNA here is from genome assembly GCA_031002005.1 of Vandiemenella viatica. Lineage (NCBI taxonomy): Eukaryota > Metazoa > Arthropoda > Insecta > Orthoptera > Morabidae > Vandiemenella > Vandiemenella viatica. Next base: position 177,144,983 of record CM061921.1, on the reverse strand, counting down.
TGGACTCTGGGGCATCTTTTTCGGTTATTTCGGGGAAGTACCGGCGCCATATGCGGAAGACTATGTTCGTCGACAGCAAAAATGGTTTGCTCAGGGTGGCTAATGGGAACCATGTATAGCCTACATGTAGGTGCACTATTCGTGTCTCTATAAGTGGCCACGAGCAGCCCTTTGACTTCATTGTGTTACAAGAATGCAGTCATGACGTCATTCTTGGTTGGGACTTTCTGAAGACCTCGCAAGCAATTATAGTCTGTGGTCGCTCAAAGATTTTACTAGACGATGTGAGAGTTGAGGAGGAGGGGAACAGTCCTTGCCGTGCCTGGAAAGTTTGTGTTCTGGATGACGTCGTAATTACTGCCACCAGTGCTTCTAAGGTAATTGGCATGTGTCATACGCCAAGTCCTTGTATAGACCTCCTAGTTGAATGTAATAGGAATTTACCACTGGAGAAAGATTTGTTCATCCGCGCCTCCGCTGTCTCATTTGAGAACAGAATTGGTGAACTGTGGGTAGTCAACTGCTGCAAGGTGCCACATATTGTTCCAAGGCGCCAGTGTATAGCATACGCTGAGACGTTAATTGAAGGGCAGCTAAATGTCATGGAAACCTTTCGCGAAGGACCCACAAGTGTGATTGTAACGGAAGCAACGACACAAAATATTCAGTCCCGACCCTCGACAGATCTGACCAAGGAACAACAGGCGAAGCTACTTGCAGTTCTTCAGGAATTCTATGAATGTTTCAGTCCACAGATGAAGAGCAAGTCGACCCCATTGAAGGTACAACATCGAATTTATGCTGGCTACCATCGACCAATCAGCTAAAGAGCGTTTCGAGTTTCACCAGTGGAGCGCCGAATAATTCACCAAGAAATAGAAAAGATGCTGAAGGACGACATTATTCAGCCGTCTCAGAGCCCATGGTTATCGCCGGTAGTGCTCGTAAGAAAGAAGGACAGCCACTGGCGGTTCTGCGTCGATTACCGACAACTCAATAAGGAGACTAAAAAAGATGTTTACCCTCTTCCACGAATTGACGATACGTTGGACTGTCTAAAGGGAGCTAAGTTTTTCTCGGCTATCGACCTGTACTCAGGATACTGGCAGATAGAAGTAGACTAAAGCGATAGAGAAAAAACTGCAATTATTACCCCCGATGGCCTGTACGAATTCAATGTAATGCCATTTGGTTTGTGTAATACGCCAGCAACATTCGAACGTATAATGGATAATCTTTTACTTCATCTGAGGTGGACGATGTGTCTCTGTTATTTAGACGATGTTATAGTGTTCTCCGAAACCTTCGATGAACACTTGAAAAGAATGAGAGCTATTGTTATGTGCCTGAAACAAAGTGGCTTACAATTTAACCCAAGAAAGTGTCTTTTCGGAGCTAACAAAATAAAAATTCTTGGGCATCTTGTGTCAGGTGAGGGTATGCGGCCAGATCCAGATAAGGTGAGGTCTATAACGGAGTTTCCTGTCCCTAAGAATACCAGCGACGTAAAGAGCTTTCTTGACCTATGTTCTTACTATCGACATTTTATAAAAGACTTTTGTATGAAAGCCAGGCCGCGCCAAGAATTGTTAAAAAGTAGTGCTAAATTTTTCTGGGGTAGATCTCAACAAGAGTCTTTCAACATTTTGCAAAAGGCTCTGACGACCGACCCTGTGCTTGGCCTGTATGATGAGAAGGAGCCTACTGAGCTACATATAGACGTTAGTGGTTATGGAATTGGCGCTGTCTTAGTACAGATTCTGGATAGGAAAGAGAAGGTAATAGCTTATGCCTCCAGGACACTCAACAAAGCCGAAAGAAACTACTCAACAGCAGAACGTGAATGTCTTGTTGTCATATAGGCTGTCTGCAAACTCCGACCATATCTCTTTGGACGACTATTTACAGTTCTAACAGATCACCATTCACTTTACTGGTTAACAGGCTTTATGGACACATCAGTACGACTTGCCAGGTGGGCATTACTTCTTCAAAAATACCACATTAGTATTTTCTACAAAAGTGGAAGGAGTGTCTCTCGAGGAATCCAGTAGAGGAAAAACAAGAGAATAAAGAGTGTAATGACTGTATCGCTACCCTTCACGATCTCTCTAAGGAACAAAAGAAGGACGCGAAATTGTAGCAAATTAAACTTGCCTTAGATCGCTCAGAGGATGTGAATGAAGAATTTAAGATGATAAATGAGGTGCTTTACAAGAAAAAATTTTGACCCATTTGGAAAGAGATGGATTCCAGTGATTCCCTAGCACATGCGCTTAGAAATTCTTCAACATTTCCACGACGCGCCTACAGTGGGTCATTTAGGGCTTAATGAGACTTATAACAGAATCCGGAAGTGATTTTTCTGGCCAGGATTATTTAGAAGTGTTCGTCACTATGTTTCGCTCTGTCGAGATGCCAGAGTAGGAAGAGAGTTCCTCAGAAACCACCTGGACGACTTATACCAATTCCGCCTGCAGAAACGCCTTTCCAGCGTGTCGGGATTGATTTACTCGGACGATTCCCGACTACTACTAGTGGTAATAAGTGGATTATTGTTTTTACTGATTATCTGTCTCGGTACGCCATTACAAAAACTTTGAAAACAGCTGAAGCATCTGAGGTTGCGAAATTTATCGTGGAGGAAATTTTATTAAAACATGGGGCCCCAAGTTCAGTGATGACGGATCGAGGAAAAGTCTTTCAGTTGAGACTTCCGACCGAGATCAACCATCGATGTAACATTACACATCAAATGACGACTGCTTACCATTCTCAAAATAATGGACTTCAGAACGATTCAACAAAACACTGGCTGACATGCTCTCCATGTACATGAGTGTCGAGCAAACCAACTGGGATGAGGTTCTGCCTTTTGTGACCTTTGCCTACAATACTGCCAAACAAGACACAACCGGATTTACGCCATTCTTCCTGGTGTATGGATGTAAAGCAACAATGACCATGGACACTGTGTTCCCGTTCCATCCTAATGACGTGGACGACGATTACATCGCATAATTATTAACAAGAGCTGAGTAATGTTGGCAGTTAGCTCAGCTCCACACACTGCAGGATCAAGAGAATGACCGCCGAATGTATGATGCAAGTCACCGTTCTGTTTCGTACCAACCCGGCGAACTCGTCTGAATATTTACTCCCGTCCGTAAGGTTGGCTTGTACGAGAAGCTCCTCAAAACGTTACTTTGGACCATACAGGATCGTACGAATGTTCTCTGATGTCACTTATGAAGTCGAGGATTTCGATCCACGCTCAAAGGTGAGAGACACAGTTCATGTGCTTAGACTGAAGCCTTATATGGACCCATCGAACAAGAGTAAACCAAAAGACCCAGCATTTTTCAATAAACCAAAGGGCCCCAAAAGCTGTGGGTCTCGTCCGGGCTCGAAGATGTCGACGACTAGGACCGTCACGGCCCATCATGAATCACGGTACGCGGGACCTACGACTCGCTCCATGACCAGTGTAAAGTAACATCGGGACGCTCTTCCCTTAAGGAGGGGGCAATATCGCAAATCAAGAGGATCAGGCCGTGAAGAAGGAAAGACTGTTGTAGTGTAGTGGTTACGTTAAGAGACTGTGGGACTAAAAGTCGTGGGTTTGAATCCAACAAGTCCCGTAAAATTTTAATTTCTTAACTTTACATAAACTGTTCTTGTTGTAACTAGTATTAATGTTCTAGACCGTTCTTCATTACTATATAAGCGATACTCCCTTCTAGCAGGAGTCAGTTCGCTCCGTGCTCCTGTACTGTACGAACTATTTAATAAAGCTTCGTTGCGTTAAAGTAAGTGTGTTCATAAACGACCCCGCTACGCACAAGGACCCTGATCGTGGTTTACAACGTGACAACTTATTTTAAATATTTTGTCAGAGCTGTCTGTATCATTTACCATGCCTTGACCTACATGAAACCTTGACTAAGCATCCGCTACTTTGTTGTCGGACCTTTTAATATACTCAAACTGTTGTAACAACTAGTTAGTCGTCCATGCAATAACTTGCACTCTTGTAAACAATTCAAAGCTTTATGGTCGGTGAAAACAATTGTTTTGTGCCTCCACAAATAATATTTAAAATTTTGGAATCCCCATACAATGTTTAAGGATACTTTTCTCGGAATTCCACATGACCTTTCATGTATATTTAGCAATCGATTACCGAATGCTATCATTCTTCTTGTCCTCCAACATTTTCAATTTGAAATAAATGCACTCCCTATCCATTATTGGAGCTGTTCGTTTCCATACAGAAGGGCAAATCTAGATTCGGATGGTATAATATTTCAGGATTGTTCAATTCTTGTTTTAATTTTTCAAATGCTTGATGGCATTCCGTAGTCCATATCCACGTTGCATTTTTCTTTCTCGGCTTATTTAAATGGGGATTATTAACCCTGCATTGGTCGCGTGGATTACATATGTAGTAGACTCAAGCCATTTCTAATGGAACTTTTCAGAGTGCGACTACTGCAGGGTTAAAAGATTGATAAGCAAGAAATTTTCGAATAGAAGCCACATAATCCAAAAAAATAATTTTAATTAATTTTTGTTCTTTGGTATGGGATATTTTGCTATTGCTTCTAACTTTTCAGTATCCAGTACTACCACTGTTGTAGTTACTGTGTCCTAAAAATTTTATTTCTCTTTTCACAAATATGTATTTCGACAATTTCAAGTTCATGACCCCTCTTCTAAAAGCCTGCAAAACTTCTTCCAATGTGTTACAATGGTCCTCCCAGTTATTTGAGCTTATCAAAATATCGTCCACATAAATTGATAATTTATTTAACAGATCTTCACCGAGAACTTGGTCCAGTGCACGTATCAATACTGAAACTGATATATTAAAACCAAATGGGTCAACACTACATTGGTAAGACGTGCCCCCATATAGAAAAGCAGTGTATTTTCGTGATTCTTTCACCAGCGGAATTAGCAAGTAGCCAGCAGTCAGATCCAGACTTGTCATATTCAACGCCATGAAATTTCGGCAACATTTCTTCCAATTTTTCTGGTCTATTAGTTTCCTTTTCTACAATTCTGTACAAAGTCCTTGCATCCAATACTAGCCTCACGGTGCCATCCTTTTTCCCGACGACAGTAAGCGGATTATTTTACGAGCTATCGCTCCGTTCGATGATGCCCAATTGTAGCTTTTAACTTATCTCCTGTTCAACAGCGTTTTTATTTGCTAAACGTACCGGATATGTTTTTACAAAAAACGGGACATGTGGTTTTATTTTCCTTGTACATTCAAAGTTTTCTACAATACCTGGACGATCTGAGAATATTGTTGACATTTGTTTCTAAAATATCCAACAATTGTTTCTTCTGCTCTCAAGCAATATTCTCAATTTCATTAACCTTATTTCTTATAGTTTCTTCACCTGATGAACGATCATCATCTTCAAATATATCCGTACATTTAAAAAACTGATGCATCATTTATAATTTCACGTTTCCTAAAATTCCCAAACCATTCACCACTTCTTTCTCAAATTTTACAACATGTTATGTCCCATTGTCCAAAAACATTATCTCTCCCTTTCCACAATCGATAAGAACACGGTACTTCATCAATAAATCCATTTCTAGTATACAATTTACGTTTAAGCCTGGTATTACAATGCAACGGTGTTCTATTCGGATACCGTTTACCTCTAATTCCAGCCAAATTTGTCTCTTCAATCTTCTACTTAGCTCTCCTGTGGCTCTCATAATCTGTACATAATTAACTGGCATTTGAGTTATCTTTCGCCTGTCGGTTATATGCTCATACAATGCGTGAGAAATCGCTGTTAAATAACTGTTATCATATATATTGATTCTGGCCAACTCAAATATTTCTTCGCTCTTCCATCTGCTGTCACTATTTGCTACGACCTCGTAGAATAGTCCCATATTTGCTATCGTTCATTAAGTGTAAACATTTCCACCACTCGAAATATTCTTCTTTACTTGACTGCTTGCTTTGGTAACTGGAATCCTTGCTCATCATTCTCATTCTAAACGCACTGATTGGTCCGGCAATTCCTTCCGCCCCTGTTAGGACCATTCCAGTTGCGGATTCAAGTTTTCCGCCCTACTCTCATCATTGTTTCGCTCATCACCTTTACTTTTCAAGAACATAGCTCGCTCGGCACGTTATTCCGCCTGTCACCATTGTTATTGTAATTATAATAAAATCGCTGTGCGTTTCCTCTGCCTCGCTGATTCATCTGCATACCTCCTCTCCCGTATCCATTGTGTCCTCTCTGTAGCCAATTGTTTGATCTGTTTTCATAGGGCCTGTTCAGTCTGCCAGTAAAGGCCCCTGCCAGGCAGACCTCACACACAACGCGCCTGCACGCCGGGATACATATACGACTCCAAACAGGCGCAGAGGCATCAAAACAAACCAGGAAAATAAATAGAATCATCTAGAGGCTAAGTGGGACCTTTTCTTACAGAGGTCGCCGTACTACCACACAACGGAATTCCTGCGCCAGGCCGCCTATATAAGCGTAGCCGACAGCTCCACCGGCAGTTCCGGCCTGACCGCGGAACCAGCGTCAACTACAGAAGACCACCGGAAGTTCGCGAGAAGTAGAAGCCGTCTCTCTACCCCGGATCAGGACCAGGCTAAAATTCTCGACGGTCATCTGATAACTGTACCCACATTTGTTTATGGTTTACCAGTTGTTTTGTGTACAGAGTAATAAACCTCAAGGGACCATTAAGTGTAGTTCACTTCAGGGCCGGTCACCATGCTTATCATTTCCATAACTAGCTTCTCGCTGATTTTCAAAATTATTTTCATTCACTTCATTGCATCGATCTATGTTTTCGAGAACATCCAAAAATTCATCAGTTTTGTCCCACTGACTGATAATCGGTTTATCTTGGATCTGTCTTTGTAATTTCTGCAATAATATTTCTATTTGTTCAACCTCTCCTACATGCTGATCTAAATAACATAAATCTCTTCTCATTACTTCGCAGAAATCACTAACAACCGCGTTAGGTCGTGGTTCCACTTCCTACAAAAACTCCTCCATGTTGCTAACAATTTTACTAGCATCGCCAACTTCTTGCGACAACCCGTTGACTAGCTTATTATTTTTTTTTTTTTTCGATCGGTTCTCCACCTCTTCTTTTATATGCTTCTGGAATTCTTCCTGGTTTTCCTGGAGCTTCAGTTTCAAATTTAGAGAGACTTCTATTTCTTCTACAATTTTCCTTTCAATTCATCCACACGCTGTTCCACAAAATTAGAAACATCTTCTCTCACCTTTTCTTTAAAATTGTTTAATTCCTCCCCTACCTCTTGCTTTTAATTTTTTTGTGTATTCCTTATTTCCCCCTGCGTGACTTGCAGCACCCTTTCTGTTTTCATTCACTCTGCGTAATTTTTTCATCAATTACTTTGATATCTTGTTTTATTCTTTTTTCATTTCTTCCTGAATCTTATTGATGTCTTCTTTCAATTCTAGACTTGATTTTTCTTGTTTTGATAATATTTCCTTAATTTCCTTCTTCATTCCTCCAAAATCGTGTTTTATTTCTTGATTTGATTTTTTTTTCGTTTCTTCCTGTATTAGCATCAAGAAAGACATCGTTTGTTGGAAATCTATGTTCCTATCTCGACCCCAATCTGTTTGATGCGGCTCCGGCAAGAACACATTTTGTCCTGAATTTTGCCTCTCCTCACTATAATTTTCACTATCTAATCCATTATCTTCAGTTTTATCACTAAGGCTACTCTATCTGCAAAATATTCAGCAACCAGTTTTACTTCCGCATTCCCATTCAGACTACTACTAAATTCAGTTTGAATATGACAATCATTACTACTGTCTTTCCACTATTTACATCATTAACATTGACAATGACAACCCCAGTACTATCAGTTTGCCAACCCGAAATGTTAATTTGATCTTCCCCCAAACTATTTCCAGCATTCATTATTAATAACGGTTGGCACTTATTATCCATAGTGAAAGGCAAAATAAATTCCAGGACCTCTGCAAATAATTGTATTATTCGGGATCAAACAGACCGCAATGAAACAGTTGCTTTTTCAAGGTTAGCATCAACACAACAATAGTACAATGCCCCCCAAAAACGCTGATAATTCTCACGGTAGACTTAGAAACCAGAACCACATTTGCTTACAATAAATTTTGTAGTTTCTGGAATGCATGCAGAAATGCATTACATAAAATTCCACTTGGTAGGGCGCTAAAATAAAGCAAAACTGGCATCCACATATTCAATAATTTATACACTTAACTAAAAGAGAATAATTTCTCCCCCCTTTTGATGTTGAATAATTTTCTTATATTTGGAATTAACTTAAGAGTTCCACAGATTCCTAAATCTATATTAATCAAGCTACTGCAGTTTGCAACAGAACATGGATTTACTATTTAATTACTTCTTTACACTTTTGAAAAAATTTATATTAACTTTCGTTATAATTTTGAATTACAATTTCAAATTCTTTCACCAAATTTAAAGTCTTCAACAATTAAAACAAAGTTTATTGCTGTTCCAAACAGATTTTTCCTATCTATTGTTCTAGTTCCAGTTCTGCCAATTACTGATCAATGATTTGTCCAAAGTAAACATTATTTCTTCTTTTTGTATTGTTGACTGTAGAACTGCAAAGAATAATTGGATTTCAACTTGCCCACTGCGTCTGAAAAAAACCTGTAGCTGTTGCTCTGCCATGCACTGCTATGCTGCGTCAGAAGATTTCAGTCGTTTAAGATGATAGATTATCACGTAATTACCACCCATTATCCTGAAGTAGGGTCGCCATATGCGAGCTGCTTTCGGCGTGTAATTTAGAGGTCGGCACACATTCTCCTCCTTTGTACACTTGCTAGACGTCAGCTCAGAAATTAGAAATATTATATCAAAATATATTCCGCTTGAGATATTATTGGTTTTTTTTAATGACAATACTATTACATTTCGATACATTCTCTCGTATCGTACAGCTGCCTCCTCTCGGCACGGGTCGTCGAGGCAGACTGCCTCATCCTGCGCTATGTAAAAATAGGCGCCAAAGTCAACAATCCCCGCCCCACAGCTGTGCTTGTCAGGGTCAAAGATTATTACTTAAAACAAATACTATGCTACCCCGGTTACTACACATGTTACAAACTGTGGAACTCTATTTACATCTATTTACAATTATTTGTGTTAATCATAATTAGAACAGTATTAAATACATAATATACAAATTTAATTATTTGTTGAGCAAAGAGGAAGAGAACAAATTAAACTACTGTACAAAACGCCAGGCATAAATGTCACACCCGGACCTCGTCTCCTAGCTACATGCCCACATGGCTCAACTGCACCCCACTCCAGTCGTCGGCAGATCTTCATCCACAACGAATTGGCGGCTTCCTCCCTCGTCTTTGTTCGTCAAGACGCAGTACGGCCAGCCCTACACCCTCCTTATACAGGGCCTTATCCCGTGCTCAAACGCAACCAGAAGACTTATACCATCAACATCAACGGCAAGCCTTCAATCGTCCGCCTGAAACCTGCTCATCTTCTCCTGGACGACTCACCGTCGGCAGACTCTGCGTCGCGTTCGTCGGCGCCACCATCTCCTCCACCACCGGCCCCACCAGTTTCTCCGATGCCACCGACTGCAGGGCCAGCAGTTTCCATATGTTCTTGCCGGACCCGCCGTCCCCCAGATCGCTTCGTAGCCGATGATCACTCTTCCCGCCCAGGGGAGTAGTGTGGCGATGCTCTGCCGTAGGTCACCACACCAACTATAGTTCACACGGGCGTCCTGATGTAGCCTCTCGACTCGTCCCAGAATAAGTCCCACTTTGGCTAAGCGGTTCCTCGCTAGCCAACCAAGCGGCCTACCTGGGATCGAGTCCTGGCACCTATTAACGATTTTTCTCTCGCAATCCTGTCTAGATTGTTCTATAACATTATACTAAATTTATTTAAGTACAGAAAGTTCTGGAAATACTTTCTCGAATATTCGATCCTGTATATAAGACGCCTCAACTGCCCCACACGGCCGTCTTGTACCAACTACTGGTGAATAAACAACTTGCTTTCTAGCAGCTACGGACTACTTATTCTATAGCTGGTCCTAACCTCCTAGCTACAAACCGTGGTGAGATCACTCTGCAGTATTTCTGGTACGTGTGGGATTCTACTAAACATTAGTTCGTGTGGTGAGTATCCTGTGGGATTATGAATGCTAGAATTATATAGAAAGAAAAAATACTTATCAATATAATGTCTTAAATGTTCTGTAAGACCGCGATGCGCTCGCTCAATGAAATTAGATTCTGGAGGATAAGCTGTGGTTTGGATCTTATCGATCTTTAGTAGTTTACAAACCCGTTGCAATGTTTTGCTAATGAAGCAAGATCTTTGATCCGATTAAACTTAAGGAGCAGTTAAGCATAAGATTAATTGTAGTACTAATGCTCGAGCGACGGTATTAGAATCTTTTCTGGCAATCGGAATGGCTGCGATAAACTTTGACAGTTCATCTTGGAATATTAAAATATATTTGTTACCATTATTGTTCAAGGGCAACGGCCCAACAATATCGGTAGTACACCGTTTAAATACATGCTCAGGTGTTCTTATGAGTTCTAAAGGCATTTTTATATGTGGTAGTGTTTGTTTTTCTAACAACTGTCACCTTGCTTAGCGTAATTTTCTATTTATGACTTCATCCCTGGCCATTGAACACATCTCCTGATTCGTTGATAAGTTTTAGCTTTACCCTGACGACTGCTTAATGGACTATCATGGTATTCCCAATGTATGGTTAATTTCTCTTCTTCATTTAATGTTGGAAAATCCTACTAATTGGTATGAATCAGGGCATCCGCTGTGGATGGTGGTGTTTCTTCTTCTGTGTGAATTGGTTCCTCTGTGACAGGATTTGATTGTGTGGACTATTGTACTTCCCGTATCTCACTGATTGTTCTAAGTGCATTTTTAACTGAAATTTCAGTAATCTGGAAGATGGGTCTTTAACACTGAAAATCCAAAGAAGTAATTTATATTCAGTACAAACTGTGATTTTTCTGCCAAAGTAACAACGTCTATATTGTATTACTGCTCATGTCAAAGCAAACGCCTCTTTTTCTGAAACTGTTTTATTTAAAGTTCTAGAAGCATATGCTACTGATTTATCTAATCCTAATTGTACCTGCGAAAGCACCCCTCCTATCGCGTACTAAGATCTGTGCGTGCAGATGATACCATATTTGGAAGACTAGGATCAGGATAAGGTAAAACAGGAGCTGAAGTGAACTTGTCCTTGAAAATTTGAAAAATACTTTGAGTTTATGGACTCCACTCAAATGGAACATTTTTCTTCAATGACGAACAGTGACATCATATCAATCCATCCATCCATCCATTCTGATTGGCGCAGACACTAGTCTGCAATGGTATCCTTAGCGCCAGGATTTTTTCCTATGGCTAATATCGGTGTGTAGGTTTTGAAACTAAGTTTCTGGCTTTGTCATAATTTGTAGTTTCTGTGGCTGATAATTTCACTAAATGAGGAATAAGATATATATATATATATATTTTAGGACGTTGGTTGGACTTGCTTGGTATGATGCAGGGAAGGAGGAGAGTTCTTGGCTGTATTTCTACGCACCTATCTATCTTCTCTTGGGTGTTGGTTGCTACCCGCAGTGTTGTCGAGCGCAGCCGCTATGGCGGCGACAACTTGGACTGGCACCTCTTGTATGGCTCGCAGCAGTTCATCCCGCTCGGCCGCATGGTTTCAATGACATGGAGGATGCGCAGAACCTTGTCCGCGCTGCTGGGTAGGTCGTCGTCGTCGTCCTGAGCATTTTCTGCTTTATCTTTTTAAGCAGTTTATTGCGAAGGGTTTGTCTGTTGACACTTCCTTCAAACGTTAAAAAGTCAGTTGCATTACTTTTGGTGTGTCTTTTGGTTTGTTCGGTTCTATTTTTATTTTTATGTCAATATCGACAGCGGTCTCTTGTGCTTGTCATATATTGTGTAATATTGCCCTAAGTTGGCAATTAAGGGATTGTTTGAGTTTCTGGATGCTCGGTAAAAAGATCTTGTAATCTGTGCGATTCTTTCTTCAAGCATCGGGATACCTGCGGCTTCGTGCAGGTCAGCTGTGGGAAACCGGGGAGGCACATGTAGTGCTCGCCGAAGCGCACGATTCTGCATTGTCTGCAGCCTTTTTATCGAGGACCTGGAGGCGTAGCCCCATACGGGACACGCGTACTCAATTACCGGTCTTATCAGGCTGCAATATACGCTCACTCCGGTATTGGCTGCCAGTGCGCTGTCCGTATTTAGAATAGGGTACAGCTCCCTCAGCCTCGTTGCGGCTTTGAGTCGGGTCTCCTCAATGTGACGCTTCCATGTGAGCCTGGAGTCAAGTGTCACACCCAGGTATTTTACAGTGGTTGACCACTCGATGTCCTCTCCGTGAAGTCGTAGTTTTGGTGTCTGGTTGCGCTGGCGATCACGTTTCCCCAGACGTCTCGTCAGCATTATTGCTTGGGTCTTGGTCGAGTTTATGGTAATCCTCCACCGCCTGGCCCAGGCTTCAGTTTGTTGAAGTACTTGTTGTAGACGCCGAATGGCAGCAGCTTTACATCTATGCGCGGTGAAGAAGGCCGTGTCGTCCGCGTATAGGGCTGTGCGAACCGTTGCTGGAGCAGGGATGTCGGCAGTATACAGGTTGTACAGTACCGGCCCTAGTACTGACCCTTGTGGCACACCTGCATTGATTGGGCGGCGAGAAGATAGTTCATTCCCAACTCTCACTCTGAAGGATCTTCCAGTGATGTAACTCTTAATTAGCTTCACAAGCGGGCCGGGGAGTCCCTGATTGTAAAGCTTATAAAGTAGTCCGCTGTGCCAAACGGAGTCAAATGCTCGTGCCACATCTAGCAGGACTAGCGGACAGTAGCTCCGATGGTTGAATGCGGTCGTGGCGCGCTCAACTATGCGCATGATCTGCTGGGTGGCGGAGTGACCCCTCTGGAAGCCGAACTGGAACTCCGGGATGATGTTCTCTCTGCGGATGTGTTCTTCCATCCTCTTGAGAAGGAGCCTCTCAAAAGACCTTGCTTAGGGACGGGAGGAGGCTTATGGGCCTGTAGTTTTGGGGGAAAGTTCCGTTCTTCCCTGGCTTATGGACTCCGATCATCCGTTGCCTGCTTCCAGCATCGGGGGTAGTGCTGAGTGCGTAATATACAGTTGAACAGCTCGGTTATCCGTTCTACTGCTGGAGCTGGAAGGTTTTTCAGCAGCCTATTTCCCAAGTTATCATTTCCAGGTGCCTTTTTGATGTTTAATCTGGAGATGATTCGGCGAACTTCTTCTGCAGAGATCTCGTCGATCTGGTAGCCGTCGTCATCAGCGGCGAGGAAGCGCCGCAGTCTTCTGCGGATATCCGCAGATTCTTCCTCGTCGTCGTCCTGCGCAGGCCGAAACTGCTTCTCAAAGTGATCGGCGAGGGCATTGGCCTTGTCTTTATCGCTGAACACTAGTCCCCTCTCACCATGTAGCGGGGGCAATCTTGTTCGCTTCTTGGTGAACCGGCGGGTCTCGACCCACAGATTACCGTCGGTGACGTTCAGCGACGCCAGGCGAGCGGCCCACTCTCTGTTGCGGTGTTCCTGGAGACTGACCTTCAGCTCACGCTGCAGGCGATTTAGGAGGCGCCTGGTGTTGGGCTGTCTCGTAAGCCTCCACTCCTTTGCCACTCTGTTCTTGTGTCTAATCTGAGCCAACAGATTTGGCGGTAATTGACGTGACTGTTGTCTTGTTGCGGGAGGAGGCGTCGCAGAATTCGCTGCGTCAAGGATGACAGATGAGACCTGTTTTATAGCCATCTCAATTAGCCTCTCGTCCAGTGGGCGCAGGCGCTGGAGGGATTCTGAGACTTCTTCGCGGAACCGTTCCCAGTTTGTACGGTTATAATTAAATTCATTTGGAACAATTCGTCTCCAAGATCCAACGTCGATGTTCATCATGACTGGAGAGTGGTCTGATGAGAGCCTGTTCATGGTGGTTGCGGAGACGAATCCAGCAATGCCTCGGGTGATTACTATGTCAAGGACATCAGAGGCGGCTGCCGCTCCAGGGGTGGTGGGTCGGCTCGTCCGGTCCCCAGACCTGGAGGTTGTTCCTGGCACTCATTCTGTATAGCTGGTTTCCCGCTGGGTTGCTGATTCTTGACTTCCATGCAGGATGTTTTGCATTGAAGTCGCCTCCAATGATCAGCTTGCCCCTAAGGGTGAGCAGCTGGCGGATATCATCTTCAATTGGTGCTCTTCGTGGCGGTCTGTATGCTGAGACGACGGTGACCGGTCCCGATGTGGTTGCCATTTCGATTGCTGTTGCTTCGATTATTTGCAGTGGTGGAGTGTGTACCGTGTGGTGAGGGATGCCTCTTTTAATGTATATGGCCACTCCTCCTCCCGCAGTCGGGTCTGTCATGTCGGTAGCACAGGTAGTTGGCTACCGTTGCTCTGAGACCAGGTTTTAAGTGAGTTTCGGCTACTAGACAATATCTACGTTCTCTTCCCGTAGGAATTGCCGAAACTCACCGAGTTGTTGAAAAATGCCGTCGGCATTCCATATGCATATTGATATGCCATCTATGTTAACTCTGTCCATGACTGGCGTGGGAATTCTGTGGAAGGTCAGCTCGGTGAGCCGTCGTTATTGCGGATTTAATGTCCGCGGCCAGTTGATCGAACTTTGTCAGTAGTGTCGTTAACATTGTCAGAAGCGACCCAACAATGTCGAACAGACGACCCATAGCTGCTCCTCCCTCGTTGCTTTCTGTGGGGAGTGGATAGTGCTGTTGGTGGTTTTGCCTTGCTTGAGTGGGCAGGCCTTGAGTTTCTGCCTCTTGTGGCAGTGATTCTGTAGTGTCTCGCGACTGGCTAGTAGATGCCTCCGCGTAGGAGGTCATTGGAGTTGTTTTCTTTGACAGGTTTGGTGTTGTTGTTCTTCTTCTTATTGGCACCTTGTGCCTTTTCCCGCGGGATTTGGTGCTTAGGTGGCTTCTGAGATGTCGTGGAGGTTGCGTTATTGTCTCCTCGTCGTGGTTGGTTCCGCTCTGTGGTGGGTTTGTCAGCTGGTGGCTGGGTGTTCCCGGAATCCTGTCTTTTCTTTTCCTCACGCTGCTTTTGCACGTTGGCAGCCTGTTCTGCAGCGACCCCGCGCTGCCTGTCCCTTGCCCGTTTGAAGGCCATGCAGCCTTTATAGCTGGCCACATGCTGACCAAGGCAATTTGCACATTTGGGACTGCCCTCCCCCTTCTTTAGAGTGCAGTCATTTGATAAATGTGCTCCTGCACACTTTACACACTTTGAGGGCATGTTGCAGTGGCGGGCGACATGTCCTAGGGCCTGGCAATTGAAGCATTGAACTGGGCCATTGGAGGATCTCAGTTTTTCAACTGAGATGCGCAGTGACATAAGAGACTCCTGTTGAAAGATTTTTCTATTTTGGGGCCTGTCAGGTATGACCACCAAGAAGAGTGGCATAATGTCTGAAGTGCCAGGTCTCTTCAGCTGGGCCACTGTGCGTATGTCAAGTCCGATATCTTCAAGCTCTTCCTTGATGTCATCAGTTGGTAATGTTGAGGGCATCCCACGGAGGACGACCTTCAGTATCTTCTCAGCAGCAGAAGGGAAGGTATAATAGGGTATGCCCTTCCTCTGCAGCGCTGCGGTCACCTTAAGGTAGTGGTCGGTCGAACTGAAGGTTAGTTTGACCTTGTCGCCTCCGGCCGACTTGGCTTAGAAGGGTTGATTTTCCAGAATGCCCTTGATCATTTGGTACAGTTCCTTATAAATGTTTTGAAATTGTACCACAATAGGAGGAATCAAATGCTTTGATTGCTGCTGTTGTTGTATTTGCTGTTGCTGTTGCGGCTGCTGTTGTTGCTGCTGCGGCTGCTGTTGTTGTTTCTGCGGCTGCTGTTGTTGTTTCTGCGGCTGCTGTTGTTGTTGCTGCTGCGGCTGCTGCTGTTGTTGCTGCGGCTGCTGCTGTTGTTGCTGCTGCGGCTGCTGCTGTTTTTGCTGCTGCGGCTGCTGTTGTTGCTGCTGCTGCTGCTGTGGCCGTGTTTGATGCTCCAACTGCTGTTGTTGCTGCTGCTGCTCCGGTCCTTCCTGGTACAGCGCGTCATATCGGTTTCTGAGTTCTATTCTGCTGGGGTCTAGGGTCGGCGGAGGCTTGCAGGTGCGACGTGCTTGCGTGAAGCCTTCGTCGTCCGGTTTTCCTCCAGCTGAGCTCGTTTTTCGGTTTTTGTTCGTGGATGTTCCACGAATCTGGACTGTGGCGGATGGTTCTGGGAAACTGAAGGCACCGACGATTTTCTTCTTTCCCGCCTTTTTGTCTTTGCTGGTGGTGGCGAGCTGCGACACAGGGATGCTGATTTTACTGTTGCTGGCTCTCTTCTCACTCCTCGACATCTTCGCTTTACCGCCGAGGAGCGGTGAGGTGCACCGCTTGGTTGCGCGGGTGTCGAGTCCGTGGGCAGGCTCGGTTGTCGTTTGCGTTGTGTGAACGGTGTCAGTTATATCCATATTCGAATCCAGGTTCGGTTGCCAGGTCGTCGTACCATGTTGCGTAGCCGTCCTATTCATATCCGTTGCCAAGTCCGTTTCCGTTAGCCGGGTCGTCAACGTGGCCGCTACTGCCACCGGCAAAGCCGAGTGCGCTGGGGCACTCGGCCCGCCTGGCGCGACAGCGCGGCGAGCACTTTCCTCATCGCACATCTTGTCTCAGCGAATGCCAACACGGAACTGTCGTCGTCCAGAGCATTTACTGCTTTATCTTCTTAAGCAGCTTATTGCGAAGGGTTTATCTGTTGACACTTCCTTCAAACGTTAAAAGGTCAGTTCAATTACTTTTGGTCTGCTCGGGTCTATTTTTAGTTTTATGTCAATATTGACAGTGGTCTCTTGTGCTTGTCATATATTGTGTAGTATTGCCCTAAGTTGGCAATTAAGGGATTGTTTGAGTTTCTGGATGCTCGGTAAAATGATCTTGTAATCTGTGCGATTCTTTCTTCGAGCATCGGGATACCTGCGGCTTCGTGCAGGTCAGCTGTGGGAAACCGGGGAGGCACATGTAGTGCTCGCCGAAGCGCACGATTCTGCATTGTCTGCAGCCTTTTTATCGAGGACCTGGAGGCGTAGCCCCATACGGGACACGCGTACTCAATTACCGGTCTTATCAGGCTGCAATATACGCTCACTCCGGTATTGGCTGCCAGTGCGCTGTCCGTATTTAGAATAGGGTACAGCTCCCTCAGCCTCGTTGCGGCTTTGAGTCGGGTCTCCTCAATGTGACGCTTCCATGTGAGCCTGGAGTCAAGTGTCACACCCAGGTATTTTACAGTGGTTGACCACTCGATGTCCTCTCCGTGAAGTCGTAGTTTTGGTGTCTGGTTGCGCTGGCGATCACGTTTCCCCAGACGTCTCGTCAGCATTATTGCTTGGGTCTTGGTCGAGTTTATGGTAATCCTCCACCGCCTGGCCCAGGCTTCAGTTTGTTGAAGTACTTGTTGTAGACGCCGAATGGCAGCAGCTTTACATCTATGCGCGGTGAAGAAGGCCGTGTCGTCCGCGTATAGGGCTGTGCGAACCGTTGCTGGAGCAGGGATGTCGGCAGTATACAGGTTGTACAGTACCGGCCCTAGTACTGACCCTTGTGGCACACCTGCATTGATTGGGCGGCGAGAAGATAGTTCATTCCCAACTCTCACTCTGAAGGATCTTCCAGTGATGTAACTCTTAATTAGCTTCACAAGCGGGCCGGGGAGTCCCTGATTGTAAAGCTTATAAAGTAGTCCGCTGTGCCAAACGGAGTCAAATGCTCGTGCCACATCTAGCAGGACTAGCGGACAGTAGCTCCGATGGTTGAATGCGGTCGTGGCACGCTCAACTATGCGCATGATCTGCTGGGTGGCGGAGTGACCCCTCTGGAAGCCGAACTGGAACTCCGGGATGATGTTCTCTCTGCGGATGTGTTCTTCCATCCTCTTGAGAAGGAGTCCTCTCAAAGACCTTGCTTAGGGACGGGAGGAGGCTTATGGGCCTGTAGTTTTGGGGGAAAGTTCCGTTCTTCCCTGGCTTATGGACTCCAATCATCGTTGCCTGCTTCCAGCATCGGGGGTAGTGCTGAGTGCGTAATATACAGTTGAACAGCTCGGTTATCCGTTCTACTGCTGGAGCTGGAAGGTTTTTCAGCAGCCTATTTCCCAAGTTATCATTTCCAGGTGCCTTTTTGATGTTTAATCTGGAGATGATTCGGCGAACTTCTTCTGCAGAGATCTCGTCGATCTGATAGTCGTCGTCATCAGCGGCGAGGAAGCGCCGCAGTCTTCTGCGGATATCCGCAGATTCTTCCTCGTCGTCGTCCTGCGCAGGCCGAAACTGCTTCTCAAAGTGATCGGCGAGGGCATTGGCCTTGTCTTTATTGCTGAACACTAGTTCCCCTCTCACCATGTAGCGGGGGCAATCTTGTTCGCTTCTTGGTGAACCGGCGGGTCTCGACCCACAGATTACCGTCGGTGACGTTCAGCGACGCCAGGCGAGCGGCTCACTCTCTGTTGCGGTGTTCCTGGAGACTGACCTTCAGCTCACGCTGCAGGCGATTTAGGAGGCGCCTGGTGTTGGGCTGTCTCGTAAGCCTCCACTCCTTTGCCACTCTGTTCTTGTGTCTAATCTGAGCCAACAGATTTGGCGGTAATTGACGTGACTGTTGTCTTGTTGCGGGAGGAGGCGTCGCAGAATTCGCTGCGTCAAGGATGACAGATGAGACCTGCTTTAAAGCCATCTCAATTAGCCTCTCGTCCAGTGGGCGCAGGCGCTGGAGGGATTCTGAGACTTCTTCGCGGAACCGTTCCCAGTTTGTACGGTTATAATTAAATTCATTTGGAACAATTCGTCTCCAAGATCCAACGTCGATGTTCATCATGACTGGAGAGTGGTCTGATGAGAGCCTGTTCATGGTGGTTGCGGAGACGAATCCAGCAATGCCTCGGGTGATTACTATGTCAAGGACATCAGAGCGGCTGCCGCTCCAGGGGTGGTGGGTCGGCTCGTCCGGTCCCCAGACCTGGAGGTTGTTCCTGGCACTCATTCTGTATAGCTGGTTTCCCGCTGGGTTGCTGATTCTTGACTTCCATGCAGGATGTTTTGCATTGAAGTCGCCTCCAATGATCAGCTTGCCCCTAAGGGTGAACAGCTGGCGGATATCATCTTCAATTGGTGCTCTTCGTGGCGGTCTGTATGCTGAGACGACGGTGACCGGTCCCGATGTGGTTGCCATTTCGATTGCTGTTGCTTCGATTATTTGCAGTGGTGGAGTGTGTACCGTGTGGTGAGGGATGCCTCTTTTAATGTATATGGCCACTCCTCCTCCCGCAGTGGGTCTGTCATGTCGGTAGCACAGGTAGTTGGCTACCGTTGCTCTGAGACCAGGTTTTAAGTGAGTTTCGGCTAGTAGACAAATATCTACGTTCTCTTCCCGTAGGAATTGCCGAAACTCACCGAGTTGTTGAAAAATGCCGTCGGCATTCCATATGCATATTGATATGCCATCTATGTTAACTCTGTCCATGACTGGCGTGGGAATTCTGTGGAAGGTCAGCTCGGTGAGCCGTCGTTATTGCGGATTTAATGTCCGCGGCCAGTTGATCGAACTTTGTCAGTAGTGTCGTTAACATTGTCAGAAGCGACCCAACAATGTCGAACAGACGACCCATAGCTGCTCCTCCCTCGTTGCTTTCTGTGGGGAGTGGATAGTGCTGTTGGTGGTTTTGCCTTGCTTGAGTGGGCAGGCCTTGAGTTTCTGCCTCTTGTGGCAGTGATTCTGTAGTGTCTCGCGACTGGCTAGTAGATGCCTCCGCGTAGGAGGTCATTGGAGTTGTTTTCTTTGACAGTTTGGTGTTGTTGTTCTTCTTCTTATTGGCACCTTGTGCCTTTTCCCGCGGGATTTGGTGCTTAGGTGGCTTCTGAGATGTCGTGGAGGTTGCGTTATTGTCTCCTCGTCGTGGTTGGTTCCGCTCTGTGGTGGGTTTGTCAGCTGGTGGCTGGGTGTTCCCGGAATCCTGTCTTTTCTTTTCCTCACGCTGCTTTTGCACGTTGGCAGCCTGTTCTGCAGCGACCCCGCGCTGCCTGTCCCTTGCCCGTTTGAAGGCCATGCAGCCTTTATAGCTGGCCACATGCTGACCAAGGCAATTTGCACATTTGGGACTGCCCTCCCCCTTCTTTAGAGTGCAGTCATTTGATAAATGTGCTCCTGCACACTTTACACACTTTGAGGGCATGTTGCAGTGGCGGGCGACATGTCCTAGGGCCTGGCAATTGAAGCATTGAACTGGGCCATTGGAGGATCTCAGTTTTTCAACTGAGATGCGCAGTGACATAAGAGACTCCTGTTGAAAGATTTTTCTATTTTGGGGCCTGTCAGGTATGACCACCAAGAAGAGTGGCATAATGTCTGAAGTGCCAGGTCTCTTCAGCTGGGCCACTGTGCGTATGTCAAGTCCGATATCTTCAAGCTCTTCCTTGATGTCATCAGTTGGTAATGTTGAGGGCATCCCACGGAGGACGACCTTCAGTATCTTCTCAGCAGCAGAAGGGAAGGTATAATAGGGTATGCCCTTCCTCTGCAGCGCTGCGGTCACCTTAAGGTAGTGGTCGGTCGAACTGAAGGTTAGTTTGACCTTGTCGCCTCCGGCCGACTTGGCTTAGAAGGGTTGATTTTCCAGAATGCCCTTGATCATTTGGTACAGTTCCTTATAAATGTTTTGAAATTGTACCACAATAGGAGGAATCAAATGCTTTGATTGCTGCTGTTGTTGTATTTGCTGTTGCTGTTGCGGCTGCTGTTGTTGCTGCTGCGGCTGCTGTTGTTGTTTCTGCGGCTGCTGTTGTTGTTTCTGCGGCTGCTGTTGTTGTTGCTGCTGCGGCTGCTGCTGTTGTTGCTGCGGCTGCTGCTGTTGTTGCTGCTGCGGCTGCTGCTGTTTTTGCTGCTGCGGCTGCTGTTGTTGCTGCTGCTGTTGCTGCTGTGGCCGTGTTTGATGCTCCAACTGCTGTTGTTGCTGCTGCTGCTCCGGTCCTTCCTGGTACAGCGCGTCATATCGGTTTCTGAGTTCTATTCTGCTGGGGTCTAGGGTCGGCGGAGGCTTGCAGGTGCGACGTGCTTGCGTGAAGCCTTCGCCGTCCGGTTTTCCTCCAGCTGAGCTCGTTTTTCGGTTTTTGTTCGTGGATGTTCCACGAATCTGGACTGTGGCGGATGGTTCTGGGAAACTGAAGGCACCGACGATTTTCTTCTTTCCCGCCTTTTTGTCTTTGCTGGTGGTGGCGAGCTGCGACACAGGGATGCTGATTTTACTGTTGCTGGCTCTCTTCTCACTCCTCGACATCTTCGCTTTACCGCCGAGGAGCGGTGAGGTGCACCGCTTGGTTGCGCGGGTGTCGAGTCCGTGGGCAGGCTCGGTTGTCGTTTGCGTTGTGTGAACGGTGTCAGTTATATCCATATTCGAATCCAGGTTCGGTTGCCAGGTCGTCGTACCATGTTGCGTAGCCGTCCTATTCATATCCGTTGCCAAGTCCGTTTCCGTTAGCCGGGTCGTCAACGTGGCCGCTACTGCCACCGGCAAAGCCGAGTGCGCTGGGGCACTCGGCCCGCCTGGCGCGACAGCGCGGCGAGCACTTTCCTCATCGCACATCTTGTCTCAGCGAATGCCAACACGGAACTGTCGTCGTCCAGAGCATTTACTGCTTTATCTTCTTAAGCAGCTTATTGCGAAGGGTTTGTCTGTTGACACTTCCTTCAAACGTTAAAAGGTCAGTTCCATTACTTTTGGTGTGTCTTTTGGTTTGCTCGGGTCTATTTTTAGTTTTATGTCAATATTGACAGTGGTCTCTTGTGCTTGTCATATATTGTGTAGTATTGCCCTAAGTTGGCAATTAAGGGATTGTTTGAGTTTCTGGATGCTCGGTAAAATGATCTTGTAATCTGTGCGATTCTTTCTTCGAGCATCGGGATACCTGCGGCTTCGTGCAGGTCAGCTGTGGGAAACCGGGGAGGCACATGTAGTGCTCGCCGAAGCGCACGATTCTGCATGGTCTGCAGCCTTTTTATCGAGGACCTGGAGGCGTAGCCCCATACGGGACACGCGTACTCAATTACCGGTCTTATCAGGCTGCAATATACGCTCACTCCGGTATTGGCTGCCAGTGCGCTGTCCGTATTTAGAATAGGGTACAGCTCCCTCAGCCTCGTTGCGGCTTTGAGTCGGGTCTCCTCAATGTGACGCTTCCATGTGAGCCTGGAGTCAAGCGTCACACCAAGGTATTTTACAGTGGTTGACCACTCGATGTCCTTCTCCGTGGAGTCGTAGTTTTGTTGTCTGGTTGCGCTGGCGATCACGTTTCCCCAGACGTCTCGTCAGCATTATTGCTTGGGTCTTGGTCGAGTTTATGGTAATCCTCCACCGCCTGGCCCAGGCTTCAGTTTGTTGAAGTACTTGTTGTAGACGGCGAATGGCAGCAGCTTTACATCTATGCGCGGTGAAGAAGGCCGTGTCATCAGCGTATAGGGCTGTGCGAACCGTTGCTGGAGCAGGGATGTCGGCAGTATACAGGTTGTACAGTACCGGCCCTAGTACTGACCCTTGTGGCACACCTGCATTGATTGGGCGGCGAGAAGATAGATCATTCCCAACTCTCACTCTGAAGGATCTTCCAGTGATGTAACTCCTAATTAGCTTCACAAGCGGGCCGGGGAGTCCCTGGTTGTAGAGCTTATATAGTAATCCGCTGTGCCAAACGGAGTCAAATGCTCGTGCCACATCTAGTAGGACTAGCGGACAGTAGCTCCGGTGGTTGAATGCGGTGGTGGCGCGCTCGACTATGCGCAGGATCTGCTGGGTGGCGGAGTGACCCCTCTGGAAACCAAACTGGAACTCCGGGATGATGTTCTCTCTGCGGATGTGTTCTTCCATCCTCTTGAGAAGGAGCCTCTCAAAGACCTTGCTTAGTGATGGGAGGAGGCTTATGGGCCTGTAGTTTTGGGGAAAAGTGCCGTTCTTCCCTGGCTTATGTACTCCGATCACCGTTGCCTGCTTCCAGCATCGTGGGTAGTGCTGAGTGCGTAATATACAGTTGAACAGCTCGGTTATGCGTTCTACTGCTGGAGCTGGAAGGTTTTTCAGCAGCCTATTTCCCAGGTTATCATTTCCAGGTGCCTTTTTGATGTTTAATCTGGAGATGATTCGGCGAACTTCTTCTGCAGAGATCTCGTCGATCTGGTAGCCGTCGTCATCAGCGGTGAGGAAGCGCCGCAGTCTTCTGCGGATATCCGCAGATTCTTCCTCGTCGTCGTCCTGCGCAGGCCGAAACTGTTTCTCAAAGTGATCGGCGAGGGCATTGGCCTTGTCTTTGTCGCTGAAGACTAGTCCCCTCTCGCCATGTAGCGGGGGTATTCTTGTGCGCTTCTTGGTGAACCGGCGGGTCTCCACCCACAGATTACCGTCGGTCACGTTCAGCGACGCCAGGCGAGCGGCCCACTCTCTGTTGCGGTGTTCCTGGAGACTCACCTTCAGCTCGCGCTGCTAGGCGATTTAGGAGGCGCCTGGTGTTGGGCTGTCTCGTAAGCCTCCACTCCTTTGCCACTCTGTTCTTGTGTCTAATCTGAGCCAACAGATTTGGCGGTAATTGACGTGACTGTTGTCTTGTCGCGGGAGGAGGCGTCGCAGAATTCGCTGCGTCAAGGATGACAGATGAGACCTGTTTTATAGCCACCTCAATTTGCCTCTCGTCCAGTGGGCGCAGGCGCTGGAGGGATTCTGAGACTTCTTCGCGGAACCGTTCCCAGTTTGTACGGTTATAATTAAATTCATTTGGAACGATTCGTCTCCAAGATCCAACGTCGATGTTCATCATGACTGGAGAGTGGTCTGATGAGAGCCTGTTCATGGTGGTTGCTGAGACGAATCCAGCGATGCCTCGGGTGATTACTATGTCAAGGACATCAGGGCGGCTGCCACTCCAGGGGTGGTGGGTCGGCTCGTCCGGGCCCCAGACCTGGAGATTGTTCCTGGCACTCATTCTGTATAGCTGGTTTCCCGCTGGATTGCTGACTCTTGACTTCCATGCAGGATGTTTTGCATTGAAGTCGCCTCCAATGATGAGCTTACCCCTAAGGGTGAGCAGCTGGCGGATATCATCTTCAATTGGTGCTCTTCGTGGCGGTCTGTATGCTGAGACGACGGTGACCGGTCCCGATGTGGTTGCCATTTCGATTGCTGTTGCTTCGATTATTTGCAGTGGTGGAGTGTGTACCGTGTGGTGAGGGATGCCTCTTTTAATGTATATGGCCACTCCTCCTCCCGCAGTGGGTCTGTCATGTCGGTAGCACAGGTAGTTGGCTACCGTTGCTCTGAGACCAGGTTTTAAGTGAGTTTCGGCTACTAGACATATATCTACGTTCTCTTCCCGTAGGAATTGCCGAAACTCACCGAGTTGTTGGAAAATGCCGTCGGCATTCCATATGCATATTGATATGCCATCTATGTTAACTCTGTCCATGACTGGCGTGGGAATTCTGTGGAAGGTCAGCTCGGTGAGCCGTCGTTATTGCGGATTTAATGTCCGCGGCCAGTTGATCGAACTTTGTCAGTAGTGTCGTTAACATTGTCAGAAGTGACCCAACAATGTCGAACAGACGATCCATAGCTGCTCCTCCCTCGTTGCTTAGTGTGGGGAGTGGATAGTGCTGTTGGTGGTTTTGCCTTGCTTGAGTGGGCAAGCCTTGAGTTTCTGCCGCTTGTGGCAGTGGTTCTGTAGTGTCTCGCGACTGGCTAGTAGATGCCTCCGCGTAGGAGGTCATTGGAGTTGTTTTTCTTTGACGGTTTGGTGTTGTTCTTCTTCTTATTTGGACCTTGTGCCTTTTCCTGCGGGATTTGGCGCTTAGGTGGCTTCTGAGATGTCTTGGGTGACTTCTGAGATGTCGTGGAGGTTGCGTTATTGTCGCCTCGTCGTGGTTGGTTCCGTTCTGTGGTGGGTTTGTCAGCCGGTGGCTGGGTGTTCCCGGAATCCTGTCTTTTCTTTTCCTCACGCTGCTTTTGCAGCGTTGGCAGCCTGTTCTGCAGCGACCCCGCGTTGCCTGTCCCTTGCCCGTTTGAAGGCCATGCAGCCTTTATAGCTGGCCACATGCTGACCACCGCAATTTGCACATTTGGGACTGCCCTCCCCCTTCTTTAGAGTGCAGTCATTTGATAAATGTGCTCCTGCACACTTTACACACTTTGAGGGCATGTTGCAGTGGCGGGCGACATGTCCTAGGGCCTGGCAATTGAAACATTGAACTGGGCCATTGGAGGATCTCAGTTTTTCAACAGAGATGCGCAGTGACATAAGAGACTCCAGTTGAAAGATTTTTCTATTTTGGGGCCTGTCAGGCATGACCACCAAAAAGAGTGGCATAATGTCTGAAGTGCCAGGTCTCTTCAGCTGGGCCACTGTGCGTATGTCAAGTCCGAGATCTTCAAGCTCTTCCTTGATGTCATCTGTTGGTAATGTTGAGGGCATCCCACGGAGGACGACCTTCAGTATCTTCTCAGCAGCAGAAGGGAAGGTATAATAGGGTATGCCCTTCCTCTGCAACGCTGCGGTCACCTTAAGGTAGTGGTCGGTCGAACTGAAGGTTAGCTTGACCTTGTCGCCTCCGGCCGGACTTGGCTTTGGAAGGTGATTTTCCAGAATGCCCTTGATCATTGGTACAGTTCCTTGTAACTGTTTTGAAATTGTACCACAATAGGAGGAATCAAATGCTTTGATTGCTGGCTGTTGTTTTGTATATGCTTGTTTGCTGCTGCGGCTGCTGTTGTTGCTGCTGCTGCTGCTGTTGTTGTTGCTGCTGCTGTTGTTGTATATGCTGTTGCTGCTGCGGCTGCTGTTGTTGGCTGCGCCTTCTGTTGTTGCGCTGCGTGCTGCTGCTGTGGCCGTGTTTGCTGCTGCTGCAACCGCTGGTTGTTGCTAGCTGTTGCTGCTGCTCCGGTCCTTCCTGGTACAGCGCGTCATATCGGTTTCTGAGATTCTATTCTGCTGGGGTCTAGGGTCGGTGGAGGCTTGCTGTGCGACGCGCCTGCGTGAACCCTTCGCCGTCCGGTTATCTTCGGCTGAGCTCGTTGTTCGGTTTTTGGTTCGTGGATGTTCCACGAAACTGGAAGTGTGGCGGATGGTTCTGGGAAACTGAAGGCACCGATGATTTTCTTCTTTACCGCCTTTTGTCTTGCTGGTCGTGGCGAGCTGCGACACAGGGATGCTGAGTTTACTATGGCTGGCTCTCTTCTCACTCCTCGACATCTTCGCTTTACCACCGAGGAGCGGTGAGGTGCACCGCTTAGTTGCGCGGGAGTCAAGTCCGTGGGCAGGCCCGGGTGTCGATTGCGTTGTTTGAACGGTCCCAGTCGTATCCATATTCGAATCCGAGTTCGGTTGCCAGGTCGTCGTACCATCTTGCGTAGCCGTCCTATTCATATCCGTTGCCAGGTCCGTTTCCGTTAGCCGGGTCGTCAACGTGGCCGCTACTGCCGCCGGCAAAGCCGAGTGCGGTGGGGCACTCGACCCGCCCGACGCGACAGCGCGGCGAGCACTTTCCTTGTCGCACATCTAGACTTAGCGGATGCCAACACGGAACTAAACAAACACGGAACTGCCTGCTGGGTACCCCGCTTCGCCATTATTTGCCCGTTCGTTTGGGCTGTGTATTGAAGGATGTTGTCTCTCGACATTTCCTTCTCATCGTTTATGATAGTTCCTTCTTTCTATTGGTGCGTCGTCTGGTTGGCTATTTTATTGATCAGTGACGTGGGACGTTTATGGAAATCAATTTCTGTTGAATATGTACCTAGATTACTGATGAGTGGGTTGTTTGTTTTGTGTGCGGGATCTGTAGAAGGTGGCTGCGCTTTCTTGAAACCTTTGCTGAATTGTTGGAGACCTGTTGCTTCATGGAGGTCATGTGTTGGGAATCGTGATGGCAGATGTAGGCCTGTTTGAGGGCTCTGTTTTGTATGACCTGCAGTTTATGGATATTTGTCCTTGAAGCTACCCCACACTGGGCATGCGTATTCAATGACTGGTCTTATTAAGCTGCAGTAAATTTTTACTCCGTCGCTGGCGCCAGTACCGTCTCGGTTAATAGTGGATACAGCTGTTGAAGTCTCGCGCTGCT